>CM038671.1:155011886-155606677 GCA_021605145.1 Aegilops bicornis | reverse complement strand
CCCGAGGATGCTGGAGGTCGCGCCTTATCAAGCGCCCTCAAGAGAAGATAAAGGGGGGGAACAAGGAGGCTAGCGCCTCCGCGAAGGAGGTTAGCCGTGAAGGAGGAACTGAAACTTCCTCTTCCCAGGGAAGGAAGAGGACCGCCTCCGAGGACCCGGAGACGATGGTCTCCAAACGGGGGAAGAAATCTTCGCCGGAGGGTCCTGCCCCAGGGGATACCCCAGCCGCACTATGCCCTCAAGGGGATCAGCCCTCCACCGAGCTGTAAGTAAAAAAGTACTTTAATAATAAAAATATCTTGCTTTAATCCTGGGGAAAACAACCGAAGCCTTTATTTTGCAGTTCAGATCTCAGCCCTTCCCAGCAGAGCTCGTCTTCGGGGGATCTTCTTCCGGAGATGATGGAGAGCGAAACGCCTCCCCCTGCCATACCGCCTCATGAGGCGGGCGACCCCGAGGTGTCGTCGCGGAGGGTTTCTCCTGATCCGGCAAGGCCAGAAGGTAATCGTATGGCCACCAAGTCCTCGATGATCCGGCTCTTGAAGAGAGCAATCGAAAGAGTCCGCACCGTCTGGTGTCTTGATCCGGACATCTTGAGGGATCTGTTAGAGCAAGCGGCTATCTCAGAAGTGCACCGCACGTTGATGGGTACGGTGACTGAAAGGATCTCGTCCGCCAAAAGTGGGTTGCATGAAGCCGTTATGAGTCTACTGACGGGTTTTGAGGTACGTGAAATGATATACATTTTTGATAGTATCGCACATTTTTAGATGTGCCCTGTGTAGATGGTAGCCCCTGAGACTCTGGGTGCTATTGAAGACGACATCGCACAGAGGATCATAGTCCCAGGAATAATGGTGCCGCCTTAATATGCAGGTGGCGGAGGGTCCGGTGGCCAGCCGAACTAATTAGTTTGCCGATCTAAAGCGGCAGCTCGATGTGGCAGACGCCGACATCGTACTTGTCAACAAGCGGCTTGACGAGGCACAAGGCATGTGATCTCTCCGGGGACACATGGTAAGAGAAGCATGATGCCAGTATCTATAACATGTGTGTGAATGCAGATGGAGCTGCGGCCGTAGAGAACATGCGGGCGGAACTTGCCCGAGCCAAAGAACAAGCCAGGAAAAGCGATGCGGCTGCCCTAAAGGCAGTCGAGGAGCTTAAAGCCGAAGAGGCTGCTCACTGCCAAAGTAAGGAGGAAATAGCCAGGATGGCTGAGGAATTGAAGAATGCCGCTGACCGTTACGAGCTTCTTGAAAAGGAAGATCGAGCGAAGAGGACAGACCTGGAGAAGGCCACGGTGGCAACCAAAGACACCCGCTCTGCAATGAGAGCAATGAAGGAGGAGCTGCGTCAAGCCGGGGATATCGCGGCTGGGAAGCCCTCTCTGCTGCGGATGAAGTTTGAAGATCCTAAGTACGCCCCTTTGGACCGGCTGTGGAGTTCAGCGAATGCATATCTGGACTTAGCGGCGAGTGCTGCCGATGCGGCCGAATACTTCCGAGATCAAAAGGATCTCGAAGTGGAAAAGCTATTCTGGTCACAATTTAACGTTCCAGAGCGTCCGCTTCCATTGACTGATCGGTGGCCGAATGAGCCGAGCTGAATAGGTTGTCCGGACTCGCCATCAGGTCTGTTGTGGATCATCTGTGGCCGGAAAGGCCAAAGACGAACAGTTATTTTAGTTTGGTGCATCAGTTCCTTGGTGCGGTGTCGCACATCAACGTGATGAAGAGGTCAGCGTGTCTAGAGGGTGCGCGGATGGCCCTTGCCCGTGTGAAGATATACTGGGCGGATATGGAGGCCACCGCCATTGCAGCCCAAGATTCGGACGAGAGCCGAGTACCTGCCGAGCACTACTTTCGAGAAGTTCTCGAGGGTGCTCGTTCAATAGAAGCGCAGTGCTGGAAGAATATTATGTTCTAATGACATGTATTCCCAGTGAAAAACAATGTTTTACTGAATTGTAACGGCTATTTTATACTTTTGCCTAAAAGAATTATAATACCTCCTGTGCGGCCGTTTATGTATATATGTATATAACCTGAAAGATGGTAGTCGTCGGCTTCAGCCCCCACGCATATAATGCGGGGGTACTCGCAGAAGGCGCATGTTCACACTTGATCCAACATCTTGGTCCATTAAGGAAGTGATAGCGTAGCGAACTAGGCAATCGGACTATAATGCTTTAACACTTTCACTTAGCCAGAGGAGTTTGACAGTGGGGCTAATATATAGCCCCTGGTGGCTCCACGCTCATCCGAATTCGGGGCGCGTACATGCCTGGCGGAAGCGGCCCCGCCGTTAAGGCGGAGGAATCCCGAAGATTCCGCTAGGTCATCGAGTGGTTGACCAGTCTCACGCTATATCATGACAGTCAGTTTTCAGCTTTCTCTACTGAGGTGCTCGTCCGGATGACCCAGGGCACAATCGCAGTAGTTCTCCTGGTGCCGCCTTAGCGGATAGAGCGGAACATAAGGCAGCAAAACACAGGAGCCGGGCAAACCCAACATTTGACCATAGACATGATTCACAGCTGATGCATATAAGGCCAAACTCGCGATGCCAAACACTCCCTAAGGTATTCGGTCTTTATGATGTAAACCGGGCTGAACAGTGCCCTTTGTAATAAGCCCCTGGTGTCGGTATCGTGCAATATTCTCGACGTGGCCACATGCCAATATTGCACAAGATCCATCTCGATTGTACCGAGAATCCGAGATGTGTATCAACAAGAGACGGTAAAAAAAAGGTTTACTGTGGTCTTAATCTAAAAGAATCCTTGGGGCGGGTCCTTGCTGCATCGCCCTGCATGTGTCTCCATTGTGCCGTATCACGGAGGACGGGTGTATACAACACGGTCATCTGTAAAAGAGAGGAACTTAGCTGAAAAGTTGTCGCGTAAAAGGAAGGTTATAGTATATAAACCATATACAGTTCAAGATGAGTAAAGTTGAGCCTAATTGTCACTTGTTCACACGCGTTGAGCCCCTTGTATTGTTATAGGGGTATAGCCATCAAACCTGTATCAACTATATATGGTTGCACCGGACTCGTCTAACCGTGTCCGTGGTCTTGACGACCTGTCGGGTGCTCTAGTTGGTGAGGCCGTTTAGTGTGCGGCTGCCAAGGCAGCCGCACGGTCTTCCGCGCGCAATGAGCGCTCAATATTTCCATTTACTCTAATGATGCCACATGGACCGGGCATCTTAAGCATAAGAGAAGCGTAATGCGGTATTGCGTTGAAGCGAGCGAAAGCTTCACGTCCGAGTAGTGCTTGATATCCACTTTGGAACGGAGCGATGTGGAAGGTTAACTTTTGGCTTTGGAAGTTAACGGGGAAGCCGAATATAACCTCTAGTAGCAGGGAGCCCGTGAAATGGGCTTCTAGGCCTGGCGTTACTCCTTTAAAGGTAGTATTGCTATGGCTGATTTTTGTTAGGTCTATCCCCATTTTGCGGATTGTGTCCTGATATATCAGGTTTAAACTACTGTCGCCCTCCATCAAGACTCGTGTGAAGTGGTATCCGTCAATTATCGGGTCTAACACCAAGGCAGCCCATCCTGCGTGCCGAATACTGGCCGAGTAATCCCGATGGTCGAAGGTGATCGGTTGGGACGACCAGTGGCAGAACTCCGCGGTGATAGGCCCTGGGGCATGTGTCTCTAGGAGCGCCGCTTTTTTTCTCCCCTTAGTCACGTGTAACACGTTTACTGTTTTGACTTCTGGTGGGAATTTCTTCTGTTCTCCAGTGCTTTGTTTGCGAGGCTCGTCCTCATCTTCAATTGGTGTATCCTGCCCCTTGTGTTCGGCGTTGAGCTTGCCGGACTGCTTGAAGACCCAACATTCTCTATGGGTATGATTTGCAGGTTTATCGGGGTGCTGTGGATCTTTCATAGTTTGTCCAGAATCTTGTTTAGGCTGGACAGTTTGTCTCTATTGCCTTTGGGGGGCGGCTTTTGCTGACGTGGCCGAGAGCTTCTGAATCCGGCGTTCACCGCCATGCTCTTCGGGTTGTCTTCTTTATTCCGGTGCTTGTTTTTGCTGTGTCGTGGCTTCCCGTTTCCGTCCCTAAATTCGGATGTACTTGGGTCGCTGGTGCTACATCGGGCTAAGCAACTGTCCTCGCCCGCGCAAAAGCAGGTCATGAGGCTTGTTAACCAGCCCGGAGTGTCTGGCGAGCCATTCGTCTCGAACGCTGTGTTTGAAAGCTGCTAAGGCTTCGGCGTCCGGACAGTCGACTATTTGGTTCGTTTTAGTGAGAAACCTGTTCCAAAGCTTTCGGGCTGACTCTCCGGGCTGTTGAGTTATATGACTTAAATCGTCTGCATCCGGTGGTCGGACATAGGTCCCTTGAAAATTTGCCCGAAAAGCGTCCTCGAGCTCCTCCCAACTTCCAATGGTGTTTTCGGGGAGGCTTTTAAGCCAGTGCCGGGCTGGCCCTTTGAGCTTGAGGGGTAAGTACTTGATGGCATGGAGATCGTCTCCTCGCACCATGTGGATATGGAGGATCTAGTCCTCAATCCAGACCCCAGGGTCTGTCGTTCCGTCGTATGCCTCTATGTTTACGGGTTTAAATCCCTCTGGAAATTCATGGTCCAGCACCTCATTGGTGAAACATAGGGGGTGTGCGACACCCTTGTATTTGGGTGTACCGTGGTGTTCAGATTTTTGTTGAGTTGCACTGCGTGCTGGAGCACGCTTTCTTGGCCCGTAGATGGATTTGGTTGCGCCGTCCGTTTGACGCGAGTACTCACGTGAATCACGTACTGGCTTGTGTGCGGCGTCGTTTGCCGCTCTATGTTGGTCACGGGGTCGTCTATCCGACCGGGTGGCTGTTTTGTTTTTTGATTGTGGGGGCTCTAAGGCCTCATCATCGAATTCAGGCAGTAGCTTTCGCTTCGGGTAGCTTTTGGTGTGGCGACTGCCGCCGTACTTTTCTGCGGTGTTGAGTACTTTACTGCATCTAATTCTGAGTGTATCTTGCGCGGCCTTGAGCTTTCGCTTCTGCTTTTTCAGACTCCGTGCAGTGGCGACAAGTCTTTGATGGAGATTCTTCTACACCAGGAGCTTGTCTGGTGTGATATCATCCGGACTGTTATCTTCGTCGGAGACAGGTTGTTTGGTTTGATTCTCCGTGTTGCCGTGGTCGGACGGCAGTTCCATGCCGTGTTTGTCGTTCGCTGGCTCACCCTGCTCTATCGCCGGGTCTATATGACTGTTGTTTCTGCTGAGGCGGGATTTGGAGCGGCGCTTACGCCGCCGCTTTGACTGCTTTTCGAGGGAACAATCCTTCGATGCGTCCTTCCACTCCTGGTCTTCGTTGTCGTTGGGTGTGTCCACCATGTATACATCATGGGGTGAGGTGGCTGTCCAGTGCCCTGTGGGCAGTGGTTCCTGTTCGGCTCCTGCATCGTCGCCCATACCGTCGATGTCTTCGGAGTCGAAGTCGAGCATGTCAGTCAGATCGTTGAAAGTGGCTACTAAGTGGGTGGTGGGTGGGTGGCGAATTTCTTCGTCATCCGCATCCCAATCCTGCCGGACATAGTCCGGCCAGGATTCTCCTGACAAGGAGAGAGACTTTAATGAGTTCATTATGTCGCCAAAGGGCGAGTGCTGAAAGATATCCGCGGAGGTGAACTCCATGATCGTCGCCCAATCGGATTCGATAGACACGGGCGCAGACGGTTTGGAGTCCGTGGCCGGGGAAGAATCCAGCAGTTTGGCGTCACAGCTCTCGCGAAGGGCAAGGTTGATACTCGGCTCGATCGCTGCTGGGAATGCAGCCTCCGTGGCGGGGTCTATCCACCAGTCCATGGATGGCGCAGTTGGCTCCGAATTGAGGTTCGGAGCGATTGCCGGTGCGGTCGCCTGAACTCTGTCCGATGGTAGAGCTAAATCATGCTCATCGTGACCGTGCGGCGCACTCGGCAGGGGCTCGAATCCGTCGAAGATCAAGTCTCCGCGGATGTCGGCCGTGTAGTTTAAGCTTCCAAACCTGACCTGGTGGCCAGGGGCGTAACTCTCGATCTGCTCCAGATGGCCAAGTGAGTTGGCCCGCAGTGCGAAGCCACCGAATACAAAGATCTGACCGGGGAGAAAAGTCTCACCTCGGACTGCATCGCTATCGATGATCAAAGCAGCCATCAAGCCTAACGACGACAACATAGAGGAACTCTCAATGAAAGCACCAATGTCGGTGTCAAAACCGGCGGATCACGGGTAGGCGGTCCCGAACTGTGCGTCTAGGCGGATGGTAACAGGAGACAGGGGACACGATGTTTTTACCCAGGTTCGGGCCCTCTCGATGGAGGTAAAACCCTACTCCTGCTTGATTGATCTTGATGATATGAGTATTACAAGAGTTGATCTACCACGAGATCGGAGAGGCTAAACCCTAGAAGCTAGCCTATGGTATGAATGTTCTTAGATCCTCTGAGACTAAACCCTCCGGTTTATATAGACACCGGAGGGGGCTAGGGTTACACAGAGTCGGTTACAAGGAAGGATATCTACATATCCGTATTGCCAAGCTTGCCTTCCATGCCAAGGAGAGTCCCATCCGGACACGGGACGAAGTCTTAATCTTGTATCTTCATAGTCCAATAGTCCGGCCAAAGGATATAGTCCGGCTGTCCGGATACCCCCTAATCCAGGACTCCCTCAGTACGCATAATGTCGGTCCGGGCCGCTTCATCCAACAATACCGCCGAACCAAAGTATGACATGCTGGTAAGCAGTATGACTTATATCGCCCACAACTCACTTGTGTTCTACTCGTGCATATGACATCTACGCATAAAACCTGGCTCTAATGCCACTGTTGGGGAACGTAGTAATTTCAAAAAAATTCTAAGCACACGCAAGATCATGGTGATGCATAGCAACGATAGGGGAGAGTGTTGTCCACATACCCTCGTAGACCGAAAGCGGAAGCGTTAACTGCTAGCGGTTGATGTAGTCAGACGTCTTCACGATCCGACCGATCAAGTACCGAACGACGGCCCTCCGAGTTCGTAACACGTTCAGCCCGATGGCGTCCCTCGAACTCCGATCCAGCCGAAAGTGTTGAGGGAGAGTTTCACAAGACGACGGCGTAGTGACGATGATGATGTTCTATCGACGCGGGGCTTCGCCTAAGCACCGCCACTGATATTATCGAGGTGGATTATGGTGGAGGGGGCACCACACCGGCTAGGGAGATCCAAGGGATCAATTGTTGTGTCCACGGGTGACCCCGGCCCACGTATATAAAGGAGTGGAGGAGGGGAGAGGGCCGGCCCCTATGGCGGCATACGGAGGAGTCCTACTCCCACCGGGAGTAGGATTCCCCCCTTCCAAGTAGTAGGAGTAGGAGTCAAGGAAAGGGAAGAGGGAAGAGAAGGAAGGAGGGGGCGCCGCCCCTCCCCTTAGTCCGATTCGGACTAGTCAATGGGGGGCACGCGGCCTGCCTCTCCCTCTCCCCTAAAGCCCAATAAGGCCCATATACGTCTTCCCTCGTATTCCCGTAACTCCCCAATACCCGAACCACTCGGAACATTTCCAATGTGCGAATATAGTCGTCCAATATATCGATCTTTACGTCTCGACCATTTCGAGACTCCTCATCTTGTCCCCGATCTCATCTGGGACTCCGAACTACCTTCGGTACATAAAATCACATAAACTCATAATATAACCGTCATTGAAACTTTAAGCGTGCGGACCCTACGTGTTCGAGAACAATGTAGACATGACCGAGACATGTCTCCGGTCAATAACCAATAGCGGAACCTGGATGCTCATATTAGCTCACAGATATTCTATGAAGATCTTTATCGATCAAACCGCATAACAACATACGTTGTTCCCTTTGTCATCGGTATGTTACTTGCCCAAGATTCGATCGTCGGTATCTCAATACCTAGTTCAATCTCGTTACCGGCAAGTCTCTTTACTTGTTCTTTAATACATCATCCCGCAACTAACTCATTAGTTGCAATGCTTGCAAGGCTTATAGTGATGTGCATTACTGAGTGGGCCCAGAGATACCTCTCCGACAATCGGAGTGACAAATCCTAATCTCGAAATACGCCAACCCAACAAGTACCTTTGGAGACACCTGTAGAGCACCTTTATAATCACCCAGTTACGTTGTGACGTTTGATATCACACAAAGTGTTCCTCCGGTAAACGGGAGTTGCATAATCTCATAGTCATAGGAACATGTATAAGTCATGAAGAAAGCAATAGCAACATACTAAATGATCGAGTGCTAAGCTAACAGAATGGGTCAAGTCAATCACATCATTTTCCTAATGATGTGATTCCGTTAATCAAATGACAACTCATGTCTATGGCTAGGAAACATAATCATCTTTGATAAACTAGCTAGTCAAGTAGAGGCATACTAGTGACACTCTGTTTGTTATGTATTCACACATGTATTATGTTTCCGGTTAATACAATTTTAGCATGAATAATAAACATTTATCATGAAATAAGGAAATAAATAATAACTTTATTATTGCCTCTAGGGCATATTTCCTTAAGGGATACTGTTCATCTCCACCGTCGACCTCCTCCAGCCTCCACGGGCTCCTGTGCATCCAGCCTCCACCGTGCGCTACTCCATCGGCTACTGTTCAACCACCCCTCCACGGGCACCCCTCCACCGTCTACTGTTCATCCAGCCCTCCACACCATGGGGTCCTGTTCAACCACCCCTCCACGGGCACCCCTCCACCATCTACTGTTCATCCAGCCCTCCACACCACGGGGACCTGTTCAACCACCCCTCCACGGGCACCCATCCATCGTCTACTGTTCATCCAGCCCTCCACCACACCACGGGGTCTGTTCATCCAGAGGCAACGCCACCGCTCACTGTTCATCCACCCCCCTCGCAACGCTCACTGTTCATCCAATCGATCGGCTTCAGTTAGCGGCAGTAGTGAAGGAATCGCTTGATCGGGTTCGATTAACGACCATCGATCGATCGCCGGGTTCGATAACGCGTAGCCTATAGTGCAATCGCCGGGTTCGATTAGAGCCAACGCCTCGCACACGCAGCGTCACGTGTACGAGAGAAAGCAGCGCATCGCCGGCCCTCGACCTCCACCGTAACCAGGAACTGCCCAATATTTTCCTCCCCTCGCTTCTACCACGGTTTTTTCCGTCATGGACGGCCCAAAGAATGTCATGCAGCTGCGTCTCCGGCCCGCCCAGGACGAAAAGCCCATTTTCTGTCATAATTTTTCGTCATAGAAGTAGGAGCCCACCACATCTATGATGATACGGGGTTTTGTCACAATTATCTTCATAGAAGTGTCATATGTATGACAGAAAAAAAATTCGTTCGACCCAAAATGTCACGGATGTGTCTTTTTTTTGTAGTGTATGTTTGATGAAGATGATATTTTTGTCCCCCAAGTTTTGATGAGCAAATTTATTATGATGAAAGCATGACTCCTATCTATGATGATTATTGTGATGACATGTATGCTATGAAGAATAATGATAACCATCAAACTTGTCATCTTGATCTTAATTTTCAGTCACATGATAGTTATTTTGTTGAGTTTGCTCCCACTACTATTGATGAGAATAAATTTGCTTATGTGGAGAGTAATAAAATTTCTATGCTTGTGCATCATGAAAATATTGCTTTATGTGCTGGTTATATTGTTGATTTCATTCATGATGCTACTGAAAATTATTATGAGGGAGGAATATATGCTTGTAGGAATTTCAATAATATCAAGTTTCATCTCTGTGTGCTTAAAGTTTTGAAGTTTTGCTTGTTTTGCCTTCCTACGCTAGTTGATTATTGTCCCCATAAGTTGTTTGCTCACAAAATCCCTATGCATAGGAAGTGGGTTAGACTTAAATGTGCTAGTCATATTCTTCATGATGCTCTCTTTATGTTTCAATTCTTATCTTTTATGTGAGCATCATTGAAATCATCATGCCTAGCTAGGGGCGTTAAACGTTAGCGCTTGTTGGGAGGCAACCCAATTTTATTTTAGTTTCTTGGTTTTTGGTTCTGTTAAGTAATAAATAATCCATCTAGCTTCTGTTTAGATGTGGTTTTGTGTTTTAATTAGTGTTTGTACCAAGTAGAACCTTTGGGAAGACTTGGGTGAAGTCTTTATGATCATGCTGTAAAAAACAGAAACTTTAGCGCTCACGAGATTAGCTTCAACTTTTTACTGGAGAGCGATATTTAGTTGATTCTTTTGGCAGATGATTACTAGACAAATTCCTCAGGTCCAAAAATTTATTTTAGAATTTTTTGAGTTCCATAAGTATACGTTTGATACACATTACTACAGACTGTTCTGTTTTTGACAGATTCTGTTTTCATTGTGTTGTTTGCTTATTTTGATGAATCTATGGCTAGTAAAATAGTTTATAAACCATAGAGAAGTTGGAATACAGTAGGTTTAACACCAATATAAATAAAGAGTGAGTTCATTACAGTACCATGAAGTGGTGTTTTGTTTTCTTTAAGCTAGCAGAGCTCACGAGATTTTCTGTTAAGTTTTGTGTTGTGAAGTTTTCAAGTTTTGGGTAAAGATTCAATGGACTATGAAATAAGGAGTGGAAAGAGCCTAATATTGTTGATGCCCAAGGCACCCTAGGTAATATTCAAGGATAACCAAGAGCCTAAGCTTGGGGATGCCCCGGAAGGCATCCCCTCTTTCGTCTTCGTTCATCGGTAACTTTACTTGGAGCTATAATTTTATTCACCACATGATATGTGTTTTGCTTGGAGCGTCATGTCATTTTATTTTGTTTTTCTTGCTGTTTGAATAAAGTACCAAGATCTGAAATTATTAAATGTTATAGAGTCTTCACATAGTTACATAATTATTCGACTACTCATTGACCTTCACTTACATATTTTGGAGTAGTTTGTTATTGCTCTAGTGCTTCACTTATATCTTTTAGAGCACGGCGGTGGATTTATTTTGTAGAAATTATTGAACTCTCATGCTTCAATTATATTATTTTGTGAGTCTTAAACAGCATGGTAATTTGCTTAAATAATCCTAATATGCTAGGTATTGAAGATTAGTAAAAACTTTCTTATGAGTGTTTTGCATACTAAGAGAAGTTTGATGCTTGATGATTATTTTGAAATATGGAGGTAGTGATATCAAAGTTGTGCTAGTTGAGTAGTTGTGAATTTGAGAAATACTTGTGTTGAAGTTTGCAAGTCCCGTAGCATGCACGTATGGTAAATGTTATGTAACAAATTTGAAACATGAGGTGTTCTTTGATTGTCTTCCTTATGAGTGGCGGTCGGGGACGAGCGATGGTATTTTCCTACCAATCTATCCCCTAGGAGCATGCACGTAGTGCTTGGTTATTGATGACTTGTAGATTTTTGCAATAAGTATGTGAGTTCTTTATGACTAATGTTGAGTCCATGGATTATACGCACTCTAACCTTTCCATCATTGCTAGCCTCTTTGGTACCGTGCATTGCCCTTTCTCACATTGAGAGTTGGTGCAAACTTCGCCGGTGCATCCAAACCCCGTGATATGATACACTCTTTCACACATGAACCTCCTTATATCTTCCTCAAAACAGCCACCATACCTACCTATTATGGCATTTCCATAGCCATTCCGAGATATATTGCCATGCAACTTTCCACGGTTCTGTTCATCATGACACGTTCATCATTGTAATATTGCTTAGCATGATCATGTAGTTGACATAGTATTTGTGGCAAAGCCACCATTCATAATTCTTTCATACATGTCACTCTTGGTTCATTGCATATCGGTATTACACTTGCCGGAGGCGTTCATATAGAGTTATACTTTGTTCTACTATCGAGTTGTAGTCATTGAGTTGTAAATAAATAGAAGTGTGATGATCATCATTTTCTAGAGCATTGTCCCAAGTGAGGAATTAAAAAAGAAAAAGAAATAAAGGCCATAAAAAAGAGAAGGCCAAAAAAAAAGAGAGATAGGCCATAAAAAAAGAGAAGGCCCCAATAAATGAGAGAAAAAGAGAGAAGGGACAACGCTACTATCATTTTACCACACTTGTGTTTCAAAGTAGCACCATAATCTTCATGATAGAGAGTCTCTCGTTTTGTCACTTTCATATACTAGTGGGAATTTTTCATTATAGAACTTGACTTGTATATAGTAGAGGAACAAAGGGCCTCCTCAAGTGCCCTAGGTCTTCGTGAGCAAGCAAGTTGGATGCGCACCCACTCAGTTTCTTTCGTTGAGCTTTCATACATTTATAGCTCTAGTGCATCCGTTGCATGGCAATCCCTACTCCTTGCATTAACATCAATCGATGGGCATCTCCATAGCTCATTGATTTGCCTCGTTGATGTGAGACTTTCTCCTTTTTTGTCTTCTCCACATAACCCCCATCATCATATCCTATTCCACCCATAGTGCTATATCCATGGCTCACGCTCATGTATTGCGTGAAGGTTTATAAAGTTTGAGATTACTAAAGTATGAAACAATTTCTTGGCTTGTCATCGGGGTTGTGCATGATGAGAGCATTCTTGTGTGACGAAAATGGAGCATGACTAAACTATATGATTTTGTAGGGATGAACTTTCTTTAGCCATGTTATTTTGAGAGGACAGAATTGCTTAGTTAGTATGCTTAAAGTATTATTATTTCTATGTCAATATTGAACTTTTATCTTGAATCTTTTAGATCTGAATATTTATACCACAATTAAGAAGAATTACATTGAAATTACGCCTAGTAGCATTCCACATCAAAAATTATGTTTTTATCATTTACCTACTCAAGGACGAGCATGAATTAAGCTTGGGGATGCTGATACGTCTCCAACGTATCTATAATTTTTGATTGTTCCATGCTATTATACTATCTGTTTTGGATGTTTATGGGCTTTATTAAACACTTCTATATTATTTTTGGGACTAACCTATTGACCCAGAGCCAAGTGCCAGTTCCTGTTTTTTCCCTTGTTTCAGTGTTTCGAAGAAAAGGAATATCAAACGGAGTCGAAACGGAATGAAACCTTCTGGAGAAGTTATTTTTAGAAGGAAAGCAACCCGGGAGACTTGGAGTCCATGTCAAGAAAGCAACATGGAAGGCACGAGGCAGGGGGCGCGCCCACCCCCTGGGCGCGCCCTCCACCCTCGTGGGCCCCTCGTGGCTCCCCTGACGTACTTCTTCTCCAATATATATCCATATACCCCAAAAACTTCGGGGAACATAACAGATCGGGAGTTCCGCCGCCGCAAGCCTCTGTAGCCACCAAAAACCAATCGGGACCCTGTTCTGGCACCCTACCGGAGGGGGGAACCCTCATCGGTGGCCATCTTCTTCATCCTGGCGCTCTCCATGACGAGGAGGGTGTAGTTCACCCTCGGGGCTGAGGGTATGTACCAGTAGCTATGTGTTTGATCTCTCTCTCTCTCGTGTTCTTGAGGTGATTCGATCTTGATGTATCGCGAGCTTTGCTATTATAGTTGGATCTTATGTTGCTTCTCCCCCTCTACTCTCTTCTAGTGGATTGAGTTTTCCTTTTGAAGTAATCTTATCGGATTGAGTCTTTAATGATTTGAGAACACTTGATGTATGTCTTGCCGTGCGTATCTATGGTGACAATGGGATATCACGTGATTCACTTGATGTATGTCTTGGTGATCAACTTGCGGGTTCCGCCCATGAACCTATGCATAGGGGTTGGCACACGTTTTCGTCTTGATTCTCCGGTAGAAACTTTGGGGCTCTCTTTGAAGTACTTTGTGTTGGTTTGAATAGACGAATCTGAGATTGTGTGATGCATATTGTATAATCAGACCCACGGATACTTGAGGTGACATTGGAGTATCTAGGTGACATTAGGGTTTTGGTTGATTTGTGTCTTAAGGTGTTATTCTAGTATGAACTCTAGGGCTGTTTGTGACACTTATAGGAATATCCCAATGGATTGATTGGAAAGAATAACTTTGAGGTGGTTTCGTACACTACCATAATCTCTTCGTTTGTTCTCCGCTATTAGTGTCTTTGGAGTGACTCTTTGTTGAATGTTGAGGGATAGTTATATGATCCAATTATGTTATTATTGTTGAGAGAACTTGCACTAGTGAAAGTGTGAACCCTAGGCCTTGTTTCCTAGCATTGCAATACCGTTTAGCTCACTTTTACCACTTGCTACCTTGCTGTTTTTATATTTTCATATTACAAAAACCTATATCTACTATCCATATTGCACTTGTATCACCATCTCTTTGCCTAACTAGTGCACCTATACAATTTACCATTGTATTGGGTGTGTTGGGGACACAAGAGACTCTTTGTTATTTGGTTGCAGGGTTGTTTGAGAGAGACCATCTTCATCCTACGCCTCCCACGGATTGATAGACCTTAGCTCATCCACTTGAGGGAAATTTGCTACTGTCCTACAAACCTCTGCACTTGGAGGCCCAACAACGTCTACAAGAAGAAGGTTGTGTAGTAGACATCAAAGTCCTACGGCGGTCCAGCTCCGGCGAGCCGGTCCGGCCCGGCAGGGCTGTGCAGCTGCAGCAGACCCAGGAGGGGTCCGTGCGCCAGACAAGGGCCGCGACAGCGAGGAAGTTGGTGAAGGCCGCGGTGGAGAAGAAGAAAGCAATTGCCTCTTCTTCGTCCAAGCGTGTCCAGACCCCACCTTCTTCCCCTTCTCCGGCAGACGTCGGCGCGGAGGTCACCTTCGACCTCGGGTCCCTCGGCCCAAGGAGGAAGAGGAAGGCAGCAGAAGAGGAGGTGGAGGATGAGTAAGTATCTTGTTCCTTTTTTTCATCTCCGCCTCCTCAGACTGTGCCGCTTATCTTGATTTGTTTCCATCTTTGCAGGGACGCAGAGACACTGGCCCAGAGGCTGAAGAGGGCCAGGGCTTCGGTGAGCGGCCAGCCCCCGGCAGGCACTTCCGGTACACCGCTGGTGGTGTTGAGAAGCCCAGACAGCAGCCCTCGGCACAGCCCCCAGCGTAAGCTCATCACTCACTCCTCGTCAACGTGTGTTGGGGGTACGATCCCTAGGCGCTGACCTTGCCGTGGTTGCAGGAGGAGGACGGCAGCAGGAGGAGCTACTGAGGGCTACCCCCAACAAGCCGCCCCCATCGACCACGCCACCACGAGGGGCGTTCCCGGCAAGGGCGCCAAGCACCGAGCCCATGCACAGGGAGGAGGAGGAGGCAAACTTAGGCGCTGGTGGCTTCGCCTCGGTGCCTTATGTTGGCGGGGAGGGGTCCTCTCCTTCCCAGCCCGGCACGGGTAATTCACTCGCCTGCCGTCCCTTCTCTTTGTCTTTCTTCTTGAATCTTGATCTTGGCTTTACCTCATCCCGTTCTTGATATCCAGATCCTCCCTCGACAGTTCGGGTGGACATAGATACCGTCATCGAGGATGTCGCCAAGGATGTTGCGGCGGAGGCCGAGAAGATCACCACCGAGGAGGCCGCCAAGGATGCTGCCGAGGGCGCCGCCAAGGGGTCTGTCGGGGAGCCTGGCAAGGCTGCTGCCGAGTAGGCCGGCAAGGGGCCCGCCGGGGAGGCCGGCAAGGCTGCTACTGAGGAGGAGGTGGTTGACGACCAACCTTCCTCCTCTACTGCCTCGGGCTTTGGCAGGTATCTGAACGTGAGCAACGACCTGTTCGTCCACCTCCCAGGGACGGCGAGCACCAAGGCGCCCGTTGAGGGAGAGGTGTTCGACGAGGATGTGCTTGCCGCCGCCGGGCTCAAAGTCGTCGACGAGCCGAGCGCCGATGGCGGCGGCTCCCAGGAAGAGCTGCTCCTCCAGGCCATGGGTGCCAACTTTTGGAAGCTGCAGACGCTCCACCGCGCCAGCCTGTACAAGGCCAAGTCCAGGATGGCAGCGGTGGACAAGGCAGAGGTGGACCTTGAGGGGCGCATCACCAAGACACAGGCTTGGTTGTGCCAGGCTTGTGAGGAGCTGAAGACCGCCAGGATGAGCTGGCCAGGTGCAAGGTGGAGCTCATCATGAAGCAGGCTGATATCGAGAAGGCCCAGGAGACGGCGAAGAACCAGGCCGCCAAGGACGAGGCCGCTCGGTCCCAGCACCAGGCCGCGCTGAACTCCTAGGAGGAAGACCTTGCCGCTCGCGAGGAGAAGCTCGCAACGACACTCCGCGTCAAGGACGAGGAGGTCGAGAAGCTTGTCCTGCAGCAGACCCAGGAGCTGAAGCAGAAGCACGAGGAGGTGCTCAATGCGCAGGCTCAGGTTCATGCCGGAAAGGTGAAAGAGCTGGAGGTGGAGCGGGACGGGCTGAAGGATCAGGCCCTGAAGCTGGCCAAGGAGAAGGACATGCTCAACGATGCCCTCGTGGAGGCGCAGGGCGCAGTCCACGGCAAGGCTGAGCAGCTCTCCAAGGCCAACGACTCCATCAAATACCTGAAGCTGAAGCTGGAGGGTCTTGAGGAGATGCTTTCGGAGGCCAAGGCCCGGGAGGAGACCCTAGCCAAGGATCTGGAGGCCAAGAAGGAGCTGCGGAAGGACAAAGCCGCCAACCACAAAGATTTTGTGGAGGGCGAGAACCGCTGGATCAGCCGCCTCGAAGATGTCGCCGGCAGGATCACCACGCAGCTGGCTACCATGGGGATGCCAAATGTGAGGTACACCCTGGAGCGCAATGCGAGTCCCAATGCCAAGCTGACCCTATACTTCGAGGGCGTCCTTGGAGCTCTGGAGCATCTTTGCTCCAGCAGGGCGGCCTCCCTAGCCGACGAGGCCCGGAAGCTTTGCCGAGGTGCCACGACCAAGGTCCTCACCAAGGTGGCGCACTGGAACCCCAACCTCGACTTCGACGCCGCGCTGGAGAGCTTGCCATAGGATGCAGACCTCACAACGCTCGAGGAGTGTATCAAGCCCATCATCAGCCGTATCGACGGAATCCAGAGGGTGGAGGGCCTGCGCTGGGACTAGGCACCCCGTTTCCCATCGTCCATGCAGGTTCATGAACAAGACAATTTCTCTCTTTAGTTAGAACTGCGGCAACAACTGATGTAATATAATTCTGTAGTACTTTTAGAAACGATGCATGTTATTTTCCTGTTCAATCCCCCTTTGTATGTTCACCCTACGTTAATCAGGTAGGCTTGCCGGCGCGTAAACCCAGGCCGCGGCGCCTTGAGGACGGATCCCCAGTGGTCGGCCGGGTGTGCTTGCTGCCAGGCGAACCACCTTACCGCTCTCAACGCGGCCGCTCGAACTATCGAGCTTGACTCGAGTCAAGATCGAGAGTGTTTCCAATTGCGGAAGGCTACCCTGCCATTCTCGACGCGGCCGCTTGGGCTGTTGAGCGGACTCGAAACAGAGCAAGGGTGTTGCCAATAGCAGAAGGGCCCCTTTGCATGCAGGTTTTCCATACATAGGGCAGGACCTTCGAGGACAATATAACCTTATATATAACAAGAAATTGCTTAAAGTTTTCCACGACTAAGCTTTTCTGTTGTTGCGCGGGCGTCCACCGCATCTGGAGACGGTGTCGTCAAGCTCGGTCATCTTCTTCCTTGGAACGACGGCCGCGATGAAGCTGTGATGACCCACAAGTATAGAGGATCTATCGTAGTCCTTTCGATAAGTAAGAGTGTCGAACCCAACGAGGAGCAGAAGGAAATGATAAGCGGTTTTCAGCAAGGTATTCTCGCAATCTTGAAATAAGTGGTAACACATAGTTTTGTGATAAGATAATTTGTAACGAGCAAAAAGTAACAAAAGTAAATAAAGTGCAGCAAGGTGGCCCAATCCTTTTTGTAGCAAAGGACAAGCCTGGACAAACTCTTATATAGATAAAAGCGCTCCTGGGGACACACGGGAATTATCGTCAAGCTAGTTTTCATCACGTTCATATGATTCACGTTCGGTACTTCGATAATTTGATATGTGGGCGGACCGGTGCTTGGGTGCTCTTCTTACTTGAACAAGCATCCCACTTATGATTAACCTCTATTGCAAGCATCCGCAACTACAAGAAAAGTATTAAGGTAAACCTAACCATAGCATGAAACATATGGATCCAAATCAGCCCCTTACGAAGCAATGCATAAACTAGGGTTTAATCTTCTGTCACTCTAGCAACCCATCATCTACTTATTACTTCCCAATGCCTTCCTCTAGGCCCAAATAATGGTGAAGCGTTATGTAGTCGACGTTCACATAACACCACTAGAGGCTAGACAACATACATCTCATCAAAATATCGATCGAATACCAAATTCACATCACTACTAATAGCAAGACTTCTCCCATGTCCTCAGGAACAAACGTAACTACTCACAAAGCATATTCATGTTCATAATCAGAGGGGTATTAATATGCATAAAGGATCTGAACATATGATCTTCCACCAAATAAACCAACTAGCATCAACTACAAGGAGTAATCAACACTACTAGCAACCTACTAGTACCAATCCCGGACTTGGAGACAAGAATTGGATACAAGAGATGAACTAGGGTTTTGAGAGGAGATGGTGCTGGTGAAGATGTTGATCGAGATTGCCCTCTCCCGATGAGAGGAGCATTGGTGATGATGATGGCGATGATTTCCCCCTCCCGGAGGGAAGTGTCCCTGGCAGAACAGCTCTTCCGGAGCCCTAGATTGGTTCCGCCAAGGTTCCGCCTTGTGGCGGCGGAGTTTCGTCCCGAAAGGTTACTTATGATTTTCCCTTGACGAAAGACTTCATATAGTAGAAGATGGCCACCGGAGAGCCAACATGGGGCCCACGAGGCAGGGGCGCCACCACCTCGTGGCTGTGTGGGTCCCCTCATGCATACTTCTTCCCCTCAATATTTTTTATTATTTCCAAAAATGACTTTCGTGGAGTTTCAGGACTTTTGGAGTTGTGCAGAATAGGTATCTAATATTTGCTCCTTTTCCAGCCCAGAATTCTAGCTGCAGGCATTCTCCCTCCTTATGTAAACCTTGTAAAATAAGAGAGAATAGGCATAAGTATTGTGACACACCGTGTAATAACAGCGCATAATGCAATAAATATCGATATAAAAGCATGATGCAGAATGGACGTATCAACTCCCCCAAGCTTAGACCTTGCTTGTCCTCAAGCGGAAGCCGATAACGATAAATATGTCCACATGTTTAGAGGTCGAGGTGTCGATGAAAATAAAATACGGACATGAAGGCACCATGATTACTTCCATAACAGCAACATATATAGATATGGTCATATGATTTCTTATGCTCAAGTGATAATCTATTCACAATGCAAAAGTATGAATCATAAACTTTATTGAGAACTAACAAACTATAATCTCAGTCATTGAAGCAATTGCAATTTATCATAACATCAGAAAGAGTCTATGTCAGAGCTTTCTAGCAAGTCCACATACTCAACTATCATTTAGTCTTTCATAATTGCTAACACTCACGCAATACTTGTGGTGACGGAGTTTTAATCGGACACAGAGAAAGATAGGGGCTTATAGTTTCGCCTCCCAACCTTTTACCTCAAGGGTAATGTCAACAATAATAACTCATGCTCCCCTACATCCAATTAGATATATCTATCAGGATCTTTCCAACACCCTGTGCTTGCCAAAGGATAAAATGTAAAAAGAGAAAGGTGAAGATCACCATGACTCTTGCATAAGGTAGAAGATAATAATAAAAGATAGGCCCTTCGCAGAGGGAAGCAGAGGTTGCCATTCGCTTTCAGGGTTGGATGCACAAAAGCTTAATGCGAAAGAACATCACTTTATATTGCCCCTTGTGATATGAACCTTTATTATGCAGTCCTTCGCTTTTATTTCTTCCCCATCACAAGATCATATAAAGCTTATTTCCTCCACACCAATCAATCATACATATTTAGAGAGCAATTTTTATTGCTTGCACCGATAACAACTTACTTGAAGGATCTTAATCAATCCATAGGTAGGTATGGTGGACTCTCATGGTGAAACTAGTTTAAGGGTTTCTGGAAGCACAATTAGTATCTCTAATTGGTGCTAAGAATTTGGCTAGCATGAGGGGGAAAGGCAAGCTCAACATGTTGGAAGATCCATGACAATATACTTTATCTCAGATATAAGAAAACATAACCCATTACGTTGTCTTCCTTGTCCAACATCAACTCTTTAGCATGTCATATTTTAATGAGTGCTCCCAATCATAAAGGATGTCTACGATAGTATATTTATATGTGAAACCTCTCTTTCTTTATTACTTCCTATTAATTGCAACGATGACCAAAGCTATGTTTGCCAACTCTCAACAGTTTTTAATCATCACACTCTTTTTATGAAGTCATTACTCTCAATAAGATCAATATGAACTCTTTGTTTCTTTTTATTATTTTTCTCTTTTCTTTTATTCACTCAAGATCATGGCAAAATAATCAAGCCCTTGACTCAACACTAATCTTTATTATATAGCTCACAAACTCGATTACATAGAGGGATCATAAAGCAAAAACTCAAAACTAGATCATGCCATAAACTTTATTCTACTATATCAAGATACTACTAATAGGATCGAACTAAGAAAAATGGTAAAGATAGAGTGTGATGGTCATACGATATCGGGGCACCTCCCCCAAGCCCAGCAGTTGCTAAGGGGAGTACCCATACCCATGTGATTATGTCTCCTTTGCTGGTGAAGAAGGTGGAGGTGTTGTTGATGATGCGGGCTTATCGTCCATCTTCCATGGCATAGGCTCACCATCATAGAAGGATGATCGAGTCTCTGGGATCCTCAAATCTGCAGCCAAACTCATCCTTTTGAATCCATATTCATACTCACAGTTTTGGTTTTGCAGGTCATAGATTTGGGCTTGAAGGTGCTCGATCTTCTCGTGAAGCTTGAAGATGGTCTCCCCGATGTTGTCAGCATCCAGCTTGTGTGTGTTGGTGAACTCCGCGATCATCATGTGGTTGGAGTTGAGTCCACGCTCCACCATCCCCTGGCACTTGAAAACTTGTTGCTCCATTGCTTCGAGCCTCGTCTCCACGCTTCCGGTCCCCTTCGGTCCCTCAACATCGCGGATGTGCAGCAACCCATCACGCATCTCAATGGTTTGAGGGTGTCGCAGCACCTCCGCGAGGTAAGGGTTGATGACCTTCTCGAAGAACTTGTCCTTGGGGGCACTTGGAGACGTCATGATAATCTAGATCTGTCAGAAAAATAGCTCGAAACAAGAACAGAGGATAATTGTGTGATACAGGAATCAAAACCTTCGGGATAATATATAAAGAATTTTTGCCAACCAAAATACGTATCGTGCAAGAAAACGGAGTCCGGAGAGCACATGAGGTGCCCACGAGGTAGGGGGCGCGCCCAGGGGGGTAGGGCGCGCCCTCCACCCTCGTGGAGCCCTTGTGTCCTTCCCGGACTGCTTCTTATTTTTCTATTTTTCTAAATATTCCAAAACGGAGAAATATTGCCTTAAAAACTGTTTCGGAGTCGGTTTACTTACCGTACCACATACCTATTCCTTTTCGGAGTGCAAACGTTAGGAAAGTGTCCCTTATGTATTCCTCTGGGGTTACGATTTCAATAACATTGGTTTCAACATTTATAGGATTACCTGAGATATAATGTTTAATTCTTTGACCGTTTACCACCTTTGGATTTGTGCTTTCAAAGTTGTTGATTTTTATGGCGCCGGAACGATAGACCTCCTCGATAACGTAGGGGCCTTCCCATTTAGAGAGAAGTTTTCCTGCAAAAAATCTTAAACGAGAGTTGTATAGCAATAGGTAATCACCTACATTAAACTCGCGCTTTTGTATCCTTTTGTCATGCCATCTTTTAACTTTTTCTTTAAACAACTTAGCATTTTCATAAGCTTGGGTTCTCCATTCATCAAGTGAGCTAATATAAAATAACCTCTTCTCACCGGCAAGTTTGAAATCATAATTGAGCTCTTTAATAGCCCAATATGCCTTATGTTCTAGTTCGAGAGGTAGGTGACATGCTTTTCCATAAACCATTTTATACGGAGACATACCCATAGGATTTTTATATGCAGTTCTATAGGCCCATAATGCATCATCAAGTTTCTTGGACCAATTCTCTCTAGATCTATTGATAGTCTTTTGCAAAATTAATTTGAGCTCTCTATTACTCAATTCTACTTGACTACTAGACTGTGGGTGATACGGAGATGCAATTCTATGATTAACATCATACTTAGCAAGCATTTTACGGAAAGCACGATGAATAAAATGTGAACCACCATCGGTCATTAAATATCTAGGGACTCCAAACCTTGGAAAAATAACTTCTTTAAGCATCTTAATAGAAGTGTTATGATCAGCACTACTAGATGGAATAGCTTCTACCCACTTAGTAACATAATCAACAGCAACTAAAATATGTGTATATCCATTAGAGGCAGGAAAGGGTCCCATATAATCAAAGCCCCAAACATCAAATGGTTCAATAACAAGTGAATAGTTCATAGGCATTTCTTGATGTCTACTAATGTTACCAATTCTTTGACATTCATCACAAGATAAGACAACCTTACGGGCATCCTTGAAGATAGTAGGCCAATAAAAACCGGATTGCAATACCTTATGTGCAGTTCTATCTCCAGCGTGGTGTCCTCCATAAGCTTCGGAGTGACACTTGCATAGGATCTGTTCCTTTTCACGCTCAGGTACACAACGTCTAATCACAACATCCACTCCTTCTTTATAAAGATGTGGGTCATCCCAAAAGTAATGTCTCAAATCATAGAAAAACTTTTTGTTTTGTTGGTATGTGAAACTAGGTGGTATAAATTTAGCAACAATGTAATTAGCATAATCAACATACCACGGAGTACTATGAGAGGCATTTATGACATTTAATTGCTCATCAGGAAAGCTATCATCAATAGGTAGTGGGTCATCAAGAATATTTTCTAACCTAGACAAGTTGTTCAGAACGGGTTCTCAGCTCCCTTTCTATCAACAATATGCAAATCAAATTCTTGTAGCAAGAGAACCCATCTAATAAGTCTCGGTTTAGCATCTTTCTTTTCCATCGATATTTAATAGCGCATGATCAGTGTGAATAGTTACTTTAGAATCAACAATATAAGGTCTGAATTTATCACAAGCAAATACAACTGCTAAGAATTCTTTTTCACTAGTAGCATAATTTCTCTGAGCATTGTCTAGAGTTTTACTAGCATATTGAATATCATTTAATTTCTTATCCACTCTTTGCCCTAGAACAACACCTACAGCATAATCACTAGCATCACACATAATTTCAAAGGGTAAATTCCAATCAGGTGGCTGAACAATAGGTGCAGAGATCAATGCTTTCTTAGTATTTAAAATGCTTCTACACAATCATCATCAAAGACAAATGGTATATCTTTTTGTAATAAATTAGTCAGAGGCCGAGAAATTTTTGAGAAGTCCTTAATGAACCTTCTATAAAATACGGCGTGATCAAGGAAACTTCTTATACCTTTGATGTCCTTGGGACATGGCATCTTTTCAATAGCATCAACCTTGGATTTATCAACCTCAATACCTCTTTCAGAAACTTTATGCCCCAAGACAATGCCTTCATTAACCATAAAGTGGTACTTTTCCCAATTCAAGACAATATTAGTTTCTTCACATCTCTGCAAAACTCGATCAAGGTTGCTCAAGCAATCATCAAAAGAGGATGTATAGATGGAAAAGCCATCCATGAAAACCTCACAAATCTTTTCACAAAAGTCAGAGAATATAGCCATCATGCATCTTTGAAAGGTAGCAGGTGCATTACATAAACCAAAAGGCATACGTCTCTAAGAAAAAGTACCTAAAGGGCAAGTAAAAGTAGTCTTTGATTAATCATTGGCTGACACAGTATTTGAGAGAAACCAGAATAACCATCTAGAAAGCAAAAATGTGTATGCTTGGATAATCTTTCTAGCATTTGATCGATAAAAGGTAAGGGGTAATGATCCTTTTTAGTAGCCTTATTTAATTTGCAGAAATCAATTACCATCCTACACCCTGTAATAATTCTTTGCGGAATCAATTCATCTTTATCATTAGGAACAACAGTAATACCTCCCTTCTTAGGGACACAATGGACAGGACTTACTCACTGACTATCAGCAACGGGATAAATTATACTTGCCTCCAGAAGTTTTAGTATTTCTTTTCTTACCACTTTTTTCATCTTAGGATTCAGCCTTCATTGATGATCAACAACTGGTTTGGCATGTTCTTCCAAATTTATTTTATGTTGACATAGAGTGGGACTAATGCCGTTAAGATCATCAAGAGTATATCCAATAGCAGCATGGTGCTTCTTCAGAGTTTTCAATAATCTCTCTTCTTCATGTTCTGAAAGGTTAGCACTAATAATAACAGGATATATCTTCCTTTCATCAAGATAAGCATATTCAAGAGTGACAGGCAACAGTTTAAGCTCAAACACGGGATCACCCTTGGGTGGAGGAGGATCCCCTAGGATTTCAACAGACAAATTGTGTTTTAGAATAGGTTCATGTTTAAAGAACACTTCATCTATTTCCCTTCTTTCATTCATAAACATATCATTTTTATGGTCTAGCAAATATTGTTCTAAAGGATCACTAGGAGGTACGTCAATAGAAGCAAGACCAATAATTTCATCCTTACTAGGCAATTCTTCTTCACGGTGTTGTCTACTAAATTTAGAGAAATTAAACTCATGAGACATATCACCCAACCCAATAGTAACAACATTCTTTTCGCAGTCTATTCTAGCATTAACTGTGTTCAAGAAGGGTCTACCAAATATAATGGGACAAAAGCTATCTTGTGGGGAACCAAGAACAAGAAAATCAGTAGGATATTTCGTTTTCCCACACAAGACTTCAAAATCTCTAACAATTCCCATTGGTGATATAGTATCTCTATTGGCAAGTTTAATTGTGACATCAATATCTTCTATCTCAGTGGGTGCAATATCATGCATAATTTCTTTGTATAAGTCATAAGGTATGGCACTAACACTAGCACCCATATCACATAAGCCATGATAACAATGATCTCCTATTTTAACAGAAATAACAGGCACGCCTACCACAGGTCTATGTTTATCTTTAGCACAAGGTTTGGCAATTCTAGCAGTTTCACCGCAGAAATAAATAACATGCCCATCAATATTATCAGCCAAGAGATCTTTAACAATAGCAATACTAGGTTCAACATTAACTTGCTCAGGAGGTGTATAAGTTCTAATATTGCTTTTACGAACCACAGTTGAAGCTTTAGCATGATCCTTTATTCTAACAGGGGAAGGTGGTTTCTCAACATAAGAAGCAGGAACAATAGGATCATTGTAAGTGACAATCTTTTCTTCAACTTAAATAGGTGCAGCTACTTTTACTTCTATGGGAGGATGATATTTAAACCACTTCTCCTTGGGGAGATCAAATAAGTAGCAAAAGATTCACAGAAAGAAGCTACTATCTCAGAGTCAAGTCCATATTTAGTGCTAAATTTACGGAAAACATCAGTATCCATAAAAGATTTAACACAATCAAACTTAGGTGTCATACCTGACTCCTTACCTTCGTTGAGATCCCAATCTTCAGAGTTGCGTTTAATTTTATCCAATAAATTCCATTTGAATCCAATAGTCTTCATCATAAAAGAGCCGGCACAAGAAGTATCGAGCATGGATTGATTATTACGAGAAAGCCAAGCATAAAAACTTTGGAGAATTATTTCTCTTGGGAGCTCATGATTGGGGCATGAATATAACATTGATTTAAGCCTCCCCCCAGCTTGAGCGATGCTTTCTCCTTCGCGAGGCCCAAAATTATATATATAATTGCGATCACGATGAACAAGATGCATAGGATAAAACTTCTGATGAAATTCCAATTTCAATCATTTATAGTTCCATGATCTCGTATCATCACATAGCCTATACCATGTTGATGCATCTCCCTTCAAAGATAAAGGGAAGATCTTCTTCGTAACAACATCATCAGGTATACCTGCAAGCTTAACTAATCCACAAACTTCATCCACATATATTAGGTGCTCATCAGGATGCTTTGTTCCATCTCCTGAAAAAGGATTATCTAGCAGTTTTTCTAACATACCCGAAGGAACTTCAAAGGGAACATTTTCATTTTCAGTAGGTTGAGGAGCAACTCTTTTCTCTAATGGTCGGGGTGAAGATACCCCGAACAAGCCCCTCAGAGGATTACTTTCCATAGTAACAAGTGATGAAATTTCAGCACACTATATAAATTTTTCCTTACCAAACTCCACCTACCAAAGGCGCTTCACTCCCCGGCAACGGCGCCAGAAAAGAGTCTTGATGACCCACAAGTATAGGGGATCTATCATAGTCCTTTCGATAAGTAAGAGTGTCGAACCCAACAAGGAGCAGAATGAAATGATGTTTTCAGCAAGGTATTCTCTGCAAGTACTGAAATAAGTGGTAACAGATAGTTTTGTGATAAGATAATTTTTAACGAGCAAAAAGTAACAAAAGTAAATAAAGTGCAGCAAGGTGGCCCAATCCTTTTTGTAGCAAAGGACAAGCCTGGACAAACTCTTATATAGAGATAAGCGCTCCCGAGGACACGTGGGAATATCGTCAAGCTAGTTTTCATCACGTTCATATGATTCGCGTTTGGTACTTTGATAATTTGATATGTGGGTGGACCGGTGCTTGGGTGCTGTTCTTACTTGAACAAGCATCCCACTTATGATTAACCTCTATTGTAAGCATCCGCAACTACAACAAAAGCATTAAGGTAAACCTAACCATAGCATGAAACATATGGATCCAAGTCAGCCCCTTATGAAGCAACACATAAACTAGGGTTTAAGCTTCTGTCACTCTAGCATCCCATCATCTACTTATTAGTTCCCAATGCCTTCCTCTAGGCCCAAATAATGGTGAAGTGTTATGTAGTCGACGTTCAAATAACACCACTGGAGGCTTCTAGGACCTTGAAGTATGTCTAGAGGGGGGGTGATTAGACTACTTGACCAATTAAAAACTTAACCTTTTCCCAGTTTTAGAGTTTGGCAGATTTTAGCTATCTTAGGAAAAGTCAAGCAATCATCACACAATTCAAGAAAGCATGCAAAGAGTATATAGGCAGCGGAAATTAAGGCATGCAACTTGCAAGAAAGTAGTGGGAAGGGTTTGGAGGATTCAAGCGCAATTGGAGACACAGATGTTTTTGGCGTGGTTCCGATAGGTGGTGCTATAGTACATCCACGTTGATGGAGACTTCAACCCACGAAGGGTAACGGTTGCGCGAGTCCACAGAGGGCTCCACCCATGAAGGGTCCACGAAGAAGCAACCTTGTCTATCCCACCATGGTCGTCGCCCACGAAGGACTTGCCTCACTAGCGGTAGATCTTCACGAAGTAGGCGATCTCCTTGCCCTTACAAACTCCTTGGTTCAACTCCACAATCTTGCTCTGAGGCTCCCAAGTGACACCTAGCCAATCTAGGAGACACCACTCTCCAAGAAGTAACAAATGGTGTGTTGATGATGAACTCCTTGCTCTTGTGCTTCAAATGATAGTCTCCCCAACACTCAACTCTGTCTCATAGGTTTTGGATCTGGTGGAAACAAGATTTGAGTGGAAAGCAACTTGGGGAAGGCTAGAGATCAAGATTCATATGGTAGGAATGGAATATCTTGGCCTCAACACGTGAGTAGGTGGTTCTCCCTCAGAAATGGTAAGTTGGAAGTGTAGGTTTGGTCTGATGGCTCTCTCCACAAATAAAGAGGAGGTGGAGGGGTATATATAGCCTCCACACAAAATCTAACCGTTACACACAATTTACCAAACTCGGTGGGACCGATTCAATGACTTCGGTCATACCGATTTAGCAAAACCTAGTGACCGTTAGGATTTTCGGTGGACTGACATGCATCTCGGTAGGACCGATTCGGTTAGGGTTAGGGCATAACGTAATCTCGGTGAGACTGACATACACAAACTCGGTGAGACCGATTTTGGTAATTAGCTAACCAAAGAGTTGGTCAGGTAAACTCGGTGGGACCGATTTTCTCTTTTCGGTGAGACCGAAATGTTACAAAAGGGAAACAGAGAGTTTACATTGCAATCTTGGTGGGACCGATCGCTCACTTCGGTTAGACCGAAACGTTACGAAGGGAAACAGAGAGATTACAATCCCATCTCGGTGAGACCAAGATCCCTATCGGTAGAACCGATTTGCCTAGAGTTTGTGGCAGTGGCTATGACTTTTGAAATCGGTGGCGCCGGATAGGAAGAATCGGTGTGACCAATTTTGGATTTATGTTTAGGTCATATGTGGATGTGAGAAAGTAGCTGAGGGTTTTAGAGCATATCACTAAGCACATGAAGCAAGAAGCTCATTAAGCAACACCTCATCCCTCCTTGATAGTATTGGCTTTTGCTATAGACTCAATGTGATCTTGGATCACTAAAATATAAAATGAAGAGTCTTGAGCATTTTGAGCTTGAGCCAACCCTTTTTCAATAGTATTTTGTGGGTTCCACTTTCATCATCCATGCCATGCCATTCATTGAGCTTTCCTGAAATAATAGTCTTGGAATAGCATTAGCTCAATGAGCTATATGTTGTTATGAATTACCAAAACCACCTAGGGATAGTTGCACTTTCAATCTCCCCCTTTTTTGTAATTGATGACAACATATAGATCAAAGCTTCGACAAATGATAATAAGATTGAAGAACATCGTCGCTTTGAGAAGTATGTGATAAGCAAGAGCTCCCCCTAAATTTGTGCATATTTTAAGATTTGCATTGGACTGCAAATGCACAAGAAATTAGGCTCATGGGTTACTCTTCTATGTCACATACATCTTGGCGGAGCGCTCAAAATAATAACGATTGAATACATGCACTCATCACCAAGCAAAGTGAATGATCATATAGGATAGATAAGATAATATGATCATACATGCATAAGTGTAGCTTATGATCAAACACATGATCATCAATGTCTCACAAGAATAGCATAGTATCTCAAGCAATCAAAAGCAAACAAGTTTAAAAACCACCAAAGCAAAGAGAGAACAAAAGCAACACTCTCTCTCTCGAAGCCTATGATCTATACATTTTTCTCCCCCTTTGGCAAAAAGTTACCAAAAAGTTCCTAGAAAATGCATAGTGCTAGATCGACTCTCAGGCTTGATCTTCTGGTGGTGGTGGTGTCCGGATAACTCCAAGAACGAAGGCTTCAGTTGAAGTAGATGGAGTTGGGGCTGATACTGGAGCTGGTTGCACTAGAGCAGTAGGAGCAGTAGCTGGTGCAGATGATGTTGCTCTAGTGTCTGTCACAGGCACCGTCGCTGACCTCTGGGCCCTGGGCACTCTGGAAAACACATTTGTGGTAGTCTTTCCCTGCCTCTCCTGCATGTCATCTTGCAGCTGCTCCACAGCTGACTGAATCTCAGTCACTTTGACATCTAAGTCATGGAATTTGAGTTCCACGATGCTTTCCAGGCTCTCCTGATTCTGAGTAAGGGTGGCCAATCCTTTCTCAATCCTCAGTGTTGATGCTATCAAGTAACTCAGCTACTCCTGCTTGTTCTTCAAGAAATACTCAGATGCCTCCTCTTGAGTTGGCATCTTGGTAGCCTTCTCCTTCCTTGCCTTCTCCTTCTTCTCTTGATCTTGAACTGATGATGGATCATTCTCATTCATGACAACCTGATTGTCCTCAAAGTCTGGATAAAGGGGAAAATGTTCCTTATCCAACAGATATTTGCATGTGCCCATTTTTGAGTTAATTAACTCTTGAATCTGAGGGGCATATCCACAACTTCTTTTCTGGTCTGTTGTAGTCCTCTTAATGGTTTCAACCATAAGACTCATGACCTTGAATTTCTATGGCATATCAAACAAATGCAACATGTTGATTGCATGCCCTCTAATCATGTTGTGGTCTCCAGACTTAGGCAATAGAGTGTGCCTTAGGATGTAGTTAATAGTTGGCAGCCCTGACAGAAGAAAGTGGACTGATCCAAACTTATGTGTCTCAACAGCTTTGTCTGGGATCTCCTTGTACATGTGTGCCATGGTGTTGTGGTCCATCTTCTTCTTGGCATATACATCCAAGTCATCTTCACTCTCCTTTGGGGCATTTATTAGTTTTGCCCATTCCTCAACAGTGGACTGGTACTTTGTACCTTCAGACATCCAAACTATCTTCCCATCTGGATAGAAGTGTGTTGTGGAGTAGAATTGCATGATAAGTTCATCATTCCAGTTGGTGAGTTTTTGCCCAACAAAATCAGCAACTCCACAAGCAACAAAACTATCTTGCACTCCAGGATAGTGCTCTTCATTTTCTTTCATGTAGGTCCAGTTGACCCACCTCATATCACAAACGATTGGCTTCTTGTCCAACAAGATGGTCTCATAAAAGTCCCGCTGTTCCTTTGTGTGGAACCTGTAATCCACATCTGTCCTTCTTCTTGTGGCATATGGATCTGACATCCTCCATAGCCTCAACCCATGATCTCTTCTGATCTTCATGTCCTCAGCCACAGGATGGGCATCATTGTGGTCTGGTATCTTGGGCTTGAGCTTTCTTAGGACTTCTCCTTCTTCATCATCCTCCTCGAAACCTCGTGCATCGGGGCCTTGTTCTTCTCAAGAATTTGGAATACTCCTGGTATTCCTCTTTGGTGCAGACTTGGCCTTGGGGGCAGCTTTGGGTGCTTCCTTGGGCTTAGATGTGGCAGCCCCTGATCTAATGGCATCACCCATAAGCTTTGGTGCCTTGGGTGCTGGTGCAGCAATTTCTTCTTCCTCTTCCATCATGGAAGCCTTCCCAATAATTCTGGCTATGGTCTTCTTGACCCTTTCTTTCCTTTTCTTTCCTTCTGCAACAACTGGCTCTTTGGGTTCTGGCTTTTTAGGTATTTGAGTAGATGCTCTGACCTTTGGCATAGGTTGTCTACCTGCTGGCCTTTTGATTTTCAAGCCAGGCTTTGTGCTATGTGCTGAGCCATACTCCTTCTTGATCACTACCTTCTTGGAAGTAGCCTCATCTTCTTCTGCTACATAATCCTCATCTTCAGAATCTGAGGTTCTCTTCCTCCTTTGTCTGGTGGCAGCTTTAGGCAGGTTGCTTGGGGTGCTCCTGCTGCCATCATCTGAAGTGCTGGAGGGACTAGTGCCCTCACTCATGTGCACCTGCTCTTCTAGCCTGCTCGATTTGTCACTTTGGTGCGACATGCCGCAAGCAATCGATCGCTGACCTGTGAAGAGTTATAGATGAGGTAGAGTGGATGAGCATCACAAAATGCAGAGAGTTTTGCAAAAGAATGACTTAAAAATTCAGTTTTAGTTTTCCACAGAAAGCATTTCGGATCAACCGATTTTCAAACTCGGTGATATCGAAGCTGTTTTGGAACCTAAACTGATGAATCTCGGTTGGACCGAGTCATAGTTCGGTGGCACCAAGACAGCTAGGGTCTCACAAAGTCTTAAAATCGGTCTCACCGATTAGCAATTCTCGGTCAGACCGAGAGTTACTAGTGCAATGGCATAAGCCAAATCGGTGGGACTGAGTTTTTCAACTCGGTGGGTCCGAGATGGTTTCGGCAGAAACATAACCCTAAATTTTCAAATCTCTTCTAATCAAAGGATTGCATTGACTGGATAGGAGTGTTTCAATCGTGGCAAGAATCAATATGAACACAATGTGCTAGGAATCGGACGAGGATAGCACAGTGATCGAGTCCATACCCTAGCTCGGCGATGAACTCGCTACGACGGCAACGGCGGGGTAGAATTCCGTTGACGGCGGTGGAGACCAGCGACGGGAGGCTGCTGGCGACGAGGAGACGATCCGGAGACCTTGGAGGCAGAGCGAGCTATTGCGCGGGCGAAGGGATTCGGAGAAATTTCCAAATTTTTGCCCATGACTATATATAGCCCGACCCTGTCGGTGTGACCGAGTGGAACAACTCGGTGGCACCGAGATGCAAAACTGTGTATAGTTATTGCAACTCGGTGTGACCGAAGAGTTCAAATCAGTTGCACCGAGATCAAAAACTTAGATCGGCTTAATGATCCCGGTAGGACCGAAATGGAGGAATCGGTCAGACCGAGAATCACAAAGAAGTTTTGGAAGTTTAAGTCTATGACAAATCGGGGACTCCGAGTGCTCCTCACACAGAGTGGTTCGAATCTGACTTGATCAAATTTTGTGATGTAGCATGAATAGAGTTTGAGACGAGAAAAGCATAGATAGATAGAGAAGGTTCTTAGGCATTCTTGTCCATCCACTTGGCAAAAGGAAAAAAGGAACCAAACAATCAAAACAACAAGTGGATGTCCTTGAATGAGTAAAATATGCACCAACATGCTCACACAATAAGATGACAAACAAAATATGTGGCAAAGCATGCACAACCAATTCTAGCATCTATCAAACAATTGGCGATGACTAGGTCATCTATATATGAGTATATTGACTTAGGAGTCAAATGAAAAACATTTGATCATAGGTCATACTCATCGTTTAAGCTCAAGTGGGGTTACCACTTCTACATAATGCATTGATGTGTTCACACCATTAGAGTTGCTTTAACTCAATTCTTAGAGTTAAGCTCCCCCTAGATGTGAGATCCCCCCTTAGAGGGATGAACTAACCTTGGGTTTTGTCGATGATGACTTCATGTAGGTGTTGAAGATGTGGATGCTCAATGTTGATGTAGATCATTTAGAGCAATCCTTTGGAGTGAGTTGCACTTTCAACTTACCTACATGGGTTAGTCCCACAAGGAACAAACAAGAATATCCATAGACATAGAGTGATGCGCACACAAAATGATGTCCATGAAAACATTAGGTTACCTTGTCCCTTGCCTTACCAACATGAGGGTTTGTGACTCCTTGAACTAATGCAAGATGTGGAAAGCACTTGTCCTTGCCATAATGATATGAGTGAAGAATGTTATGAGTCACCCTCAAGAACTCTCTAGTTCTTCTTCTTTGGGATCCACATCATCTTTATGGGAATCCTTGGAGTTGTAGTTGTACTTGATGAAGTAGAACTTGACATAGTCTTGGGAATCCACTTGACCGAGACCTTAGGTGCTTCTTCAAATGCATCAATCTCTTCTTGAAGCTTGTCCTTGACTTTGTTCTTGTGGTCTTGTGGTGGAAGATCATCTTGTGCTCTTGTTCCTTTGAAAGAAGTAGGATCATACTTCTCTTGTTGAGGAACAAACTTCATCTTGGGGTATTGATCTTCTTCCCACTCAACTCTATTGGCATTGAACTTTCGTTCAAAACCAACACCTTGATTCTTCCGGTGCCTTCCTTGCTTATGCACAATTTCCTCGAATTGCTTACTCCTGCAAGGCTCTTGTAAACACCTTTCTCTATAATTCCCTTCAATAAGCTATTTTCTTGCTCAAGCGTAACTTGGCTAAGAGAATCGTTAGTGGAATCAAGAGAACTACTAGAAGCAACAATATTGGATTTGACATAATTATTGTTACTACTAGAGGAAGGATCTTTCTTGTACTTGTTACTAGACTTGACTTGAGGCATGTAAGTAGATAAGAGTAAACACTTGGCAATGTAAGAAGAACTTTTCTTATGGAGATCATCATTGATTGCCTTTAAGAACTCATGCTCTTGCTCAAGATTGAGCTTTTCAAAGCGTAACTTCTCATGAGCCCTTAAAAGTACTCGATGATCTTCGAAGATAGTTTCATGAGCCAACTTAAGAGTGTTTAGTTTTTAGTTAGTAGATCAATCTTCTCCTTATCATTGTCATTCATTTTATCTTGATTAGCATGATTAATTGACGTTTCATCATAGTATTCATCACTAGAGTTGTTAACAAGTAAATCATCATCACCTAGCAAGTCGTCTTCATCACTATTAAAATCAACATACTCGGGGTGTGTTACCTTAGGACCTTTGGCCATGAAGCATCTTCCAATTCCTTCATTTGGTGACTCAAATATGTCGTAGGAGTTGGTTGACACAAATGCTAGACCGGCAACACCTTCATCTTGAGTGTATTCGGAGTCGGAGTGATAGCTTCTCACGGAGTGATGGTCGGAGTCGGAGCCGGATACCCATTCACCAACATGAGCTTGATTTCTTCGTTTTGTGTAGCTCCTTGATGACATGTCCTTCCTTTCCGAATCCTTGCTTCTCCATGAGGGTCTTCGTTCATAACGATCATCTCTACTCCTCCTCTCTCTTGGTGGTGATTCTTCTCTTTTGCTTCTTCTTTTTGGAGAATCTTCTCTTCTTTTGTAGGGTGCCGTACACTCATTGGAATAGTGTCCGGGTCTCCCACAATTGTAGCAATTGCACTCTCGACTAGAATATCTTTTGTCATGGTAAGACCTTGATTTGGAGCTTCTTTCTTTGCTTCTACTCTTGTAGAATTTGTTGAAGTTCTTCACCATTAAGCTCAATTCTTCATTGAAGGTTTGCTTCTCACTTGATGATGTGGGGGCTTCACTTGAGGCTTTGTAAGCACCACTTGACTTGTTGTGAAGTTCCTCCTTATCCTTAAGTGACATCTCATGAGCAACAATTCTTCAAATGACTTCCGTTGGCTTGAGATCTTTGTAGTTTGGCATCATTTGAATCAATGTGCACACGGTATCATACTTTCCATCCAATGCTCTTAGGATCTTCTTGATGATGAACTTGTCGATCGTCTCTTCACTCCCTAGGCCGGCAATCTCATTTGTGATAAGAGCAAGCCTAGAGTACATTTCAGCGACACCTTCACCATCCTTCATTTTGAACTTGTCAAGCTGACTTTGGAGCACATCCAACTTGGATTCCTTGACGGATTCAGTACCTTCATGCATATCAATCAAAGTATCCCAAATTTCCTTTGCATTCTCAAGACGGCTGATTTTGTTGAATTCCTCGGGGCATAAGCCATTGAAGAGGATATCACAAGATTGTGTTGTATTGCAGCATCTTCAACTCTTCCGCGCTACTTCACGGTTCGGTTCTCTCCCATTGAAGAATTCACCTTGCAAACCAATACACACAATAGCCCAAACGGCAGGGTTATGTCCGAGAATATGCATTTTCATATTATGCTTCCAACTTGCAAAATTAGTACCATCAAAGTAAGGACCTCTACGGTTATAATTTCCCTCGCTAGACGCCATACTCTTCTAGGTTGTGAAACCAAGGCTATGACCACCAAAAGCTATGGAAATCAAAGCAAATGGAGACCAAAGCTCCGATACCACTTGTAGGACCTTGAAGTATGTCTAGAGGGGGGGCGATTAGACTACTTGACCAATTAAAAACTTAACCTTTTCCCAGTTTTAGAGTTTGGCAGATTTTAGCTATCTTAGGACAAGTCAAGCAATCATCACACAATTCAAGCAAGCATACAAAGAGTATATAGGCAGCGGAAATTAAGGCATGCAACTTGCAAGAAAGTAGAGGGAAGGGTTTGGAGGATTCAAACGCAATTGGAGACACGGATGTTTTTGGCGTGGTTCCGATAGGTAGTGCTATAGTACATCCACGTTGATGGAGACTTCAACCCACGAAGGGTAACGGTTGCGCGAGTCCACGGAGGGCTCCACCCACAATGGGTCCACGAAGAAGCAACCTTGTCTATCCCACCATGGTCGTCGCCCACGAAGGACTTGCCTCACTAGCGGTAGATCTTCACGAAGTAGGCGATCTCCTTGCCCTTACAAACTCCTTGGTTCAACTCCACAATCTTGTCGGAGGCTCCCAAGTGACACCTAGCCAATCTAGGAGACACCACTCTCCAAGAAGTAACAAATGGTGTGTTGATGATGAACTCCTTGCTCTTGTGCTTCAAATGATAGTCTCCCCAACACTCAACTCTCTCTCATAGGTTTTGGATCTAGTGGAAAGAAGATTTGAGTGGAAAGCAACTTGGGGAAGGCTAGAGATCAAGATTCATATGGTAGGAATGGAATATCTTGGCCTCAACACATGAGTAGGTGGTTCTCCCTCAGAAATGGTAAGTTGGAAGTGTAGGTTTAGTCTGACGTCTCTCTCCACGAATGAAGAGGAGGTGGAGGGGTATATATAGCCTCCACACAAAATCTAACTGTTACACACAAGTTAGCAAACTCGGTGGGACCGATTCAGCTGACTCGGTCGACCGATTTAGCAAACCTAGTGACCGTTAGGATTTTCTTGGGATGACATGCATCTCGGTAGGACCGATTCGGTTAGGTTTAGGGCATAACGTAATCTCGGTGAGACCGACATACAAACTCGGTGAGACCGATTTTGGTAATTAGCTAACCAGAGAGTTGGTCGTAAACTCGGTGGGACCGATTTGCTCTTTTCAAAGGAGACCGAAAATGTTACAAAGGGAAACAGAGAGTTTACATTGCAATCTCGGTGGGACCGATCGCTCACTTGATTAGCGAAACGTTACGAAGGGAAACAGAGAGATTACAATCCCATCTCGGTGAGACCGAGATCCCTATCGGTAGAACCGATTTGCCTAGGGTTTGTGGCAGTGGCTATGACTTTTGAAATCGGTGGCGCCGGATAGGAAGAATTGGTGTGACCGGCTTTGGCTTTATGTTTAGGTCATATGTGGATGTGAGATAGTAGCTGAGGGTTTTAGAGCATATCACTAAGCACATGAAGCAAGAGTCTCATTAAGCAACACCACATCCCTCCTTGATAGTATTGGCTTTTCCTATAGACTCAATGTGATCTTGGATCACTAAAATATAAAATGAAGAGTCTTGAGCATTTTGAGCTTGAGCCAATCCTTTGTCAATAGTATTTTGAGGGACCCACTTTCATCATCCATGCCATGCCATTCATTGAGCTTTCTTGAAATAATAGTCTTGGAATAGCATTAGCTCAATGAGCTATATGTTGTTATGAATTACCAAAACCACCTAGGGATAGTTGCACTTTCACTAGACAACATACATCTCATCAAAATATCAAACGAATACAAAATTCATATGACTACTAATAGCAAGACTTCTCCCATGTCCTCAGGAACAAACGTAACTACTCACAAAGCATATTCATGTTCATAATCAGAGGGGTATTAATATGCATAAAGGATCTGAACATATGATCTTCCACCAAATAAACCAACGAGCATCAACTACAAGGATTAATCAACACTACTAGCAACCTACTAGTACCAATCCCGGATTGGAGACAAGAATTGGATACAAGAGATGAACTAGGGTTTTGAGATGAGATGGTGCTGGTGAAGATGTTGATGGAGATTGCCCTCTCCCGATGAGAGGAGCGTTGGTGGTGACGATGGCGATGATTTCCCCCTCCCGGAGGGAAGTATCCCCGGCAGAACAGCTCTATCGGAGCCCTAGATTGGTTCTGCCAAGGTTCCGCCTCGTGACGGCGGAGTTTCATCCCGAAAGGTTGCTTATGATTTTTTCCTCGACGAAAACCTCATATAGCAGAAGATGGCCATCAAAGAGCCAGCAGGGGGCCCACGAGGTAGGGGGCGCGCCCTGGGGGGTAGGGCGCGCCCCCCACCCTCGTGCATAGGTGGGCCCCCTCTGGTGAACTTCTTCCGCTCAATATTTTTCATTTTTTCCAAAAATGACTTTCCTGCAGTTTCAGGACTTTTGGAGTTGTGCAGAATAGGTCTCTAATATTTGCTCCTTTTTCAAATTGAGAATTCCAAATTGCCGACATTCTCCCTCCTTATGTAAACCTTGTAAAATAAGAGAGAATAGGCATAAGTATTGTGACATAATGTGTAATAACAGCCCATAATGCAATAAATATCGATATAAAAGCGTGATGCAAAATGGACGTATCAACTCCCCCAAGCTTAGACCTCGCTTGTCCTCGAGCGAAAGCTGATAACGATAAATATGTCCCCATGTTTAGAGGTAGAGGTGTCGATAAAAATAAAATACGGACATGAAGGCATCATGATTATTCTCATAACAGCAACATATATAGATATTGTCATATGATTTCTTATACTCAAGTAATAATTCATTCACAATGCAAAAGTACGAATGATAAACTTTATTGAGAACCAACAAACTATATCTCAGTCATTGAAGCAATTACAATTTATCATAACATCAGAAAGAGTCTATGTCAGAGCCTAATAGCAAGTCCACATACTCAACTATCATTTAGTCTTTCATAATTGCTAACACTCACGCGATACTTGTGGTTACGGTGTTTTAATCGGACACAGAGAAAGATAGGGGCTTATAGTTTCGCCTCCCAACCTTTAACCTCAAGGGTAATGTCAACAATAATAACTCATGCTCCCCTACATCCAATTAGATATGTCTATCAGGATATTTTCAACATTCTGTGCTTGCCAAAGGATAAAATGAAAAAGGAAAGGTGAAGATCACCATGACTCTTGCATAAGGAAGAAGATAATAATAAAAGATAGGCCCTTCACAGAGGGAAGCAGAGGTTGCCATGCACTTTTATGGTTGGATGCACAAAATCTTAATGCGAAAGAATTATATTGCCCCTTGTGATATGAAACTTTATTATGCAGTCCGTCGCTTTTATTTCTTCCACATCACAAGATCGTATAAAGCTTATTTTCTCCCACACTAATAAGTCATGCATATTTAGAGAGCAATTTTTATTGCTTGCACCGATGACAACTTACTTGAAGGATCTTACTCAATCCATTGGTAGGTATTGTGGACTCTCATGGCAAAACTGGGTTTAAGGGTATTTGGAAGCACAAGTAGTATCTCTACTTGGTGCTGAGAATTTGGCTAGCATGAGGGGGAAAGGCAAGCTCAACATGTTGGATGATCCATGACAACATACTTTATCTCAGATATAAGAAAACATAACCCATTACGTTGTCTTCCTTGTCCAACGTCAACTCTTTAGCATGTCATATTTTAATGAGTGCTCCCAATCATAAAGGATGTCAATGATAATATATTTATATGTGAAACCTCTCTTTCCTTATTACTTCCTATTAATTGCAATGATGACCAAAGCTATGTTTGCCAACTCCCAACAACTTTTAATCATCATACTCTTTCTATGTGAAGTCATTACTCTCAATAAGATCAGTATGAACTCTTTGTTTCTTTTTTTATTCTTTTTCTTTTATTTACTCAAGATCATAGCAAAATATTCAAGCCCTTGATTCAACACTAATCTTTATTATATATAGCTCACGGACTCAATTACATAGAGAGATCATAAAGCAAAACTCATAACTAGATCATGCCATAAACTTTATTCTACTAGATCAAGATACTACTAATAGGATCGAACTAAGAAAAACGGTAAAGATAGGAGTGTGATTGTGATACGATACCGGGGCACCTCCCCCAAGCTTGGAAGTTGCCATGGGGAGTGCCCATACCCATGTGATTATATCTCCTTTGCTGGTGAGGAAGGTGGAGGTGTTGTCGATGATGCGGGCTTGTCGTCCATCTTCCAAGGCATAGGCTCACCATCATAGAAGGATGATCGAGTCTCCGGGATCCTCATATCTGCGGCCAAACTCATCCTTTTGAATCTATATTCATACCCACAGTTTTGGTTTTGAAGGTCATAGATTTGGGCTTGAAGGTGCTCGATCTTCTCATGAAGCTTGAAGATGGCCTCCCCGATGTTGTCGGCATCCAACTTGTGGTTGCTAGTAAACTCCGCGATCATCATGTGGTTGGAGTTGAGTCCACGTTCCACCATCCCCTAACACTTGAAAACTTGTTGCTCCGCTGCTTCGAGCCTCGTCTCCACGCTTCCGGTCCCCTTGGGTCCCTCTTCATCGCGGATGTGCAGCAACCCATCACGAAACTCAATGGTTTGAGGGTGTCGCAGCACCTCCGCGAGGTAAGGGTTGATGACCTTCTCGAAGAACTTGTCCTTGGAAGTACCTGGGGACGTCATGATAATCTAGATCTGTCAGAAATACAGCTCGAAACAAGAACAGAGGATAATTGCGTGATACTGGAGTCAAAACCTTCAGGAGATATATAATGAATTTTTACCGGCCAAAATACGTATCGTGCAAGAAAACGGAGTCCGGAAGGCACACGAGGTGCCCACAAGGTAGGGGCGCGCCAGGGGTAGGGCGCGCCCTCCACCCTCGTGGAGCCCTCGTGTCCTTCCCGGACTGCTTCTTATTTTTCTATTTTTCTTAATATTCCAAAACGGAGAAATATTGCCTTAAAAACTGTTTTGGAGTTGGTTTACTTACCGTACCACATACCTATTCCTTTTCGAGTTCCAAACGTTCTGGAAAGTGTCCCTTATGTATTCCTCCGGGGTTACGGTTTCAATAGCATTGGTTTCAACATTTATAGGATTACCTGAGATATAATGTTTAATTCTTTGACCATTCACCACCTTCGGATTTGTGCCTTCGAAGTTGTTGATTTTTATGGCACCAGAACGATAGACCTCCTCGATAACGTAAGGGCCTTCCCATTTAGAGAGAAGTTTTCCTGCAAAAAATCTTAAACGAGAGTTGTTTAGCAATACATAATCACCTACATTAAACTCACGCTTTTGAATCCTTTTTTCATGCCATCTTTTAACTTTTTATTTAAACAACTTGGCATCAAGTGAGCTAATATCAAATAACCTTTTTTCACCGGCAAGTTTGAAATCATAGTTGAGCTCTTTAATAGCACAATATGCCTTATGTTCTAATTCGAGAGGTAAGTGACATGATTTCCCATAAACCATTTTATACGGAGACATACCCATAGGATTTTTATATGTAGTTCTATAGGCCCATAATGCATCATCAAGTATCTTGGACCAATTCTTTCTAGACCTATTGACAGTCTTTTGCAAAATTAATTTGAGCTCTCTATTACTCAATTCTACTTGACCACTAGACTATGGGTGATAAGGAGATGCAATTCTATGATTAACGTCATACTTACCAAGCATTTTATGAAAGCACCATGAATAAAATGTGAACCACCATCAGTCATTAAATATCTAGGGACTCCAAACCTTGGAAAAATAACTTCTTTAAGCATTTTAATAGAAGTGTTATGATCAGCACTACTAGTTGGAATAGCTTCTATCCACTTAGTAATGTAATCAACAGCAACTAAAATATGTGTATATCCATTAGAGGCAGGAAAAGGTCCCATATAATCAAAGCCCCAAACATCAAATGGTTCAATAACAAGTGAATAATTCATAGGCATTTCTTGATGTCTACTAATATTACCAATTCTTTGACATTCATCACAAGACAAGACAAACTTGTGAGCATCCTTGAAGAGAGTAGGCCAATAAAAACCGGATTGCAGTACCTTATGTGCAGTTCTATCTCCAGAGCGGGTGTCCTCCATAAGCTTCGGAGTGACACTTGCTTAGGATTTGTTCCTGTTCATGCTCAGGTACACAACGTCTAATGACACCATCTACTCCTTTATAAAGATGTGGGTCATCCCAAAAGTAATGTCTCAAATCATAGAAAAAACTTTTTCTTTTGCTAGTATGTGAAACTAGGTGGTATAAATTTAGCAGCAATGTAATTAGCATAATCAGCATACCAAGGAGTACTACGAGAAGTATTTATGACATTTAATTGCTCATCAGGAAAGCTATCATCTATAGGTAGTGGGTCATCAAGAACATTTTCTAACCTAGACAAGTTGTCTGCAACGGGGTTCTTCGCTCCTTTTCTATCAACAATATGCAAATCAAATTCTTGTAGCAGGAGAACCCATCTAATAATTCTAGGTTCAGCATCTTTCTTCTCCATAAGATATTTAATAGCAGCATGATCAGTGTGAATAGTTACTTTAGAATCAACAATATAAGGTCTGAACTTATCGCAAGCAAATACAACTGCTAAAAGTTCATTTTCAGTAGTAGCATAATTTCTTTGAGCATTGTCTAGAGTCTTACTAGCATAATGGATAACATTTAATTTCTTATCAACTCTTTGACCTAGAACAGCACCTACAGCATAATCACTAGCATCACACATAATTTCAAAGGGTAAATTCCAATCAGGTGGCTGAACAATAGGTGCAGAGATCAACGCTTTCTTAAGTATATCAAATGCTTCTACACATTCATCACCAAAGACAAATGGTACATCTTTTTGTAATAAATTAGTCAGAGGCCGAGAAATTTTTGAGAAGTCCTTAATGAACCTCCTATAAAAACCGGCATGACCAAGGAAACTTCTTATACCTTTGATGTCCTTGGGACATGGCATCTTTTCAATAGCATCAACCTTGGCTTTATCAACTTCAATACCTCTTTCAAAAACTTTATACCCCAAGACAATACCTTCATTAACCATAAAGTGGCACTTTTACCAATTCAAGACAAGATTAGTTTCTTCGCATCTCTGCAAAACTCGATCAAGGTTGCTCAAGCAATCATTAAAAGAGGATCCATAGACGAAAAAGTCGTCCATGAAAACCTCACAAATCTTTTCACAGAAGTCAGAGAATATAGCCATCATGCATCTTTGAAAGGTAGCAGGTGCATTACATAAACCAAAAGGCATACGTCTATAAGCAAAAGTACCAAGAGGGCAAGTAAAAGTGGTCTTTGATTGACCTTTAGCTGACACGGGTATTTGAGAGAAACCACAATAACCATCTAGAAAGCAATAATGTGTATGTTTGCATAATCTTTCTAGCATTTGATCGATAAAAGGTAAGGGGTAATGATCCTTTTTAGTAGCCTTATTTAATTTACGGAAATCTATTACCATCCTATAACCTGTAATAATTATTTGCGGGATCAATTCATCTTTATCATTAGGAACAACAGTAACACCTCCCTTCTTAGGGACACAATGGACAGGGCTTACCCACTGGCTATCAGCAACGGGATAAATAATACCTGCCTCCAGAAGCTTTAGTATTTCTTTTCTTACCACTTCTTTCATTTTAGCATTAAGCCTTCGTTGATGATCACGGACTAGTTTGGCATCTTCTTCCAAATTTATTTTATGTTGACATAGAGTGGGACTAATGCCCTTAAGATCATCAAGAGTATATCCAATAGCAGCACGGTGCTTCTTCAGAGTTTTCAATAATCTCTCTTCTTCATGTTCTGAAAGGTTAGCACTAATAATAACAGGATATATCTTCTTTTCATCAAGATAAGCATATTTAAGATCATCAGGCAACGGTTTAAGCTCAAACGCGGGATCACCCTTGGGTGGAGGGGGATCCCCTAGGATTTCAACAGGCAAATTGTGTTTCGTAATAGGTTCTGTTTAAAGAATACCTCATCTATTTCCCTTCTTTCATTCATAAACATATCATTTTCATGGTCTAGCAAATATTGTTCTAAAGGATCACTAGGAGGTACGGCAATAGAAGCAAGACCAACAATTTCATCCTTACTAGACAATTATTCTTCACGGTGTTGTCTACTAAATTTAGAGAAGTTAAACTCATGAGACATATCACCCAAACCAATAGTAACAACATTCTTTTCGCATTCTATCCTAGCATTAACAGTGTTCAAGAAGGGTCTACCAAAAATAATGGGACAAAAGCTATCTTGTGGGGAACCAAGAACAAGAAAATCAGCAGGGTATTTAGTTTTCCCACACAAGACTTCAACATCTCTAACAATTCCCATTGCTGCTATAGTATCTCTATTGGCAAGTTTAATTGTAACATCAATACCTTCTAACTCAGCAGGTGCAATTTCATGCTTAATTTCTTCGTATAAAGTATGCGGTATAACACTAGCACCCATATCACATAAGCCATGATAACAATGATCTCCTATTTTAATAGAAATAACAGGCACGCCTACCACAGGTCTATGTTTATCTTTAGCACAAGGTTTGGCAATTCTAGCGGTTTCACCGCATAATTGAATAACATGCCCATCAATATTATCGACAAGAGATCTTTAACAATAGCAATATTAGGTTCAACTTTAACTTGCTCAGGAGGTGTATAAGTTCTAATATTGCTTCTCTGAACCACGATTAAAGCTTTAGCATGATCCTTTATTCTAACGAGGAAAGGTGGTTTCTCAACATAAGAAGTAGGAACAATAGGATCATTATAAGTGACAGTCTTTTCTTCAACTTTAGTAGGTGCAGCTACTTTTACTTCTATGGGAGGATGATATTTAAACCACTTGTCCTTGGGGAGATCAACATAAGTAGCAAAAGATTCACAGAAATAAGCTATTATCTCAGAGTCAAGTCCATATTTAGTGCTAAATTTACGGAAAACATCGGTATCCATAAAAGATTTAACACAATAAAACTTAGGTGTCATACCTGACTCCTTACCTTCGTCGAGATCCCAATCTTCAGAGTTACGTTTAATTCTATCCAATAAATTCCATTTGAATTCAATAGTCTTCATCATAAAAGAGCTAGCACAAGAAGTATCGAGCATGATGCGATTGTTTTCAAAAAGCCGAGCATAAAGATTTTGAAGAATTATTTCTCTTGAGAGCTCATGATTGGGGCATGAACATAACATTGATTTAAGCCTCCCCCAAGCTTTAGCGATGCTTTCTACTTCGTGAGGCCAAAAATTATATATATAATTGCGATCATGATGAACAAGATGCATAGGATAATACTTTTGATGAAATTCCAACTTCATTCGTTTATAGTTCCATGATCCCGTATCATCACATAGCCTATACCATGTTGATGCATCTCCCTTCAAAGATAAAGGGAAGACCTTCTTCTTAACAACATCATCGGGTATACCTGCAAGCTTAAATAATCCACAAACTTCATCCACATAAAGTAGATGTTCATCAGGATGCTTTGTTCCATCTCCTATAAAAGGGTTATCAAGCAGTTTTTTCTAACATACCCGAAGGAACTTCAAAGGGAATAATTTCATTTTCAATATGTTCAGTAGGTTGAGGAGCAATTCTTTGCTCTACTGGTCGGGGTGAAGATAACCCGAACAAACCCCTCAGAGGATTACTTTCCATAGTAACAAGTGACAGTAAATTTCAGCACACTATATAATTTTTTCCTTACCAAATTCCACATACCAAAGGCGCTTCACTCCCCGGCAACGGCGCCAGAAAAGAGTCTTGATGACCCACAAGTATAGGTGATCTATCGTAGTCCTTTTGATAAGTAAGAGTATCGAACCCAACGAGGAGCAGAAGGAAATGATAAGCGGTTTTCAGCAAGGTATTCTCTGCAAGTACTGAAATAAGTGGTAACATATAGTTTTGTGATAAGATAATTTATAACGAGCAACAAATAAAAAAAGTAAATAAAGTGCTGCAAGATAGCCCAATCCTTTTTGTAGCAAAGGACAAGCCTGGACAAACTCTTATATAAGGAAAAGCGCTCCCGAGGACATGTGGGAATATCGTCAAGCTAGTTTTCATCATGTTCATATGATTCGCGTTCGGTACTTTGATAATTTGATATGTGGGTGGACCGGTCCTTGTGTGTTGTTCTTACTTGAACAAGCATCCCACTTATGATTAACCTATATTGCAAGCATCCGCAACTACAACAAAAGTATTAAGGTAAACCTAACCATAGCATGAAACATATGGATCCAAATCAGCCCCTTATGAAGCAACACATAAACTAGGGTTTAAGCTTCTGTCACTCTAGCAACCCATCATCTACTTACTACTTCCCAATGCCTTCCTCTAGGCCCAAATAATGGTGAAGTGTTATGTAGTCGATGTTCACATAACACCACTAGAGGCTAGACAACATACATCTCATCAAAATATCGAACGAATACCAAATTCACATGACTACTAATAGCAAGACTTCTCCCATGTCCTCAGGAACAAATGTAACTACTCACAAAGCATATTCACGTTCATAATCAGAGGGGTATTAATATGCATAAAGGATCTGAACATATGATCTTCCACCAAATAAACCAACTAGCATCAACTACAAGGAGTAATCAACACTACTAGCAACCTACTAGTACCAATCCGGACTTGGAGACAAGAATTGGATACAAGAGATGAACTAGGGTTTTGAGATGAGATGGTGTTTGGTGAAGATGTTGATGGAGATTGCCCTCTCCCGATGAGAGGAGAGTTGGTGATGACGATGGCAATGATTTCCTCCCGAGGGAAGTATCCCAGCAGAGCCTCACGCCGGAGCCCTAGATTGGTTCCACCAAGGTTCCGCCTCGTGGTGGCGAAGTTTCATCCCGAAAGGTTGCTTATGATTTTTTCCTCGACGAAAGACCTCATATAGCAAAAGATGGCCATCGGAGAGCCAGCAAGGGGCCCACGAGGTAGGGGGCGCGCCCTGGGGGTAGGGCGCCCCCCCCCCCCACCCTCGTGGACAGGTGGGCCCCCCTCTGGTGAACTTCTTCCACTCAATATTTTTCATTATTTCCAAAAATGACTTTCGTGGAGTTTCAGGACTTTTGGAGTTGTGCAGAATAGGTCTCTAATATTTGCTCCTTTTCCACCCCAGAATTCCACCTGCCAGCATTCTCCCTCCTTATGTAAACCTTGTAAAATAAGAGAGAATATGCATAAGTATTGTGACATAATGTGTAATAACAACCCATAATGCAATAAATGTCGATATAAAAGCATGATGCAAAATGGACGTATCACGTCACCGGAGAATAACAGGACGTGTGGGGGAATAGAGGGAGGGATTGGCCAACATTGGAGGGTATGGTAGGGCGGCGAAGGCACAACCAGCCATGGGAGGCGGGAGCAGGCGGAGCCGACGGGGTGGTTAGGTTTGGGCGGCTGGAGGAAGAAGACAAGAGATAGAAGATACACGACAGATGTCGGATGTCAATCCAACGGCTGGTAGGCCGAATTGTTTGTTGACTAGCTAGTAAGTCGACACCACCTTGGATAGGCTATGTCCTCGTGGGTCCCAAATGTCAGAATCCAAACCTGTCATGGTCATGCAGGCTTTCCTATGAAAATTTACAGCCCATTTGGTGTGCTAGTTCAAAATAAGTTTGTGGGTGTTGGTGGGGGCTAATCACTTGGCTTCTGTAATGCACAGTGAGCTCAAGAAGCCAGCGAGAGTGATGTTATTTTCCCTTGGTTGGGATTTGTTACAATATTTCACTCTAAATTAAATGAATGGCAAGCCATTTGCCTTGTTTCAAAGAAAATATGACAGTCACAACCGAGTTGAAAAGGGCAAGAACATCTAACTCCAGCTTACAAATTCTACAAAAGCACGAGGGTTAATTGTTCATCAGGTTTAGACAAAACCCAGGTTGAAAAGGGCAACAACATCTAACTCGATCTTGTTTTGGCGATCCACAGTCAAATGGATCGGTCAGGTCCATAGAATGAACATCCTGGGTCGTAAAATTTACTGGATGACCACAATATGTTGTAAATAGAAGCCCGGCACGTTCAGAAGCTTTTTTGTCCACCCAGAACTCCTTTTTTTGCTCTTTGACACATCATTCCGTCAAAACCATGCTACTGATAAACTTAAGCCTGATGGACAATAGTAATCTCGCATTCAGCAGGAAGAATGTGACAAATCTAGTGCTTGCATGGTTGGCTACATATCGTTCTAGCGTTATTGTCTTCAATCGAATGTCATGAGAAGTGAGAAAATCCCGGTGCTTACGAATCCACCGATTGGTTATAACTTTCTTACCCCGTCCTGTTGCCTAAATAGACATGAAGATTGAAAACAGTTAAGGTCTAAAAAAAGAGTGTCGAAAGAGCAATAGATGAACGGTTAATTTTAGTACACTATATGCGGGCTCCCAACGTGCATAAAATTATCACCTTTATATACAACTTCTCCAGACATGGAAAGCATTGCAACAAGCCGATAATCTTGTTCAGATCAAAACTATTCATTTGGATATATAAGATCTTGACAGATTCTAGCACCATTGATAGGCTATCCATGGAGAAAATCTTCATTGAGCATATAACATAATATTAGTACAAAATATTACTCCAAGATGATATATAACTTATGCGCAGAAATTTAAAATGCAGCTCATGGTTACAAGTGTAGATGATAATATAAAGTACCTGAAGAACTATGGAGCCAAACACCATCTTGAAATGAGCACATAGATCATGTATTACACCCAAGGTCTCCATTTTAGGCGCAGAGAGGACGGTTAATTGCGACGGTGAATAACTGGAATCAATGATCAACCTTTGAAGTGAAGGGGCATCTTGGATGATGATCTGCCTTCTGTCAAAAGAAATTTCCAATTCTTACAAGGTTAGGCGACTTTATTTGGAGACAACCGATTCTAACTGTGAAAACAAGCACCAAGCACTCTAGGGCAGGGCAACTGGAGTGGATGATGATGTGCAATGAGGCCTCCGATATATGAACCCGCACAAGTGAAAGTTTCTTGAGAAATGGGAGTCGAAGGTTTAGTACCGCATTATGCAGTAGGTAGCACAATGCAAAGGTGGCGGTGTGGAGAGAGGAGGAAAACCGCGAGATGGCCATCGGTGCTGAGGGCACAAGTACATGGCGTTCGGTATCTGGTAGGTGATTTCTAGGGGAATAGTAGAACTCAAGCAGCTGTAGTTACGTGAATTGTGGGGATTTCAGCCAAAGGCCCACTGCAGGGGCATGGTATGCTTGCTCAGGTAGCATGACGGGATGCAGAGGCTTTGAACGGAGCTCTGGTGGGAGGAGATGATTGCTCTAGGGATTTCAAAATCATTGAAGAGAGATAGATGATGACAGTCAAGATTAAGGGGCACGGTGCGCCATAGTGGGCGCCACCGAATTGAGAGGACTTGGGTGCGGCAGCAATTCTTGGTGGGGAGAAGCGAGATGATCTCCCCAAGGACGGCGTCCGGGAGATCGATGATGCGGTCCACCCAAGATTATACAGTTTCCTGGGATCTGGTGGGGGCGGGGTCGCGGCTTCTCCCTGCGCTGCCGGGTGCGGGATCTACAAGAGGCGTCGCCACTGGCGGGAGCCTCATCTTGGCGTTGGGGTCAGCCGACTCCATTTTCCTCGAGGGCGTCGCGTCTCTCTCACGGATTTGAGCAGAGTAACGAATGACAAGCCTAGTTGTAGTGCGAGTGAAGAAGAAGGGGAACTAGGGTTTTTCTGTACTAGTGAGGAAGAAGGGGAGCTGGGGTTTTCTGTAGGAGTGAGGTGAGGAATTTGGGGGTACGAGTGGAGCGAGCTGACGTGAGGTGGGTGGGAGTGAGGAGGAAGAAGAGGACCCATGTTTTTTGGGGGGGCGGTGTGCTGGGTGTGGGTAGCGCCTCTCATTAAGTAAATATATGGGCTTTTGAATTGATTTTATTATTTACTAGGGTGGATGGGCTGTTTGTCTTGGGCCCAGAGAAACAATTACTACTAGTACAGTGGAGACACTCTACAGCTACCCATAAAAACAATTACTACTAGTACAATGGATACACTACCGCTTCTGGCTCCTCCTAGGTCATCGAAACGTCTCCCTCTAATGAATGTCGTTTTACTTTTGTTCACCGACATGCGGGCCATGCAGCGCGCGGGCCCAAATACCATCCACCAAATTAGAAGGATGTATGCAGGTGAAGAGTCACCTCGTCGTAGGGCGGAAGTAACGAGCCGTCGTATCACAAAACCCCACCTCCCCGCAGTCTAAGTTTGATGGACGAAGCAACCATCATTTCACTCTTCACTGAATCCACTTCTCCCTCACTGTCTTCAAGAAAGCCAACACTCGCGTCTGCCACCGTTCTTCTCTCCCAACGAAGGGAAGGTAAGCGGATCGGTGATGTTGGTATATTTTCGTTCGGAGAAAAAAAAGAACTTCTGCAAAGCAGTAACCGATCCTCACTCTGTTTTTTGTTTCATTGTCATTGCGATTGTGTTTTCCCTTCAGCGATCTCCTAGTATTCGTTAGTTTCATGATGGAACAAGGAGAACCAGGCAAAGATATGCCAATATTGGAGCAGATGCGGGAGGCTGATCCCCACGACATAGAGAGCTCCAAGAAGATGGAGGCAGCCACAGAGCCGACCCCAGATACGCTCACGACCACTACTGAGATGGTCAACGCCCCGTTTGAGGTTACAGCCCCCGTGGCCCTGCAGGAGCATTTTCCCCCTTCGAGGATGTGTCCCCCCCCCCCCCCTCGCTGATCTGCCCAAGGTGATTTTCTTATTTGCCGATCTCGATTGTGGTTTTTCATCTAAGTATGTGGTGATGAATAATGCAAAATTCTATTAGCTTCAATGCCATGCTATACATAGTGGTTTAAATAACTTGTGTTTCTTATACTGGAAACTAATTTTGTTTCTATTTCAATTAGAGCCCTGATGCAGACAAGGATTGTGTGGTTATACATGGCACTCGCTATGAGGCGGATGACCTGAATATACGCACTGGGAAAACAAAGTTCTTAGGCTGTTGGATCCTGGAAGCCATTTGCGCTTATACCGATGTCGAGTTGTATTCCAGCCTCACTGTTGTTAGGCGTGTTGTCTGATGACCCACAAGTGTAGGGGATCTATCGTAGTCCTTTCGATAAGTAAGAGTGTCGAACCCAACGAGGAGCAGAAGGAAATGATAAGCAGTTTTCAGCAAGGTATTCTCTGCAAGCACTGAAATTATAGGTAACAGATAGTTTTTTGATAAGATAAATTGTAATGGGTAGCAAGTAACAAGTGTGGCCCAATCCTTTTTGTAGCAAAGGACAAGCCCAGACAAACTCTTATATAGAGAAAAGCGCTCCCGAGGACACATGGGAATTATCGTCAAGCTAGTTTTCATCACGTTCATATGATTCGTGTTCGGTACTTTGATAATTTTATATGTGGGTGGACCGGTGCTTGGGTGTTGTCCTTACTTGGACAAGCATCCCACTTATGATTAACTCCTATTGCAAGCATCCGCAACTACAAAAGAAGTATTAAGGTAAACCTAACCATAGCATGAAACATATGGATCCCAATCAGCCCCTTACGAAGCAACGCATAAACTAGGGTTTAAGCTTATGTCACTCTAGCAACCCATCATCTACTTATTACTTCCCAATGCCTTCCTCCAGGCCCAAACAATGGTGAAGTGTCATGTAGTCGACGTTCACATGACACCACTAGAGGAGAGCCAACATACATCTCATCAAAATATCGAACGATACCAAATTCACATGACTACTTATTGCAAGACTTCTCCCATGTCCTCAGGAACAAACGTAACTACTCACAAAGCATATTCATGATCATAATCAGAGGGGTATTAATATGCATAATAGATCTGAACATATGATCTTCCACCAAATAAACCAACTAGCATCAACTACAAGGAGTAATCAACACTACTAGCAACCTACAGGTACCAATCTCAGGCTATGAGACAAAGATTGGATACAAGAGACGAACTAGGGTTTGAGAGGAGATGGTGCTGGTGAAGATGTTAATGAAAATGGACCCCCTCCTGATGAGAGGATCGTTGGTGCTGACGATGGCGATGATTTCCCCCTCCCGGAGGGAAGTTTCCCCGGCAGAACAGCTCCGCCAGAGCCCTAGATTGGTTCCGCCAAGGTTCCGCCTCGTGGCGGCGGAGTCTCGTCCCGAAAGCTTGCTTATGATTTTTTTCTTGGACAAAAGACTTCATATAGCAAAAGATGGGCACCGGAGGGCCAATAGGGGGCCCACGAGGCAGGGGGCGCGCCCAGGGGGGTAAGGAGCACCCCCCACCCTCGTGGCCAGGGTGTGGGGCCCCGCTGGTATTTTCTTCGCTCAGTATTTTTTATTATTTCCAAAAATGACTTCCATGGAGTTTCAGGACTTTTGGAGTTGTGCATAATAGGTCTCTAATATTTGCTCCTTTTCCAAATTTCGTAATTCCAAATTTCCGGCATTCTCCCTCTTCATGTAAACCTTGTAACATCCCATAATGCAATAAATAAAGATATAAAAGCATGATGCAAAATGGACGTATCAACTCCCCCAAGCTTAGACCTCGCTTGTCCTCAAGCAGAAGCCGATAACGATAAATATGTCCACATGTTTAGAGATAGAGGTGTCGGTAAAATAAAATCTGCATATGAGGACATCATGATCATTCTTATAACATAAATATATATATATATATATATATATATATATATATATATATATATATATATATATATTGTCATATGATTTCTTATGCTCAAGTAACAATCTATCCACAATGTCAAGTATGAATCAGAAACTTCATTGAGAACTAACAAACTATAATCTCAGTCATTGAGGCAATCGCAATTTATCATAACATCTGAAAGAGTCAACATAAGAGCTTTTCAGCAAGTCCACATACTCAAATATCATTTAGTCTTTCACAATTGCTAACACTCATGCAATACTTGTGGTTATGGAGATTTAATCGGACACAGAGAAAGATAGGGGATTATAGTTTCGCCTCCCAACCTTTTACCTCAAAGGTAACGTCAACAATAATAGTTCATGCTAACTTACATCCAATTAAATATATATATCAGGATCTTCCCAACACACTGTGCTTCCCAAAGGATAAAATGTAAAAAGGAAAGGTGAAGATCACCATGACTCTTGCATAAGGGTAGAAGATAAAAGTAAAAGATAGGCCCTTCGCAGAGGGAAACAGAGGTTGTCATGCGCTTTCATGGTTGGATGCACAAAATCTTAATGCGAAAGAACGTCACTTTATATTGCCCCTTGTGATATGAAAATTTATTATGCAGTCCATCGCTTTTATTTCTTCCACTTCACGAGATCGTATAAAGCTTATTGTCTCCCACACTAATAAGTCATGCATATTTAGAGAGCAATTTTTATTGCTTGCACCGATGACAACTTACTTGAAGGATGTTACTCAATCCATAGGTAGATATGGTGGACTCTCATGGCAAAACTGAGTTTAAGGGTATTCGGAAGCACAAGTAGTATCTCTACTTGGTGCGAGGAATTGGCTAGCATGAGGGAGAAAGGCAAGCTCAACATGTTGGATGATCAATGACAATATACTTTATCTCAGATATAAGAAAACATAACCCATTACGTTGTCTTCCTTGTCCAACATCAACTCTTTAGCATGTCATATTTTAATGAGTGCTCACAATCATAAAAGATGTCCAAGATAGTATATTTATATGTGAAACCACTCTTTCTTTATTACTTCCTATTAATTGCAACGATGACCAAAACTATGTTTGTCAAGTCTCAACAACTTTTAATCATCATACTCTGTCTATGTTAAGTCATTACTCTTCATAAGATCAATATGATCTCTTTATTTCTTTTTATTCTTTATTTTTCTTTTATTCACTCAAGATCATAGCAGGATAATCAAGCACTTGACACAACACTAATCTTTATTATATAAAGCTCACGGACTCAATTACATAAAACGATCATAGAGCAAAACTCAAAACTAAGTCATACTAAAACTTTATTCTACTAGAACAAGATAATACCGAAAGGATCAAACTAAGAAAAATGGTAAAGTTAGGAGTGTGATGGTGATACGATACCGGGGCACCTCCCCCAAGCTTGGCAGTTGCCAAGGGGAGTGCCCATACCATATGATTATATCTCTTTTGCTGGTGAAGAAGATGGAGTTGTTAATGATGTAGTGTAGCGACCCGACCTCAAATGATCAAGTCTCTCGTGTTTCAAAGTTGTCATCCCCGATCCGTAATGTCGACACACACACACAAGATCAAGGATTTATAACAGAGTAGCAATCACACACTTATTACATTGAATGTCTCAAAAGAGAACTTGTTACAATAAATATGGCTTAAGGCCATCTAATACGATGACAGCGGAAGGCTTGGAAGATAAAGTGAGTCCATCAACTCCAACGGCATAGCTGAGTTGCACGGCAACGACCTAACGAACCTTACTCCTCGTCTGAAAAGTCTGCAACATAATACATTGCAGCCCGAAAACGGGTCAGCACATGGAATATGCTGGCAAAATAACACAGTAGAGCAATAACAGAATGACACTATCACTACATGCATATTTGGCTGGTGGAAAGCTCTACGGTTATAGTTTTTGCGAAAAGCCAATTTTTCCCTACAACAAAGGAATAGATTTTAATTTAACTATCATGGTAGTTGAAACTCATTGACAAGGTTCCTCCAACTCAATCCCAATTAAAGTGATTAACAACCCAAAAAAATTAATTAAAAGTGATGAGATACTTAAGATACTCCAAGTACTAGATACTCAAAATTGTCCATAACCGGGGACACGGCTAACCATGATTAGATTCTACACTCTGCAGAGGTTTGCGCACTTTTCCCCACAAGACTCGATCGCCTCCGTTGTATTTCTCGCACTGCATGGTGTTTGAGAAACGGATGACCGAGACACAGTCTTTCAGAAACATTAACTCTCTACTCCGGACAGACCATACCAAACCTACATCCCACTACCTGCTGATCTGCCTCTTCAAGAGCTTCACATAACCTACTCAACTATGCTAGAGCCCATAATATCTTGTGGCTGGACATGGAAGTTTCTAGCATGAATCATCTCAGTTCTCTTTGAGCCTGGGTGGCGGTCCATAGGAAAATCACACGGAACCCCGGGATTTCCAAAAAATACAGGCAACACTGGGTACCCCAGGTGCCTCAATCCACCCAGATGTTTGTTTAAGTTGCCACCTTAAGTTGAACCATTACTTAACAATCTCACATCTGTCATGGATTTCACTCACCCAAACCACGTCTACGAGCATAGCATAGCAATATAAGCAACACGTAGAAGTAACTCCCAAGGGTTTGAATATAACAAGGCAATAGGTTCTACCTCGATAACTACTTCCCAACCCACATGTTAATGACATCCTAACCATGCAATGTTTGAGGATTGGAACTAATGCATAAAAACTGGGTATGGAAAGAGTATGATCAATGTGTTACTTGCCTTGCTGACGATCCGCGAATCCTAGGGACTCGTAGTAACACGCTTCGCACTCTGGGAATTCTATCGTAAAAAAACAATAGCATACATAAGCAACAAGCAAAGATGCACATGCAAAACTCAAATAATTGAGGTTGACCAGAAATTTCAACTTAAGAACTCTGGTTTGCAAAAAGAATCAAATCAAACGGAGCAACGAAACTCAAACGGCGAAAGAAACAAGATCCGTTTACTAATCTGAACTAAAGTCAAATTTTACAGAACCAAAATATTGTTTAAGTTGATTAAACAGAAAGAGGGTCTCGAGGCGAAGATCTAGGGGCTTGAATCGCCTGGTTCCGACTAACGAGCGAAAAGATAAACAGAAACGAAAATCGGATCAGAAATCGCGATCGAGAATAATCGCGGAAAAATCCGATAAAAGAAAATCGACAAAATGCATTAACGAACGAGCGCTCGTTAGCTGTAACTAACGGGCGAACATCGTTCGTTAAAACGAGCGTACAGACGAACGTTCGCTAATTAGAACAACCGGAAAAAAACCGGCGAACCGATCTAAAAAAATGAACTAGGGTTTTGTAAAAAAAACGAATCGGTTTTCTCCAAAAACCGTTGGCGGATCGGTAGACATTACCTCCTGAGCGGGGCTCGGGCGGCTTGCGTGGCGGCGGGCGGCGGCGCTGGTTCACAATGGCGGGCGGCGGAAGGCGGCGGCGCTGGTTCAGAACGGTGGCTAAGGCGGCGGCGCTGGTTCTGCAACGGCGCGGGCGGAAGGCGGTGGCGGGTCAAGTGGTGGTGGCTAGGGGGCGCGGTGATATAAAGGGGGTGGGCGGCGGCTTGCTTGGGTGAGGGGGGAGGAGTCTGACTCGGACTCTCCTCGTCTGTACAAGGCACAAGGCGAGAGGAGGCAGCTGGGTTACTGGCTGGCTTTGAGGAAGTTAAAAAAACAATTTCACTAATGTAAAATAAATCCTAGAAAATAAGATAAAATCTAAAATGCCAAAATAAATTTTCACCGTCTAAATAAAATATTTAGAACGAGATGAACATTTTCTTGGCCCTAAAAATGCAATTTTGAAAACGTGCAATTTTTTTAATTGCAAATAAAATCCAAATAAAATCAAATAAATGATTTTAATATTTTTCCTCCAATATTTCTATTATTTTGGAGAAGTCATATTATCTCCTCTCATATATTTTAATATGAAATATTTTTCAGAGAGAAAAATAATTAAAATCAAAAATCCTATTTTCATTATTTGATAAAAATCAAATATGAAAACCGGGAAATCCCCAACTCTCTCTGAGGGTCCTTGAGTTGCTTAGGATTTTTGAGGATTGCGAAACAAAATGCAGTAAAATATGATATGCATGAATGACCTATGTATAACATTCCAAATTGAAAATTTGGGATATTACAAACCTACCCCCCTTAAGAGGAATATCGCCCTCGAGATTCGGGTTGGCTAGAAAATAGGTGTGGGTGACATTTGCGAAGATCATCCTCCCGTTCCCAGGTGGCTTCATCCTCGGTATTGTGGCGCCACTGAACTTTGCAAAACTTGATAACCTTGCTGCAGGTGACTCGGCTGGCAAACTCAAGAATCTTAACTGGTTTCTCCTCATAAGTCAAATCACTGTCCAACTGAATCGCCTCCAAGGGTATCAGATTCTTAACGGTATACCGCCATCTCAAAGATGACACTTCTTCAACTGTGAAACGTGGAACACATCGTGAACTCCTGACAGTCCCTCAGGCAATTCCAACCTGTAGGCAACTTCTCCCATCCGTTCCAAAACACGACATGGTCCTACAAATCTCGGAGCTAACTTTCCCTTAACTCCAAATAGTTTCACTCCTCACAAGGGTGATACTCGCAAATATGCTTTGTCTCCAATTTCATAGGTTACCTCCTTGCGTTTTGAGTCTGCATAACTCTTCTTCCTGGACTGAGCAATCTTCAATCTATCACGAATCAATTTAACCTTGTCTTCAGACTCCTTGATCAAGTCTGGTCCAAACAACTGTTTGTCTCCTACTTCATCCCACATCAACGGCGTTATGCACCTTCGTCCATACAGGGCTTCAAATGGTGCCATCTTCAAACTGGCTTGGTAGCTATTATTGTATGAGAACTCTGCGTAAGGCAAATTGTCATCCCAACTAGATCCATAATATAGCGCACAGGCTCTCAACATGTCCTCCAAAATCTGATTGACTCTCTCGGTCTGTCCATCCGTCTGTGGGTGAAATGTTGTACTGAACTCCAATCTCGTTCCCAAAGTCTGGTGTAACTGATGCCAAAACTTTGAAGTAAACTGTGTTCCTCTATCTGATACGATGGTCCTCGGAACTCCATGCAGACATACGATCCTGGACATATATATCTTGGCCAACTTCGCACTTGTATAAGTGGTTTTCACTGGGATAAATTGAGTCACTTTGGTGAAACGATCAACTACTACCCATATCGAATCATATCCTGATTTGGTCCTGGGCAATCCGGTGATAGAATCCATGCCAAGTTTATCCCACTTCCATTCGGGTATCGGCATAGGCTGTAACAATCCTGCCGACTTTTGATGCTCTGCCTTCACTCTCTGACATACGTCACATACGGCTACATATTCGGCAATATCCTTCTTCATACCAGTCCACCAGAAACGCTCCTTCAAATCCAAATACATCTTGGTGTTTCTGGGGTGTATCGAGTATGGTGAGCCATGAGCCTCCTGCAGTATTAACTTCCTAATCCCTGGGTCATTGGGCACATAAACTCGGTCCTCAAACCATAAGGTGTCGTGCTCATCTTCACGAAAACCTTTGGCCTTTCCTTTGCTCATTTGCTCCTTTATCTCGGCAATCCCTTTGTCATCCTTCTGAGCTTCTCGAATCGTGCCCAACAATGTAGACTGAACCTCCATTGTTGCAACAAAACCTCTTGGAACAATCTCCAATCGAAGTTCATGATATCCCCTGCTAACTCCTTCGGCAATCCCTTACTTTCAAGGATATTAGCATAACTCTTTCGGCTCAAGGCGTCTGCTGCGACATTGGCCTTTCCCGGATGACAGTGAAGCTTCATGTCATAATCCTTTATAAGCTCCAACCATCTCCTCTGCCTAAGGTTCAGCTCCTTTTGTGTGAAGATGTACTTCAAACTTTTATTATCCGTGTACACATCACAACGGTTTCCAATAAGGTAATGTCTCCAAGTCTTCAACGCATGCACTACGGCTGCTAGCTCCAAATCATGTGTGGCATAATTCATCTCGTGAGGTTTTAGTTGTCGCGAGGCATACGAAACAACTCTTCCGTCCTGCATAAGCACACATCCAAGTCCTAACCGAGAGGCGTCGCAATACACTTGGAAATCCTTATGTATATCTGGCAAGGTCAAGACTGGGCTGTAGTCAAACGTTTCTTCAACTCCTGGAAACTTGCCTCGCAATCTTCTGTCCATTTAAACTTGGTATCCTTCTTCAATAACTCCGTCATTGATTTCGCAATCTTGGAAAAATTCTCAATGAATCTCCGGTAGTATCCTGCGAGTCCAAGAAAACTACGGATCTCGCTAACTGAAGTGGGTGCCAACCATTCAGTGACTGACTGAAACTTGCTGGGGTCTACTGCTATACCTTCTCCTGATATAACATGTCCAAGGAATCCGACTTCCTTCAACCAAAACTCGCATTTTTTGAACTTGGCATACAACTGGTGTTCCCTGAGTTTCTCTAGAACTAAATGCAAATGCTCCTTGTGCTCTTCTTCATTCTTCGAGTATACCATAATATCATCAATAAATACCACAACAAACTTGTCCAAATATTCCATGAACACCTTGTTCATCATGCTCATGAAATAGGCAGGGGCGTTAGTCAGTCCAAACGACATGACCGTATACTCGTATAATCCATACCGCATGGTGAACACTGTCTATGGTATATCCTTCTCTCGAATCTTCAACTGATGGTATCCCGATCGTAGATCGATCTTCGAAAACACCTTAGCTCCTTGCAACTGATCAAATAGATCATTGATCATCGGTAGTGGATACTTGTTCTTAATCGTCACTTCATTCAAAGCTCGATAATCAACAACCATCCTTAGGGATTTATCCTTCTTCTCAACCAAAAGTACTGGGGCTCCCCAAGGTGATGAACTTCTTCGAATGTAACCTTTCTCCAATAACTCCTTGATATGTTTCTTAATCTCCTCCAGATCATTCGCGGGCATCCGATAGGGTCTCTTGGATATTGGCCCTATACCTGGCAATAGCTCTATCAAAAACTCGATATCTCGATCCGGTGGCATGCCTGGTAACTCCTCTAGGAAAACATCCGGGTAATCCTTCACTACAGGCACTTCCTCCTGAACAACTCCCGTGAGGGTATTCACTTGGCTCCTCCTAGGCACATGCCTAGATACATACTTAATCCTTTTCCCTCCGGGGTGGTGAGATAAATTGACTTACTAGCACAGTCAATACTTCCTCCATACTTTGACATCCAGTACATACCTAATATCACATCCAATCCTTGTGACTCCAAGATAATTAGGTCGGACGGAAAAACATGGTTACCAATGATTAGGGGTAGCTGATCGCACCATCGACTAGCCATATATTCTGCTCCAGGTGAGCTCACTAAAAGAGGGGTCCTAAGGGTTTGGGTTGGTAGTTTAAACTTATCAACGAATCCCCTTGATATGTATGAATGCGATGCGCCAGTATCAAAAAGAACAAGAGCGGTAAATGACTTAACCAAAAACTTACCTATTACCGCGTTTGGCTGCTCCTCAACCTCCTCCACGTTAACGTGGTTCACTTGTCCTTTGTTGAATGGATTGGGCTTCTTCCCATCGCTCCCATTTCCGTTTCCATTCTTTCCTTCAGCGCACTCCGTGGCATAGTGTCCAGTCTTCCCGCACTTGAAGCATGTAACGTGAATTAGGTCTCTTTTGGCGGGTGTGGCTGGATTGGGGCGGTTCTGATTGTTGTTGGCTCCTTTCCCATTCTTAGAACCATTGTGGTTATGTGATCCTCCTCCGGTGTGGTTATGACCTCCATGGTTATGAACAAGTCCTCCCGAGTTCGGGGTTAGGCGAGGCTTCTGTTGAGCTTCTGAGTTATACCTCCCTTGTCCATACTTCCTTTTACGGCTCTCAATCTGCTGCTGCTTCCCTTCAATCATATGAGCCTTATCTACCAACTCCTGGTAGTTGTTCAAGGTTGCTACCATCAACTGCATACTCATCTCATCATCCAGCCCTTCCATAAACTTCTCCTGCTTCGCGGCATCGGTGGCCACATCGTCAGGGGCATAGCGAGATAACTTGCTAAACTCATCCACGTACTGTGCCACAGTACGGTTCCCCTGGCGTAGATTGCGAAACTCCCGCTTCTTCATATTCATAGATCCGGTTGAGACATGGGCTGTGCGGAAAGCTTGCTGGAACTGGTCCCAAGTGACATTAGCTATGGGGAAAGTGGCCGTGTAATTCTCCCACCATGAGGCTGATGGTCCATCCAATTGATGTGCGGCAAAGCGCACCTTCTCAGCATCTGTGCAACCTGCGGTGGTCAACTCCCTTCCAATATGGTGTAGCCAATCATCGGCAACTATAGGCTCGGTGCTACTGGAAAACACCGGCGGCTGTAACCTTAGAAAACGGGCTAGGTTGTCCACTGGCGGCGGGTTGTTGTTGTTGTTGTTGTTGTTGTTGTTGTTGCCCTGGTTCTGAACTAGCAATTGCATCAAGGCATTCTGCTACTGGATCAACTGGGTGAGCTTCGGCGGGAAGGCAAAACCGGTGTCACGTCTCGGAGGCATCTGATGGGTTTAGATGGAAGAGATCAGAATAGAAAAGGGGTCTAATGAGAAAGCACTACCCATATGCACATGAGACAAACACAATCATTTCACTCAATCAATCACGCAAGGGCATACAAGCGGTCTAGAACTATCGTATAAGTGCTCAACTATTTCTAAATACATGGGGGAATACTACTAATATTTGGTGGTCATCTAGAAATTTTGCTCGGTGGAAGACTCCATGATATCCGCTCCAGCTTCGTCTTCAAAGTCATCATCACTAGGATCAGAATTGGTGTTGTCGATGATGATGTAGTTGTCCGGGCAAGTGGAATCGTCGTCTTCTCCTCCCGGTGCTGGATCTCCCATGAATACTCTGATCTTCTTTACTAGGTTGTCATTCTTCTCCAATAGTGTCTTGATTTCCTCCTCATATCCATCGCGTGTAAACTTGAGTTCTTCCTCCAGTTCGATGATCCTAGTCTTCGCCTTCTTCAAGTCCATCATGTCTCACAAGACATCTGGTTCTCCTGACGTCGAATGTGCTGGTTTAATTCCTGGATGAGAGCTGCAATGGATCTATCCTTCTTGGTGCTGATCACTTCCCATTGCTCATCTCGGCGCCCACATATCTTGTAAATAGTATCCTTAAGATCCTTTTTGTAGACTTCTCCAATGCGTCCCATGGTAATGTGGGCTGCCATGCTCTTGCCTAGGCTCCAGGTGGGTGCTTTGAAAGAAAATTCTATGGGTTTAGAGGTTGGCGAGAACGTCCTTCCTGGAACTTGTACTTGAATCATCCAGCGCTCCTCTTCTGGTAAGGTGGCGTTGTACGTCCCGGTGAAACTTGGTATTCCAATGTTCAAGTACCTAGTGACTTCCTTCAAGTGGCGTCCAAAAGGTGTGTCTTCATCCGGTTGCAAAACTTGTTCTTCATCTCCGCCATCCTAAAGAGTAGAAAATGGAGAGGAGTCGAATGAGTAGAGAAGAGTGACCTAGGGTTTATCTTAGTGGTCGTGTCCTACACTCGGTGTGCTCGATACCATCTTGTAGCGACTGACCTCAAACGGTCAAGTCTACGTGCTTCAGTGTCATCCTCGGATCGGTAATGCCGACACACACAAGACTCAAGTATTTATAACAGAGTAGCAATCACACACTTATTACATTGAATGTCTCAAAAGAGAACTTATTACAATAAATATGGCTTAAGGCCATCTAATATGATAACAGCGGAAGGCTTGGAAGATAAAGTGAGCCCATCAACTCCAACGACATAGCTGAGCTGCACGGCAACGACCTAACGAACCTTACTCCTCATCTGAAAAGTCTGCGACATAATACGTTGCAGCCCGAAAACGGGTCAGCACATGGAATATGCTGACAAAATAACATAGTAGAGCAATAACAGAATGACACTACCACTACATGCATATTTGGCTGGTGGAAAGCTCTACGGTTATAGTTTTTGCGAAAAGCCAATTTTTCCCTACAACAAAGGAATAGATTTTAATTTAACTATCTTGGTAGTTGAAACATCATTGAGAAGGTTCCTCCAACTCAATCCCAATTAAAGTCATTAACAACCCAACAAAATTAATTAAAAGTGATGAGATACTTAAGATACTCCAAGTACTAGATACTCAAAATTGTCCATAACCGGGTACACGGCTAACCATGATTAGATTGTACACTCTGCAGAGGTTTGTGCACTTTTCCCCACAAGACTCGATCGCCTCCGTTGTATTTCTCACACTGCATGGTCTTTGCGAAACGGATGACCGAGACACAGTCTTTCAGAAACATTAACTCTCTACTTCGGACAGACCATACCAAACCTACATCCCACTACCTGCTGATCTACCTCTTCAAGAGCTTCACGTAACCTACTCAACTATGCTAGAGCCCATAATAGCTTGTGGCTGCACACGGAAGTTTCTAGCATGAATCATCTCAGTTCTCTTTGAGCGCGGGTGGCGGTCCATAGGAAAATCACACGGAATCCCGGGATTTCCAAAAAATACAGGCAACACTGGGTACCCCAGGTGCCTCAATCCACCCAGATGTTTGTTTAAGTTGCCACCTTAAGTTGAACCATTACTTAAGAATCTCACATCTGTCATGGATTTCACTCACCCAAACCACGTCTACGAGCATAGCATAGCAATATAAGCAACACGTAGAAGTAACTCCCAAGGGTTTGAATATAACAAGGCGATAGGTTCTACCTCGATAACTACTTCCCAACCCACATGTTAATGACATCCTAACCATGCAATGTTTGAGGATTAGAACTAATGCATAAAAACTGGGTATGGAAAGAGTATGATCAATGTGTTACTTGCCTTGCTGACGATCCGCGAATCCTAGGGACTCGTAGTAACACGCTTCGCACTCCGGGAATTCTATCGCAAACAAACAATAGCATACATAAGCAACAAGCAAAGATGCACAAGCAAAACTCAAATAAGAGAGGTTGACCAGAAAGTTCAACTTAAGAACTCCGGTTTGCAAAAAGAATCAAATCAAACGGAGCAACGAAACTCAAACGGCGAAAGAAACAAGATCAATTTACTAATCTGAACTAAAGTCAAATTTTACAGTACCAAAATCTTGTTTAAGTTGATTAAACAGAAAGAGGGTCTCGAGACGAAGATCTAGGCACTTGAATCGCCTGATTCCGACTAACGAGCGAAAAGATAAACAGAAACGAAAATCGGATCAAAAATCGCGATCGAGAATAATCACGGAAAAATCCGATAAAAAGAAAACTGACGAACAGACTAACGAACGAGCGTTCGTTAGCTGTAACTAACGAGCGAACATCGTTCGTTAAAACGAACGTATGAACGAACATCCGCTAATTAGAAGAACCGTAAAAAAAACAGCGAACCGATCTAAAAAAACGAACTAGGGTTTTTTTAAAAAACCGAATCGAATTTCTCAAAAAAAACCGGGCGGCGGATCGGTAGCGTTACCTCGGCGAGCAACCGGCGGGGCGGGCTCGGGTGGGCTTGCGGGCTGCGTGGCGGGCGGCAAGGCGGACGGGCAATGACAGCGGTAGGCGGGGGCGGTGGCGGTGGTGGTGGGTAGGGTAGGCGGCGGCTATATAAAGGGGGCGGCGGCTTGCTTGGCGAGGCGCCGGGAGGAGTCCGCTCGGACTCTCCTGAGTCCATGCACAGCGCCTGACAGCCTTGAGGAGGCGGTCTGTGAGGTTGGGCCGGCTGGCTCGGTGAGCTTGACCCGGTCGGTATGGAAGTTAAAAAAAACAATTTCGCCAAACAGAAAATAAATCCTAGAAAATAAGATAAAAATCTAAAAATGCCAAAATAAATTTTCACCGTCTAAATAAAATATTTAGAACGAGATGAACATTTTCTTGGCCCCTAAAATGCAATTTTGAAAACGTGTAATTTTTCTAATTGCAAATAAAATCCAAATAAAATCAAATAAATGATTTTAATATTTTTCCTCCAATATTTCAATTATTTTGGAGAAGTCATATTATCTCCTCTCATATATTTTAATATGAAATATTTTTCGGAGAGAAAAATAATTAAAATAAAAATCCTCGTTTCATTATTTTATAAAATTCAAATATGAAAACCGAGAAATCACCAACTCTCTCCGAGGGTCCTTGAGTTGCTTAGGATTTTTGAGGATTGCGAAACAAAATGCAGTAAAATATGATATGCATGAATGACCTATGTATAACATTCCAAATTGAAAATTTGGGATGTTACATGTAGGCTTGTCATCCCTCTTGCAAGGCATAGGCTCTCCATCATAGAAGGATGATCGAGTCTCCGGGATCCTTAAATCTGCAGCCAAACTCATCCTCTTGAATCTATATTCATACTCACAGTTTTGGTTTGCAGGTCATAGATCTAGGCTTGGAGGTGCTCGATTTTCTCATAAAGCTTGAAGATGGCCTCCCCGATGTCCTTGGTGTCCAGCTTGTGGTTGTTGGTGAACTCCGTGATCATTATGTGATTGGAGTCAAGTCCACGCTCCACCATCTCCTGACACTTGAAAACTTGTTGCTCCATTGCCTCGAGCCTTGTCCCCACGCTTCCAGTCCTCCTTGGTGCCTCAACATCGCGGATGTGCAGCACCCCCTCATGCATCTCAATGGTTTGAGGGTGTTGCAGCACCTCCGCAAGGTAGGGGTTGATGACCTTATCGAAGAACCTGTCCTTGGGGGAACTTGGAGACGTCATGGCGATCTAGATCTATCAGAAAACAGCTCAAAACAAAAACAGAGGATATTTGCGTGATACGGAGGTCAAAACCTTCGGAAGATTATATAATGAATTTTTACCAACCAAAATACGTATCGTGCAAGAAAGCGGAGTCCGGAGAGCACACGAGGTGCCCACGAGGCAGGGGGCGCACCCAGGGGGTAGGGCGCGCCTCCCACCCTCGTGGAAGCCTTGTGTCCTTCCCGGACTGCTTCTTTTTTTTATTTTTCTAAATATTCCAAAACAGAGAAAAATTGCCATTAGAACTGTTTTGGAGTCGGTTTACTTACCGTATCACGTACCTATTCCTTTTCGGAGTCTGAAAACATTCTGGAAAGTGTCCCTTATGTATTCCTCCGGGGTTACGGTTTCAATAATATTGGTTTCAACATTTATAGGATTACCTGAGATATAATGTTTAATTCTTTGACCGTTCACCACCTTCGGATTTGTGCCTTCGGAGTTGTTGATTTTTATGGCACCGGAACGATAGACCTCCTCGATAACGTATGGACCTTCCCATTTAGAGAGGAGTTTCCCTGCAAAAAATCTTAAACAAGAGTTGAATAGCAACACATAATCACCTACATTAAACTCACGTTTTTGTATCCTTTTGTCATGCCATCTTTTAACTTTTTCTTTAAACAACTTGGTATTCTCGTAGGCTTGGGTTCTCCATTCATTAAGTGAGCTAATGTCAAATAACCTCTTCTCACCGGCAAGTTTAAAATCATAATTGAGCTCTTTAATAGCCCAATATGCCTTATGTTCTAGTTCGGGAGGTAAGTGACATGCTTTTCCATAAACCATTTTATACGGAGACATGCCCATATGATTTTTATATGTAGTTCTATAGGCCCATAATGCATCATCAAGTTTCTTGGACAAATTCTTTCTAGATCTATTAACAGTCTTTTGCAAAATTAATTTGAGTTCTCTATTACTCAATTCTACTTGACCACTAGATTGTGGGTGATATGGAGATGCAATTCTATGACTAATGTCATACTTAGCAAGCATTTTACGAAAATCACCATGAATGAAATGTGAACCACCATCAGTCATTAAATATCTAGGGACTCCAAACCTCGGGAAAATGACTTCTTTAAGCATCTTAATAGAAGTGTTATGATCAGCACTACTAGTTGGAATAGCTTCTACCCACTTAGTAACGTAATCAACAACAACTAAAATATGTGTATATCCATTAGTGGCATGAAACGGTCCCATATAATCAAAGCCCCAAACATCAAATGGTTCAATAACAAGTGAATAATTCATAGGCATTTCTTGACGTCTACTAATATTACCAATTCTTTGACATTCATCACAAGATAAGACAAACTTACGGGCATCTTTGAAGAGAGTAGGCCAATAAAAACCAGATTGCAATACCTTATGTGTAGTTCTATCTCCAGCGTGGTGCCCTCTATAAGCCTCGGAGTGACACTTGCATAGGATATGTTCTTGTTCATGCTCAGGTACACAACGCCTAATAACACCATCTACTCCTTCTTTATAAAGACGTGGGTCATCCCAGAAGTAATGTCTTAAATCATCGATTTTTTTTATTTTGCTGGTATGTGAAACTAGGTGGTATAAATTTAGCAACAATGTAATTAGCATAATCAGCATACCATGGAGCAGTACGAGATGCATTTATGACATTCAGTTGTTTATCAGGAAAGCTATCATCAATAGGTAGTGGGTCATCAAGAACATTTTCTAACCTAGACAAGTTGTCTGCAACGGGGTCCCAGCTCCCTTTCTATCAATAATATGCAAATCAAATTCTTGTAGCCATCATCCATGAAGACCTCACAAATCTTTTCACAAAAGTCAGAGAATATAGCCATCATGCATCTTTGAAAGGTAGCGGGTGCATTACATAAACCAAAAGGCATACGTCTATAAGCAAAAGTACCGAAAGGGCAAGTAAAAGTGGTCTTTGCTTGATCATCACCGACAGTGTATTTGAGAGAAACCAGAGTAACCATCTAGAAAGCAAAAATGTGTATGTTTGGATAATCTTTCTAGCATTTGATCAATAAAAGGTAAGGGGTAATGGTCTTTTTTAGTAGCCTTATTTAATTTGTGAAAATCAATTACCATCCTATAACTTGTAATAATTCTTTGAGGGATCAGTTCATCTTTATCATTAGGAACGATAGTAATGCCTCCCTTCTTAGGGACACAATGGATAGGACTTACCCACTGACTATCAGCAACAGGATAAATAATACCTGCCTCAAGGAGCTTTAGTATTTCCTTTCTTACCACTTCCTTCATCTTCGGATTTAGCCGTCGTTGGTGATCAATAACTGGTTTGGCATCTGCCTCCAAATTTATTTTATGTTGACATAGAGTGGGACTAATGCCCTTAAGATCATCAAGAGTATACCCAATAGCAGCTCGGTGCTTCTTCAGAGTTTTCAATCATTTATCTTCCTCCTTCTCTGAAAGGTTAGCACTAATGATAACAGGATATATCTTCTTTTCATCAAGATAAGCATATTTAAGGGTATCAGGTAATGGTTTAAGCTCAAACACGGGATCACCCTTGGGTGGAGGAGGATCCCCCTAGAATTTCAACAGGCAAGTTGTGTTTCAGAATAGGTCCCTGTTCAAAGAATACTTCATCTATTTCCCGTCTTTCATTCATAAACATATCATTTTCATGATCTAGCAAATATTGTTCTAAAGGATCACTAGGAGGTACGGCAATAGAAGCAAGGCCAATAATTTCATCCTTACTAGGCAATTCTTCATCACGGGGTTGTCTACGAAATTTAGAAAAATTAAACTCATGAGACATATCATCCAAACCAATAGTAACAACATCCTTTTCGTAGTCTATCTTAGCATTAACAGTGTTCAAGAAGGGTCTACCAAATATAATGGGAAAAAAGCTATCTTGTGGGGAACCAAGAACAAGAAAATCAGCAGGATATTTAGCCTTCCCACACAAGACTTCAACATCTCTAACAATCCCAATTGGTGAAATAGTATCTCTATTGGTAAGCTTAATGGTGACATCGATATCTTCTATCTCAGCTGGTGCAATATAATGCATAATTTCTTTGTATAAGGAAATAGGTATTGCACTAGCACTAGCACCCATATCACACAAGCCATTATAACAATGATCTCCTATTTTAACAGAAATAACAGGCATGCCTACGACAGGTCTATGTTTATCTTTAGCACCAGGTTTAGCAATTCTAGCAGTCTCATCACAGAAGTAAATAAGATGCCCATCATTATTATCAGCCAAGAGATCTTTAACCATAGCAATATTAGGTTCAACTTTACCTTGCTCGGGAGGTTTGTGTTTCCTTATATTACTTTTGTTGACTATAGTTGAAGCTTTAGCATGATCCTTTAATGTAACAGGGAAAGGTGGTTTCTCAACATAAGTAGTAGGAACAACATGATCATTATAAGTGATAGTCTTTTCTTCAACTTTAATATGTGCACTAATTTTACTTCAACGGGAGGATTATATTTAAACCACTTCTCCTTAGGGAGATCAACATGAGTAGCAAATGATTCACAGAAAGAAGCTACTATCTCAGAGTCAAAGTCCATATTTAGTGCTAAATTTACGGAAAACCTCGGTATCCATAAAAGATTTAACACAATCAAACTTAGGTGTTATACCTGACTCCTTACCTTCATCGAGATCCCAATCTTCAGAGTTGCGTTTAATTCTTTCTAATAAATCCCATTTGAATTCAATAGTCTTCATCATAAAAGAACCAGTACAAGAAGTATCGTGCAAGGAGCGATTGTTGTCAGAAAGCCGAGAATAAAATTTTGGATAATCATTTATCTTGAGAGCTCATGATTGGGGCATGAATATAAAATTCACTTAAGCCTCCCCCAAGCTTGAGCAATTCTTTCTCCTTCGCGAGGCCAAAAATTATATATATAATTACGATCACGATGAACAAGATGCATAGGATAAAACTTCTGACGAAAATCCAATTTCAATCGCTTGTAGTCCCATGATCCCATATCATCACATAGCCTATACCATGTCAATGCATCTCCCTTCAAAGATAAAGGGAAGACCTTCTTCTTGATAACCTCATCGGGCATACCTGAAAGCTTAAATAATCCACAAACTTCATCCACATAGATTAAGTGTAAATCGGGATGCAATGTTCCATGTCCTCCAACGGATTAGCTAGCAGTTTCTCTATCATACCCGAAGGAATCTCAAAGAAAACATTGTTAGTAGGTTCAGTAGGTTGAGGAGCAACTATTTGCTCAACTGGTCGGGGTGAAGATACCCCGAACAAGCCCCTCAAAGGATTACTTTCCATAGTAACAAGTGACAGTAAATTTCAGCACACTATATAAATTTTTCCTTACCAAATTCCACCTACCAAAGGCACTTCACTCCCCGGCAACGGTGCCAGAAAAGAGTCTTGATGACCCACAAGTGTAGGGGATCTATCGTAGTACTTCCGATAAGTAAGAGTGTTGAACCCAACGAGGAGCAGAAGGAAATGATAAGCAGTTTTCAGCAAGGTATTCTCTGCAAGCACTGAAATTATAGGTGACAGATAGTTTTGTGATAAGATAAATTGTAACGGGTAGCAAGTAACAAGTGTAAATAAAGTGCAGCAAGATGGCCCAATCCTTTTTGTAGCAAAGGACAATCCTGGACAACCTCTTATATAGAGAAAAGCGCTCCCGATGACACAAGGGAATTATCGTCAAGCTAGTTTTCATCACGTTCATATGATTCGCGTTCGGTACTTTCATAATTTGATATGTTGGTGGACCGGTGCTTGGGTGCTGTACTTACTTGGACAAGCATCCCACTTATGATTAACTCCTATCACAAGCATCCTCAACTACAAAAGAAGTATTAAGGTAAACCTAACCATAGCATGAAACATATGGATCCAAATCAGCCCCTTACGAAGCAACGCATAAACTAGGGTTTAAACTTCTGTCACTCTAGCAACCCATCATCTACTTATTACTTCCCAATGCCTTCCTCTAGGCCCAAACAATGGTGAAGTGTCATGTAGTCGGCGTTCACATGACACCTCTAGAGGAGAGACAACATACATCTCATCAAAATATGAACGAATACAAAATTCACATGACTACTTATAGCAAGACTTCTCCCATATCCTCAGGAACAAACGTAAAAAATCACAAAGCATATTCATGATCATAATCAGTGGGGTATTAATATGCATAATAGATCTGAACATATGATCTTCCACCAAATAAACCAACTAGCATCAACTACAAGGAGTAATCAACACTACTAGCAACCTACAGGTACCAATCTCAGGCTATGAGACAAAGATTGGATACAAGAGATGAACTAGGGTTTGAGAGGAGATGGTGCTGGTGAAGATGTTGATGAAGATGGACCCCCTCCCGATGAGAGGATCATTGGTGATGACGATGGTGATGATTTCCCGCTCCTAGAGGGAAGTTGCCCCGGTAGAACAGCTCCGCCAGAGCGCTAGATTGGTTCCACCTCGTGGCGGCGGAGTCTCGTCCCGAAAGCTTGGTTATGATTTTTTTCTCGGACGAAAGACTTCATATAGCATAAGATGGGCACCGGAGGGCCAACAGGGGGCCCACGAGGCAAGGGGCGCACCCAGGGGGTAGGGCACGCCCCCACCCTCATGGCCAGGGTGTGGGCCCCCTCTAGTATTTCTTCGCTCTGTATTTTTTATTATTTCCAAAAATGACTTCCATGGAGTTTCAGGACTTTTGGAGTTGTGCAGAATAGGTCTCTAATATTTGCTCCTTTTCTAGCCCAGAATTCCAGCTGTCGGCATTCTCCCTCTTCATGTAAACCTTGTAAAATAAGAGAGAATGTGCATAAGTATTATGACATAATGTGTAATAACATCCCATAATGCAATAAATAACGATATAAAAGCATGATGCAAAATAGTCGTATCATTGTCCAGGGTGTACTGAAGCACAAGAAGTTCAAAGCTACTCCTTCGTTTATGAGGCATACTGTGACGCCCGGGTAATTAAGCTATAGTAACCCTCTGCTAATGATGCCACGTCACCTCGGTTACAGTTGATAAACTCACGCCGGTTCGAAAACCAGTTCAAATTTCAAATTTAAAATAACGTCAAACGGTAAAAGTTTTCAAACATTAAAACTAAATTGTTCATCATGTGACAAATAATCCCTAACTAATTGAGGTGAAGAAACCACATTTTTATAGAGAGTTTAGATGCACTTGAATAATTAAAACATTAGGTAGAACAATGAAATAAATGTCTTTTGCATTTTATAAACTAATAAACTATTTATTTAGTTGCCCCTAAGTTAATGGGACAGCAGCATAATTATTAACACTAAATTGGTGACTACTTTTATAATTTATAAAACTAATACAAATGAGAAATTAAAAGAAAACAGGTAAGAAATAAGATAAGAAAAAGAAAAGAAAAAAAACAAAACAAAGGAAACAAAAAAATAAAATAAAAGAAGGAACCCCCATGGCCAACTGGGCCAAACGGCCCAGCTGGCCGACCCACCTGGCCCAACCGGCCAGCCCAACCCACCTCATATCCTCTAGCCCCCACTCGAACTCCCCTTTCCCTTTGGTCACAACTTGGAGTTCGCCTGATCTCATGGTCGCCATGCCGTCGTCGTAGCTGCGACCACCGAGCGCCTCTTCGCCGAGGGAGACGTCCAGTAGAACCGTCGTCGTCCACTTCTTCATCTCCACCCACGAGATCGAGCCCGGAGCCACCGCATCGACCGGATGAGGTCTTCTTCAAGCTCTGCCCCGCCGCTCGTCATCTTCGATTTCGACCTCATTGAAGCCTCCCCGAGCCCGCTGACTTTCTCTACAGCTGCGATGTGAGCTCCCCTTGATTCCCCCTTAGATTTATGTCGTTTCACCGCTGCCCACCTACACCGAACTCCGCCGCCCGCCATGGCCGATGGGCACGAGCACCCCGGGCTCCCCTACCTCGCGCCCGACTAGCCCGCGCACTTGGCCACCCCGACCTGACCTGCGCCGAACGCGCCTCCGCGCGCGCCCACTCGCGCGTGGACGCATCCCCGCTCGCCTACGTGAGCTGCTGCTCATCGCTGCGCACTGGCCTAGCCTTGCCTCACCTCCAGCCGCTCCCTGTGCCCCGCGCCGGCGTCGCCTCTGGCCGCGACCTTGCGCGCGCACCCGCCCAGGCCAGGCCCTGCTCGCCTGGTTGCGACCTTGCGCGCGCCCACGTGCGCCCGTTCGGCCGTCGTCGCTCGTGCGTATCCGCTAGTGCTTGCCGCTGCTAGTGCTGTTTGCTGCTGCGCAACTTGCTGCCGCTTGCTAAGCCTGATGCCGCTGTTGCTTGCTTTGCCTGATGCGTTGCTGCTGCTGCTGACTCTGTCCAAGAAGCCGGCTTGTAGTGCTAAGTTAGAGTAGGTTAGGTGCTAATCTAATTAGTTAGTCTAACTAGACGTTGACTGCTAGGTCCTGCTCTAATTAGTTAAACCAACCAACCTCAGGATTAGTTACTGTGAATGACATGTGGGTCCCCTTTCTAAATAAATCTGTTTAGCACTTAAGTTAAAATAACAGTCAATGACAAGTAGGCCCCACGACCACTATTCACACTTTGACCAGGTCAACCATTGACTGTTGACTTGCTGACCGTGTATGCTAACTCAGCCACTGGACCCCGCCCATCATTCTAATAGGTTAGTTGTCGGTGAGTATAAAAAGTAATACACTGTTTAAATTCGAATTTAGGTATATTCTAGAATTCTAAAAAATCCTTTAAAATTTGAAAAATCATAGAAAATAATCCGTAAGTCAGGTGAACATAATTTATATATGAAAATTGCTCATAAAAATCCGACGAATCCGGATACGTAGTCGGTTCGTCCGCCACACATCCCTAGCATAGCAAACACGCAACTTTCCCCCTCCAGTACATTTGTCTGAAAACACGAAACACCGGGAATACTTTCCCGGATGTTTCCCCCCTTCGTCGGTATCACCTCCTACCGCGTTAGGGCATACCTAGCATCGCGTATTGCCTCATTATGTTTTGTGATGCTTTGTTTGCATTATATTTATTGTTTCTCCCCCCTCGACTACGAGATCGACGTCGGGCCGCTCGATCGACTACGGTGTTGACGACCCTCCTTCTTGCCAGAGCAACCAGGCAAGCCCCCCCTTGATCACCAGATATCGCCTATTCTTTCTCTCTACTGCTTGCGTTAGAGTAGTGTAGCATGTTACTGCTTTCGTTAATCCTATTCTGCTGCATAGCATGTCTTTGTTGCTACAGTTGTACCCTTACCTGCAATCCTAAATGCTTAGTATAGGATGCTAGTATTCCATTAGTGACCCTACACTCTTGTCCGTCTAGCATGCTATACTACTGGGCCGTGATCACTTCGGGAGGTGATCACGGGCGTATGATATATACTATATACTGTTACATTACTTGTAATCTTTGTTAGGAGATGAAATTTGAGCAGGCGGTGGCTCCATCCCGGTAGAGGTGGGCCTCGGTTCCTGACGGCCCCCGACTGTACTCTGTGGCGGAGCGACAGGGCAGGTTGAGACCACCAAGGAGAGAGGTGGGCCTGGCCCTGGTCGGCGTTAGCGGATACTTAACCCGCTTAACGAGATCTTGGTATTTGATCTAAGTCTGGCCACTGGCCCATACGCACTAACCAACTACACGGGAACAGTTATGGGCACTCGATGTCGTGGTATCAGCCGAAGCCTTCGTGACGTCGACAAGCGGCGGCCTTGGCGCCACGGATTAATTTGGAATGCACCGCTAGGCTAGGTGCTGCTTCCGGCCGCGTTACGCAACGTCTTGGTGTGCTAAGGGTGATGGGCCTGCACTGCGGCGCTTAGGTTTAGACCGGCGTCTTGACCTCTCTGTTGGCCTAGGTGGGGCTGCGGCGTGTTGATCTTCCACGGCGGGCATGACCCGAAAAGTGTGTCCGGCCAAATGGGATCGAGCGTGTTGGGTTATGTGGTGCACCCCTGCAGGGAAGTTAATCTATTCGAATAGCCGTGATCTTCGGTAACAGCACGTCTTGGAGTTGTACCTTGACCGACCGGATAAATAATAAAACACACCCTTCCAAGTGCCAGATATAACCCGGTGGTCGCTCTCACACAGGGCGACGAGGGGAGGATCGCCGGGTAGGATTATGCTATGCGATGCTACTTGGTGAACTTACCATCTACTCTGTTCTACATGCTTCAATATGGAGGCTGCCAGAAGCTTAGTCTTCGACAGACTAGCTATCCCCCTCTTATTCTGGCATTCTGCAGTTCAGTCCATTGATATTGCCCCTTTACACAGATACCCATGCATATGTAGTGTATATCCTTGCTTGCGAGTACTTTGGATGAGTACTCACGGTTGCTTTTCTCCCTCTTTCCCCCCTTTCCCTTCTACCTGGTTGTCGCAACCGGATGCCGGAGCCCAGGAGCCAGACGCCACCGTCGACGACGACTCCTACTACAGCGGAGGTGCCTACTACTACGCAGCCAGCACGGCGACCAGAGTAATTAGGAGGATCCCAGGCAGGAGGCCTGCGCCTCTTTCGATCTGTACCCCCCAGTTTGTGCTAGCCTTCTTAAGGCAAACTTGTTTAACTTATGTCTATACTCAAATATTTTTGCTTTCGCTGACTCGTCTATGATCGAGCACTTGTATTCGAGCCCTCGAGGCCCCTGGCTTGTATTATGATGCTTGTATGACTTATTTTATTTTTAGAGTTGTGTTGTGATATCTTCCCGTGAGTCCCTGATCTTGATCGTACACGTTTGCGTGTATGATTAGTGTACGATTGAATCAGGGGCGTCACACATAATGTTCTTGTCAAGCTTACGCAGGAAGATGACGTGGCATGCCTCCACAACACAAGTTTATGAGTGGCAAGGCCACAAGGTTATCTTCATGAAGGTTCACATGATTGAGCTCCTACCGGACGTCCTCGATGATATTCATGGCAAGGTCCGTCTTGTGTCCAACCCAAATTAGATCGAGGCATGAAATAGTTGCCACAGCTAGTGTTTAATAGTAGTTTGGATTGTGTCTAATTATCCGAACCTTGCCTATTATGGAGGCCTCTGGGCTAGTACTCTATTTGAATCCGTCTATGGGAACTGCAGGTACTTTTGTGTGCCCGTGAATCATGTGAGAACCATCATAATTGTTGCCGAAACAGATGCGTCCTCACTAGTTTTTTCATGAATATGGCATGGTAAGACATAAGTTGTCAAGGTTTATCATACGAGCAGTGTGTGTTTGATGAAATAGAGTACTGCTCGAGAACCTTGGTCGACGTATACATAAGTACTTGTAAACACTGTTGGTGCTACTCCACTTGTAAGCAATTGTGCAAAACACGACACATTGGCTCAGCTCGCTTCAACACTAGGCTATCGACCAACTAACAATCAATAGTCTGTTGTCTAACATATAAGCAACTACGTATCTTGTTACAGTGGTTCATGCAGTTAACTGAGGCCACACTGTAAATTCCAAACGTTCACACGCTAGTCTAGCATTCATGTGGAACACTCACATTAAACTCGGCTTCATAAAAAACTTGAAAAGCATAAGTTAGGCAATTTTATACATCTCAATGATTCATAGAACATAACAAACATATACTAGTTCACAACAAAAGACAAAGTTGTGAGAAGGTTCACAAATCACGAAAAATCAAGCAAGGCTTCTCTGAGCAAAGGGCCTCTCGGCTGTCGGTTTCCGGGCTCCGCAGACCCTAGTGAGGTTCGAACATAGGGGTGCGTGCGATGAACTCAACTTCCTAACCGATCGATCCGCCGGACTCGCAAACTAGCTAGATGAACTCAAACAACACAACACAGCAGTTTACCCAGGTTCGGACCACCTTGCGGTGTAATACCCTACTCCTGGTTTGTGGTGGATTTGCCTCGAGGGGCTGAGGATGAACTAGTACAATGGTCGAAAAGCCTCAGGAGGTGAGTTGTTCTTGTGCTCGATGAATTGGTGGGTGTGTAGATGATCTGAATGACTCGTCCCCCCCCCCCTATGGTGGTGGCTAAGTCCTATTTATAGTGGCCTTGGTCCTCTTCTCAAATATAGGCGGGAAGGGATCCCACAACGGCCAAATTTGAAGGGGGACAACTAGTACAAGCTATCCTGACAAAAGTGGTCTTCGCCTACAAAAGCCTCTGGTCGTGATGCCACTGTGGGTCGGGTCCTGGTCTTGTTGCACCAGAATGGAAACCTTTGCTTGATTCCTCGGGACTCCGCGTCTGTGGTTGCCTCCTTAGAACCAAAGAGGAAACTGCTACACTGCGCTCGCTGGTGCCTGCCTAGCCTTGTTCGTCATGGCTCACGTCATATGAACCTCGCGAGGTGCAGCTTGCATAGATATCTCAGCTCCTCGGGAGCCAGCCTGGGGAGGACGACCCCCAAGGAGGTCTTGGTGTCATCTGCCTTGCGAGGCTTGGCCCCTCTCGAGGGTCTTGAGTTAGTTGATGTCGTTGCTCGGCCGTACCAGGCCGCTGGTGAAGCCACGTCGTGGGCTGCAAGCAGGCAAGTTTGGGTACCCACATATCTAGAATGCCGACAGTAGCCCCGGGGCCCAAGGCGTGCTCAGACATGGCTTCGGAGCGAAGCCAAAGGACAAGTGCGGAGCACCGCGGGCACCAACTTGCTCCAGATCCCCTTCTCCTTCCGTCTATAGAAAACCTCCAGATCCATCAAAACTCACCCAAATGCACAACCGATGGCCGCCGAGAAGGCAAAATCCTTTGCCGCGGCCGGGCATCAGGCATCCTGGTTTGAGTCGGCCCTGAGTGCATCCACCATCGCCGAAAAGAAGCACCTCGCCACCGCGCTCCAACTGGCGGCCGACCGCAGCAATGAGAGGGAGGAGACGGTGCTCCTGGTCGGTTCCGTCGACCCGGAACCCTTGGGTGACACCTTCTACCCCTTTTTCCAGCACAGCGTCTTCGCAGGGCTGATTCCCCATTTCTCCGACTTCTTCTATGCTATTCTTCGCCACTACAAGATCCACGCCCTCCATCTTCACCCCAACTCCATCCTCCTCCTATCGATCTTTGCTTTTTACTGCGAGGCGTTTCTAGGGGTGATGCCTTCCGTGGCGCTGCTCCGCCACTTCTTTTACCTTCGGGTTAATGGCACCTAGTGCTTGGGGTGCGCCACCTTCGTCGCGGCCAATGGCGCCAACGCAATCTCGCGGGCCGAGAAGGTGGAGGACTTCAGGAACAAGTGGATCTTAATGGACGCCAAGTGTTCCCACCCTCGGCTGAGGCTGCCGACCTTGCAGCCAACGCCCCTGGAAGGATGGGCCCACGAGAAGCTCACCGATCCCAGGGCGAAGCTACTGCTGGAGAAGATGGCGGCGGTCCTGAAGACTGATGACCTGAAGGCGGAGAAGCTGATGGGGGCCATGATTGTTAAGGAATTCCTGACGCAGTGCCTAGCACCGCTCCAGTCGCGTTCGCACCCCCTGTGGATGTTCAAGGACGCAAGAGATGGCCTTCGGTTGCGCTCAGATGACCTGTCCAAGGAGGAGCTGGACAAGATCGTGTGCGCCCTGCTCGGGAAGGATCAGGGCTGCCCCCCAGACTCCCATCTTCCGCAGTACCGTCGCCCTGACGGGGAGAAGATCACCAGTGCCATGCCCGTCTTCGACGAGTGTGGGCTTGTTCCTCTGGGGCCTGCCCGTCCCTTGGGCTCCCTAGTGCCGATGTCCTCCGGCGAGTCCGGCCAGGAGGAGGGGGCGGACCCGGAGCCAGACCGATCTCCTTCGCGTCCTCTCTGATGACGATGATGCCGACGAGTATCCGGTCAGGGAGTCGCCGCGCTCCGTCGGGGTCACCATGACGTCCAAGGGTACACCTCCGAACAAACCGAAGCTTGGGGTCCCGAAGAAAAGCAGGTCGGCGCTGATCTCCCAAGGCGACGCCTCTGCCTCGTCACCGGCCGCCACCATCACCAAGTCAGTTGTGCGCCCGTGTCGGCGTTCTGGGAACGGGGGTCCCCACACTTGTCTGCCTGCGGCCCTCGACGTGGCTCCACTCGCGTCCCTATACGGCCCATCTTCACCAGCAAACACTCAAGACCCTCACGAGGGGCCAAGCCTCGCGAGACGGACGATACAAGACCACCTTGGGGGCGACCTCACCAGGCTGGCTCGCGAGGGGCGGAGAGATCAAGGCAAGGGAAACCTCGCGAGGTTCCCGTGACGTAAGCCATGACGACCAAGGCCAGGCGGGCTCCAGCGCGCATGGTGTCCTTGTTTCCTCCTTGGTGCTAAATAGGCAAACGCAGGCGAGGAGTCCCGAGGCATCAGGCAAAGGTTTCCATATAGGTGCAACGAGACCAAGACCAGAAGGACGACAAGATGGAGGTCGCCGTGGAGCCCAAGACGGCGTCACCACCAGAGCCTTTGGCAGGCGAAGACCACCTTTAGTCAGGATAGCTTGTACTAGTTGTCCCCCTTCAAACTGGTCATTGTGGCATCCCTTCCCTCTCAATATTTGGGAAGAGGACCAGGGCCTCTACAAATAGGACTAGCCACCACCATAGGAACCAACTCATCTTGAATTAGACCATCCTCACCCACACAAGTTTACCGAGCACAAGAACACCTCTCCTCGGGAGGCTGTTCTTCCCTTGTATTGTTCATCCTCAGCCCAAGAGGCAATCCACCACACCACACTGGAGTAGGGTATTACACCACAACGATGGCCCAAACCAGTATAAATCTTGTGTCCCTTTGTTCTTTGGGTTCGTCGAGCTAGGCCGTGAGATCTTGATGCGTGCGAGCTAGAGGGAGGAGAGATCTTCGTTCGCACCCCAATGTTTTGAACCTCAAGGGTTTTGCCGAAACCCGAAATCCGAAATTTGGCGCGCCAGGGAGAGGTGCGCCGAAGCTTCGCCCCCCCCCCCCCCCCGACGGCTTCGATTCTCCGACCGGCTCTCATGGACGCCGCCTCTTCTCCGACTGGATCGACGGGCACCCTCAGCAGCGCCGTTGGGCTCCGGGCCTTCACCCCCGCCCTGCGGCAGGTGCGGTGGCCGCACAAGTTCAAGCCGAAGATGTCGCCCCGCTACGATGGTGCGGCAGACCCGGCGGCCTTCCTGCTGCCGTACGAGGAGGCCGTTCTGAAGGCCGGGGGCGACGATAAGGTCATGGCCAACTGGCTCCCCATGGCCCTCGTTGGTGTGTCGCGGGCCTGGCTCCTCCATCTACCGGGATCTTCTGTGGCCTCCTGGCAGGAGCTGCGCAACCTCTTCATCACGCACTTCGAGGGACCAACACCCCCCGTCGTCGCGGCTCTCCTTTGCGGCTCGCAGGCGCCGCCCTCGGACCGTCACACCAAGCCGTTCTTTCGCCAGATCGGCGCCGCCTCCTGTGGCGAGGCTCCCGGGTTGGGCGGCGCCAAGCCGACCGACCTTCGACTCGGGGATCACCCGGTACCACCGTCGGCTCGGGCGTGCTACCGATGCTTTACCGCCCACCATCCGCAAAGCATAGCCGTTACCAAGACCCTTATCGACGGCGGCGCCAGCCTCAACATGCACTCTATGGAGGCTTTTAGCCTCCTTCACGTACCGCTTAAGCGGCTCCGCCCCAGCAAGCCCTTCTCCGGGGTCGGCGGCGGCTCCTCCAACCCCATGGGGCAGATCCGTCTCCCTGTGACTTTCGGTACACGCGACAACCACCGCACCGAGCTAACTGACTTCGACATCGCCCGCATCGACTTACTATACAACGCCATACTCGGGTACCCGGCGCTGGCCCAGTTTATGGCAGCTACTCATCCCGCCTGCAACCTCATGAAGATGCCATGGAGCAAGGGTGTCCTCACTGTGGTCGGGGACACCAAGGAAGCCTTGGCTGCCCTCAAACTCGCTTTCAGGGCCACGGCGGCAGCTTACCCGGCCGGCAAGGCCGCTTCCCGGGCCAAGGGGGCTGCACCGACCAAGAAGAAGCAGCAATTCACTCAAGGCCAGGCCAAGATGAAGCAAGTACCAGTTGACGAGGACGGTGCCTCAGGCGCCACCTTTACTATAGGCGCCGACCTCACCCCAGACCAATAAAGGGAGTTGGTGGACTTCCTGAGGGCGAACTAGGAAGTGTTCGCCTAGGAGCCCAAGCAGCTAGTTGTGGTCCCGAGAGAAGTGATTGAGCATCATCTGAAGGTATGCCCTAACGTGCGCCCTGTGAAGCAGAGGGCGAGGCGATAGTCCATGGAGAAGTAGTCTTTCATCGTTCAGGAAACCGGCAAGCTGGAGGCAGCGGGCGTCATCCACGAGGTCTGGTACCCAGAGTGGCTGGCGAGCCCGGTTGTCGTGCCAAACAAAGGTGGGAAGGAGCGCATGTGTGTCGACTTCACCAACCTCAACAAGGCCTGCTCTCAAGACCCATTCCCGCTGTTGCGCATCGACCAGATAGTCCACTCCACCGCCGAGTGTGACATGCTATGCTTCCTGGATGCGTTCTCAAGCTACCACCGGATCAAGATGGCGGTGGGAGATGTGGAGAAAACAACTTTCTTGACCCCGTGCGGGGTATACTGCTACACCTGCATGCCATTCGAACTGCGCAACACAGGGGCAACCTTTCAGCGGCTGATGCACATCGCCTTGGGACGATAGCTCGGGAGAAACGCTGAGGCATACGTCGACGACATTGTGGTGAAGTCTTGGGAGGCAAGAACTTTGATTCAGGACCTGGAGGAAACCTTCGCTAGCCTGCGCCAAGTGCACTTGCGGCTCAACCCGGAGAAATGCGTGTCTGGTGTCCCTTCCGGCAAGCATGCTAGGCTTCCTCGTGTCCCACGGGGGGATCGAGGCCAACCCGGAGAAGGTCAAGGCAATCGAAGACATGAGCCCACCACAAACCCTCAAGGATATGCAAAAGCTTGCAGGCTGCGTGACTTCGCTGGGATGCTTCATCTCCAAGTTGGGAGAGCGCGCCCTACCATTCTTCAAGCTGATGAAGAAGAAGGACCCATTTGAGTGGACCCCGGAGGCTGACCAAGCGTTTCAAGACCTCAGGAGATACTTGACCAGCCCGCCGGTGATGGTGGCACCTCGTTCTCTCGAGCCCTTAGTACTCTACTTGTCTGCTACACCCCACTCCGCCAGCGCGGTGAAGGTGGCCCTCAGAGAAGAGTGCCAGGTCAAGGGCCCGCCGAATGGAGCCGCAAAGCCGGACGAGGAAGCACAACACCAAGGCAATGCTCCTGAGACAGCGGTTTCCCCGGCAAGTCATCAAGCCCCTGAAGCTGGAGATCCATAGGAAACACCTCAGCCCCCGAGAACCAAAGACTCCGCCAGCTCTCCCGCCCTCGTCGAGCACCCAGTGTACTTCGTCAGCACAGCGCTACGGGATGCGAGAGCACGATACCCCATGCCTCAGAAGCTCTTGCTCGCGCTCCTAGTAGATTCGCGTAAGTTGCGCCACTACTTCCAGGGTCACCCCATCAAGGTCGTCTCAGCTTACCCGTTGGAGAGACTACTTAGGAGCCCCAATGCTGCGGGAAGGGTTGCCGAATGGAACATCGAGTTGCAAGTGTTTGACTTGGAGTTCAGCACAACATGGTCATCAAGGGGGCTGCACTCGCCGACTTTGTGGCCGAATGGACCGACACCCCAGAACTCGAAGCTGGTGAGGACCGATCCCTCTTGCCCGGGAGTGAAGCGCCGGATGGCTGGGTCATGTACTTCGATGGCGCATTCGCACGCCAGGGCATGGGGGCTGGAGCCATGCTCATCTCGCCCACTCAGGACAAGCTTTACTACGCCATGTAGCTCTGCTTCCAGCGGGGCGAGAAGGTCTCCAACAACATCGCAGAGTACGAAGGCCTCTTCGCCGGCCTCAGGTCTGTGGTGGCCCTGGGGGTGAAACGCCTCACCATCAAGGGACACTCGCAGCTCCTCGTCAACTTCTCCAACAAGGTGTACGAGCCGAGGGATGAGCACATGGAGGCATACCTCGCGGAGGTACGCAAAATGGAGAAGCAGTTCCTTGGCCTGGAGCTACAGCATGTGCTCCGTGTCACCAACAAGGAGGCCGACGACATCGCCAACAGAGCATCCAAGCAGCTACCCCAAGAGCCTGGCATCTTCGAAGAACGACTCTCAAGCCTTCAGCAGCACCCCCACCTGCGGAACCGGCGCCACCTCAGGAGGAACTCCCCCAGCCACCAGCCTTGGGAGCCACCGCATGCGGCCCGACCTCGGGAGCACTGATAACCCACAAGTATAGGGGATCGCAACAGTTTTCGAGGGTAGAGTATTCAACCCAAATGTATTGATTCGATACAAGGGGAGCCAAAGAATATTCTCAAGTATTAGCAATTGAGTTGTCAATTCAACCACACCTGGATAACTTAGTATCTGCAGCAAATTATTTAGTAGCAAAGTAATATGGAAGTAACTGTAACGGTAGCAAAAGTAATATTTTTGGGTTTTGTAGTGATTGTAACAGTAGCAACGGAAAAGTAAATAAGCGAAGAACAGTATGTCAAAAGCTCGTAGGCATTGGATCGGTGATGGAGAATTATGCCGGATGCGGTTCATCATGTAACAATCATAAAATAGGGTGACACAGAACTAGCTCCAATTCATCAATGTAATGTAGGCATGTATTCCGAATATAGTCATACGTGCTTATGGAATTGAACTTGCATGACATCTTTTGTCCTACCCTCCCGTGGCAGCGGGGTCGTAATGGGAACTAAGGGATATTAAGGCCTCCTTTTAATAGAGTACAGGACCAAAGCATTAACACATAGTGAATACATGAACTCCTCAAACTACGGTCATCACCTGGAGTGGTTCTGATTATTGTCACTTGAGGTTGCGGATCATAACACATAGTAGGTGACTATAGACTTGCAAGATAGGACCAAGAACTCACATATATTCATGAAAACATAATAGGTTCAGACCTGAAATCATGGCACTTTCGGGCCCTAGTGACAAGCATTAAGCATAGAAAAGTCATAGCAACATCAATCTCAGAACATAGTGGATACTAGGGATCAAACCCTAACAAAACTAACTCGATTACATGATAGATCTCATCCAACCCATCACCGTCCATCAAGCCTACGATGGAATTACTCATGCACGGAGGTGAGCATCATGAAATTGGTGATGGAGGATGGTTGATGATGACGATGGCGACGAATCCCCCTCTCCGGAGCCCCGAACGGACTCCAGATCAGCCCTCCCGAGAGGTTTTAGGGCTTGGTGGTGGCTCCGTATCGTAAAACGCGATGAAACCTTCTCTCTGATTTTTTTTCTCCCCGAAAGTGAATATATGGAGTTGGAGTTGAGGTCGATGGAGCGTCAGGGGGCCCACGAGGTAGGGGGCGCCCAGGGGGGCAGGCGCGCCTCCCACCCTCGTGGACAGGTGGTGGGCCCCCTGACATGGATTTTTCTTCCAGTATATTTTATATTTTCTAAAAAGATGTTCCGTGGAGTTTCAGGTCATTCTGAGAACTTTTGTTTCTGCACATAAATAACACCATGGAAAACAGCGACAGTCCGGGTTAGTTCCATTCAAATCATGCAAGTTAGAGTCCAAAATAAGGGAAAAAGTGTTTGGAAAAGTAGATACTGTTGGGGAACGTAGCAGAAATTCAAAATTTTCCTACGTGTCACCAAGATCTATCTAAGGAGAAACCAGCAACGAGGTGAAGGAGAGTGCATCTACATACCCTTGTAGATCGCTAAGCGGAAGCGTTGAAGAGAACGGGGTTGAAGGAGTCGTACTCGTCGTGATCCAAATCACCGGAGATCCTAGTGCCGAACGGACGGCACCTCCACGCTCAACACACGCATACAACCCGGTGGCGTCTCCCACGCCTTGATCCAGCAAGGAGAGAGGAGAGATTGAGGAAGACTCTGTCCAGAAAGACAACTGGCGTGGTGGTGATGGAGGAGCATGGCAATCCAGCAGGGCTTCGCCAAGCACCGCGAGAGAGGAGAAGGGAGAGAGGTAGGGCTGCGCCAAGAGGGAGTGGTTCTCATGTGTTGGGCAGCCCCAAAACCCCCACTATTTATAGGAGGAGGGGAGGTGGCTGCGCCCCCATCTAGGGTTCCCACCCAAGGGGTGCGGTAGCCCTAGATGGGACTTGAAGGGGGCGGCCAAGAGGGGGAGAGGCGCCCCTAGGGTGGGCCTTTAGGCCCATCTGCGCCTAGGGTTTCCCTCTCCCCACCTAGCTGCGCCTTGGGCCTTGTGGGGCGCACCAGCCCACCCGGGATGGTCCCCTCCCACACTTAGCCCATGCAGCCCTCCGGGGATGGTGGCCCCACTTGGTGGACCCCCGGGACCCTCCCGGTGGTCCCTGTACGTTATCGATAAAACCCGAAACTTTTCCGGTGACCAAAACCTCACTTCCTATATCTTATTCTTTACCTCGGACCATTCCGGAACTCCTCGTGACGTCCGGGATCTCATTCGGGACTCCAAAAAACATTCGGTAACCACATACAAACTTCCTTTATAACCCTAGCGTCATCGAACCTTAAGTGTGTAGACCCTACGGGTTCGGGAACCATCTTGAGACATGACCGAGACGTTCTCCGGTCAATAACCAACAGCCGGGATCTGGATACTCATGTTGGCTCCTACATGTTCCACGATGATCTCATCGGATGAACCATGATGTCAAGGACTCAATCAATCCCGTATTCAATTCCCTTTGTCTAACGGTATTGTACTTGCCCGAGATTCGATAGTCGGTATACCGATACCTTGTTCAATCTCGTTACCGGCAAGTCTCTTTACTCGTTCCATAACACATCATCCCATGATCAACCCCTTGGTCACATTGTGCACATTATGATGATGTCTTATCGAGTGGGCCCAGAGATACCTCTCCGTTTACACGGAGTGACAAATCGATCTCGATTCGTACCAACCCAATAGACACTTTCGGAGATACCTGTAGTGCACCTTTATAGCCACCCGATTCACGTTGTGACGTTTGGTACACCCAAAGCATTCCTACGGTATCCGGGAGTTGCACAATCTCATGGTCTAAGGAAATGATACTTGACATTAGAAAAGCTTTAGCATACCTAACTACGATCTTTGTGCTAGGCTTAGGATTGGGTCTTGTCCATCACATCATTCTCCAAATGATGTGATCCCGTTATCAACGACATCCAATGTCCATGGTCGTGAAACCGTAACCATCTGTTGATCAACGAGCTAGTCAACTAGAGGCTTACTAGGGACATGGTGTTGTTTATGTATCCACACATGTATCCGAGTTTCCTATCAATACAATTATAGCATGGGTAATAAACGATTATCATGAACAAGGAAATATAATAATAACTAATTTATTATTGCCTCTAGGGCATATTTCCAACAGTTTCCCACTTGCACTAGAGTCAATAATCTAGTTCACATCGTCATGTGATTAACACTGATAGGTCACATCGCCATGTGACCAACATCCAAAGAGTTTACTAGTGTACGTAGAACTAGTTCACATCGTCATGTGATTAAGACTCAATGAGTTACGAGGTTTGATCATGTTTTGCTTGTGAGAGAGGTTTTAGTCAACGGGTCCGAACCTTTCAGATCCGTGTGTGCTTACAAATTTCTAGGTTATATTGTAAACGCTGCTTCCACGCTCCCACTTGGAGCTATTCCAAATGGTTGCTCCACTATACACGATTATCCGGTTTGCTACTCGAGTCACTCGGATAGGTGTTAAACCTTGCACCGACGTAACCCTTTACGCCGAACTCTTTATCACCTCCATAATCGAGAAACATGTCCTTATTTACTCCAAGGACAATTTTGACCGCTATCCAATGATCCATTCCTGGATCATTCTTGTACCCCTAGTGACTCATGGCAAGGCACACTTCGGTGTGGTACACAAAGATAGCATCTTTGTAGAACCTACGTCTAAGGCATAGGGGACGACCTTCGTCCTTTCTCTCTGCTCGCCGTGGTCGAGCTTTAAGTCTTAACTTTATACCTTACATCTCGTGCAAGAACTCCTTCTTTGATCGATCCATCTTGAACACCTTCAAGATCATGTCAAGGTATATGCTCATTTGAAAGTATTATTAAGCATTTTGATCTATCCTTATAGATCTTGATGCTCAATGTTCAAGTAGCTTAATCCAGGTTTTCTATTGAAAAACATCTTTCAAATAACCTCAGTATGCTTTCCGAAATTCTACATCATATCTCGATCAACAATATGTCTACAACATATACTCATCGAAATTCTATAGTGCTCCCACTCACTTCTTTGAAATACAAGTTTCTCATAAACTTTGTATAAACCCAAAATCTTTGATCATCTCATCAAAGCGTACATTCCAACTCCGAGATGCTTACTCCGGTCCTTAGAAACGATCGCCGGAGCCAAGATACCTTTTAGCATCCTTAGGATCGACAAAACTTTACGATTGTATCACATACAACCTTTCCTCATTTAAAACCGGTAAGGAAACTCATTTTGACATCCATCTGCCAGATTTCATAAATGCAGCTTATGCTAACATGATTCTGACGGACTTAAGCATCGCTACGGATGAGAAAATCTCATCGTAGTCAACTCCTTGAACTTGTGAAAAACTTTTCGCCACAAGTCGAGCTTCATAGACGGTGATATTACTGTCCACGTCCGCCTTCTTCTTAAAGATCCATTCATCTCAATGTCTTGCCGATCATCGGGCAAGTCCACCAAAGTCCATGCTTTGTTCTGATACATGGATCCTATCTCGGAATTCATGGCTTCTAACCATTTGTCGGAATTTGGGCCCACCATTGCTTCTCCATAGCTCGTAGGTTCATTGTTTTCTAGCAACATGACCTTCAAGACAGGATTGCGTACCACTCTGAAGTAGTACGCATCCTTGTCACCCTACGAGGTACGTTAGTGACTTGATCCGAAACTTCATAATCACTATCATAAGCTTCTACTTCAATTGGTGTAGGTGCCACGGGAACTACTTCCTGTGCCCTGCTACACACTAGTTGAAGTGACGGTTCAATAACCTCATCAAGTCTCCACCATCCTCCCACTCAACTTTTCGAGACAAACTTTTCCTTGAGAAAGGACCCGATTCAAGAAACAATCCTTATTGCTTCCGGATCTGAATTAGGAGGAATACCCAACTGTTTTGGGTGTCCTATGAAGATGCATTTTATCTGCTTTGGGTTCGAGCTTATCAACCTGAAACTTTTTCACATAAGCGTCACAGCCCCAAACTTTTAAGAAACGACAATTTAGGTTTCTCCAAACCATAGTTCAAACGGTGTCGTCTCAACGGAATTACGTGGTGCCCTATTAAAGTGAGTGTGGTTGTCTCTAATGCCTAACCCATGAACGATAGTGGTAATTCGATAAGAGACATCATGGTACGCACCATATCCAATAGGGTGCAACTATGATGTTTGGACACACCATCACACTATGGCGTTCTAGGCGGTATTTATTGTGAAACAATTTCCACAATGTCTTAATTGTGTGCCAAAGCTCGTAACTCAGATACTCATCTCTATGATCATATCATAGACATTTTATCCTCTTGTCACGCATTTATCTTCAACTTCACTCAAAACTTGAACCATTCAATAATTCAGACTTGTGTTTCATCAAGTAAATACACTCAAGATATCTACTCAAATCATCCGTGAAGTAAGAACATAACGATATTCACTGCATGCCTCAGCACTCATTGGACTGCACACATCAAAATGTGTTACTTCCAACAAGTTGCTATCTTGTTCCATCTTACTGAAACCGAGGCTTTTAGTCATCTTGTCCATGTGGTATGATTTGCATATCTCAAGTGATTTAAAATCAAATGAGTCCAAACGATCCATCTGGATGGAGTTTCTTCATGCGTATACACCAATAGACATGGTTCGCATGTCTCAAACTTTTCAAAAACGAGTGAGTCCAAAGATCCATCAACATGGAGCTTCTTCATGCGTTTTACACCAATATGACTTACATGGCAGTGCCACAAGCAAGTGGTACTATCATTACTAACTTATATCTTTTGGCATGAACATGTGTATCACTACGATCGAGATTTAATAAACCATTCCTTTAGGTGCAAGACCATTGAAGGTATTATTCAAATAAATAGAGTAACCATTATTCTCCTTAAATGAATAACCGTATTGCGATAGACATAATACAATCATGTCTATGCTCAAATCAAACACCAAATGACAATTATTCATGTTTAATACTAATCTTGATGGTAGAGGGAGAGTGAGATGTTTGATCAAATCAAACTTGGAAACACTTCAAACACATATCGTCGACTCACCTTTAGCTAGTCTCCGCTTATTCCGTAGCTCTTTTATTTCGAGTTACTAACACTTAGCAACCAAACCGTATCTAATACGGTGCTACTAGGAGTACTAGTAAAGTACACAATAACTTAATGTATATCCAATATACTTCTATCGACCTTGCCAACCTTCTCATCTACCAAGTATCTAGGGTAATTCTGCTCCAGTGGCTGTTCCCCTTATTATAGAAGCACTTAGTCTCGGGTTTGGGTTCAACCTTGGGTTTCTTCACTAGAGCAGCAGCTGATTTGCCGTTTCATGAAGTATCCCTTCTTGCCCTTGCCGTTCTTGAAACTAGTGGTTTCACCAACCATCAACAATTGATGCTCCTTCTAGATTCCTACTTTCGCGGTGTCAGACATCGTGAATATCTCAAGGATCATCATATCTATCCCTGATTTGTTATAGTTCGTCACGAAGCTCTAGCAGCCTGGTGGCAATGAATTTGGAGAAACATCACTATCTCTGGAAGATCAACTCCCACTCGATTCAAGTGATTGTTGCACTCAGACAATCTGAGCACAAGCTCAACGATTGAGCTTTTCTCCCTTAGTTTGCAGGCTAAGAAAATCGCCGGAGGTCTTATACCTCTTGACGTTGTACGAGCCTGAAATCCCAATTTCAGCCCTCGAAATATCTTATATGTTTCGAGAAACGCCTTTGGTGCCTCTACTCTAAACCATTTAACCGAACTATCATGTAGTTATCAAAACGTGTATGTCCGATGTTCGCAACATCCATGCACGACGTTTGGGGTTGAAACACCTTGGCGGTGCATTAAGGACATAAGCTTTCTTCTGTCCGCATAATCACTACTGTCAACTTTCAACTATATTTTCTCTAGGAACATATCTAAACAGTGGAACTAAAGCGCGAGATTACAATATAATTTGCAAAGATCTTTTGACTATGTTCAGGATAATTAAGTTCATCTCATGAACTCCCACTCAGATAAACATCCCTCTAGTCATCTAAGTGATTACATGATCCGAGTCAACTAGGCCGTGTCCGATCATCACGTGAGACGGACTAGTCATCATCGGTGAACATCTTCATGTTGATCGTATCCTCCATACGACTCATGCTCGACCTTTCGGTCTCTTGTGTTCCGAGGCCATGTCCGTACATGCTAGGCTCGTCAAGTTAACCTAAGTGTTTGGCGTGTGTAAATCTGGCTTACACCCGTTGTATGTGAACGTAAGAATCTATCACACCCGATCATCACGTGGTGCTTCAAACGCATTTAACTTCATAACGGTGCATTAGGGGAACACTTTCTTGAAATTTTAATGAGGGATCATCTTATTTACTACCGTCGTTCTAATCAAAAAAGATGCAAAAACATGATAAACATCACATTCAATAAAATAATGACAAGATATGGCCCATATCAATTTTCTCCTTTTGATATCCATCTTCGGGCTCCATGATCATCATCGTCACCGGCATGACACCATGATCTCCATCATCATGATCTCCATCATCGTGTCTCCATGAAGTTGTCTCGCCAACTTATTACTTCTACTACTATGGCTACCGGTTAGCAATAAAGTAAAGTAATTACATGGCGTTTGTTCAATGACACGCAGGTCATACAATAAATTAAGACAACACCTATGGCTCCTGCCGGTTGTCATACTCATCGACATGCAAGTCGTGATTCCTATTACAAGAACATGATCAATCTCATACATCACATATCATACATCACATTCTTCTTGGCCATATCACATCACATAGCATACCCTGCAAAAACAAGTTAGACGTCCTCTAATTGTTGTTTGCAAGTTTTACGTGGCTGCTATGGGTTTCTAGCAAGAACGCTTTCTTACCTACTTAAAAACCACAACGTGATATGCCAATTGCTATTTACCCTTCATAAGGACCCTTTTCATCGAATCCGTTCCGACTAAAGTGGAGAGATCGGCACCATGAGCCACCTTATGCACCAAGTGCATGTCACCGGTGGAACCTGTCTCACGTAAGTGTAAGTGTAAGGTCGGTCCGGGCCGCTTCATCCCACAATACCGTCGAAACAAGATTGGACTAGTAACGGTAAGCATATTGAACATCATCAACACCCACAACTACCTTGTGTTCTACTCGTGCAAAGAATCTACGCAATAGACCTAGCTCATGATGCCTTTGTTGGGGAACGTGGCGAAATTCAAAATTTTCCTACGTGTCACCAAGATCTATCTAAGGAGAAACCAGCAACGAGGTGAAGGAGAGTGCATCTACATACCCTTGTAGATCGCTAAGCGGAAGCGTTCAAGAGAACGGGGTTGAAGGAGTCGTACTCGTCGTGATCCAAATCACCAGAGATCCTAGTGCCGAACGGACGGCACCTCCGCGTTCAACACACGTACAGCCCGGTGACGTCTCCCACAAGGAGAGAGGGAGAGGTTGAGGAAGACTCCGTCCAGCAGCAGCACAACGGCGTGGTGGTGATGGAGGAGCGTGGCAATCCAGCAGGGCTTCGCCAAGCACCGCGAGAGAGGAGAAGGGAGAGAGGTAGGGCTGCGCCAAGAGGGAGAGGTTCTCATGTGTTGGGCAGCCCCAAAACCCCACTATTTATAGGAGGAGGGAGGTGGCTGCGCCCCATCTAGGGTTCCCACCCATGGGGTGCGGCAGCCCTTGATGGGACTTGAAGGGGGCAGCCAAGTGGGGGAGAGTGGGGGCGCCCCGTAGGGTGGGCCTTTAGGCCCATCTGCGCCTAGGGTTTCCCTCTCCCCACCTAGCTGCGCCTTGGGCCTTGTGGGCGCACCAGCCCACCCGGGCTGGTCCCTCCCACACTTAGCCCATGCAGCCCTCCGGGATGGTGGCCCCACTTGGTGGACCCCGGGACCCTCCGGTGGTCCCAGATGCGATTCGATAAAACCCGAAACTTTTCCGTTGACCAAAACCTCACTTCCTATATATTATTCTTTACCTCCGGACCATTCCGGAACTCTTCGTGACGTCCGGGATCTCATTCGGGACTCCGAACAACATTCTGTAACCACATACAAACTTCCTTTATAACCCTAGCGTCATCGAACCTTAAGTGTGTAGGCCCTACGGGTTCGGGAACCATGCAGACATGACCGAGACGTTCTCCGGTCAATAACCAACAGCGGGATCCGGATACCCATGTTGGCTCCCACATGTTCCACGATGATCTCATCGGATGAACCACGATGTCAAGGACTCAATCAATCCCGTATTCAATTCCCTTTGTCTAACGGTATTGTACTTGCCCGAGATTCGATCGTCGGTATACCGATACCTTGTTCAATCTCGTTACCGGCAAGTCTCTTTACTCGTTCCGTAACACATCATCCCGTGATCAACCCCTTGGTCACATTGTGCACATTATGATGATGTCTTACCGAGTGGGCCCAGAGATACCTCTCCATTTACACGGAGTGACAAATCCCATCTCGATTCGTACCAACCCAATAGACACTTTCGGAGATACATAGTGCACCTTTATAGCCACCCGATTACGTTGTGACGTTTGGTACACCCAAAGCATTCCTACGGTATCCGGAGTTGCACAATCTCATGGTCTAAGGAAATGATACTTGACATTAGAAAAGCTTTAGCATACAAACTACGATCTTTGTGCTAGGCTTAGGATTGGGTCTTGTCGATCACATCATTCTCCAAATGATGTGATCCCGGTATCAACGACATCCAATGTCCATGGTCGTGAAAACCGTATCCATCTGTTGATCAACGAGCTAGTCAACTAGAGGCTTACTAGGGACATGGTATTGTTTATGTATCCACACATGTATCTGAGTTTCCTATCAATACAATTATAGCATGGATAATAAACGATTATCATGAACAAAGAAATATAATAATAACTAATTTATTATTGCCTCTAGGGCATATTTCCAACAGATACGACGGAGACATATCAAGCGCGCCTGCTCCTGGTGCTCGAGCCTCAGGAGGGGTGCTGGATCGAGGAGTTCAAGGCATACCTGACGCAAGGCACGTTGCCGAAGAAGGAGACGCGGTGCGTGTGGCCCGGCAGGCTACAGCGTACTGCATCTAGGACGGTGAGCTATACAGAAAGCAACCGAATGATGTTTCTCTACGATGCATCTCCAGGGAACAGGGGAATGAGTTGCTGACTGACATACACGGTGGATACTGCGGGCACCACTCATCGTCATGCACCCTAGTCGGCAAGGCCTTCCACAGCGGGTTCTACTGGCCCACGGCACTCAATGACACGGCCGAGCTGGTGAAATCCTGCAAGGCCTGCCAATTCCACGCCAAGTAGATCCACCAGCCAGCTCAGGGCCTCCAGACCATCCCGCTCTCATGGCCGCTCGTGGTCTGGGGGCTGGATATCCTGGGCCCATTCCCCTGAGCGCTTGGAGGATACCTCTACCTCTACGTCGCCATCGACAAATTCACCAAGTGGGCGGAAGTGGAAGCCGTCCGCACCATCCCAGCCGGGTCAGCAGTCAAGTTCATCAAGGGCCTCGTAAGCCGATTTGGGGTCCCTAACCGCATCATCACCGACAACGGCTCACAGTTCACTAGCAATCTCTTCAAGACATATTGTGCTAACCTTGGACCGCAGATCTGCTACGCCTCCGTGGTGCACCCCAGGAGCAACGGCCAGGCCGAACGCGCCAACGCAGAAGTCCTGAGGGGTCTCAAGACCATGACCTTCAAAAAGAAGCTCGAGGCCTGCAGCAGGGGCTGGCACGACGAGCTCTAGTCCGTGCTGTGGTCCATCCGCACCACCGCCATGCTACCTCTTGAGCACTACATTGGTTTTCCCTTGAAGAGGAAAGGGTGATGCAGTAAAGTAGCGTAAGTATTTCCGTCAGTTTTTGAGAACCAAGGTATCAATCCAGTAGGAGACCACGCTCAAGTCCCACGCACCTACACAAACAAACAAGAACCTTGCAACCAACGCGATAAAGGGGTTGTCAATCCCTTCACGGACACTTGCAAAAGTGAGATCTGATAGAGATGATAAGATAATATTTTTGGTATTTTTATGAAAAAGACTAAAAGTAAAGAAAGCAAAATAAACGGCACCAGAAATAGCTTGTTGACGGGAGATTAATATGATGGAAAATAGACCTGGGGGCCATAGGTTTCACTAGTGGCTTCTCTCAAGTTAGCATAAGTATTACGGTGGGTGAACAAATTACTGTCGAGCAATTGATAGAGTTGAGCATAGTTATGAGAATATATAGGTACGATCATGTATACAGGCATCACGTCCGTGACAAGTAGACCGACTCCTGCCTGCATCTACTACTATTACTCCACACATCGACCGCTATCCAGCATGCATCTAGAGTATTAAGTTCATAAGAACGGAGTAACGCTTTAAGCAAGATGACATGATGTAGAGGGATAAACACATGCAATATGATATAAAACCCATCTTTTTATCCTCGATGGCAACAATACAATACGTGTCGTTTCCCCTACTGTCACTGGGATTGAGCACCGCAAGATTGAACCCAAAGCTAAGCACTTCTCCCATTGCAAGAAAGATCAATCTAGTAGGCCAAACCAAACTGATTATTCGAAGAGACTTGCAAAGATAACCAATCATACATAAAAGAATTCAGAGGAGATTCAAATATTGTTCATAGATAATCTTGATCATAAACCCACAATTCATCGGATCTCGACAAACACATCGCAAAAGAAGATTATATCGAATAGATCTCCAAGAGAATCGAGGAGAACTTTGTATTGAGATCCAAAGAGAGAGAAGAAGCCATCTAGCTAATAACTATGGACCCGAAGGTGTGAGGTAAACTACTCACACATCATCGGAGAGGCTATGGTGTTGATGTAGAAGCCCTCCGTGATCGATGCCCCCTCCGGTGGAGCATCGGAAAAGGCCCCAAGATGGGATCTCATGGGTACAGAAGGTTGCGGTGGTGGAAATAGGGTTTTGGCTCCTCCTCTGATGTTTTCGGCGTATGTAGGTATATATAAGAGGAAGAAGTAGGTCGGTGGAGCTACGAGGGGCCCACGAGGGTGGAGGGCGCGCCCAGGGGGGTAGGCGCGCCCCCTGCCTCGTGGCCTCCTCGTTGATTGCTTGACGTCCACTCCAAGTCCTCTGGATCATGTTTGTTCCGAAAATCACGTTCCCAAAGGTTTCATTCCGTTTGGACTCTGTTTGATATTCCTTTCCTTCGAAACACTGAAATAGGCAAAACACAGCAATTTGGGCTAGGCCTCCGATTAATAGGTTAGTCCCAAAAATAATATAAAAGTGTATAATAAAGCCCATTGAACATCCAAAACAGATAATATAATAGCATGGAACAATCAAAAATTATAGATACGTTGGAGACGTATCACGCCACCAAGCCGATAGGCGAGACCCCGTTCTTCCTCGTCTACGAAGCAGAAGCGGTTCTCCCACACGAGGTCAGGCATCGCTCCGCATGGGTCCTGGCGTTTGATGAAACGCAGCAGGACGCCATGCGGGGGATGGACCTCGTGCTGGGGGAGGAACGCCGCCGCGAAGCCTCGCTCCGAGCAGCAAGGTACCAGCAGGCACTGCGGTCGGTACCACTGCCGCAGCGTCCGATCCAGGACGCTTGAGGTGGGTGATCTCATTCTGAGGCGGGTGCTCTCAAGGGAATGGCTGCACAAGCTCTCACCCATGTGGGAGGGCCCGTTTCGGGTCGCCCACGTCTCCAGGCCTGGCGCCGCGCGCCTGGAGACACAGGACGAGATCCCCCTCTAGAACGCCTGAAACATCCAGCACCTACGGAAGTTCTACCCATGAAGAAAGGCCCAGTGCCTGTGAAGAAGGCCAAGTGCCTGTGAAGGTATCCGCTCGTGACACTCCCACGTAATAATGAGTGGGGATGTACATGCCCCGGAGTCTCACGAGTGCCGCCCTCGGGCCTCGGGGGCTCCCTCCCACGTCCTAGTGGCAGCACTTAGCTCCGCGCTGGTGAGAAGACAAGAAGACTAGCTTAGGTGTCGGACGCGGCTTTTCATTTGCTTTCCGTAGTTGGCTTGCCCCTCTTTAATCAAGTTTGCTTTCTGGTGTTCCTTTCCGGTTTTGTTCCATCGCCTTCTGCCTCTGTTTCTGCCTTCGGTTCTCTGCTTTGACCTGCACTCTCTCTCGTATACCTCACGAGGGGGCTGGACAGGTGCCCTCGTGAGCGTCTTTTCTGTTTTTCGTTTTTCGCGAGGCACCCTCGTTCGAGCTCGCAAGCTGGTGCACCTCTCTCAATCCATGCCCCTCGGGTACCGCGATGCAAAGTGTTGGGTCACGGCCGACCGCGCCTACAACCGAGGCTCAGGAGAACAAGAGTTTCCTAATGAAGTTTTGCAGTCCCCAGACGTCTCCCGAGCCATGGAGGCCTCGTTAGGTACTAATGCACGCTTCACGAGGCGGAAGCTACCACTTCGAGCGCGTCGAGCTAAGTTATTCATACGCACCTACATAAAATGTTGATGCTGCAACACGACACAAGAATGATAAACATAGCTTAGTAGCATAGCCACTTGGAAACCATAGTTGTCGCACGCCCCAGCGGGGCCCCAAACTTGTCTCTCTCTTAATGCAGGAAGGAAGGAAAAAAACGAAACAAAAGTTGCACGTGCTCTCGTGGCAGCTCGCGAGGATGGGCCTCTAGTGCTCTCCTAAGCTCAGCCAGACCCCTCCTCGCGCTTCACTGGAGCGCGGCGGCGAGACGACCCGCTGCCACCTTCGAAGCGGGCGCGGCAGTGTGGCGGCTGGTCGTAGCCACCGCTGCTAGAGCTGTCGCCGGAGGAAGAGCCGCCATAGCTGGACGAGCAGCGGCTAGCGCCGAGGGCAAGGCCATCCTCTCCCTCGTCATGACCGTCACCAAGGCCGAGCACCTCGCCGCCGTTGTTGTCCTAGGGGCAGCACCGACGCGCCGGTCGTCTTCTCCGAACACCCTCATGTAGAGGGCCGCGTTGCCGTCGTACTTGAAGTGAAGGGTGCACCGCCTGCCCAGGCCGCGCATGCGGGCAAACGTCTGCCAGCCGCGGGCCAGGGCTGCGTTGCCTGTGATGGAGACCTCAACCGTGACCCAAGAAGCTTTGCTGCAGCAGTCGTCCGCCTGCAGCCAGAGCATGCCTGGACCTATGGCCGGCAGCTCGTTGATGAAGAAGCGCGGGAGCTAAAGCCAGGCGCCGGCCGGGTTCTCTGACCACATGACGAACTCCGGCAGCACCTCCACCGAGTGGAAGCACGGCCGGGGAGGCCGTGCGACCATGGTGCGTCTCCCTTCATCAATGGGGTTGCCACGACTTGGTTGACTCCTACCACGCGAAGGGGCGCCCCCCGCAGCTGCCGGCGGCCACGGCGGGGTCGCGGTGTTCTTGCAGGGACGGCCGCACCCACGCTTGGGCGGCGGAGAGCCGGGCCCCTCCTGGCAAGCCTTCCCCTTCTCCGTGGCAGAGAATCTCTTCGCAGGCGCCATGGGTGTCGCTACTGGCGATGGAGCAAGGGAGAAGAAGCGAGTGGAGTAGGAAGAGATGGGCGACGGGGGCTCCGCCCCCTCCTCATTTATAGCAGGAGAAGGCCAACCGGTGAATCCCACGATCACAGGTAATGATGGTTTTTCCTTGCATGCAGTAGGGACTCGTCAAGTCGGGCAGTTGCCGACGTAGCCTGGGGAAGCGGAGATGCCCACGTCCAATCAATCGCCACGCGTCGACCAAGGCCGCAGATTGTTGGGGCCCACGGCGCTCTGCACTTGCCCTTTGGCGTCGCCTCAAAGCCAAGTTCGAGCGCGCCTTGGTCCCGGGGCTCTTATCGGTGTTGCAGGGAACGGGGTCCCAGACTTGCACTGCGGCCCAGCGGCGAGCTCCACTAAGCGCCCTGATGGCCCATCTTCACCAGCAAACACTCAAGACCCTCGCGAGGGGCCAAGCCTCGCGAGGCGGATGACACAATACCTCCTCGAGGGCAGCCTCACCAGGCTAGCTCGCGAGGGGCGGAGAGATCAAGGCAAGGGGAACCTCACGAGGTTCCCATGACGACAAAGACCAGGCGGGCGCCAGGCGGGCGCCAGCATGCACAATGTCCTCGTTTCCTCCTTGGTGCTAAAGAGGCAAACACAGGCGAGGAGTCCCGAGGCATCAGGCAAAGGTTTCCATATCGGTGCAACGAGACCAAGACTAGAAGGACGACAAGACGGAGGTCACCATGCAGCCCAAGACGGCGTCACCACCAGAGCCTTTGGCAGGCGAAGACCACCTTTAGTCAGGATAGCTTGTACTAGTTTCCCCCTTCAAACTGGCCGTTGTGGCATCCCTTCCCGCTCAATATTTGGGAAGAGGACCAAGGCCTCTATAAATAGGACTAGCCACCACCATAGGAAGCACTCATCTTGGATTAGACCATCCTCACCCACACAAGCTCAATGAGCACAAGAACACCTCTCCTCAGGAGGCTATTCTTCCCTTGTATTGTTCATCCTTAGCCCAAGAGGCAATCCACCACACCACACTGGAGTAGGATATTACACCACAATGGTGGCCCGAACCAGTATAAATCTTGTGTCCCTTTGTTCTTTGGGTTCGTCGAGCTAGGCCATGAGATCTTGATGCATGCGAGCTAGAGGGAGGAGAGATCTTTGTGCGCACCCTAGTGTTCGAACCTCAAGGGTTTTGCTGGAACCCGAAATCCGACAGCCCGCCTGCCCCTGAGGTTCGACGGCTCCCATGCCCACGAACCTTACAGCCTCGCACTCCTGAAGAGGACGAGGGATTATGTCGCCGCAAACCAGTAAGTGTGTCGTCTTATCTTTGCTTCTTGCCTTCGTCTTCGTGTATTGATGTTTGTATCTTCTGTGGTCAGGCCAACGCCAGCGGTGAAGAAGGAGGGTGCCAGAGCCACCGAGGCTAAGACACTCGCCGCGGCCGCGCCACCTCCAGCATCGAAAGGCGGGGCCGATCTGTGTGCCCCCGCAGCCGGGTCGTCCTCTCGAGGATTGGGGGCTCGGCCTCAGGAGGAGGCGATCGCCGCGGCCGAGCCGACTCGGGAGTCGCCGTCCTTAGCTCGCCTGCTGAGGTCTCGAAGGCCTCGGAGCCCCCTGCCCACTCTGTTGTAGTTGCCCCGCCGGTCCTGGTGCCGGTACCGTCTGCTTCCCTGCCCATCACGCCGCTGATCCATGGTTCTTCTGCCGCACCTGGTGCCTGAGAGGAGGCTCTTTCCGCACAGAACCAGCTTCGTGACGAACTTCAAGGCGCCAACCAACGCCTAGCGTTTGATACGTCTCCAACGTATCTATAATTTATGAAGTATTCATGCCATGTTTACAACAATTTATATGGTTTTGGTATGATTTGCATGGAACTAACCCGGACTGACGCTGTTTTCAGCAGAACTACCGTGGTGTTCTTTTTTGTGCAGAAATATAAGTTCTCGAAATTGGACGAAACTTTTTGATGATTTTTTTGGGAACAAAAGAGACCCCCGAAGCTTTATGGGAGGTCCAGAAGAGCCACGAGGAGGGCACAACCCACCAGGGCGCGCCTGGTGGGCTGTCCGTGCCCCGGTGGGTTGTGCTCACCTCGAGGCCCATCTTAGCGTGAAACCAACGCCAAAAAAGCCAATAAATAGAGAAACCATCATGGGTAGCCCTAGATTAGATGTTCCGCCGCTGCAGGCCTCTGTAGCCACCGAAAACCAATCTAGACCCGTTCCGGCACCCTTCCGGATAGGGGAATCATCTCCGGTGGCCATCATCATCATCCCGGCGCCCACCACGAGGAGTAGTCCACCCTCGGGGCTGAGGGTTTGTACCAGTAGCTATGTGTTTAATCTCTCTCTCTCGTGTTCTTGAGATGTCGCGATCTTGATGTATCGCGGGCTTTTTTAATGTAGTTGGATCATATGGTGTTTTCCCCTCTCTATCTTGTTGTGATGAATTGAGTTTTCCCTTTGAGATTTCGTTGTTATCGGATTGAATACTTTTATGGATTTGAGAACACTTGATATATGTCTTGCAATTGAATACTCATAGTGACAATGGGGTATCGTATTGATTCACTTGATATATGTTTTGGCACTCAACTCGCGGATTCCCGAGGTGACATTGGGGTAATCTATGCATAGGGGTTGATGCACGTTCTTGTCTTTAGTTTCTCTGGTAGAAATCTCGGGGCACTCTTTGAAGTTCTTTGTGTTGGATTGAGTATTATGAATATGAATTTTCTTTGGTGTTATTTTAGTACGAACTCTAGGATAGATCGAACGGAAAGAATAGCTTTGTGTTATTTTAGTACGAACTCTTGAATAGATCGAACAGAAAGAATAGCTTTGAGGTGGTTTCGTACCCTACAAACAATTTATTCTTATGTTCTCCGCTAGATAGGAACTTTGGAGTGATTCTTCATCGCACGTTGAGGGATGGTTATATGATCCAATTATATTAGCATTGTTGAGAGATTGCACTAGTGAAAGTAAGGACCCTAGGCCTCATTTTCAAGCATTGCAATACCGTTTTTGTGCCTGTTTACTATTTTCTACCTTGCTGTTTTTATTTATTAAGATTATAAAAATATATTTCTACCATCAATATTACACTTTTATCACCATCTCTTCGCTGAACTAGTGCACCTATACAATCTGACATTGTATTGGGTGTGTTGGGGACACAAGAGATTTCTTGTATTTGGTTGCAAGGTTGTTTGAGAGAGACCATATTCATCCTATGCCTCCCACGGATTGATAAACCTTAGGTCGTCCACTTGAGGGAGAATTGCTACTGTCCTACAAAACTCTGCGCTTGGAGGCCCAACACGAGTCTACAAGAATAAAGTTGCGTAGTAGACATCATGCTCTTTTCTGGCGCCGTTGACGGGGAGGTGAGTGCTTGAAGGTATATCTTTAGATCTTGCAATTGAATCTTTTAGTTTCTTGTTTTATCACTAGTTTGTTTTATAAAAAGAAAACTACAAAAAAATGGAATTGAGGTTGCATCATATTATTGATCATCTTCATAATATCTTTCTTGAAAATGATGGATCGGAAAATTGTGCTCAATTGTTAGAAGAAGAATTCAATAAAATGTTTTGCACAAAATATTTGAATGATGATCATGATTGCAATGTTTTTAGTATGAATTCTTTGAATATCCATGATGATAATGATATGCAAAGGCATAAGCTTGGCGATGCTATATTTGATGAAGATGATATTTTTAGTCCCCCAAGTTTGGTTGAGAAAATTTATTATGATGAAAGCATTCCTCCTATTTATGATGATTATATTTATGAAAGTGGATTTGAAGAGGTCATGACTTTATTTAATGATGATTCCACTATGTTGGAAGAGGTTTCAGTTGATTATGACAAGAAAGTTCCTATCTATGATGATTATGGTTATGACATGTATGCTATAAATAATAATGATAACCATGAAACTTGTCATCGTGATTTCAATTTTCAATCCCATGATAGTTATTTTGTTGAGTTTGCTCCCACTATTATGAATGATAATAAATTTGCCTATGTGGGGAGTAACAAAATTTCTATGCTTATGTATCATGAAAAGAATGCTTTATGTGATAGTTATATTGTTGAATTCATTCATGATGCCACTTAAAATTATTATGAGGGAGGAACATATGCTTGTAGGAATTGCAATAATATCATGTTTCATCTCTATGTGTTGAAATTTTTGAAGTTGCACTTGTTTTTCCTTCCTATGCTAGTTGATTCTTGTTCCCTTAAGTTGTTTTTTCACAAAATCCCTATGCATAGTAATTGGGTTACACTTAAATGTGCTAGTCATATGCTTCATGATGCTCTCTTTGTGTTTCAATCCTTATCTTTTATGTGAGCATCATTGAACTCATCATGCCTAGCTTAAAAGCATTAAAGAAAAGCGCTTGTTGGGAGACAACCCAACACTTTTAACTACTGTTTTTGTGTCTTCACATGATTATGCTACTTTAGTAATCATGTTTTATTGCTTTTTTCAATAAAGTGCCAAGTAAAGCCTTTGGGATAGTGTGGATGATAGTTGACTTGATTCTGTCCAAAAACAGAACTTTTTGCGCTCAGTCCAGGAATTTTAAAAATTCACTGGAATGTGACTTTGATCTGAATTTTTTATAGGTCATAGATATACAAATTATCTACGCTTTCCTAATTTTGCAGAATTTTTGGAGTAGCCGAAGTATGGTTGGAGTACAGATTACTTCAGACTGTTCTGCTTTCACAGATTCTGTTTTCAATGCATAGTTTGCTTGTTTCCTAGTTTCTATGGCTTATATTGCTCAATATAAATGGTGAAAATGATACGCTACAGTAGGAATTGTGTGGAAACAATTATGAATCTTGTCTTTGACAGTACAAAAGTTAAATGGTTTGCTCTTTATCATACTAACGTATCTCACGAAGTTCCGTTAAGTTTTGTGTGATTGAAGTTTTCAAGTTTTGGGTGAGATGTCGATATGAGGAGAATAAGGAGTGACAAGACCCTAAGCTTGGGGATGCCCAGGGCATCCCAAGGTAATATTCAAGGAAGATACTGAAAGGATCGAGAAGAGGTGTCTAGAGGGGGGGTGATTAGACACTAAGCGCCAAAAGTTGCAGTTTTTAATATTCTTAAGTTTAGGTGGAGTTTAAGCACAAGCTTAACAAACACAATACATATCAAGCAAGCATGCAATGAGTATATGAGCAGCGGAAAGTAAAGCATGCAACTTGCAAGAATGTAAAGGGAAGGGTTTGGAGTATTCAAACGCAATTGGAGACACGGATGTTTTTCTCGTGGTTCCGATAGGTGGTGCTATCGTACATCCACGTTGATGGAGACTTCAACCCACGAAGGGTAACGGTTGTGCGAGTCCACGGAGGGCTCCACCCACGAAGGGTCCACGAAGAAGCAACCTTGTCTATTCCATCATGGTCGTCGCCCACGAAGGACTTGCCTCACTAGCGGTAGATCTTCACGAAGTAGGCGATCTCCTAGCCCTTACAAACTCCTTGGTTCAACTCCACAATCTTGTCGGAGGCTCCCAAGTGACACCTAGCCAATCTAGGAGACACCACTCTCCAAGAAGTAACAAATGGTGTGTTGATGATGAACTCCTTGCTCTTGTGCTTCAAATGATAGTCTCCCCAACACTCAACTCTCTCTCAGGATTTAGATTTGGTGGAAAGAAAATTTGAGTGGAAAGCAACTTGGGGAAGGCTAGAGATCAAGATTCATATGGTTGGAATGGAATATCTTGAGCTCAACACAAGTATAGGTAGTTCTCTCTCAGAAAATGTATATTGGAAGTGTAGGTATGTTCTGATGGCTCTCTCCACGAATGAAGAGTGGGTGGAGGGGTATATATAGCCTCCACACAAAAACTAACCGTTACACACAATTTACCAATCTTGGTGAGACCGAATTGAGAAACTCGGTGAGACCGATTTTGGTAATAAGCTAACCAGAGGATTTGCATTGTAATCTCGGTAGTACGGATTGCTCAAACTCGGTGAGACCGATTTTGGTAATGGACATACACAGAGAGATTACAATCCCATCTCGGTGAGACCGAGATCCCTATCAGTGAAACCGATTTGCTAGGGTTTGTGGCAGTGGTTATGACGTCTGAAACTCGGTGGCGCCGGATAGAAAGAATCGGTGGGGCCGAGTTTGACTTTTGGTTTAGGTCATATGTGGATGTGGGAAGGTAGTTGAGGGTTTTGGAGCATATCACTAAGCACTTTGAGCAAGCAAGCCATTAAGCAACACCTCATCCCCTCTTGATAGTATTGTCTTTTCCTATAGACTCAATGTGATCTTGGATCATTAAAATAGAAAATGTAGAGTCTTGATCTTCAAGCTTGAGCCAATCCTTTGTCCTTAGCATCTTGAAGGGGTTCCACATCCTCTAGTCCATGCCACTCCATTGTTGAACTTATCTGAAACATACTAGGTAAAAGTGTTAGTCCAACAAGAGATATGTTGACATTAATTACCAAAACCACCCAGGGAGCACTTGTGCTTTCAATCTCCCCCTTTTTGGTAATTGATGACAACATACATCAAGGCTTTAGATAAAGATATAGAGAGTTGCAAGTAAATCTTTGGAAAGACATGTAACATGCATAGGCTCCCCCTACATGTATGCAATCATGTGAGTATTGAATATAGGAGCATGTGAATGCGTAAACATGACAGAGTAAGCAATGTGTTAAATGTATCTTGGCTATATGCATCAGAGCAAATGATGTGAATGTGAGAAATGTACCTTCATGCTCATCAGTCCTTCTTGCAAACAGTATGTACGTCAGCAAGAATTTCTCATTCACATGACTGTGATGCATATACTTACCTTGTGGTCTTGAGTTGGCTTAGGATGGGATGAACCTGCGCAAACAAGGTAAGATAACAGAGATACACCTACTGACCAGAGTAAACAAGAGAAACCACGAGAGAACCAATGCTGGGATGACATGTAGAGTGAGTACTAAGTACCACATTGGATATAGACATGTCCCCAAAGGTAAAGATATGCAATAAAATCAGAGATTTCCTTCCCTTAGATGTCTTGCTCCCCCTGAATCTGCATGGGATATTGGGAGAAGATAGGGAATAGAAAATCAGAGTAACAGAAAAGAAACAACAAAGCATGAGCTAAAGCAAGCAACCAAACATGTCTTTCCCCTCTTAAAGACATGTGACATTTCTCCTCTTGAACACCAAGCATCTGGGGTCTTTGATAATATTACTTTCTCCTTATTGAGAAACTCTCTCCCCCTGAGTATTCTCTCTTTCTCCCCCTATAGGAAAGATTAAGCTTTGATGTGATCTCTCTCTCCCCCTTTGACATCAATTTCCAAGAAGCGCTCTTCTGGACATGTGATACAAATGGGTTGGTCCTTGAGTCATAGAGCAAAGCAGCATGTCTAATATGATGCTGGTAGAGGACAAGAATCATTGAGTGGAGCTAGACCAAACAGAAATCAGGAATAATTGGCAAGTTGGTTTTCCTGTGGTGGAATCGGTGACTTCGAGTTGTGTGCTTCGGTTGCACCGAAAGATTTCGGTTGGGCCGAAGAGAACAAACCGGTGTGACCGAGTTCATCAGAGTGAAACCACTTGTCACCTCAGCTCACTAGTCAAGTAAGATATCACAAGGATATGCAAGGAATTAACTGAAAGATTTGCAATGAATTGGATGCAGAAAATGCAGAACAAAAAGAAAAGAAAAGAAACTAAAAGATCTAGATGATTTTTTTTGAAAGGGGAAAAAATATGCAAGAGACAAATGCAATAACACAGAAAAGAACACAAGAGAACTTCATCTAGAGTTGGGCGGCGACAAAGTCACCTATGTTAGAGTATATTGACTTAGGAGTCAAGTGAGAGCACTTGATCATAGGTCATACTCATCGTTTAAGCTCAAAATGGGGTTACCATTTTTAGTTTAAGCATCTTGATGTATTCACATCTTGTCGAGTTGCTTTGACTCATGACTTGGAGTAAAGCTTCTCTAAGATGGAATAACATACCTTGGGTGGTGGTGTTGATCTTGCTCATGTAGTTGAACTTGTGTGGGTTGATCAAGGTTGATGTAGTTCATCAAGAGTTGGGAGCACCACTTGGAGTTCGAGTTCATCTACCTACATGGGTTAGTTTTGCAAGGAAGAGCACTTGTGTATCCAAAATGACAATTATAGGAATTAATCATAAGATTTGTCAAAGGATATGTTTGAATGGTTTCGTGCTTCCTTGTCTTCAACCACCATTGTGTAGAGACTTGGTGATGTAGAGATTTCTCAAGATGTGAGTGAGTTGCAATCTCATAGATTTAGATTCAACCAAGTACCTACACGGGTTAGATAACATGCAAGGTACAAATATATCCAAGACATATTAATAGCATCATAAGAGAAATATCGAGGATTAGTCATAGGCTCATGCCCCGCATGTATCAAATGGAGTTCCTACTACAAGTTTGAAGCATCAATGATGTTCAATTCACCTCTCAACCTGCAAAACACTTTCTCATCAAGTGTTTTAGTGAATATATCCGCCAATTTCTTATCGGTGCGAACATGCTTAAGGTTAATGTCCCCTTTGGCAACATGATCTCGAATGAAATGATGACGAACTTCAATATGCTTAGTTCGAGAATGTTGCACGGGATTGTGAGCAATCTTAATAGCACTTTCGTTGTCACATACCAATGGAACATGTTTCACATATATCCCATAATATTTAAGAGTTTGCGTCATCCAAAGTAATTGAGCACAACATGAACCAGCGGCAATGTATTCCGCTTCGGCGGTGGATAAGGATACCGAGTTTTGTTTCTTGGAAGACCAAGATACAAGAGATCTACCAAGGAATTGACAAGTACCCGAAGTGGATTTTCTATCAACCTTGTCTCCGGCATAGTCCGAATCAGAGTAGCCAACAAGATCAAAAGAGGACCTCTTAGGATACCAAATGCCAAAATTTGGTGTATGGATTAGGTATCTCACTATCCTTTTCACAGCCTTAAGATGACATTCTTTAGGAGCAGCTTGATATCGTGCACACATGCACACACTTAGCATAATATCGGGACGAGAGGCACATAGATATAACAATGAACCAATCATAGAGCGATAAACCTTTTGATCAACCGGTTCACCATCTTTGGTCAAATCAAGATGTCCACTAGTAGGCATGGGTGTTGTCATACCTTTGCATTCTTGCATATTGAACTTCTTGAATAAGTCTTTGGTGTACTTCGTTTGAGAGACAAAGGTACGTTCTTTAGTTTGCTTGATTTGCAAACCGAAAATAATTTGAGTTCACTCATCATAGACATCTCAAACTTCTCCGACATTAGCTTTCCAAACTTCTTACTGAAATGAGGGTTAGTTGAACCAAATATGATATCATCAACATAAATTTGGCACACAAATAGTTCTCCATTAACCCTTTTAGTAAAAAGAGTAGAAATCAATTTTACCAATTTCAAAGCCTTTTTCAGTAAGGAACTTGGTCAAACATTTATACCATGCTCTAGGAGCTTGTTTAAGACCATAAATGGCTTTGTGAAGTTTGTAAACATGATTAGGTTTCTTTGGATTGACGAAGCCGGGAGGTTGCTTAACATAAACTTCCTCCTCAATTTTGCCATTTAGAAAAGACCTTTTAATGTCCATTTGGTACAAGGTGATATCATGGTGATTAGCATAGGCAAGTAAGATGCGAATGGACTCAAGTCTAGCAACGGGAGCATATGTCTCACCATAGTCCATACCTTCAACTTGTGTGTAGCCTTGGGCGACAGGCGTGCTTTGTTGCGAACCACTTGTCCATCTTCATCTTGCTTGTTGCGAAACACCCATTTGGTACCAATGATGTTGTGGTTGTTGTCGGGCTTCTCGACCAATGTCCACACTTGATTTCTCTCAAAGTTGTGTAGCTCTTCATGCATAGCGTTTATCCAATCCGGATCCTTCAATGCTTCTTCAACCTTCATAGGTTCAATGCTAGAGATGAATGAGTAATGTTCACAAAAGTTAGCTAAACGAGTTTTAGAGCGAGTGATTCTCCCTGTTTGAAATATCATTGTAGATTTGCTCGATGGGATGATCTTTGGCAATTCTTGCTCGAACTCGTGAAAGCTTTTGCTTGGGTCGGGGTGGAACATCTTCTTCATCTTGTGCTTCTTCTTGGCCTTCTTCATTGTTGACGTTGTCGTTCTCTTGTCGTGGTGGATAAGGAGGTTGTTGATGTTCATCTCGGTGTGCTTCCCCGTTTTCTTCATCTTGGCGTGTCCCACTTGTGGATGCTTCCGTATCAACTCTTGGTTCACCTTGTCGTGAGGTAGAAGCTTCCACTTGGACGGACAAGGTACTCTCCTTTACTTCCGTTGGACGAATCTTGCCAATGGACAAGTCTTGAATTGCTTCCGAAGGGTCTTTGTCTCCTACATCAATTGGCAATTGCTCTACTTGCAAGCCGTTAGATTCATCAAACTTCACATCTACCGTCTCTTCAACCTTTCGGGTGAAATTGTTGTAGACATAGTAAGTGTGAGAGTTTGAGCCATAACCAAGTAGGAAACCTTCATGAGATTTAGGAGCAAATTTAGAATGACGATGCTTATCAAGAATGTAGCACTTTGAGTCGAATACTCGAAAGTATCCAACTTGGGGTTTGTTACCGGTGAGGAGCTCGTATGCCGTCTTGCCGAGTAGCTTGTGAAGATACAAGCGATTTGTTGCATGACAAGCTGTCTCAACCACTTCCGCCCAAAAGGGCTTTGGCGTTTTGTACTCATCAAGCATCGTTCTTGCCATCTCGATAAGAGTCCGGTTCTTCCTCTCAACAACTCCATTTTGTTGAGATGTGTACGTAGCCGAGAACTCGTGTGAAATCCCTTCTTCGTCAAGAAAGGTGTCCACATTTGCGTTCTTGAACTCAGTTCCGTTGTCGCTCCGAACCTTCTTGATCTTCACTTCAAACTGATTTTGGGCCTTCCTAGCGAAGTTTTTGAAGATCTTTTGGACCTGCGATTTGTCATCAAGAAAGAACACCCACGTAAATCTTGAAAAATCATCAACTATGACTAGACCAAATGAGTTACCATCAAGACTCTTGTAGGCATTTGGACCAAAGAGATCCATGTGAAGTAGCTCGAGTGGTCTTCTTGTGGTCATGATGTTCTTCGTGCGGCGACTTCCTCCAACTTGTTTTCCTGCTTGACAAGCACTACAAAGTCTATCCTTGTCAAATATGACATCTTTTATTCCAAGGATATGATCACCTTTAATAAGCTTATCAAGATTTCGCATACCAAGATGACCTAGTCTTCCATGCCACAACCAGCCTTTAGAAGATTTAGCAATTAAGCAAGTTTTAGGTTGAGCCTTTTTAGTGAAATAAACAATGTAAAGATCTCCTCTACGTATACCGGTAAAGACCATTTTATGATTGTCTCTCTGAAACACTTGGCAATCTACTTGATGAATAAGACATTGAAACCGAAATCCGCAAGTCTAGAAACTGAAAGTAAATTGTATCCAAGGGATTCAACGAGCATGACATTTTGTATGGAGCTATCATGTGAGATGGCCACCTTACCAAGGCCAACCACCTTACCCATTGAATTATCACCAAAAGTGACATATTTTCGAGGATCGTCGTTTTCAGCAAGCTCAAGGAACATATCTTCATCTCCGGTCATATGATCAGTACATCCACTATCAAGGACCCATTCCTTTCCTCCAGCCATGTAGCCGTGAAGATTTGCCATAAGACCAAAATGCGTCATTGCATCATCAAGATCATAGTCACTATCATCATCTTCATCATAGTATCCATGTTCAACATCATCTTGTGATTGATCAATTCCTAGAGAGGGTAATTCATTAGACAAATGATCATCACAACGGTTACCTTTATGAATTCTAATAGCTTCGGATATGATATCGCTAATGATTCCAACATTTCCTTTAGCACGCATGAGATTGGTAAGCTCAAATAGACAATCACCAAAACTAGGATCACTAGATTTCATCTTACTCAAAGCAATAGATTTATGGAGAATTTCGTCTAAATTTTTCAAGTAATAATCCGGAAATCGTTCCTCAAGAAATTTCCATATAGTAAAGGCACAATCAAGAGTAGGCAAACTAGCAATAATTTTTTTGGGCAATCCTCTTATGATAAGATTGATGGTTTTAAGATTGCGAATCATGTCAATATCTTCATATAGGGTAGGGTGCAAAGGATCAATATGAGGTGCACAAGGACTAGTAATGTACTTGTTCAAATGATATTCATTGAAAATCTCAAGCATTTCATTTTTCCACTCATGAAAATATTCTCCATCAAGAATAGGCACTCTATGTCTAAGACTTCCCAAAGTAGACACATCCATCTTCCTCCAAAGGTGTTTAAACCAAGCCAATGGAGACCAAAGCTCTGATACCAATTGAAAGGATCGAGAAGAGGTGTCTAGAGGGGGGTGATTAGACACTAAGCGCCAAAAGTTGCAGTTTTTAATATTCTTAAGTTTAGGTGGAGTTTAAGCATAAGCTTAAAAACACAATACATATCAAGCAAGCATGCAATGAGTATATGAGCAGTGGAAAGTAAAGCATGCAACTTGCAAGAATGTAAAGGGAAGGGTTTGGAGTATTCAAACGCAATTGGAGATATAGATGTTTTTGTCGTGGTTCTGATAGGTGGTGCTATCGTACATCCACGTTGATGGAGACTTCAACCCACGGAGGGTAACGGTTGCGCGAGTCCACGGAGGGCTCCACCCACGAAGGGTCCACGAAGAAGCAACCTTGTCTATTCCATCATGGCCGTCGCCCACGAAGGACTTGCCTCACTAGCGGTAGATCTTCACGAAGTAGGCGATCTCCTAGCCCTTACAAACTACTTGGTTAAACTCCACAATCTTGTCGGAGGCTCCCAAGTGACACCTAGCCAATCTAGGAAACACCACTCTCCAAGAAGTAACAAATGGTGTGTTGATGATGAACTCCTTGCTCTTGTGCTTCAAATGATAGTCTCCCCAACACTCAACTCTCTCTCATAGGATTTAGATTTGGTGGAAAGAAGATTTGAGTGGAAAGCAACTTGGGGAAGGCTAGAGATCAAGATTCATATGGTTGGAATGGAATATCTTGAGCTCAACACAAGTGTAGGTAGTTCTCTCTCAGAAAATGTGTATTGGAAGTGTAGGTATGTTCTGATGGCTCTCTCCACGAATGAAGAGTGGGTGGATGGGTATATATAGCCTCCACACAAAAACTAACCGTTACACACAATTTACCAATTCGGTGAGACCGAATTGAGAAACTCGGTGAGACCGATTTTGGTAATAAGCTAACCAGAGGATTTGCATTGTAATCTCGGTAGTACCGATTGCTTAAACTCGGTGAGACCGATTTTGGTAATGGACATACACAGAGAGATTACAATCCCATCTCGGTGAGACCGAGATCCCTATCAGTGAAACCGATTTGCTAGGGTTTGTGGCAGTGGCTATGACGTCTGAAACTCGGTGGCGCCGGATAGAAAGAATCGGTGGGGCCGAGTTTGACTTTTGGTTTAGGTCATATGTGGATGTGGGAAGGTAGTTGAGGGTTTTGGAGCATATCACTAAGCACTTTGAGCAAGCAAGCCATTAAGCAACACCTCATCCCTCTTGATAGTATTGTCTTTTCCTATAGACTCAATGTGATCTTGGATCATTAAAATAGAAAATGTAGAGTCTTGATCTTCAAGCTTGAGCCAATCCTTTGTCCTTAGCATCTTGAAGGGGTTCCACATCCTCTAGTCCATGCCACTCCATTGTTGAACTTATCTGAAACATACTAGGTAAAAGTGTTAGTCCAACAAGAGGTATGTTGACATTAATTACCAAAACCACCCAGGGAGCACTTGTGCTTTCAGTCTCCCCCTTTTTGGTAATTGATGACAACATACATCAAGGCTTTAGATAAAGATATAGAGAGTTGCAAGTAAATCTTTGGAAAGACATGTAACATGCATAGGCTCCCCTACATGTATGCAATCATGTGAGTATCGAATATAGGAGCATGTGAATGCGTAAACATGACAGAGTAAGCAATGTGTTACATGTATCTTGGCTATATGCATCAGAGCAAATGATGTGAATGTGAGAAATGTACCTTCATGCTCATGAGTCCTTCTTGCAAACAGTATGTACGTCAGCAAGAATTTCGCATTCACATGACTGTGATGCATATACTTACCTTGTGGTCTTGAGTTGGCTTAGGATGGGATGAACCTGCGCAAACAAGGTTAGATAGAACAGATACACCTACTGACCAGAGAAAACAAGAGAAACCACAAGAGAACCAAGACTGGGATGACATGTAGAGTGAGTACTAAGTACCACATTGGATATAGACATGTCCCCAAAGGTAAAGATATGCAATAAAATCAGAGATTTCCTTCCCTTAGATGTCTTGCTCCCCCTGAATCTGCATGGGATATTGGGAGAAGATAGGGAATAGAAAATCAGAGTAACAGAAAAGAAACAACAGAGCTTGAGCTAAAGCAAGCAACCAAACATGTCTTTCACCTCTTAAATACATGTGACATCTCTCCTCTTGAACACCAAGCATCTGGGGTCTTTGATAATATTACTTTCTCCTTATTGAGAAACTCTCTCCCCCTGAGTATTCTCTCTTTCTCCCCCTATAGGAAAGATTAAGCTTTGATGTGATCTCCCCCCCCCCCCCCTTGACATCAATTTCCAAGAAGGGCTCTTCTGGAAATGTGATACAAATGGGTTGGTCCTTGAGTCACAGAGCAAAACAGCATGTCTAATATGATGCTGGTAGAGGACAAGAATCATTGAGTGGAGCTAGAGCAAACAGAAATCAAGAATAATTGGCAAGTTGGTTTTCCTGTGGTGGAATCGGTGACTTCGAGTTGTGTGCTTCGGTTGCACCGAAAGATTTCGGCTGGGCCGGAGAGAACAAACCGGTGTGACCGAGTTCATCAGAGTGAAACCACTTGTCACCTCAGCTCACTAGTCAAGTAAGATCTCACAAGGATATGCAAGGAATTAACTGAAAGATTTGCAATGAATTGGATGCAGAAAATGCAGAACAAAAAGAAAAGAAAAGAAACTAAAAGATCTAGATGAAGTTTTTTTTGAAAGGGGAAACAAATATGCAAGAGACAAATGCAATAACACAGAAAAGAATACAAGAGAACTTCATCTAGAGTTGGGCGGTGACAAAGTCACCTATGTTAGAGTATATTGACTTAGGAGTCAAGTGAGAGCACTTGATCATAGGTCATACTCATCGTTTAAGCTCAAAATGGGGTTACCATTTTTAGTTTAAGCATCTTGATGTATTCACATCTTGTCGAGTTGCTTTGACTCATGACTTGGAGTAAAGCTTCTCTAAGATGGAACAACATACCTTGCGTGGTGGTGTTGATCTTGCTCATGTAGTTGAACTTGTGTGGGTTGCTCAAGGTTGATGTAGTTCATCGAGAGTTGGGAGCACCACTTGGAGTTTGAGTTCATCTACCTACATGGGTTAGTCTTGCAAGGAAGAGCACTTGTGTATCCAAAATGACAATTATAGGAATTAATCATAAGATTTGTCAAAGGATATGTTTGAATGGTTTTGTGCTTCCTTGTCTTCAACCACCATTGTGTAGAGACTTGGTGATGTAGAGATTGCTCAAGATGTGAGTGAGTTGCAATCTCATAGATTTAGATTCAACCAAGTACCTACACGGGTTAGATAACATGCAAGGCACAAATATATCCAAGACATATTAATAGCATCATAAGAGAAATATCGAGGATTAGTCATAGGCTCATGCCCCGCATGTATCAAATGGAGTTCCTACTCCAAGTTTGAAGCATCAATGATGTTCAATTCACCTCTCAACCTGCAAAACACTTTCTCATCAAGTGGTTTAGTGATTATATCCGCCAATTTCTTATCGGTGCGAACATGCTTAAGGTTAATGTCCCCTTTGGCAACATGATCTCGAATGAAATGATGACGAACTTCAATATGCTTAGTTCGAGAATGTTGCACGGGATTGTGAGCAATCTTAATAGCACTTTCATTGTCACATACCAATGGAACATGTTTCACATATATCCCATAATCTTGAAGAGTTTGGGTCATCCAAAGTAATTGAGCACAACATGAACCAGCGGCAATGTATTCCGCTTCGGCGGTGGATAAGGATACCGAGTTTTGTTTCTTGGAAGACCAATATACAAGAGATCTACCAAGGAATTGACAAGTACCCGAAGTGGATTTTCTATCAACCTTGTCTCCGGCATAGTCCGAATTAGAGTAGCCAACAAGATCAAAAGAGGACCTCTTAGGATACCAAATGCCAAAATTTGGTGTATGGATTAGGTATCTCACTATCCTTTTCAAAGCCTTAAGATGACATTCTTTAGGAGCAGCTTGATATCGTGCACACATGCACACACTTAGCATAATATCGGGACGAGAGGCACATAGATATAACAATGAACCAATCATAGAGCGATAAACCTTTTGATCAACCGGTTCACCATCTTTGGTCAAATCAAGATGTCCACTAGTAGGCATGGGTGTAGTCATACCTTTGCATTCTTGCATATTGAACTTCTTGAATAAGTCTTTGGTGTACTTCATTTGAGAGACAAATGTACCTTCTTTAGTTTGCTTGATTTGCAAACCGAAAAAGAATTTGAGTTCACTCATCATAGACATCTCAAACTTCTCTGACATTAGCTTTCCAAACTTCTCACTGAAATGACGGTTAGTTGAACCAAATATGATATCATCAACATAAATTTGGCACACAAATAGTTCTCCATTAACCCTTTTAGTAAAAAGAGTAGAAATCAATTTTACCAATTTCAAAGCCTTTTTCAGTAAGGAACTTGGTCAAACATTTATACCATGCTCTAGGAGCTTGTTTAAGACCATAAAGGGCTTTGTGAAGTTTGTAAACATGATTAGGTTTCTTAGGATTGACGAAGCCGGGAGGTTGCTTAACATAAACTTCCTCCTCAATTTTGCCATTTAGAAAAGTACTTTTAATGTCCATTTGGTACAAGGTGATATCATGGTGATTAGCATAGGCAAGTAAGATGCGAATGGACTCAAGTCTAGCAACGGGAGCATATGTCTCACCATAGTCCATACCTTCAACTTGTGTGTAGCCTTGGGCGACGAGACGTGCTTTGTTGCGAACCACTTGTCCATCTTCATCTTGCTTGTTGCGAAACACCCATTTGGTACCAATGATGTTGTGGTTGTTGTCGGGCTTCTCGACCAATGTACACACTTGATTTCTCTCAAAGTTGTGTAGCTCTTCATGCATAGCGTTTATCCAATCCGGATCCTTCAATGCTTCTTCAACCTTCATAGGTTCAATGCTAGAGATGAATGAGTAATGTTCACAAAAGTTAGCTAAACGAGTTTTAGAGCGAGTGATTCTCCCGGTTTGAATATCATTGTAGATTTGCTCGACGGGATGATCTTTGGCAATTCTTGCTCGAACTCGTGAAAGCTTTTGCTTGGGTCAGGGTGGAACATCTTCTTCATCTTGTGCTTCTTCTTGGCCTTCTTCATTGTTGACGTTGTCGTTCTCTTGTCGTGGTGGATAAGGAGGTTGTTGATGTTCATCTTGGTGTGCTTCCCCGTTTTCTTCATCTTGGCGTGTCCCACTTCTGGATGCTTCCGTATCAACTCTTGGTTCACCTTGTCGTGAGGTAGAAGCTTCCACTTGACGGACGAGGTACTCTCCTTTACTCCGTTGGACTTAATCTTGCCAATGGACAAGTCTTGAATTGCTTCCAAGGGTCTTTGTCTCCTACATCAATTGGCAATTGCTCTACTTGCGAGCCGTTAGATTCATCAAACTTCACATCTACCGTCTCTTCAACCTTTAGGGTGAAATTGTTGTAGACACGGTAAGTGTGAGAGTTTGAGCCATAACCAAGTAGGAAACCTTCATGAGATTTAGGAGCAAATTTAGAACGACGATGCTTATCAAGAATATAGCACTTTGAGCCAAATACTCGAAAGTATCCAACTTGGGGTTTGTTACCCGTGAGGAGCTCAGATGCCGTCTTGCCGAGTAGCTTGTGAAGATACAAGCGATTTGTTGCATGACAAGCTGTCTCAACCACTTCCGCCCAAAAGGGCTTTGGCGTTTTGTACACATCAAGCATCGTTCTTGCCGTGTCGATAAGAGTCCGGTTCTTCCTCTCAACAACTCCATTTTGTTGAGGTGTGTACGTAGCCGAGAACTCGTGTGAAATCCCTTCTTCGTCAAGAAAGGTGTCCACATTTGCGTTCTTGAACTCCGTTCCGTTGTCGCTCCGAACCTTCTTGATCTTCACGTCAAACTGATTTTGGGCCTTCCTAGCGAAGTTTTTGAAGATCTTTTGGACCTGCAATTTGTCATCAAGAAAGAACACCCACGTAAATCTTGAAAAATAATCAACTATGACTAGACCAAATGAGTTACCACCGAGACTCTTGTAGGCATTTGGACCAAAGAGATCCATGTGAAGTAGCTCGAGTGGTCTTCTTGTGGTCATGATGTTCTTCGTGCGGCGACTTCCTCCAACTTGTTTTCCTGCTTGACAAGCACTACAAAGTCTATCCTTGTCAAATATGACATCTTTTATTCCAAGGATATGATCACCTTTAATAAGCTTATCAAGATTTCGCATACCAACATGACCTAGTCTTCTATGCCACAACCAGCCTTTAGAAGATTTAGCAATTAAGCAAGTTTTAGGTTGAGCCTTTTAGTGAATCAACAATGTAAAGATCTCCTCTCATTACCGGTAAAGACCATTTTATGATTGTCTCTACTGAAACACTTGGCAATCTACTTGATTGAATAAGACATTGAAACCGAAATCCGCAAGTCTAGAAACTGAAAGTAAATTGTATCCAAGGGATTCAACGAGCATGACATTTTGTATGGAGCTATCATGTGAGATGGCCACCTTACCAAGGCCAACCACCTTACCCTTTGAATTATCACCAAAAGTGACATATTTTCGAGGGTCGTCGTTTTCAGCAAGCTCAAGGAACATATCTTCATCTCCGGTCATATGATCAGTACATCCACTATCAAGGACCCATTCCTTTCCTCCAGCCATGTAGCCGCGAAGATTTGCCATAAGACCAAAATGCGTCATTGCATCATCAAGATCATAGTCACTATCATCATCTTCATCATAGTATCCATGTTCAACATCATCTTGTGATTGATCAATTCCTAGAGAGGGTAATTCATTAGACAAATGATCATCACAACGGTTACCTTTATGAATTCTAATAGCTTGGATATGATATCGCTAATGATTCCAACATTTCCTTTAGCACGCATGAGATTGGTAAGCTCAAATAGACAATCACCAAAACTAGGATCACTAGAGTTCATCTTACTCAAAGCAATAGACTTATGGAGAATTTCATCTAAATTTTTCAAGGAATAATCCGGAAATCGTTCCTCAAGAAATTTCCATATAGTAAAGGCACAATCAAGAGTAGGCAAACTAGCAATCAATTTTTTGGGCAATCCTCTTATGGTAAGATTGATGGTTTTAAGATTGCGAATCATGTCAATATCTTCATCTAGGGTAGGGTGCAAAGGATCAATATGAGGTGCACAAGGACTAGTAATGTACTTGTTCAAATGATATTCATTGAAAATCTCAAGCATTTCATTTTTCCACTCATGAAAATATTCTCCATCAAGAATACGCACTCTATGTCTAAGACTTCCCAAAGTAGACACATCCATCTTCCTCCAAAGGTGTTTAAACCAAGCCAATGGAGACCAAAGCTCTGATACCAATTGAAAGGATCGAGAAGAGGTGTCTAGAGGGGGGGTGATTAGACACTAAGCGCCAAAAGTTGCAGTTTTTAATATTCTTAAGTTTAGGTGGAGTTTAAGCACAAGCTTAACAAACACAATACATATCAAGCAAGCATGCAATGAGTATATGAGCAGCGGAAAGTAAAGCATGCAACTTGCAAGAATGTAAAGGCAAGGGTTTGGAGTATTCAAACGCAATTGGAGACACAGATGTTTTTGTCGTGGTTCCGATAGGTGGTGCTATCGTGCATCCACGTTGATGGAGACTTCAACCCACGGAGGGTAACGGTTGCACGAGTCCACGGAGGGATCCACCCACGAAGGGTCCATGAAGAAGCAACCTTGTCTATTCCATCATGGCCGTCGCCCACGAAGGACTTGCCTCACTAGCGGTAGATCTTCACGAAGTAGGCGATCTCCTAGCCCTTACAAACTCCTTGGTTCAACTCCACAATCTTATCGGAGGCTCCCAAGTGACACCTAGCCAATCTAGGAGACACCACTCTCCAAGAAGTAACAAATGGTGTGTTGATGATGAACTCCTTGCTCTTGTGCTTCAAATGATAGTCTCCCCAACACTCAACTCTCTCTCACAGGATTTAGATTTGGTGGAAAGAAGATTTGAGTGGAAAGCAACTTGGGGAAGGCTAGAGATCAAGATTCATATGGTTGGAATGGAATATCTTGAGCTCAACACAAGTGTAGGTAGTTCTCTCTCAGAAAATGTGTATTGGAGGTGTAGGTATGTTCTGATGGCTCTCTCCATGAATGAAGAGTGGGTGGAGGGGTATATATAGCCTCCACACAAAAACTAACCGTTACACACAATTTACCAATCTCGGTGAGACCGAATTGAGAAACTCGGTGAGACCAATTTTGGTAATAAGCTAACCAGAGGATTTGCATTGTAATCTCGGTAGTACCGATTGCTCAAACTCGGTGAGACCGATTTTGGTAATGGACATACACAAAGAGATTACAATCCCATCTCGGTGAGACCGAGATCCCTATCGGTGAAACCGATTTGCTAGGGTTTGTGGCAATGGCTATGACGTTTGAAACTCGGTGGCGCCGGATAGAAAGAATCGGTGGGGCCGAGTTTGACTTTTGGTTTAGGTCATATGTGGATGTAGGAAGGTAGTTGAGGGTTTTGGAGCATATCACTAAGCACTTTGAGCAAGCAAGCCATTAAGCAACACCTCATCCCCTCTTGATAGTATTGTCTTTTCCTATAGACTCAATGTGATCTTGGATCATTAAAATAGAAAATGTAGAGTCTTGATCTTCAAGCTTGAGCCAATCCTTTGTCCTTAGCATCTTGAAGGGGTTCCACATCCTCTAGTCCATGCCACTCCATTGTTGAACTTATCTGAAACATACTAGGTAAAAGTGTTAGTCCAACAAGAGATATGTTGACATTAATTACCAAAACCACCCAGGGAGCACTTGTGCTTTCAGTCTCCCCCTTTTTGGTAATTGATGACAACATACATCAAGGCTTTAGATAAAGATATAGAGAGTTGCAAGTAAATCTTTGGAAAGACATGTAACATGCATAGGCTCCCCCTACATGTATGCAATCATGTGAGTATCGAATATAGGAGCATGTGAATGCGTAAACATGACAGAGTAAGCAATGTGTTACATGTATCTTGGCTATATGCATCAGAGCAAATGATATGAATGTGAGAAATGTACCTTCATGCTCATGAGTCCTTCTTGCAAACAGTATGTACGTCAGCAAGAATTTCTCATTCACATGACTGTGATGCATATACTTACCTTGTGGTCTTGAGTTGGCTTAGGATGGGATGAACATGCGCAAACAAGGTTAGATAGCATAGATACACCTACTGACCAGAGCAAACAAGAGAAACCACATGAGAACCAAGACTGGGATGACATGTAGAGTGAGTACTAAGTACCACATTGGATATAGACATGTCCCCAAAGGTAAAGATATGCAATAAAATCAGAGATTTCCTTCCCTTAGATGTCTTGCTCCCCCTGAATCTGCATGGGATATTGGGAGAAGATAGGGAATAGAAAATCAGAGTAACAGAAAAGAAACAACAAAGCTTGAGCTAAAGCAAGCAACCAAACATGTCTTTCCCCTCTTAAAGACATGTGACATCTCTCCTCTTGAACACCAAGCATCTGGGGTCTTTGATAATATTACTTTTTCCTTATTGAGAAACTCTCTCCCCCTGAGTATTCTCTCTTTCTCCCCCTATAGGAAAGATTAAGCTTTGATGTGATCTCTCTCTCCCCCTTTGACATCAATTTCCAAGAAGGGCTCTTCTGGACATGTGATACAAATGGGTTGGTCCTTGAGTCATAGAGCAAAGCAGCATGTCTAATATGATGCTGGTAGAGGACAAGAATCATTGAGTGGAGCTAGAGCAAACAGAAATCAGGAATAATTGGCAAGTTGGTTTTCCTGTGGTGGAATCGGTGACTTTGAGTTGTGTGCTTCGATTGCACCGAAAGATTTCGGTTGGGCCGAAGAGAACAAACCGGTGTGACCGAGTTCATCAGAGTGAAACCACTTGTCACCTCAGCTCACTAGTCAAGTAAGATCTCACAAGGATATGCAAGCAATTAACTGAAAGATTTGCAATGAATTGGATGTAGAAAATGCAGAACAAAAAGAAAAGAAAAGAAACTAAAAGATCTAGATGAAGTTTTTTTGAAAGGGGAAACAAATATGCAAGAGACAAATGCAATAACACAGAAAAGAACGCAAGAGATCTTCTTCTAGAGTTGGGCGGCGACAAAGTCACCTATGTTAGAGTATATTGACTTAGGAGTCAAGTGAGAGCACTTGATCATAGGACATACTCATCGTTTAAGCTCAAAATGGGGTTACCATTTTTAGTTTAAGCATCTTGATGTATTCACATCTTGTCGAGTTTCTTTGACGCATGACTTGGAGTAAAGCTTCTCTAAGATGGAATAACATACCTTGGGTGGTGGTGTTGATCTTGCTCATGTAGTTGAACTTGTGTGGGTTGCTCAAGGTTGATGTAGTTCATCAAGAGTTGGGAGCACCACTTGGAGTTTGAGTTCATTTACCTACATGGGTTAGTCTTGCAAGGAAGAGCACTTGTGTATCCAAAATGACAATTATAGGAATTAATCATAAGATTTGTCAAAGGATATGTTTGAATGGTTTCGTGTTTCCTTGTCTTCAACCACCACTGTGTAGAGACTTGGTGATGTAGAGATTTCTCAAGATGTGAGTGAGTTGCAATCTCATAGATTTAGATTGTAACATCCCAAATTTTCAATTTGGCATGTTATACATAGGTCATCCATGCATATCATATTTTATTGCATTTTCGTTTGCAATCCTCGAAATCCTAAGCAACTCAAGGACCCTTGGAGAGAGTTGGGGATTTTCCGATTTTCATATTTGAATTTTATCAAATAATGAAGACGAGGATTTTGATTTTTATTATTTTCTCTCCGGAAAATATTTCATTCTAAATAAATAAATGAGAGGAGATAATATGACTTCTCCAAAATAATTGAAATATCGGAGGAAAAATGTTAAAATCATTATTTGGTTTTTATTTGATTTATTTAGAATTTTATTTGCCCTAGAAATTTTTTTGCATGTTTTAAAAATTGCATTTTAGGGGCCAAGAAAAGTTCATCATGTTCTAAATATTTTATTTAGACGGAGAAAACTTGTTTTGGTATTTTTAGATTTTTATTTGTTTTTCTAGGATTTTTATAACTTTCGGCGGAACGTTTAAAAAAAAAGAGGACCCGCGCCTCACTGGGCCAAGGGCCGAGCCGCCACCGCCTTCCCGTGTCGCCGCCCCCGCGTCCGACTCGGACACCGCCGCCACCGCCTTGCCCCCTCCCCCAAGTCGGACCCCCCCAACCTATATATAGCCCCCCCCCCCTCTAAACCACGACCGCCACCACCGCCGCCCCTCCCGGAGCCCGAGCCGAGCCCGAGCCCCGAGCCGCCGCCGAAGTCGCCGCGCCGCCGTCGCCACCAGCCGCCACCCGCCGCCCCTCGCCGAGCCGGGAGCCGCCCGCCCACGGACGACCTCATGGGAGGTAGCCGCCCCGCCGCCGGTTTTTTTAAAGAAAAACCCCTTCGGTTTTAAAAAAAAAACCTAGTTCATTTTTTTATAGATTGGTTTTATTCTCCGGTTTATTTGTTTTGCGAGCGTTCGCTCGTTCGTTCGTTTTTACGAACGTGTTCGTCGTTTAGTTTCTGCTAACGAACGTTCGTTCGTTTAGCCGTTCGTCGTTTTCTTTTTATCGGATTTATTCCGCGATTATTCCGATCGCGATTTCTGATCCGATGTTCGAACTAGTATAACTTTTCGCTCGTTTATCGGAATCAGGCGATTCAAGCGCCTGGAGTTTCATCTCAAAACCCTCTTTCCGAATAACCAACTCAAACAAGTTTTTGCCTCTGTAAAATTTGACCCTAGTTCAGATTAGTAAACGGATCTTGTTTCTCTCGCCGTTTGAGTTTCGTTGCTCCGTTTGGTTTGATTCTTCTTGTGATCCGGAGTTCTTAAGTTGAACTCTCCGGTGAACCTCTTTCAGTTGAAGTTTCATTTGTGCATCTTTGCTTGTTGCTTATGTATGCTGTTGTTTGTTTGCGATAGAATTCTAGGAGTGTGAAGCGTGTTACTACGAGTCTCTAGGATTCCCGGATCGTCAGCAAGGCAAGTAACACTTTGATCATACTCTTTTCATACCCAGTTTTTATGCATTAGTTTCAACCCTCAAACATTGCATGGTTAGGATGTCATTAATTTCTGGGTTGGGAAGTAGATGATGAGGTAGGAACCTATTGCCCTGTTACTATCAAACCCTTGGGAGTTACTTCTACGTGTTGCTTATATTGCTATGCTATGCTCGTAGACGTGGTTTGGGTTTGAGAGTTATTCATGACAAATGTGAGATTGTTAATTAATGGTTAACTTAAGGTGGCAACTTTAATACACATCTGGGTGGATTGAGGCACCTGGGGAACCCAGTGTTGTCTGTTTTATTTTTGGAAATCCGGGTACCCGTGTGATCTTCCTATGGACCGCCACCAGGCTCAAAGGAACTGAGATTATTCATGTTAGAAACTTCCGTGTGCAGCCACAAGCTATTATGGGCTCTAGCATAGTTGAGTAAGTTACGTGAAGCTCTTGAAGAGGTGGATCAGCAGGTAGTGGGTTTTGTAGGTTTGGTATGGTCTACCCGAGTAGAGAGTTAATGTTTACGAAAGACTGTGTCTCGGTCATCCTTTTCTCAAACACCATGCAGTACGAGAAATCAACGGAGGCGATCGAGTCTTGTGGGGAAAAGTGCGCAAACCTCTGTAGAGTGTACAATCTAATCATGGTTAGCCGTGTCCCGGATTATGGACAATTCTGAGTATCTAGTACTTGAGTATTCACATGTATCTCATCACTCTAAATTAATATTGCTGGGTTGTTAATCACTTTAATTGGGATTGAGTTGGGGTTATACCTTCTCAATGATGTTTCAACCACCATGATAGTTAAAGTAAAATTTATTCCTTTAATGTAGGGAAAAATTGGCTTTCCATGGCTGTAATCAGAGAGCTTTCCACCAGCCAAACATGCATGTAGTGTTAGCATATTTCTGTTATTGCTCTATTGTGTTACATTGCCAGCATATTCCATGTGCTGACCCATTCTCGGGCTGCAACGTATTATGTTGCAGACTTTTCAGACGAGGAGTAAGGTTCGATAGGTCGTTGCCGTGCAGCTCAGCTATGCCGTTGGAGTTGATGGACTCACTTTATCTTCCAAGCCTTCATTGTTATCGCATTAGATGGCCTTAAGCCATATTATTGTAATAAGTTCTCTTTTGAGACATTCGATGTAATATGTGTGTGATTTCTACCGTTATAAACCCTTCGAGTACTATGTGTGTCAAAGATTACCGATCCAGGATGACACGGAAGCTTGAGACTTGACCATCCGAGGTCGGGTCGCTACAAGATGGTATCGAGCACACGCCGAGTGTAGGACACGACCACTAAGATAAAACCATAGGTCACTCTTCTCTACTCATTTACGACTCCTCTCCATTTTTCCACTCTTTAGGATGGCGGAGATGAAGAACAAGTTTGCACAACCGGATGAAGACACACCTTTTGGACGCCACTTGAAGGAAGTCACTAGGTACCTGAATATTGGAATACCAAGCTTCACCGGGACGTACAACGCCACTTTACCAGAAGAAGAGCGCTGGAAGATTCAAGCTCTAGTTCCCGGAAGGACGTTTGCGCCAATCACGGAGCCCATAGTGTGTGTTTTCAATGCACCAACCTGGAGTTTGGGAAAGAGTATGGCAGCTCACATCACCATGGGACGCATAGGAGAAATCTACAACCGAGAGCTTAAAGACACCATATATCAAATATGTGGGCGCCGAGACGAGCAATGGGAAGTAATCAGCACCAAGAAGGATAGATCCATTGCAGCTTACATCCAGGAGCTAAACCAGCACATTCGACGTCGGAGAACCGAAGTCTTGCAGACATGATGGATTTGAAGAAGGCGAAAACTAGGATCATAGAGCTGGAGGAAGAACTCAAGTTTACACGCGATGGATATGAGGAAGAAATCAAGACCCTACTGGAGAAGAATGACGACCTAGTCAAGAAGATCGGAGTCTTCATGTGAGGACCAGCACCGGAAGAAGAGGAAGAAGATCCCACTTGTCCGGACAACTATATCATCATCGACGACACCGAATCTGATCCAAGTGATGATGACTATGAAGACGAAGCTGGAGCAGACATCATGGAGTCTTCCACTGATCAAAATTTCTAGATGACCACCATATAATAGTAGTATTCCCCCATGTAATTAGTAGTAGTTGAGCACTTATGCGATAGTCCTAGACCGTTTTGTATGCCCTTGCCTGATTGAATGAATGTTTGTGTTTGCCTCATGTGCATGTGGGTAGTGTTTTCTTGCTAGACCTCTTTCTATTCTAATCTCTTCCATCTAAACACCCCGGTTTTGTTTTCCCACCAGAGCTCACCCAGTTGATCCAGCAGCAGAATGCCTTGATGCAATTGCTAGTTCAGAACCAGGGAAACAAAAACAACAACAATGCCAACAACAACCCGCCACCAGTGGATAATTTAACCCGTTTCCTGAGGCTACAACCGCTAGTGTTTTCCAGTAGCACCGAGCCAATAGTTGCTGATGATTGGCTACGCCGTATTGGAAGGGAGTTAACCACCGCAGGATGCACGGATGCTGAAAGGGTGCGCTTTGCCGCACATCAATTGGATGGACCAGCAGCCGCATGGTGGGAGAATTACACGGCTACTTTTCCTATGGCCAACGTCACTTGGGACCAGTTCCAACAAGCTTTTCGCACGGCCCATGTCTCAACTGGAGCTATGCAGATAAAGAAGCGTGAGTTTCGCAACTTACGCCAGGGGAACCGTACTGTGGCCCAGTACGTGGATGAGTTTAGCAAGTTATCACGCTATGCCCATGATGATGTGGCCACAGATGCCGCGAAGCAGGAGAAGTTTATGGAAGGGCTGAATGATGAGATGAGTATGCAGTTGATGGTGGCAACTTTCAACAACTACCAGGAGTTGGTAGATAAGGCCCTAATGATTGAAGGAAAGCAACAGCAGATTGAGAGCCGTAAAAGGAAGTATGGACAAGGAAAGTATAACTCAGGAGCTCACCAGAAGCCCCGCTTAACCCCAAACTCGGGAGGACTTGTTCGTAACCATGGAGGACATAACCATACTGGAGGAGGATCGCATAATCAAAATGGTGTGAAGAACGGGAATGGGAATGGAGTCAACAATAATCAGAATCGCTCTAACCCAGCTACACCCGCCAAGAGGGACTTAAGCCAAGTTATATGCTTTAAGTGCGGGAAGACAGGGCACTATGCCAATGACTGCCCTGAAGGAAAGAATGGAAACGGAAATGGGAGCGCTGGGAAGAAGCCCAATCCATTCAACAAAGGACAAGTGAACCACGTTAACATGGAGGAAGTTGATGTTGGGGAACGTAGTAATTTCAAAAAAATTCCTACGCACACACAGGACCATGGTGATGGCATAGCAACGAGAGGGGAGAGTGTTGTCTACGTACCCTCGTAGACCGTAAGCGGAAGCGATCACAACGTAGAGGAAGTAGTCGACGTTCTCCTCGCGATCCCGCCGATCCCGCCGTTACTCCGGCATCTCCGTGTCGATGATGACGTAGAGGAAGTAGTCAGACGTTCTCCTCACGATCCAGCCGATCCCAGCGCCCGTTACTCCGGCGCCTCCGAGTTCTTGGCACACGTTCAGCTCGATGGCGCTCCACGGGCTCCGATCCAAAGAAAGCTCCGGGAGGGGAGTTCTGTCGACGACGGCGTGGTGACGATCTTGATGTTTCACCGTCGCAGGCTTCGCCTAAGCACCGCTACGATATGACTGAGGTGGAATATGGTGGAGGGGGCACCGCACGGCTAAGGAACGATCTCAAGGATCAACTTGTGTGTTCTAGGGTGCCCCTCCCGTATATAAAGGAGGGAGGGAGGAGGTGGCGGCCCAAGGGGAGGCGCACCAAGGGAGGGAAACCTACTCCAAGTAGGTTTCCCTCTCTTCCTTATCTTACTTGGAGGGGAAGGAAGGAGTACTAGTATTTAGGAAATAGTACTAGTAGTAGAAATAGGAAGAGGGGAAGGAGAAAGGAAAGGGGCGGCCCCCTTCCCAATTCGGATTGGGCTTGGGGGGCGCCCCCTCCTTGCTCCTTCTCTCTTCCTCCTACATGGGCCCAATAAGGCCCATATACCTCCCGGGGGGTTCCGGTAACCTCCCGGAGCTCCAAACTTCTCCGGAACCTTTCCGGTGTCCAAATATATCCGTCCAATATATTAATCTTTATGTCTCGACCATTTCGAGACTCCTCGTCATGTCCGTGATCATATCCGGACTCGAACAACCTTGGTACATCAAAATACACAAACTCATAATATAACCGTCCATCGAAACCTTAAGCGTGCGGACCCTACGGTTCGAGAATAATGTAGACATGACCGAGACACATCTTCGGTCAATAACCAATAGCGGGACCTGGATGCCCATATTGGTTCCTACATATTCTACGAAGATCTTTATCGGTCGGACCGCATAACAACATACGTTGTTCCTTTTGTCATCGGTATGTTACTTGCCCGAGATTCGATCGTCGGTATCCAATACCTAGTTCAATCTTGTTACCGGCAAGTCTCTTTACTCGTTCCGTAATACATCATCTCACAACTAACTCATTAGTTGCAATGCTTGCAAGGCTTATGTGATGTGTATTACCGAGAAGGCCCAGATATACCTCTCCGACAATCGGAGTGACAAAACCTAATCTCGAAATACGCCAACCCAACAAGTACCTTTGGAGACACCTGTAATACTCCTTTATAATCACCCGATTCGTTGTGACGTTTGGTAGTACCCAAAGTGTTCCTCCGTAAACGGAGTTGCATAATCTCATAGTTATAGGAACATGTATAAGTCATGAAGAAAGCGGTAGCAACATACTAAACGATCAAGTGCTAGGCTAACGGAATGGGTCATGTCAATCAGATCATTCTCCTAATGATGTGATCCCGTTAATCAAATGACAACTCATGTCTATGGTTAGGAAACATAACCATCTTTGATTAACGAGCTAGTCAAGTAGAGGCATACTAGTGACACTCTGTTTGTCTATGTATTCACACATGTATTATGTTTCCGGTTAATACAATTCTAGCATGAATAATAAACATTTATCATGATATAAGGAAATAAATAATAACTTTATTATTGCCTCTAGGGCATATTTCCTTGATCTCCCACTTGCACTAGAGTCAATAATCTAGATCACATCACCATGTGATTAACATCGATAGTTCACATCATCATGTGATTAACACCCATAGTTCACATCGCCATGTGACCAACACCCAAAGGGTTTACTAGATTCAGTAATCTAGTTCACATCGCTATGTGATTAACACCCAAAGAGTACTAAGGCGTGATCATGTTTTGCTTGTGAGAGAATCTTAGTCAACGGGTCTTTCATATTCAGATCCGTTATGTATTTTGCAATTTTCTATGTCTACAATGCTCTGCACGGAGCTACTCTAGCTAATTGCTCCCACTTTCAATATGTATCTAGATTGGATGTCAAAACTTGCATCGACGTAACCCTTTACGACGAACCTTTTGTCACTTCCATAATCGAGAAACATATCCTTATTCCACTAAGGATAATTTTGACCGCTGTCCGGTGATCTACTCCTAAATCACTATTGTACTCCCTTGCCAAACTCAGTGTAGGGTATACAATAGATCTGGTACACAACATGGCATACTTTATAGAACCTATGGCCAAGGCATAGGGAATGACTTTCATTCTCTTTCTATCTTCTGTCGTGGTCGGGTTTTGAGTTTTACTCAATTTCACACCTTGTAACACAGGCAAGAACTCTTTCTTTGACTGTTCCATTTTGAACTATTTCAAAATCTTGTCAAGGTATGTACTCATTGAAAAACTTATCAAGCGTCTCGATCTATCTCTATAGATCTTGATGCTCAATATGTAAGCAGCTTCACCGAGGTCTTTGTTTGAAAAACTCCTTTCAAACACTCCTTTATGCTTTTGAGAATAATTCTACACTATTTCCGATCTACAATATGTCATTCACATATACTTATCGAAATCTTTGAGTGCTCCCACTCACTTTCTAGTAAATACAGGCTTCCTTTGTAAGTCTGTATAAACTATATGCTTTGATCAACTTATCAAAGCGTATATTCCAACTCCGAGATGCTTGCACCAGTCCATAGATGGATCGCTGGAGCTTGCACACATTGTTAGCTCCCTTTGGATCGATAAAACCTTCTGGTTGCATCATATACAACTCTTCCTCCAGAAACCCATTCAGGAATGCAGTTTTTACATCCATTTGCCAAATTTCATAAATTGTGGCAATTGCTAACATGATTCGGACAGACTTAAGCATCGCTACTGATTGAGAAAATCTCATTGTAGTTAACACCTTGAACTTGTCAAAACCTTTTTGCGACAAGTCGAGCTTTGTAGATAGTAACACTACTATCAACGTCCCGTCTTCCTCTTGAAGATCCATTTATTTTCTATTGCTTGCCGACCCTCGGGCAAGTCAACCAAAGTCCACACTTTGTTTTCATACATGGATCCCATCTCGCATTTCATGGCTTCTAGCCATTTAGCGGAATCTGGGCTCACCATCGCTTCTTCATAGTTCGTAGGTTCGTCATGGTCAAGTAACCTGACCTCCGTAATGGGATTACCGTACCACTGCAGTGCGGATCTCACTCTGGTTGACCTATGAGGTTTAGTAGTAACTTGATCTGAAGTTACATGATCATCATCATTAGCTTCCTCACTAATTGGTGTAGTAGTCACAGGAACTGATTTATGTGATGAACTACTTTCCAATAAGGAGAGAAGGCACAATTACCTCATCAAGTTCTACTTTCCTCCCACTCACTTCTTTCGGGAGAAACTCCTTCTCTAGAAAGGATCCATTCTTAACAACGAAAGTCTTGCCTTTCGGATCTGTGATAGAAGGTGTACCCAACATTTTGGGTATCCTATGAAGACGCATTTCTCGATTTGGGTTCAAGCTTATCGGTAAAACTTTTTCACATAAGCATCACAACTTCCAAACTTTAAGAAAGCATACCTTAGGTTTCTTTGTTAAACCATAGTTCATACGGTGTCGCCTCAACGGATTTAGATGGTGCCCTATTAAACGTGAATGCAGCTGTCTCTAATGCATAACCCCAAAAGCGATAGTGGTAAACCGATAAGAGACATCATAGATCGCACCATATCCAATAAAGTGCGGTTACGACTTTCGGACACACCATTATGTTGTGGTGTTCCATATGGCGTGAGTTGCGAAACTATTTCACATTGTTTCAAATGAAGACCAAACTCGTAACTCAAATATTTATCTCCACGATCAGATCGCAGAAACTTTATTTTCTTGTTACGATGATTTTCCACTTCACTCTGAAATTCTTTGAACTTTTCAATTATTTCAGACTTATGTTTCATCAAGTAGATATACCCATATCTGCTCAAATCATTTTGTGAAGGTCAGAAAATAACAATACTTGCCACGAGCAACAACACTCATTGGATCGCATACATCGGTATGTATTATTTCCAATAAGTCAGTAGCTTGTTCCATTGTTCCGGAGAACGGAGTTTTAGTCATCTTGCCCAAAAGGCACGGTTCGTAAGCATCAAATGATTCATAATCAAGTGATTCCAAAAGTCCATCTTCATGGAGTTTTTTCTTCAAGCGATTTACACCAATATGACCTAAACGGCAGTGCCACAAATAAGTTGCACTATCATTATTAACTTTGCATCTTTTGGTTTCAATATTATGAATATGTGTATCACTATGATCGAGATCCAATGAACCATTTTCATTGGGTGTGTAACCATATAAGGTTTTATTCATGTAAACAGAACAACAATTTATTCTCTTACTTAAATGAATAACCGTATTGCAATAAACATGATCAAATCATATTTATGCTCAACACCAAATAACACTTATTTAGGTTCCACACTAATCCCGAAAGTATAGGGAGTGTGCGATGATGATCATATCAATCTTGGAACTACTTCCAACACTCATCGTCACTTTCCCTTCAACTAGTTTCTGTTCATTCTGTAACTCCCGTTTCAAGTTACTACTCTTAGCAACTATACCAATATCAAATACCGAGGGGTTGCTATGAACACTAGTAAAATACACATCAATAATCTGTATATCAAATATACCTTTGTTCACTTTGCCATCCTTCTTATCCACCAAATATTCAGGGGTAGTTCCGCTTCCAATGACCAGTTCCATTGCAGCAAAAGTACTTAGTCTCAGGCTTAGGTCCAGACTTGGGCTTCTTCACTCGAGCAGCAACTTGCTTGCAGTTCCTTTTGAAGTTCCCCTTCTTCCCTTTGCCCTTTTCCTTGAGACTAGTGGTCTTGTCAATCATCAACACTTGATGCTCTTTCTTGATTTCTACCTTCGTTGATTTCAACATCACGAAGAGCTCGGGAATCGTTTTCTTCATCCCCTGCATACTATAGTTCATCACGAAGTTCTAGTAACTTAGTGATGGTGACTAGAGAATTGTCAATCACTATCTTATCCGGAAGATTAACTCCCACTTGATTCAAGCGATTGAAGTATTCGGACAATCTGAGCACATGCTCACTAGTTGAGCGATTCTCCTCCATCTTTTAGCTATAGAACTTGTTGGAGACTTCATATCTCTCAACTCGGGTATTTGCTTGAAATATTAACTTCAATTCCTGGAACATCTCATATGGTCCATGACGTTCAAAACGTCTTTGAAGTCCCGATTCTAAGCCGTTAAGTATGGTGTACTAAACTATCAAGTAGTCATCATATTGAGCTAGCCAAACGTTCATAACGTCTGCATCTGCTCCTGCAATAGGTCTGTCACCTAGCGGTGCATTAAGGACATAATTCTTCTGTGCAGCATTGAGGATAAACCTCAGATTGCGGATCCAATCCGCATCATTGCTACTAACATTTTTCAACACAATTTTCTCTAGGAACATATGAAAATAAACATATGAAAGCAACAACGCGAGCTATTGATCTACAACATAATTTGCAAAATACTACCAGGACTAAGTTCATGATAAATTTAAGTTCAATTAATCATATTACTTAAGAACTCCCACTTAGACAGACATCTCTCTAGTCATCTAAGTGATCACGTGATCCAAATCAACTAAACCATAACCGATCATCACGTGAGATGGAGTAGTTTTCAATGGTGAACATCACTATGTTGATCATATCTACTATATGATTCACGCCGACCTTTCGGTCTCCGTGCTCGAGGCCATATCTGCATATGCTAGGCTCGTCAAGTTTAACCCGAGTATTCGCGTGTGCAAAACTGGCTTGCACCCGTTGTAGATGGACGAGAGCTTATCACACCCGATCATCACGTGGTGTCTGGGCACGACGAACTTTGGCAACGGTGCATACTCAGGGAGAACACTACTTGATAATTTTAGTGAGAGATCATCTTAAAATGCTACCGTCAATGAAAGAAAAATAAGATGCATAAAGGATAAACATCACATGCAATCAATATAAGTGATATGATATGGCCATCATCATCTTGTGCTTGTGATCTCCATCTCCGAAGCACCGTTGTGATCACCATCGTCACCGGCGCGACACCTTGATCTCCATCGTAGCATCGTTGTCGTTTACGCCATCTATTACTTCTACGACTATCGCTACCGCTTAGTGATAAAGTAAAGCAATTATAGGGCGTTTGCATTTCATACACTAAAGCGACAACCATATGGCTCCTGCCAGTTGCCGATAACTCGGTTACAAGACATGATCATCTCATACAATAAAATATAGCATCACGTCTTGACCATATCACATCACAACATGCCCTGCAAAAACAAGTTAGACGTCCTCTACTTTGTTGTTGCAAGTTTTACGTGGCTGCTACGGGCTGAGCAAGAACCGTTCTTACCTACGCATCAAAACCACAACGATACTTCGTCAAATAGACTCCGTTTAACCTTCTCAAGGACCGGGCATAGCCACACTCGGTTCAACTAAAGTGAGAGAGAGAGACACCGCCAGACCACCTTTAAGCACGAATGCTCGTAACGGTGAAACCAGTCTCGCGTAAGCGTCTGGCGTAATGTCGGTCCGGGCCGCTTCATCTCACAATACCGCTGAACCAAAGTATGACATGCTGGTAGGTAGTATGACTTGTATCGCCCACAACTCACTTGTGTTCTACTCGTGCATATGACATCAACGCATAAAACCTGGCTCGGATGCCCTTTGTTGGGGAACGTAGTAATTTCAAAAATTTCCCACGCACACAGGACCATGGTGATGGCATAGCAACGAGAGGGGAGAGTGTTGTCTACGTACCCTCAGAGACCGTGGCGGAAGCGATCACAACGTAGAGGAAGTAGTCAGACGTTCTCCTCGCGATCCTGCCGATCCCGGCGCTGTTACTCCGGCATCTCCGTGTCGATGATGACGTAGAGGAAGTAGTCGACGTTCTCCTCACGATCCAGCCGATCCCAGCGCCCGTTACTCCGGCGCCTCCGAGTTCTTGGCACACGTTCAGCTCGATGGCGCTCCACGGGCTCCGATCCCAAAGCTCCGGGGAGGGGAGTTCCGTCGACCTGACGGCGTGGTGACGATCTTGATGTTTCACCGTCGCAGGGCTTCGCCTAAGCACCGCCACGATATGACTGAGGTGGAATATGGTGGAGGGGCACCAGACACGGCTAAGGAACGATCTCAAGGATCAACTTGTGTGTTCTAGGGTGCCCCTCCCCGTATATAAAGGAGGAGGGAGGAGGTGGCCGGCCCAAGGGGAGGCGCACCAGGAGGGGGAAACCTACTCCAAGTAGGTTTCCTCTCTTTCCTTATCTTACTTGGAGGGAAGGAAGGAGTACTAGTATTTAGGAAATAGTACTAGTAGTAGAAATAGGAAGAGGGGGAAGGAGAAAGGAAGGGGCGGCCCCCCCTCCCAGTCGGATTGGGCTTGGGGCGCGCCTCCCTTGCTCCTTCTCTCTTCCTCCTACATGGGCCCAATAAGGCCCATATACCTCCAGGGGTTCGGTAACCTCCGGAGCTCCAAACTTCTCCTAACCTTTCCGTGTCCAAATATATCCGTCCAATATATTAATCTTTATGTCTCGACCATTTCGAGACTCCTCGTCATGTCCGTGATCATATCCGGACTCGAACAACCTTCGTACATCAAAATACACAAACTCATAATATAACCGTCCATCGAAACCTTAAGCGTCAAGGACCCTACGGTTCGAGAATAATGTAGACATGACCGAGACACATCTCTGGTCAATAACCAATAGCGGGACCTGGATGCCCATATTGGTTCCTACATATTCTACGAAGATCTTTATCGGTCAGACCGCATAACAACATACGTTGTTCCTTTTGTCATCGGTATGTTACTTGCCCGAGATTCGATCGTCGGTATCCAATACCTAGTTCAATCTTGTTACCGGCAAGTCTCTTTACTCGTTCCGTAATACATCATCTCACAACTAACTCATTAGTTGCAATGCTTGCAAGGCTTATGTGATGTGTATTACCGAGAAGGCCCAGATATACCTCTCCGACAATCGGAGTGACAAAACCTAATCTCGAAATACGCCAACCCAACAAGTACCTTTGGAGACACCTGTAATACTCCTTTATAATCACCCAGTTACGTTGTGACGTTTGGTAGTACCCAAAGTGTTCCTCCGTAAACGGAGTTGCATAATCTCATAGTTATAGGAACATGTATAAGTCATGAAGAAAGCGGTAGCAACATACTAAGCGATCAAGTGCTAGGCTAACGGAATGGGTCATGTCAATCAGATCATTCTCCTAATGATGTGATCCCGTTAATCAAATGACAACTCATGTCTATGGTTAGGAAACATAACCATCTTTGATTAACGAGCTAGTCAAGTAGAGGCATACTAGTGACACTGCTTTGTCTATGTATTCACACATGTATTATGTTTCCGGTTAATACAATTCCAGCATGAATAATAAACATTTATCATGATATAAGGAAATAAATAATAACTTTATTATTGCCTCTAGGGCATATTTCCTTCAGTTGAAGAGCAGCCGGACGCGGTAATAGGTAAGTTTTTGATTCAGTCATTTACCGCTCTTGTTCTTTTCGATACTGGTGCATCACATTCATACATATCAAGGGGATTTGTGGAAAAGTTTAAGTTACCAACCCAAACCCTTAGGACCCCTCTTTTAGTGAGCTCGCCTGGAGCAGAGTACATGGCTAGCAGATGGTGCACCCAGATACCCCTAATCATTGGCACGCATGTTTTTCCGTCCGACCTAATTATCTTGGAGTCGCAAGGATTGGATGTGATATTAGGTATGGACTGGATGTCAAAGTATGGAGGAAGTATTGACTGTTCTAGCAAGTCAATTTATCTTACCACCCCAGAGGGAAAAAGGATTAATTATGTATCTAGGCATGTGCCTAGGAGGAGCCAAGTGAATGCCCTCACGGGAGTTGTACAGGAGGAAGTACCTGTACTAAAGGATTATCCGGATGTTTTCCCAGAGGAGTTACCAGGCATGCCACCGGATCGAGACATCGAGTTTACGATAGAACTATTGCCGAATCTGAGGCCAATATCCAAGAGACCCTACCGGATGCCCGCAAATGATCTGGAGGAAATTAAGAAGCAAATCAAGGAGCTATTGGAGAAAGGTTACATTCGTATAAGTTCATCACCTTGGGGAGCCCCAGTACTTTTGGTGGAGAAGAAGGATAAATCCCTAAGGATGGTTGTTGATTATCGAGCTCTGAATGAAGTAACTATAAAGAACAAGTATCCCTTACTTATGATTAATGATCTGTTTGATCAGTTGCAAGGAGCTAAGGTGTTTTCGAAGATTGATCTACGATCAGGATACCATCAGTTGAAGATCCGAGAGAAGGATATACCAAAGACAGCATTTACCACACGGTATGGATTATATGAGTATACGGTCATGTCATTTGACTGACTAACGCCCTGCCTATTTCATGAGCATGATGAACAAGGTGTTCATGGAGTATTTGGACAAGTTTGTTGTGGTGTTTATTGATGATATTATGGTATATTCGAAGAACGAAGAGGAGCACGCGGAACACTTGCGTTTGGTTCTCGAGAAGCTCAGGGAACACCAGTTATACGCCAAATTCAGCAAGTGCGAGTTTTGGTTGAAGGAAGTTGGATTTCTTGGGCATGTTATATTAGGAGAGGGTATAGCAGTAGATCCCAAAGAAGGTTTAGTCAACGATCCTTTGAATGGTTGGCACCCACCTCGGTTGGCGAGATCCATGATTTCCTTGGACTGGCAGGATATTATCGGAGATTCATTGAGAATTTTTTCCAAGATTGCTAAGCCAATGACTGAATTGCTAAAGAAGGATACTAAGTTCAAATGGACAGAGGATTGCGAGACAAGCTTTCAAGAGTTGAAGAACCGGTTGACTACAGCCCCAGTGCTGACATTGCCAGATATACATAAGGAGTTTCAAGTGTATTGTGACGCCTCTCGCTTGGGACTTGGATGTGTTCTTATGCAGGACGGAAAAGTTGTTTCGTATGCCTCACGACAACTGAAACCACATGAGATGAACTATGCCACGCATGATTTGGAGTTAGCAGCCGTAGTACATGCGTTGAAGACCTGGAGACATTATCTTATTGGAAACCGTTGTGATGTGTACACGGATCATAAGAGTTTGAAGTACATTTTCACACAGAAGGAGTTAAACCTCAGACAGAGGAGATGGCTGGAACTTATAAAGGATTACGACATGAAGCTACACTATCATCCAGGAAAGGCCAACGTCATAGTAGACGCTTTGAGCCAGAAGAGTTATGCTAATATCCTTGAAAGTAAGGGATTGCCAAAGGAGTTAGCTGCGGAGATCATGGAACTTCGATTGGAGATTGTTCCAAGAGTTTTTCTTGCAACAATGGAGGTTCAGTCGACGTTGTTGAACAAGATTCGAGAAGCTCAGAAGGAGGACGAAGAGATTGCTGAGATAAGAGAGAAGATGGGCGAAGGAAAAGCCAAAGGTTTTCACGAGGATGAGCACGATACCTTGTGGTTTGAGGACCGGATTTATGTGCCCAACAATTCGGAGATCAGGAAGTTAATACTTCAGGAGGCCCATGACTCACCATACTCGATTCACCCTGGAAACACCAAAATGTATTTGGATTTGAAGGAACATTTCTGGTGGACTGGAATGAAGAAGGATATTGCCGAGTATGTAGCCGTATGTGATGTATGTCAGAGAGTGAAGGCAGAGCATCAAAAGCCAGCAGGACTGTTACAACCTATGCCAATACCCGAATGGAAGTGGGACAAACTTGGCATGGACTTTATTACCGGATTACCCAGAACCAAGGCAGGATATGATTCAATATGGGTAGTTGTGGATCGTTTGACCAAATTAGCCCATTTCATCCCAAAGTGAAAACAACCTATACAAGTGCAAAGTTGGCCAAGATATATATGACCAGGATCGTATGTTTGCATGGAGTTCCGAGGAGCATCGTATCAGATAGAGGAACACAGTTTACTTCAAAGTTTTGGCATCAGCTACACCAGACTTTGGGTACCAGATTGAAGTTTAGTACCGCTGCTCCACCCATGCACGGATGGATGCATGAGAGAGTCAATCAGATTACGGAGGACATGTTGAGAGCCCGTGCGCTAGATTATGGATCTAGTTGGGATGACAATTTGTCAGACGCAGAGTTCTCGTGACAACACAGCTACCAGGCGCTTTGAAGATGGCACCGCTCAAGCTCTGTATGGACGCAGATGTAGAACACCATTGATGTGGGATGAGGTTGAGACTGTCGATTGTTTGGACCATATTTGATCAAGGAATCGAGAGGAGAAGGTTAAACTGATCGAGATGACTAAATATTGCTCAGTCTAGACAGAAGAGTTACGCAGATTCAAAATGCAAGGAAGTAACCTATGAAATTGGAGACAGAGCCTATCTGCGAGTATCACCCTTGAGGGGAGTGAAACGTTTTGGAGTAAAGGGAAAGTTAGCCCCAAGATTTGTAGGACCGTATCGTGTTTTGGAACGGATGGGAAAAGTTGCCTACAAGCTGGAGTTACGAAGGATTGTCGGAGTTCACGATGTGTTTCACGTATCACGGTGAAGAAGTGCCACGCCGAGATGGCCGATATACCGTTAAAGGATACAAAGGCCCCTAGAGGCAATACAGTTGGATATAAATTTGACTTACGAGGAGAAGCGGTAAAGATTCTTGATTTCGACAAATGAGTCACTCGCATGACAAGGTTATCAAGTTTTGCAAAGTTCATGGAGCCACCATACCTAGGAGGAAGCCACTGGGAGCGAGAAGATGATATTCGCAAGGACCATCCGCACCTATTTTCTAGCCAACCCGAATCTCGAGGGCTAGATTCATCTTAAGGGGTAGGTTTGTAACATCCCAAATTGTCCATCTGGCATGTTATACATAGGTCATCCATGCATATCATATTTTATTGCATTTTCGTTTGCAATCCTCGAAATCCTAAGCAACTCAAGGACCCTCGGAGAGAGTTGGGGATTTTCCGACTTTCATATTTGAATTTTATCAAATAATGAAGACGAGGATTATGATTTTTATTATTTTCTCTCCGGAAAATATTTCATTCTAAATAAATAAATGAAAGGAGATAATATGACTTCTCCAAAATAATTGAAATATCGGAGGAAAAATGTTAAAATCATTATTTGGTTTTTATTTGATTTATTTGGAATTTTATTTGCCCTAGAAAAAAATTTGCATGTTTTAAAAATTGCATTTTAGGGGCCAAGAAAAGTTCATCATGTTCTAAATATTTTATTTAGACGGAGAAAACTTGTTTTGGTATTTTTAGATTTTTATTTATTTTTCTAGGATTTTTATAAGTTTCGGCGGAACGTTTAAAAAAAAGAGGACCCGCCCCCGACTGGGCCAAGGGCCCAGCCGCCCGAGCCGCCGCCGCCTTCCCGCGTCGCCGCCGCCGTGTCTGACCCGGACACCGTCGTCACCGCCGCCGCCTTGCCCTCCCCAAGTCGGACCCCCCAACCTATATATAGCCCCTCTAAACCACCACCTCCACCACCGCCACCACCGCCACCACCGCCGCCTCTAGCCGCCACCCCGCCGCCCCTCACCGAGCCCCGCCGGAGCCGCCCGCCCGCCGGACGACATCGCCGGAGGTAGCCGCCCCGCCGCCGTTTTTTTTAAGAAAAACCCCTTCGGTTTTTTTAGAAAAACCCTAGTTTGTTTTTTTATTGATCGATTTTATTCTCCGGTTTATTTGTTTTGCGAGCGTTCGCTTGTTCGTTCGTTTTTACGAACGTGTTCGTCGTTTAGTTTCTGCTAACGAACGTTCGTTCGTTTAGCCGTTCGTCGTTTTCTTTTTATCGGATTTATTCCGCGATTATTCGATCGCGATTTACGATCCAATGTTCGTTCTAGTATAACTTTTCGCTCGTTTATCGGAATCAGGCGATTCAAGCGCCTGGAGTTTCATCTCGAAACCCTCTTTCCGAATAACCAACTCAAACAAGTTTTTGCCTCTGTAAAATTTGACCCTAGTTCAGATTAGTAAACGGATCTTGTTTCTCTCGCCGTTTGAGTTTCGTTGCTCCGTTTGGTTTGATTCTTCTTGTGAACCGGAGTTCTTAAGTTGAACTCTCCGGTCAACCTCTTTCAGTTGAAGTTTCGTTTGTGCATCTTTGCTTGTTGCTTATGTATGTTGTTGTTTGTTTGTGATAGAATTCCCAGAGTGCGAAGCGTGTTACTCTGAGTCTCTAGGATTCCCGGATCGTCAGCAAGGCAAGTAACACTTTGATCATACTCTTTTCATACCCAGTTTTTATGCATTAGTTTCAACCCTCAAATATTGCATAGTTAGGATGTCATTAATTTGTGGGTTGGGAAGTAGATGATGAGGTAGGAACCTATTGCCCTGTTACTATCAAACCCTTGGGAGTTACTTCTACGTGTTGCTTATATTGCTATGATATGCTCGTAGACGTGGTTTGGCTTTGAGAGTTATTCATGACAGATGTGAGATTGTTAATTAATGGTTAACTTAAGGTGGCAACTTTAATACACATCTGGGTGGATTGAGGCACCTGGGGAACCCAGTGTTGTCTGTTTTGTTTTTTGGAAATCCCGGGGTACCCGTGTGATCTTCCTAGGGACCGCCACCTGTGCTCAAAGGAACTGAGATTATTCATGCTAGAAACTTCCATGTGCAGCCACAAGCTATTATGGGCTCTAGCATAGTTGAGTAAGTTACGTGAAGCTCTTGAAGAGGTGGATCAGCAGGTAGTGGGTTTTGTAGGTTTGGTATGGTCTACCCGGAGTAGAGAGTTAATGTTTCTGAAAGACTGTGTCTCAGTCATCCTTTTCTCAAACACCATGCAGTACGAGAAATCAACGGAGGCGATCGAGTCTTGTGGGGAAAAGTGCGCAAACCTCTGTAGAGTGTACAATCTAATCATGGTTAGCCGTGTCCCGGATTATGGACAATTCTGAGTATCTAGTACTTGAGTATTCACATCTATCTCATCACTCTAAATTAATATTGCTGGGTTGTTAATCACTTTAATTGGGATTGAGTTGGGGTTATACCTTCTCAATGATGTTTCAACCACCATGATAGTTAAAGTAAAATTTATTCCTTTGATGTAGGGAAAAATTGGATTTCCGCAAACTATAACCGTAGAGCTTTCCACCAGCCAAACATGCATGTAGTGTTAGCATATTTCTGTTATTGCTCTATTGTGTTACATTGCCAGCATATTCCATGTGCTGACCCATTCTTGGGCTGCAACGTATTATGTTGCAGACTTTTCAGACGAGGAGTAAGGTTTGATAGGTCGTTGCCGTGCAGCTCAGCTATGCCGTTGGAGTTGATGGACTCACTTTATCTTCCAAGCCTTCCACTGTTATCGCATTAGATGGCCTTAAGCCATATTATTGTAATAAGTTCTCTTTTGAGACATTCGATGTAATATGTGTGTGATTGCTACTCTGTTATAAACCCTTCGAGTACTGTGTGTGTCAGCATTACCGATCCAGGGATGACATGGAAGCACAGAGACTTGACCATCTGAGGTTGGGTCGCTACATAGATTCAACCAAGTACCTACACAGGTTAGATAACATGCAAGGTACAAATATATCCAAGACATATTAATAGCATCATAAGAGAAATATCCAAGATTAGTCATAGGCTCATGCCCCGCATGTATCAAATGGAGTTCCTCCTCCAAGTTTGAAGCATCAATGATGTTCAATTCACCTCTCAACCTGCAAAACACTTTCTCATCAAGTGGTTTAGTGAATATATCCGCCAATTTCTTATCGGTGCGAACATGCTTAAGGTTAATGTCCCCTTTGGCAACATGATCTCGACTGAAATGATGACGAACTTCAATATGCTTAGTTCGAGAATGTTGCACGGGATTGTGAGCAATCTTAATAGCACTTTCATTGTCACATAGCAATGGAACATGTTTCACATATATCCCATAATCTTTAAGAGTTTGGGTCATCCAAAGTAATCGAGCACAACATGAACCAGCGGCAATGTATTCCGCTTCGGCGGTGGATAAGGATACCGAGTTTTGTTTCTTGGAAGACCAAGACACAAGAGATCTACCAAGGAATTGACAAGTACCAAGTGGATTTTCTATCAACCTTGTCTCGGCATAGTCCGAATCGGAGTAGCCAACAAGATCAAAAGAGGACCTCTTAGGATACCAAATGCCAAAATTTGGTGTATGGATTAGGTATCTCACTATCCTTTTCACAGCCTTAAGATGACATTCTTTAGGAGCAGCTTGATATCGTGCACACATGCACACACTTAGCATAATATCGGACGAGAGGCACATAGATATAACAATGAACCAATCATAGAGCGATAAACCTTTTGATCAACCGGTTCACCATCTTTGGTCAAATCAAGATGTCCACTAGTAGGCATGGTTGTAGTCATACCTTTGCATTCTTGCATATTGAACTTCTTCAATAAGTCTTCGGTGTACTTCGTTTGAGAGACAAAGGTACCTTCTTTAGTTTGCTTGATTTGCAAACCGAAAAAGAATTTGAGTTCACTCATCATAGACATCTCAAACTTCTCCAACATTAGCTTTCCAAACTTCTCACTAAAATGAGGGTTAGTTGAACCAAATATGATATCATCAACATAAATTTGGCACACAAATAGTTCTCCATTAACCCTTTTAGTAAAAAGAGTAGAATCAATTTTACCAATTTCAAAGCCTTATTCAGTAAGGAACTTGGTCAAACATTTATACCATGCTCTAGGAGCTTGTTTAAGACCATAAAGGGTTTTGTGAAGTTTGTAAACATGATTAGGTTTCTTAGGATTGACGAAGCCGGGAGGTTGCTTAACATAAACTTCCTCCTCAATTTTGCCATTTAGAAAAGCCCTTTTAATGTCCATTTGGTACAAGGTGATATCATGGTGATTAGCATAGGCAAGTAAGATGCGAGTGGACTCAAGTCTAGCAACGGGAGCATATGTCTCACCATAGTCCATACCTTCAACTTGTGTGTAGCCTTGGGCGACGAGACATGCTTTGTTGCGAACCATTTGTCCATCTTCATCTTGCTTGTTGAGAATCACCCATTTGGTACCAATGATGTTGTGGTTGTTGTCGGGCTTCTCGACCAATGTCCACACTTGATTTCTCTCAAAGTTGTGTAGCTCTTCATGCATAGCGTTTATCCAATCCGGATCCTTCAATGCTTCTTCAACCTTTATAGGTTCAATGCTAGAGATGAATGAGTAATGTTCACAAAAGTTAGCTAAACGAGTTTTAGAGCGAGTGATTCTCCCGGTTTGAATATCATTGTAGATTTACTCGACGGGATGATCTTTGGCAATTCTTGCTCGAACTCGTGAAAGCTTTTGCTTGGGTCGGGGTGGAACATCTTCTTCATCTTGTGCTTCTTCTTGGCCTTCTTCATTGTTGACGTTGTCGTTCTCTTGTCGTGGTGGATAAGGAGGTTGTTGATGTTCATCTTGGTGTGCTTCCCCGTTTTCTTCATCTTGGCGTGTCCCACTTCTGGATGCTTCCGTATCAACTCTTGGTTCACCTTGTCGTGAGGTAGAAGCTTCCACTTGGACGGACGAGGTACTCTCCTTTACTCCGTTGGACGAATCTTGCCAATGGACAAGTCTTGAATTGCTTCCGAAGGGTCTTTGTCTCCTACATCAATTGGCAATTGCTCTACTTGCGAGCAGTTAGATTCATCAAACTTCACATCTACCGTCTCTTCAACCTTTCGGGTGAAATTGTTGTAGACACGGTAAGTGTGAGAGTTTGAGCCAAAACCAAGTAGGAAACCTTCATGAGATTTAGGAGCAAATTTAGAACGACGATGCTTATCAAGAATGTAGCACTTTGAGCCGAATACTCGAAAGTATCCAACTTGGGGTTTGTTACCGGTGAGGAGCTCGTATGCCGTCTTGCCGAGTAGCTTGTGAAGATACAAGCGATTTGTTGCATGACAAGTTGTCTCAACCACTTCCGCCCAAAAGGGCTTTGGCATTTTGTACTCATCAAGCATCGTTCTTGCCATCTCGATAAGAGTCCGGTTCTTCCTCTCAACAACTCCATTCTGTTGAGGTGTGTACGTAGCCGAGAACTCGTGTGAAATCCCTTCTTCGTCAATAAAGGTGTCCACATTTGCGTTCTTGAACTCCGTTCCGTTGTCGCTCCGAACCTTCTTGATCTTCACGTCAAACTGATTTTGGGCCTTCCTAGCAAAGTTTTTGAAGATCTTTTGGACCTGCGATTTGTCATCAAGAAAGAACACCCACGTAAATCTTGAAAAATCATCAACTATGACTAGACCAAATGAGTTACCACCGAGACTCTTGTAGGCATTTGGACCAAAGAGATCCATGTGAAGTAGCTCGAGTGGTCTTCTTGTGGTCATGATGTTCTTCGTATGCGACTTCCTCCAACTTGTTTTCCTGCTTGACAAGCACTACAAAGTCTATCCTTGTCAAATATGACTTCTTTTATTCCAAGGATATGATCACCTTTAATAAGCTTATCAAGATTTCGAATACCAACATGACCTAGTCTTCTATGCCACAACCAGCCTTTAGAAGATTTAGCAATTAAGCAAGTTTTAGGTTGAGCCTTTTTAGTGAAATCAACAATGTAAAGATCTCCTCTACGTATACCGGTAAAGACCATTTTATGATTGTCTCTATGAAACACTTGGCAATCTACTTCAGTGAATAAGACATTGAAACCGAAATCCGCAAGTCTAGAAACTGAAAGTAAATTGTATCCAAGGGATTCAACGAGCATGACATTTTGTATGGAGCTATCATGTGAGATGGCCACCTTACCAAGGCCAAACACCTTACCCTTTGAATTATCACCAAAAGTGACATATTTTCGAGGGTCGTCGTTTTCAGCAAGCTCAAGGAACATATCTTCATCTCCGGTCATATGATCAGTACATCCACTATCAAGGATCCATTCCTTTCCACCAGCCATGTAGCCGCGAAGATTTGCCATAAGACCAAAATGCCTCATTGCATCATCAAGATCATAGTCACTATCATCATCTTCATCATAGTATCCACGTTCAACATCATCTTGTGATTGATCAATTCCTAGAGAGGGTAATTCATTAGACAAATGATCATCACAACTATTACCTTTATGAATTCTAATAGCTTCGGATATGATATCGCTAATGATTCCAACATTTCCTTTAGCACGCATGAGATTGGTAAGCTCAAATAGACAATCACCAAAACTAGGATCACTAGAGTTCATCTTACTCAAAGCAATAGACTTATGGAGAATTTCATCTAAATTTTTCAAGGAATAATCCGGAAATCGTTCCTCAAGAAATTTCCATATAGTAAAGGCACAATCAAGAGTAGGCAACTAGCAATCAATTTTTTGGGCAATCCTCTTATGATAAGATTGATGGTTCTAAGATTGCGAATCATGTCAATATCTTCATCTAGGGTAGGGTGCAAAGGATCAATATGAGGTGCACAAGGACTAGTAATGTACTTGTTCAAATGATATTCATTGAAAATCTCAAGCATTTCATTTTTCCACTCATGAAAATATTCTCCATCAAGAATACGCACTCTATGTCTAAGACTTCCCAAAGTAGACACATCCATCTTCCTCCAAAGGTGTTTAAACCAAGCCAATGGAGACCAAAGCTCTGATACCAATTGAAAGGATCAAGAAGAGGTGTCTAGAGGGGGGGTGATTAGACACTAAGCGCCAAAAGTTGCAGTTTTTAATATTCTTAAGTTTAGGTGGAGTTTAAGCACAAGCTTAACAAACACAATACATATCAAGCAAGCATGCAATGAGTATATGAGCAGCGGAAAGTAAAGCATGCAACTTGCAAGAATGTAAAGGGAAGGGTTTGGAGTATTCAAACGCAATTGGAGACACGGATGTTTTTGTCGTGGTTCCGATAGGTGGTGCTAACGTACATCCACGTTGATGGAGACTTCAACCCACGGAGGATAACGGTTGCGCGAGTCAACGGAGGGCTCCACCCACGAAGGGTCCACGAAGAAGCAACCTTGTCTATTCCATCATGGCCGTCGCCCACGAAGGACTTGCCCCACTAGCGGTAGATCTTTACGAAGTAGGCGATCTCCTTGCCCTTACAAACTCCTTGGTTCAACTCCACAATCTTGTCGGAGGCTCCCAAGTGACACCTAGCCAATCTAGGAGACACCACTCTCCAAGAAGTAACAAATGGTGTGTTGATGATGAACTCCTTGCTCTTGTAAAGGCCAAATGATAGTGTTCCCAACACTCAACTCTCTCTCACAGGATTTGGATTTGGTGGAAACAAGATTTGAGTGGAAAGCAACTTGGGGAAGGCTAGAGATCAAGATTCATATGGTTGGAATGGAATATCTTGAGCTCAACACAAGTGTAGGTAGTTCTCCCTCAGAAAATGTGTATTGGAAGTGTAGGTATGTTCTGATGGCTCTCTCCACGAATGAAGAGTGGGTGGAGGGGTATATATAGCCTCCACACAAAAACTAACTGTTACACACAATTTACCAATCTCGGTGAAACCGAATTGAGAAACTCGGTGAGACCGATTTTGGTAATAAGCTAACCAGAGGATTTGCATTGTAATCTCGGCAGTACCGATTGCTCAAACTCGGTGAGACCGATTTTGGTAATGGACATACACAGAGAGATTACAATCCCACCTTGGTGAGGCAGAGATCCCTATCGGTGAAACCGATTTGCTAGGGTTTGTGGCAGTGGCTATGACGTCTGAAACTCGGTGGCGCCGGATAGAAAGAATCGGTGGGGCCGAGTTTGACTTTTGGTTTAGGTCATATGTGGATGTGGGAAGGTAGTTGAGGGTTTTGGAGCATATCACAAAGCACTTTGAGCAAGCAAGCCATTAAGCAACACCTCATCCCCTCTTGATAGTATTGGCTTTTCCTATAGACTCAATGTGATCTTGGATCATTAAAATAGAAAATGTAGAGTCTTGATCTTGAAGCTTGAGCCAATCCTTTGTCCTTAGCATCTTGAAGGGGTTCCACATCCTCTAGTCCATGCCACTCCATTGTTGAACTTATCTGAAACATACTAGGTAAAAGTGTTAGTCCAACAAGAGATATGTTGACATTAATTACCAAAACCACCCAGGGAGCACTTGTGCTTTCAGATACAAGCAACTAAGCTTGGGGATGCCTCGGAAGGCATCCCCTCTTTCGTCTCCAACATTATCAGTAACGTCGCTTGGAGCTACATTTTTATTCGTCACATGATATGTGTTTTGCTTGGAGCGTCATTTTCTTTTGTTAGAATTTGCTTGCTGTTATTTAGAATATTGTTTTGCAGCTTTCTTTTCAATAAAAATGTCAAGTATAGCCTTTTTCATGCATATTTTGCAAGCCTACATGTTGCTGTTTGAAAACAGAAAGTTTACCGCTGTTGCAAAAATTCCCTAGAAAAGTCAGAATGTGATAAAATGTTGAAACTTTTTGCACAATAAGATCTAATAAATTTTCTATAGTGTGTTAAATTTTCAGAATTTTTTAAGTTGAATAAGTATTGATACTCTTGCATTCTTTATAGACTGTACAGTTTTGGCAGATTGCTATTATATTTGCATTGTTTGCATATGTTTGCTTGTTTAATAATTCTATTTGAGGATAGGAGTATTAAATATGCAGAGGCGTTTAGTATGCAATGTTTCATAATAATATTAGTGATTTGCTACAGTATAGAATGATAAGGTTTTTGCATTGGTTTATACTAACTTATCTCACGAGTTCTTGTTGAGTTTTGTGTGGATGAAGCTTTTAAGATTTAGGGAAACCGTGATATGAAAGGAATTAAGGAGAGACAAAAGCTCAATCTTGGGGATTCCCAAGGCATCCCAAGATAATATTTCAAGAAGTCTCAAGCATCTAAGCTTGGGGATGCCCCGGTAGGCATCCCACCTTTTTTCTTCAACAATTATCGGTTAGTATTGGTTGAGCCTAAGTTTTTGCTTCTTCACAATAGTTGTGCTATTCTTGGATTGTCATTTTATTTTGTTTTGCTTGCTGTTTTAATAAAATACTTAGAACTGAAAGTTCTTAAATAAAATAGAGTCCTCAAATAGTTGCTAGAGACGCTAGGTAAGCGGCACTCACACCCCGTCAACGAAGCTCTTTTCTATGGAATTGCTCTAGTGCTTCACTTATATCTTTTTGGAGTATTTTGTCATTCACTCTCATGCTTCACTCAGATTATTTTGAGAGATGAAATTTTTTATGCTCATGTTCTTCACTTAAATTTATTTGAGCTTTTCAAAAGCAATTGCAACATATGAAACTAGTCCCAAAGTGATAGATATCCAAGAAGGATATAATAAAAACTTTCATGAAGATCATTGGACAAAATAAACTTGATTCCTTGTAATAGTTTTGAGATATGATGACGTGATATGTGAGTCATGTTGATGAGTAATTATGCTTTAGTAAGAATATTGGTGTTAAGGTTTTTGATTCCCTATGCAAGCACGAAAGTCAGTAGTTATGCAATGAAATTACATCCTACTTGTGGTGCATCATTCGGTGTTAATTATTCTCAATGCTCGCTTATGAGATTATTTGTTTATTGGTTGGTAGCTTCTCAATCTTTTGATAGCCTTCATTTCTAAGTATGATCACTACTTGTGCATCCAAAATCCTTTAAACCAGTTTTGCCACATGAGTTCACTATACCTACCTGTATGCGGTATTATTTTGCCATTCCAATCAAATTTGTATGTGCCATCTCTAATTTTCAAAATAAATTCCTCTTTTGTGTGCTCGTACCGCTCGCGAGGCGGTGAGGGGTGGCCGATATTTTCCATGCTAGATGTGTTATTCTCACGATGAGTGTTCATTCACTTGTCATTGCACGAGAGTAAGGCAAAGGTATTAGGGATGCCCAGTCCCGAAATGAAAAATAATTTTACTTTATATTGTCAAATAATAAATTCCTTGGAAAGTGTTGGTATGGAGGGCAACCGTGGATTCGGCTAGCCATGGAAAGTGAAAGTATGGTGGAAAAAGGAATAAACTTTATTTTCTGTTTGGGAACCGCCTATGATATATCTAGCATGGAAAGTGTGGGGAACTCTAAGTCATCTTCGTTGGTGGGAAAAGTATACCTCCCAAAATGTTTTTATTTCTAGGTCTTTCGCTTTGAGCTCTGGCACCTCTACAAATCCCTACTTCCCTCCGCGAAGGGCCTTTCTTTTACTTTATGCAATTCTTTATTTTTTATTTGAGTCTCCATCTTCTCTTAAAAAGCACCAACTAGGAGGCACAATGATCGTACTTGAGCATTGGGTGTAGCTAATATGCGAATGTGTTTCATGAATGGATCAATGTTTGAGCATGATGGGCTAGGGATAACTTATTTTAGCATTGATATTTTGAAAGACATGGTTGCTTGTTGATATGCTTGAGTATTTAATTCTCATGTCAAAACTAGACTATTGCTTTGAACCACATAGAAGTCCAAATGTCCATGCTACAAAGAAAAGAGTATATGATGAATTTGATAGTTAGCATTCCACAACAAAAATTACATTTTCAATTGCTACTTTATCATGATAAGTTTTATGAGAAAGAGTTGTTGTTATGATGCTAGGAAAAGTGATTGAAATTATCATTGATCAAACTTATGCACTTTGCTAGCATCACACTTCATAAATTATTTCTTTTATCATTTACCTACTCGAGGACGAGTAGGAATTAAGTTTGGGGATGCTGATATGTCTCCAACGTATCTATAATTTATGAAGTATTCATGCCATGTTTACAACAAATTTATATGGTTTTGGTATGATTTGAATGGAACTAACCCAGACTGACGTTGTTTTCAGCAGAACTACCATGGTGTTGTTTTTTTTGTGCAGAAATAAAAGTTCTCGGAATTGGACAAAACTTTTTGACGATTTTTTTTGGAACAAAAGAGACCCCTGAAGCTTTGTGGGAGGGCCAGAAGACCCACGAGAAGGGCACAACCCACCAGTGCACGCCTGGTGGGCCGTCCGTGCCCCGGTGGGTTGTGCTCACCTCGAGGCCCATCTTAGCGTGAAACCAACGCCAAAAAATTCGATAAATAGAGAAACCTTCAGGCGTAGCCCTAGATCAGAAGTTCCGCCGCCGCAGGCCTCTGTAGCCACCGAAAACCAATCTAGACCCGTTCAAGACTCACGGAGGGGGGGAATCATCTCCGGTGGCCATCTTCATCATCCCGGCGGCCACCACGGTGAGGAGGGAGTAGTCCACCCTCGGGGTTGAGGGTTTGTACCAGTAGCTATGTGTTTAATCTCTCTCTCTCTCTCTCTCAATCTCGTGTTCTTGAGATGTCACGTTCTTAATGTATCGCGGGCTTTGTTGTAGTTGGATCATATGGTGTTTTCCCCTCTCTATCTTTTTGTGATGAATTGAGTTTTTCCCTTTGAGATTTTGTTGTTATCGGATTGAATACTTTTATGGATTTGAAAACACTTGATATATGTCTTGCAATTGAATACTCGTGGTAACGATGGGGTATCGTTTTGATTCACTTGATATATGTTTTGGCACTCAACTCGCGGATTCCCAAGCTGACATTGGGGTAATCTATGCATAGGGGTTGATGCACGTTCTTGTCTTTAGTTTCTCCGGTAGAAATCTCGGGGCACTCTTTGAAGTTCTTTATGTTGGATTGAGTATTATGAATATGAATTTGCTTTGGTGTTATTTTAGTACGAACTCTAGGATAGATCGAACGAAAAGAATAGCTTTGTGTTATTTTAGTACGAACTCTTGAATAGATCGAACGGAAAGAATAGCTTTGAGGTGGTTTCATACCCTACAAACAATTTATTCTTATGTTCTCTGCTAGATAGGAACTTTGGAGTGATTCTTCATCGCACGTTGAGGAATGGTTATATGATCCAAATATATTATCATTGTTGAGAGATTGCACTAGCGAAAGTACGGACCCTAGGCCTCATTTTCAAGCATGGCAATACTGTTTTTGTGCCTGTTTACTATTTTCTACATTGCTGTTTTTATTTATTCAGATTATAAAAATATATTTTTACCATCAATATTACACTTTTATCACCATCTCCTCGCCGAACTAGTGCACCTATACAATTTACCATTGTATTGGGTGTGTTGGGGACACAAGAGATTTCTTGTATTTGATTGTAGGGTTGTTTGAGAGAGACCATCTTCATCCTACGCCACCCACGGATTGATAAACCTTAGGTCATCCACTTGAGGGAAAATTGCTACTATCCTACAAAACTCTGCACTTGGAGGCTAAGGGAATCCTGGATTATGGAGTCCTCGGGCGTCCGGGCCATGTGACCTGGGCCGAACTGATGGGCCATGAAGATACAAGATGGAAGGCCTTCCCCGTCTCCGGATGGGACTCTCCTTTGCGTGGATAGCAAGCTTGGCGTTCGAATATGTATTTTCCTTTCTCTGTAAACCGACTTTGTACAACCCTAGGCCCCTCCGGTGTCTATATAAACCGGAGGGTTTAGTCCGTAGAGGCAATCATAAATCTTACAGGCTAGACATCTAGGGTTTAGCCATTACGATCTCGAGGTAGATCAACTCTTGTAACCCCTATACTCATCAAAGTTAATCAAGCAGGAAGTAGGGTATTACCTCCATTAAGAGGGCCCGAACCTGGGTAAACATTGTGTCCCCTGTCTCCTGTTACCTTCAATCCTCAAACGCACAGTTCGGGACCCCTACCCGAGATCTGCCAGTTTTGACACCGACATTGGTGCTTTCATTGAGAGTTCCACTATGTCGTCAGCAGAAGGATCGATGACTCGTTTGATCATCAACAATGATGTTGTTTCCGGGAGACCTTTCTCCCTGGTCAACTTTTCGTGTTCGGCGGCTTCGCTTTACGCGTCGACTCAGTTGGTTGCCTCGAGCAGATCGACAGCTACGCCCCCGGTCATCAGATTAGATTCAGGATCCTGAATTATGTCGCTGGTATCCAAGGAGACTTGATCTTCGAAGGGTTCGCAGCCTCAACCACCGCTTTGGCCTTAGATCCGGAGCAAACCACTGTGTCCAAAGAGGGGAGCTTGGAGCCCACCAGACTCTCTGCAATTATGGAGCTCACTACCGTAGGTCCGGAAGGGACGATGTCGTCGGCCAGCCCGAAGTCAAACCGGATTCCCATTACCACTGGAAAGCCGGACTCGTCCCTAATCGCTAATTCTGAACCCTTGAGGTCTACAACGGGTGAGCATGGCCAGGAGGCTTCGCCCCGCCTAGCGCCAAAGACTTTTGTCTCCCCACCCAATCTTCACTCTTAAGCAAGGCTCTGGATTTAATGCGATCCCTCTCCATTACAGAGGAATCAATGTCGAACTACACCTAGCCCATACTAGGGGCTGAGAGCAGGGAATTATACGTTCCACCCACCACCCGCTTCATAGCCACTTTGAGGACTTAACCGACATGCTTGACTACGCCTTTGAAGACATCGACGGTATGGACAACGCTGCCGGAGATGAGCAAGGCCAAAACCCGCCGTTCACCGGATGCTGGACGACCACTTCCACATATGACGTATACATGGTGGACACACCCAAAGAGGATGACGACGATGCTGGGAATGATCCAGTCGAGGACAAGCCTTCTGAGGCACCACCAAAGCATCGGCATCAGCGGCGCCGCTCGAAGTCGCGTCGCGAAAAAGAAAGCAATTCCGGCAACGAAGATAATAATACTCCGAAGAGAAGCCCCCGTCGAACCAACATCTGAACATGATTATTGGGAGGATGGGCAAGTTAACCCTGAAGAACCGGTCGGGAACGAGGACTCGGAGGATAGAAACTATCTACCACTCTCCAAGGATGATGTGAGCCTCGGCGATGAAGATTACATCGTGCCAGACGAACCCCTCGAACAAGATTGCTTTAAGCGCCAGCTAATCGCAACTGCGAGAAGCCTAAAAAAGAAGCAGCAACAGCTCCAAGCCGAAAAAGATACGCTCAACGACAGATGGACCAAAGTCCTGGCAGCCGAAGAATACGACCTCGAATGCCCAACAAAGAGCTACCCATAGCTCAAGCTGCTACCCAATTCGATGATGAGGCCCTGGAGCCTATACCGACAACGCGTAACGCTGTGGACGAACCTGACCGACCACCACGTGGCCGGGACAGAGCGGTAACTCAAGCCGAACACCAGCCTGCACCACGCCGCCGTAGAGGCAGGGGGACAGTGGCCCTAGGATACACTTATGACCTACGACGGGATCTGGACAATAGAGCAGGCCAAACCAGATCAATCTACGGATCAACGGGCGTGCCCCAACGCGAGAGGACGGCCATCAGGCCTGGCATGACAGGCATAACCTCACCCGGGCCGAAAACCACATACTGACTCCGTCTGAATTGCGTCATGACGTCGCCCAATACAGAGGCGCCGCACACCCCTTATGCTTCACCGATGAGGTAATGGAGCACCAGTTCCTAGAAGGGTTTAAACCCGTGAACATCGAATCATATGATGGTACAACGGATCCCGCAGTATGGATTGAAGATTTTCTTCTCCACATTCACATGGCTCGCGGTGACGATCTACATGCCATCAAATACCTCCCCCTAAAACTTAAGGGACCAGCAGGACACTGGTTAAACAGCCTCCCAGAAAAATCCATTGGTAGCTGCAAAGATTTGGAAGACGCCTTTAGAGACAACTTCCAAGGTACTTATGTCCGGCCACCGGACGCCGATGACCTTAGTCACATAGTCCAGCAACCCGGAGAGTCAGCCCGGAAGCTATGGACCAGGTTCTTAATTAAAAAGAACCAAATTGTGGACTGTCCGGACGCCGAAGCCCTCGCGGCCTTCAAACACAGTGTCCGCGATGAGTGGCTTGCCCGACATCTCGGCCAAGAAAAGCTGAAGTCCATGGCAGCCCTTACCACACTCATGACCCGCTTTTGCGCGAGCGAAGATAGCTGGCTAGTCTGGCAAAGAATAAGACCGATGACTCGCACTTCCGCCGTAAACGGCAACAGTAGGTCCCGACGCAACAAACACAAGCGTCAAAGCAACAAGGCAGATACTGAAGATATGGTAGTCAACGCCGGATTTAGTGGCTCCAAATCCGATCAGCAGAAGAAGCCATTCAAAGGAAACAAAGACGATCCATCTAGCTTGGACTGAATACTCGATCGACCTTGCCAGATTCACGGAACCCCTGACAAGCCTGCCAACCATACCAACAGAAGTTGTTAGGTCTTTAAACAGGCTGATAAGTTAAAAACCGAACATAAGGGGAAAGGGTCGCCCAGCAAGGACGACGATGAAGAACCTCGCCCGCTGAACACGGGGGGACAGAAGAAATTCCCCCCGAGGTAAAATGGTGAATATGATATACGTTACACATATCCCCAAGAAGGAACGCAAACGTGCGCTCAGGGACGTCTACGCCGTAGAGCCGGTCGCCCCAGAATTCAACCCATGGTCGGCTTATCCGATCACCTTTGATCTAAAGGATCACCCGACCAACATACGTCATGGAGGTTCGGCTGCTTTGGTCCTCGATCCAATTATCGACGGGTTCCACCTTACGCGAGTCCTTATGGACGGCGGCAGCAACCTTAACCTGCTTTATCTGGACACTGTCTGCAAAATGGGTATTGATCCGTCAAGAATCAAGCCCACCAAAACTACCTTCAAAGGAGTAATACCTGGTGTAGAGGCCCGCTGCACGGGCTCAATCACATTGGAAGTCGTCTTCGGTTCGCCGGACAACTTCTGAAGCGAAGACTTGATCTTCGACATCGTCCCTTTCCGCAGTGGCTATCATGCACTGCTTGTACGAACTGCGTTCGCCCGCTTCAATGCGGTCCCGCACTATGCTTATCTAAAACTCAAGATGCCTGGACCACGCGGCATTATAACAGTAAATAGAAACATGGAGCGCTCCCTCTGTACTGAGGAGCACACAGACGCCCTTGTAGCAGAAGTACAGGGTGGCCTTATCAAGTCGAATACTACATTGGTAGTCAAGCCCCCGGACACTGTCAAACGAGTTTGGTCTACCCTAAAGAATGATAGTCCAGCTTGTCAAGAGCTAGATTAGCAATTCGGCCTCCGTCACAGCCCCAACCGGATTGCGGCATATGTATCACGCATACATAACCACTGAAGGAAATATGCCCTAGACGCAATAATAAAGTTGTCATTTGATGAACGGGATCACATCATTAGGAGAATGATGTGATGCACAAGACCCATTCGTTAGCTTAGCATTATGATCGTTACAGTTTCATTGCTACTGCTTTCTTCGTGACTTATACATGTTCCTCAGTGTCGGTGTCAAAACCGGCGGATCTCGGGTAGGGGGTCCCGAACTGTGCGTCTAGGCGGATGGTAACAGGAGACAGGGGACACGATGTTTTTACCTGTGTTCGGGCCCTCTCGATGGAGGTAAAACCCTACTCCTGCTTGATTAATATTGATGATATGGGTAGTACAAGAGTAGATCTACCACAAGATCAAATAGGCTAAACCCTAGAAGCTAGCCTATGGTATGATTGTTGTTCGTCCTACGGACTAGAACCCTCCGGTTTATATAGACACCGGAGAGGGCTAGGGTTACACAGAGTCGGTTACAATGGGAGGAGATCTACATATCCGTATTGCCAAGCTTGCCTTCCACGCCAAGGAAAGTCCCATCCGGACACGGGCTAAGTCTTCAATCTTGTATCTTCATAGTCCAACAGTCCGCCAAAGGTTATAGTCCGCTACCCGGACACCCCTAATCCAGACTCCTCAAGAGCCCCGAACCAGGCTTCAATGACGCATTTAGTCCGGCGCGCAGATTGTCTTCGGCATTGCATGGCGGGTTCCTCCTCCAAGTACTTCATAGAAGATTTTGAACACAAGGATAGTGTCCGGCTCTGCAAAATAAGTTCCACATACCACCGTAGAGAGAATAATATTTACACAAATCTAATCTGCTGACGTTTTCTGTAGCGTGTCATCACACCACAGCGAAGTCTTTATTCGAATCGTTTTTACTGTCCCACCTCAGCGTGTTTTGCGAGGTGGTTTCCTTGGCATGTCTTGTCAAAGCAGAGATCGTGTCCCCTTATTCTGGGATTCTCATCAATACGGGCGTGGGTAACCCAACCACGCCATTGATTACAGCGCTTGGGAGATAAGCGAGTTTTACCGGGCTGGTGGGGGCACATAGTCTCGTCCGCCCATATAAGGGGATAAGGATCCACCTTTCTCATCCACGCCTTCTTCCTCCTTTTCTCATCCATTTTCGCACACTCGAGCTCCAGCGCCCAAGTCCGCATTCCCCCACCTCGACCTTCTCCGACCATGTCTGGAGCGGGAGGCAAGTGGATGGTCTCCTCCACCACGGAGGGAGACGTCAAAAAGCTTAGGAAAGCCGGATACTTGCCCGACGACATCGCGCACCGGCTCCCAGAAAAGGGGCAGCTCATCCCCACCCCCAGGCCCCATGAGAGGGTGGTGTTTCTCACCGATTTCCTCCGTGAACTGGGCTTCCCTCTCCACCTGTTTGTCCTGGGGCTCATGTTCTACTACGGCCTGGATTTCCACGATCTGGCCCCAAACTTCACCCTCAACATCTCGGCGTTTATCATCGTGTGCGAGGCCTTCCTCTGCATCTAACCCCACTTCGGCTTATGGCTGAAAACTTTTAATGTCAAGTCGAAGGTAGTGCGCGGCTGCCAGGCGGAGTGCGGAGGCACCATGGTGGGCAAGATGCCTGGAAGGTCCTATTCAAGGCTGGAAACCATAAAGGGGTGGCAATCAGGGTGGTTCTATATCACCGAGCCGCGTGACCCTGAATGGGTCGCAACCCCCGAGTTCCGATCCAGAATCCCTACGCGGCTCACTTCCTGGAAGGAGAAGGGCCTGCCGTGGGGCAAAAAAGGAGAGCTGACCGGACTCCAAACATGCATCCAAAACCTGGTGAGCAAGAAGCTCAAACTTGTCAATGTAGTCCAGGTCATGCTCATCCGCCGGATCCTCCCGTGCCAACGACGAGCCTTCAACTTGTGGGAGTTCAATCCGGCGTAGCACCAGACTCTGAGCAGGCTCTTCGACACTATGTACGAAGATGCCTGGAAGGTGCTATTCAAGGGCGCCGAGGCTCCCGCATCCGCTACAGAAGATCGCGGATTCAGCGCGCAGCGTCAAGCCAACGCGGTAAGCTGTTCTTTACCTCTTACAGGATATTTGTCTTTCATAGTTTGACTCCATGCAGGATCTAAGTTCCCATGCCTTTGACAGGAATGGATGGAGACGGCTGAACAGATTAACTGTCCGGCCCCTCTGCCCGAAGACCCAGCCGACGCTCGCTTGACGGAGATGCTGGTTCTGGCACCTTACGTGGTGCCGGAGAAGAAGGCCAAGAAGAAGGACACGGGAACCCGGAAGAGTTCCCGGCGCCCGGTGGTGTCGGACTCATCGTCCGATGACTCCGAGGCGCACTCCTCCCACGACGATGAGGAGGAGGAAGAAGAAGCTTCTCCACCTCCAGTGGGGGGAGAAAAGAAAAGGAAGGCCACCCCAACTGGGGAGGCCGGAGGGTCCAAGAAGGGGCGGACCCTCCTTCCGGACTACTCCACCAACGCCGACGACGGCGAAGAGGAGTGGTCGCTCAGGGCCAAGCCCCTGGCGAAGTCGTAAGTATTCGGACACCAGAGTGAATTCATAGTGTTCCTTCATTGCACAACTTTTCCTTACGCCGAACATAATTATGCAGTCCGCCCAAGGCCCGGCTCGACGTGTCATCGAGCGGCTCCCTGGATTCGTCGGACTTCCGACCGCTACCTCCCCTCACCCTACGGACGACGCCGAGGTGCTGTCCAAAAAGGGTCCAAGCCAGGAGGAGGTGGTCCTGGAGGCGCCGTAAGGCGACCTCCCGGACTCCAGGCGCAAGGGGAGCAAAGATCCCAAGGGCTCCAAGTCCGGCCTTGAGTCGGACACCGCGCCGGAACCTTCAGCGGTTCCGGACTCCGGCAGGCGGCCCCCTACTAAGAAGGGCAAGCCTACTGCGCCGGTGACCTCCGTCCAACCGGAGGCGCCGGATAACTTGTTGGAGGTGCTTAACAGTGCCTCCATTGACGAGGAGCACCGCACTATTATGAGTGCGGTGATCCAGAAGGTTCAGTCCGCCAAGAGCGGGCTGACTGAAGCCTGTGCCAGCCTGCTAACAGGCTTTGAGGTATGTAAAAATATGTAAAAATATTACCGCATAGAAAGTAGCCCCTGATGCTCTGTTTGGCGTTCACGAAGAAAAGCCGAATAGAGGATCTAATAATATTCGCAGGAGTCTAACATAATTATGTCGATATATGTCAGACGCAGGCCATTGCTATTCTCGCCAAGACCGATCATGGGAGGTGGACACGCTGAAGCAGAACCTCGAGCGGTCCGAGCAAGAGCTCGGCCTTGCGAAGAAGAGGTTCGAGGATAAGGAAGGTAAGTGATACCTTATGTAAGTATATAAAAGGTGCTTTTGCAAAAAAAATGACAGGATCGACGTGACTATTGTACGGGCCACAACTGAGGTGGAAACCCTTAAGCAAGCGCTGTCCGAGGCCGAAAAGAGGGCGGCCACGGAGCGCACCGAGCGGGAGAAGCATGAGGCGAGGGTTGGTGAGGTGCAGCAAGAGCTCTAGGCTCTCATGAAAAAACATGAGAGTTTGGAGCTTGACTCGAAGACGCGAGAGTCCGAGCTCGCGGCGGCCCTTGAAAATGCCAAGTCTGCCAAGGCTGAAGCCCAGAAAGCCCTTCAGGAGGTTGAGGCAATGTAGAAGATAGCGGCGGGTAAGGCATTCTTTATGAAAAGCAAGCACGTGAAAGTGAATTACTTGTTACTTACCCAAGTCCGGAGCTCTCCAGGAGCATTCGCAGATTTGCCCCGTAGGGTGACAGATGCCGCCGTCTTCTACCGGGCCGAGGAGGGGAGCTCGACGGAGAAGGTGTTCTGGTCTCAGTATGCTGAGGCCGGACACCCGGTGCCCTTGAGCGACCAGCTGAAGCAACTGGTCGAGCTCTACAAGGTGGCCGAACAGGCCATGAAGGGCCTCATAGTTCGGTTGTGGCCCGGAGAGGCTCTGCCTGGGAGCTACTTTGGGCTAGTGAGGCGGCTGGTGGATGCTCGTCCGTGGCTTGAAGTTATCAAGCGCTCTGCCTGCATCGAGGGTGCCCGTAGGGCGCTTGCCCGTGCTAAAGTGCACTAGGGCAAGATGGATGCGGAGAAGCTAGTGAAGGACGGGCCACCGCAGGGAAAGGAGCATCGCCACCCCGAGATGTATGATGAGGGTGTCCTGAAGGGTGCCTGCCTTGTGGCGGATGAATGTTCCATGGATGTAATATTTGAGTAAACTTGCTCGTGTTATCCTGTACGCTGAAAACTTGTTCATATGCGCTATGCAACGCTTGTTTTGATTTAAAATATTACCTTCTATGCGGTCGTTTATAAAATCTGAGAGATGGCGAGTCGACGGCTTCTGCCCCCATGCCACGAGTGCTGGGGTGTTCGGGATAAACCTGAGCACTCTTTTTCCCATTCTTGGGTCCTTCGAGGGAGGTGCTCAGCACAACGAACAAGGCAATCGGACTATAATGCGTTATCACTCTCACTTAGCCATAGAATTCTATAATTTTAAATTTCGGCGAAGCCCCTAGTGTTCGGAAGAATGAATTCGGGGCGCTATACACGCCTAGGCCCGACAAAGCCGACTCCTCGCTCTAAGCGGCATAAGTCTTTAGGGACTCGAAACCTCTCGAACAGCGACCAGCTCTCGCCCTATCATGACAGTCAGTTTTAGCTTTCATCGAGGTGCTTAGCCCAGCTCAAGCTGGGCACAATCGCAGTAGTTCTCCCGGCCGCTACCTTAGCCGATATAGCGGAACGTAAGGTACCAAAACATGGGAGCCGGGCAAACCCAACTATTGACCAAAGACATGATTCGGAGCTGATGCATATAATGCTATAAGTTCAAAGGGCCGCACTTGTGAAAGTGTTCGGACTTCTCACGCCGTATTATGGGGTGCTTGAGCCCCTGGCGTATTGGCCGTACCAAAGTATACGGGTGCTAAATGTCATAAATGAACATATATATTCAAACAAGGAATAAATAGAGAATGCAATAATAAGCTGAAGCTAAGCATTGTTTTATTTTAAACGACTGCTGCAAAAGCAGAACGATACAAATAGTGCGGTAAGCATGAGATGGGACTATTTAACTTGTCCCCTCCAGGGGCAGGCTGCGGAATGGTATGTGAAACAGGTATACTGCTTGTTATAGAGACCACCTGAGAGTTTCATAGTGCAGCATAGCCTTCTGCTTCCCTGGCCGTTGTATCGTTTGTGCGGCAATTGTACTGCCGACCCGATCCTCCGGAGAGTGGAGTCCTGAAAGTAAGCAAAAATGACAAAAAATCGGCAGCCCCTAGTGCGGTTAATCCGTGTTTTCGGGCGTGCCATGATGGTGCCCCTCCCCTTGTGCCCATGGTATTTTCAAAGCGTAGTTATGTACGCGTAGCACTGATTTCATCGTTTCGCGAGGGCTGTGGTTGGGGCTGCATTGCTATGCGTGCTCGGAATGTGCCAGGCGGTCTTGTTGTAGGTTACTCCGGGCGCGCTTGACGGTGTCCGGACGTTTAATAGCCGGACTGGAGAATTGCCTTGAAAGGCTGCTTTGTACTTCTGCTGCGAGGGCCGCCGTATGCTCCTCCGCTCGAGAGAGCGCTCGTGTTTCCATTGACCGTGATGACTCCTCGAGGGTCCGCATCCCGAGCTTGAGGTATGCGTAGTGTGGCACCGCATTGAACTTTGCAAATGCGGTTCATCCGAGCAAAGGCGTGATAGCCACCGCGAACGGGACTATGTCGAAAATTAACTCCTCGCTCGGAAATTATCCGGGATCCGAAGACCACCTCAATCAGAATCGAGCTCGCATAGTTGGCCTCTACACCGTATGACGCCTTTAAAGGTTGTTTTTGTGGGTTTGATCCTTGAGGGATCTATGCCCATTTTCTGCATCGTATCCCGATAAAGCAGTGTTCAAAGGCCGCCGCCGTCCATAAGGACCCTAGTGAGGTGAAATCCGTCAATGATTGGGTCTAGAACCAATGCGGCGAATCCATCGTGGCGGATGCTAGTGGGGTGGTCCCTTTGATCAAAAGTGATCGGGCAGGAGGACCATGGGTTGAACTTTGGGGCGACTGGCTCCAACGCATATACGTCCCTGAGTGCACGCTTCTGCTCCCTTTTGGGGATGTGGGTTGTGTATATCATGTTCACCGTCCGCACTTGTGGGGGGAAGCCCTTCTGTCCATTATTGTTCGGCGGCCGGGGCTCCTCCTCGTCATCACTATGCAGCCCCTTGTCTCTGTTTTCGGCATTTAACTTGCCGGCCTGCTTGAACACCCAACAATCCCTGTTGGTGTGATTGGCTGGCTTTTCGGGGGTGCCATGTATCTGGCACGAGCGGTCGAGTATACGGTCCAAACTGGACGGGCCCGGAGTGTTTCTTTTGAATGGCTTTTTCCGTTGACCGGGTTTAGAGCCTCTGAATCCGGCATTGACTGTTGTATCCTCAGCATTGTCGCTGTTAATGCGGCGTTTGTGCTTGTTCTGACGCGACCTGCCATTGCTGTCCTTGGTATCCGAGTTACCAGGGCTCTTGGTCATGTTATTGCTACGAGCCAGCCAGTTGTCTTCTCCCGCGCAAAAGCGGGTCATAAGTGTCGTGAGGGCTGCCATAGATTTCGGCTTTTCCTATCCAAGGTGCCGGGCAAGCCACTCGTCGCGGATGTTATGCTTGAAGGCTGCTAGGGCCTCTGCGTCCGGACAGTCGACGATTTGATTTTTCTTAGTTAGGAACCGCGTCCAGAATTGTCTGGCCGATTCTTATGGCTGCTGAATTATGTGGCTCAGGTCATCACCGTCTGGTGGTCGCACATAGGTGCCCTGGAAATTATCGAGGAATGCGGCTTCCAGGTCCTCCCAACAACCAATTGATTCTGCTGGCAAGCTGTTAAGCCAATGCCGAGCTGGTCCTTTAAGCTTGAGTGGGAGGTATTTGATGGCGTGTAGATCATCGCCACGGGCCATGTGGATATGAAGGAGATAATACTCAATCCATACCGCATGATCTGTTGTGCCATCGTATGATTCAATGTTCACGGGTTTGAAACCCTCTGGGAATTGATGATCCATTACTTCATCTGTGAAGCATAGTGGGTGTGCGGTGCCTCTGTACTGGGCGATATCGCGACATAGCTCAAATGAGCTTTGTCTGTTTTGTTCGGCCCGGCCGGATTTACTGTATCCGGCGTGACGGTTATCGTCTTGTGTCGTGGGGCGCCCGCGCGATCCGTAGATCGATCCTGTTTGCCTTGCCTTGTTCTCCAATATATCTCGCAGGTCTGGCACATTCCCCCGTGCCTTGGTATTTTTCGAGCGACGCCGGGGTGTGGCTTGAATGGAGGGCCGAGCGGCCTCTCTGTCACGGCCACGAGGTGGCTGATCGGCCGCGTCATGCACTGGTGATGTAGGTTTAGGTGCTTCCTCCTCTAATCGGGGTAGCAGCCTGCGCTTTGGGTAGCTCTTGGAGGGGCGTTCGAGTTTGTACTCCTCGGCCGCGAGGACTTCAGTCCATGTGTTGGCTAGCAAGTCTTGATCAGCTCTAAGCTGTTGCTTCTTTTTCTTAAGGCTGCTCGCCGTGGCCATAAGCCTGCGCTTGAAACGCTCTTGTTCGACAGGAACCTCAGGCACGACAAATTCGTCGTCGTCAAGGCTTGCCTCATCTTCGGAGGGAGGCATGTAATTATCGTCCTCTACCTCTCTGTCTGCCGCTCTCTCATGAGGGCTGGCTTCTCCATCCTCCTGTGTTGAATCTTGCTGGAGGGGGTTGTCTTCGGCACTTTCCGGGGTCTTATTGTCTCCCGTGCCGGAATCACCGTTTTTTGCTTTGGCGGGATTTAGAGCGGCGCCGCTGACGCCAGCGCTTAGGTTGCTTCTTGGAGGGGTCATCCTCCGCTGTTCCATCGCCGTTGCCTTCTTTGGGGGTGTCCACCATGTATATGTCATACAACGAGGTGGCTTTCCAGTGTCCTATAGGCGCTGGTTCCTGGTCGTCTCCTGCATCGGCGTCAATACCGTCGATGTCTTCGGAGTCGAAGTCTAGCATGTCGGTTAGATCATCGACAGTGGCTACAAAGTGGGTGGTGGGTGGGTGTCGAATTTCTTCGTCGTCCGCATCCCAACCTTGCTGACCATAGTCCGGCCAGGACTCTCCTGATAAAGAGAGAGACTTTAGTGAATTCAGAATGCGCCGAAGGGCGAGTGCTGAAAGATGTCCGCGGCAGTGAACTACATGATTGGCGCCCAATCGGATTCGATTGGTAGGGGCGCGGAGGGCTCGGAGTCCAGAGAGGAGTCCGGCACCTTGGAGTCACGGGCTTCGCAGAGGATAAGGCTGGTGTTCGGCTCGATCACCATAGAGATTGCAGCCCCCGAGGCGGTGTCCAGCCACCCGTCCTCGATTGGCGCAGTCGGCTCCGAGCTAGGGGTCGGAGCGGATACGGTGCGACCTCTGTGGTACTGCTCGCGGCAGAGCTAGATCATGCCCATCGTGATAAAGGCGGGCTGGCTGTGGCTCGAATCTGTCGAAGATCAAGTCTCCGCGGATGTCGGCCGTGTAGTTCAAACTTCCAAATCTAACCTGATGGCCAGGGGAGTAGCTTTCGATCTGCTCCAGATGGCCAAGTGAATTGGCCCGCAGTGCAAAGCCGCCGAATACGAAGATCTGTCCGGGGAGAAACGTCTCACCCTGGACCGTATTGTTGTTGATGATCGGAGGAGCCATCGGGCCTAAAGATGACGACATAGAGGAACTCTCAATGAAAGCACCAATGTCGGTGTCAAACTGGCGGATCTCGGTAGGGGGTCCCGAATCAGGCGTCTAGGCGGATGGTAACAGGAGACAGGGGGACATGATGTTTTTACCTGTGTTCGGGCCCTCTCGATGGAGGTAAAACCCTATTCCTGCTTGATTAATATTGATGATATGGGTAGTACAAGAGTAGATCTACCACGAGATCAAAGAGGCTAAACCCTAGAAGCTAGCCTATGGTATGATTGTTGTTCGTCCTACAAACTAAAACCCTCCGGTTTATATAGACACCGGAGAGGGCTAGGGTTACACAGAGTCGGTTACAATGGGAGGAGATCTACATATCCGTATTGCCAAGCTTTCCTTCCACGCCAAGGAAAGTCCCATCCGGACACGGGACGAAGTCTTCAATCTTGTATCTTCATAGTCCAACAGTCCGGCCAAAGGTTATAGTCCGGCTACCCGGACACCCCCTAATCCAGGACTCCCTCACTCAAACTATGAGATTATGCAACTCCCGAATACCAGAGGAACACTTTGTGTGCTATCAAACGTCACAATGTAAATGGGTTATTATAAAGATGCTCTACATGTGTCTCCGAAGGTATTTGTTGGGTTGGCATAGGTCGAGATTAGGATTTGTCACTCTGTGTTTTGAAGAGGTATCCCTGGAACCTCTCGGTAATGCTCATCACTATAAGCCTTGCAAGCAATGTCACTAATGAGCTAGTTGCGGGATGAAGTATTACAAAACGAGTAAAGAGACTTGCCGGTAACGAGATTGAACTAGATATGATGATACCGACGATCGAATCTCATGCAAGTAACATACCAATGACAAAGGGAACAACATATGTTGTTATGCTGTTTGACCGATAAAGATCTTCATAGAATATGCAGGAGCCAATATAAGCATCCAGGTTCCGCTATTGACCAGAGATGTGTCTCGGTCATGTCTACATAGTTCTCAAACCCGTAGGGTCTACACGCTTAACGTTCGATGATGATTTGTATTATGAGTTATGTGATTTGATGACCGAACTTTGTTCGGAGTCCCGGATGAGACCACGGACATGACAAGGAGTCTCGAAATGGTCGAGAGGTAAAGATTCATATATTGGAAGGCTATATTCGGACATCGGAAAAGTTTCGAGTTATTTGGGTATTTTTCGGAGTACCGGGGAGTTACGGGAATTCACCTGGAGAGTAATGGGCCTTAATGGGCTTTAGGGGGGAGGAGAGAAGGGCCTCAAGGGGTGGCCACGCGCCCCCATGGGCTGGTCTGAATTGGACTAGGAGGGGGCGGCACTCCCTCCTTCCTTCTCCCCTCTTCCTCCTTCCCTCCTTCTCCTAGTTGGAATAGGAAAGGGGGGGCAAATCCTACTTGGACCGGGAGTCCAAATAGGACTCCCCCCTTTGGCGCGCCCCCTCTAGGGCTGGCCTCCTCTTCCCCCTCCTTTATATTCGTGGGAGGGGGGCACCCCAAAGACACACCAAGTCTTCTCCTAGCCGTGTGCGGTGCCCCCCTCCATAGTTACGCACCTCGGTCATATCATCGTAGTGCTTAGGCGAAGCTCTGCGCCAGTAACTTCATCATCACCGTCGCCACGCCATTGTGCTTATGAAACTCTCCCTCGGCCTCAACTAGATCAAGAGCTCGAGGGACGTCATCGAGCTGAACGTGTGCTGAGCGCGGAGGTGTCGTACGTTCGGTACTTGGATCGGTTGGATCGCGAAGACGTTCGACTACATCAACCGCGTTAACAAACGCTTCCGCATTTGGTCTACGAGGGTACGTGGACACACTCCCCGCTCATTGCTATGCTTCTTCTAGATAGATCTTGCGTGATCGTAGGAATTTTTTTGAAATACTATGTTCCCCAACAGTGGCATCTGAGCCAGGTCTGTGCGTAGATGTTATATGCACAAGTAGAACACAATGAGTTGTGGGCGATAATAGTCATACTGCTTACCAGCAACGTCTTACTTTGATTCGGCGGTACTGTTGGATGAAGCGGCCCATATCGACATTACATGACCGCGTTCATGAGAGTAGTTCTACCGACGTGCTTCGCACACAGGTGGCTAGTGGGTGTCTGTTTCTCCAAGTTTAGTGGACTCGAGTTTGACTATGCACGATCCTTGTTGAAGGTTAAAATAGCACACTTGACGAAAAACCATTGTGGTTTTGATGAGTAGGTAAGAACGGTTCTTGCTAAGCCCGTAGCAGCCACATAAAACTTGCAACAACAAAGTAGAGGACATATAACTTGTTTTTGCAGGGCATGTTGTGATGTGATATGGTCAAGACGTGATGAGATATAAATTGTTGTATGAGATGATCATGTTTCGTAACCGTTATCGGCAACTGGCAGGATCCTTATGGTTGTCGCTTTATTGTATGAAATGCAATCGGCATGTAATTGCTTTACTTTATCACTAAGCGGTAGCGATAGTCGTAGAAGCAATAGTTGGCGAGACGACAACGATGCTTTGATGGAGATCAAGGTGTCAATCCGGTGACAATGGAGATCATGACGGTGCTTTGGAGACGGAGATCAAAGACACAAGATGATGATGGCCATATCCTGTCATATATTTTGATTGCATGTGATGTTTATCTTTTATGCATCTGATTTTGCTTAGTACGGCGGTAGCATTATAAGATGATCCCTCACTAAATTTCAAGGTATAAGTGTTCTCCCTGAGTATGCACCGTTACTCTGAGTTAAATGCGTCTTTGAGACACCACGTGATGATCGGGTGTGATAGGCTCTATGTTCACATACAGCGGGTGCAAGCTAGTTGTGCACACGCAGAATACTCGGGTTAAACTTGACGAGCCTAGCATATGCAGATATGGCCTCGGAACACTGGAGAACGAAAGGTCGAGCGTGAATCATATAGAAGATATGATCAACATAGAGATGTTCACCATTGAAAACTACTCCATCTCACGTGATGATCGGACATGGTTTAGTTGATTTGGATCACATCATCATTTAGATGACTTGAGGGATGTCTATCTAAGTGGGAGTTCTTAAGTAATATGATTAATTGAACTTTAATTTATCATGAACTTAGTCTTGATAGTATTTGCCAACTATGTTGTAGATCAATAGCTCACGATGTAGATCCCCGTTTGTTTTTTGATATGTTCCTAGAGAAAAATAAGTTGAAAGATGATAGTAGCAATGATGCGGACTTGGTCCGTGATCTGAGGATTATCCTCTTTTGATGCACAGAAGAATTATGTCCTTGATGCACCGCTAGGTGACAGACCTATTGTAGGAGCAGATGCAGACGTTATGAACGTTTGAACAATGCTCGGTATGATGACTACTTGATAGTTTAGTGCACCATGCTTTACGTCTTAGAACTGGGACTTCAAAAACGTTTTGAACACCACGAAGCATATGAGATGTTCCAAGAGCTGAAATTGGTATTTCAGACACATGCCCGTGGTAAGAGGTATGAGACCTCTGACAAGTACTTTGCCTACAAGATGGAGGAGAATAACTCAGCTAGTGAGCATGTGCTCAGAATGTCTGGATACTACAATCGCTTGAATCAAGTGGGAGTTAATCTTCCATAAAAGACAGTGATTGACAGAATTCTCTAGTCAATATCACGAAGCTACTAGAAGTTTGTGATGAACTATAATTTGCAAAGGATGACGGAAATGATTCCTGAGCTCTTCGCGATACTGAAATCAGCGAAGGTAGAAATCAAGAAAGAGCACCAAGTGTTGATGACTAGCAAGACCACTAGTTTCAAGAAAAAGGGCAAGGGAAAGAAAGGGAACTTCAAGAAGAATGGCAAGCAAGTTTCCACTCCCATGAAGAAGCCCAAAGCTAGACCCAAGCTTGAAACTAAGTGTTTCTACTTCAAAGGAAATGGTCACTGGAAGCGGAACTGCCCCTAGATACTTGGCGGATAAGAAGGATGGAAAAGTGAAAAAAGTTATATTTGATATACATGTTATTGATGTGTACTTTACTAGTGTTTATAGCAACCCCTCGGTATTTGATACTAGTTCAGTTGCTAAGAGTAGTAACTCGAAACAGGAGTTGCAAAATAAACAGAGACTAGTTAAGGGCCAGGTGACGGTGTGTGTTGGAAGTAATTCCAAGGTTGATCACCATCGCACACTCCCCCTACCTTCGGGATTAGTGTTGAATCTAAATAAATGTTATTTGGTGTTTGCGTTGAGCATAAATATGATTTGATCATGTTTATTGCATTACGGTTATTCATTTAAGTCAAAGAATAATTGTTATACTGTTTACATGAAAAAAACCTTCTATGGTCATACACCCAATGTGAATGGTTTATTGAATCTCGATCGTAATGATACACATATTCATAATATTGATGCCAAAAGATGCAAAGTTAATAATGACAGTGCAACTTATTTGTGGCACTATCATTTAGGTCATATCGGTGTAAAGAGCATGAAGAAACTCCATGCTGATGGGCTTTTGGAATCACTTGATTATGAATCACTTGATGCTTGCAAACCATGCCTCATGGGCAAGATGACTAAGACTCCATTCTCCATAACAATGGAGCGAGCAACTTACTTATTGGAAATAATACATACTGATGTACGCGGTCCGATGAGTGTTGAGGCTTGCGGCGGGTATCGTTATTTTCTGACCTTCACAGATGATTTGAGCAGATATGGGTATATCTACTTAATGAAACATAAGTCTGAAACATTTGAAAAGTTCAAAGAATTTCAGAGTGAAGTAGAAAATCATCGTAACAAGAAAATAAAGTTTGTACGATCTGATCGTGGAGGTGAATATTTGAGTTATGAGTTTGGTCTTCATTTGAAACAATGTGGAATAGTTCGCAACTCACGCCAACTGGAACACCACGGCGTAATGGTGTGTCCGAACATCGTAACAGCACTTTATTAGATATGGTGCGATCTATGATGTCTCTTACCGATTTACCACTATCGTTTTGGGGTTATGCATTAGAGACAGCTGCATTCACGTTAAATAGGGAAACATCTAAATCCATTGAGACGACACCGTATGAACTGTGGTTTGGCAAGAAACCTAAGCTGTCGTTTCTTAAAGTTTGGGGCTGCAATGCTTATGTGAAAAAGCTTCAACCTGATAAGCTCGAACCCAAATCGGAGAAATACATCTTCATAGGATACCAAAAGGAGACTGTTGGGTACACCTTCTATCACAGGTCCAAAGGCAAGATATTCATTGCTTAGAATGGATCCTTTCTAGAGAAGGAGTTTCTCTCGAAAGAAGTGAGTGGGAGGAAAGTAAAACTTGATGAGGTAATTGTACCTTCTCCCGAATTGGAAAGTAGTTCATCACAGAAATCAGTTCCAGTGATTCCTACACCAATTAGTGAGGAAGCTAATGATGATGATCATGAAACTTCAGATCAAGTTACTACCGAACCTTGTAGGTCAACCAGAGTATGTTCCACACCAGAGTGGTACGGTAATCCTGTTCTGGAAGTCATGTTACTAGACCATGATGAACCTACGAACTATGAGGAAGCGATGATGAGCCCGGATTCCGCTAAATGGCTTGAGGCCATGAAATTTGAGATGGGATCCATGTATGAGAAACAAAGTATGGACTTTGATTGACTTGCCCGATGATCGGCAAGCCATAGAAAATAAATGGATCTTCAAGAGGAAGACGGACGCTGATAGTAATGTTACTATCTACAAAGCTAGACTTGTCGAAAATAAGGTTTTTGACAAGTTCAACATGTTGACTACGATGAGATTTTCTCATGTAGCGATGCTTAAGTCTGTCCGAATCATGTTAGAAATTGCCACATTTTATGAAATCTGGCAAATGGATATCAAAACTACATTCCTTAACGGATTTATTAAAGAAGAGTTGTATATGATGCAACCAGAAGGTTTTGTCAATCCTAAATGTGCTAACAAAAAGTGCAAGCTCCAGTGATCCATCTATGGACTGGTGCAAGCATCTCGGAGTTGGAATATACGTTTTGATGAGTTGATCAAAGCATAAAATTTTATACAGATTTGCGGTGAAGCCTGTATTTACAAGAAAGTGAGTGGGAGCACTACAGCCTTTCTGATAAGTATATGTGAATGACATATTGTGATCAGAAATGATGTAGAATTTTCTGGAAAGCATAAAGGACTGTTTGAAAGGAGTTTTTCCAGAGAAAGACCTCGGTGAAGCTGCTTACATATTAAGCATCAAGATCTATAGAGATAGATCAAGACGCGTGATAAGTTTTTTCAATGAGTACGTACCTTGACAAGATTTTGAAATAGTTCAAAATGGAACAGTCAAAGAAGGAGTTCTTGCCTGTGTTGCAAGGTGTAATGTTGAGTAAGACTCAAAACCCGTCCACTGCAGAAAATAAAAAGAGAATGAAAAGTCATTCCCTATGCCTCAGTCATAGGTTCTATAAAGTATGCTATGTTGTGTAGCAGACCTATTGTGTACCTCACCATGAGTTTGGCAAGAGGGTACAATAGTGATCCAGGAGTGGATCACTGGACAGCGGTCAAAACTATCCTTAGTGGAATAAGGATATGTTTCTCGGTTATGGAGGTGACAAGAAGTTCGTCGTAAAGAGTTACGTCGATGCAAGCTTTGACACCGATCTGGATGACTCTGAATCTCAATCTGGATACATATTGAAAGTGGGAGCAATTAGCTAGAGTAGCTCCGTGCAGAGCATTGTAGACATAGAAATTTCCAAAATACATACGGATCTGAATGTGACAGACCCGTTGACTAAACTTCTCTCACAAGCAGAACATGATCACACCTTAGTACTCTTTGGGTGTTAATCACATGCGATGTGAACTAGATTGTTGACTCTAGTAAACCCTTTTGGGTATTGGTCACATGGCGATGTGAACTATAGAGTGTTAAATCACATGACGATGTGAACTATTGATGTTAAATCACATGGCGATGTGAACTAGATTATTGACTCTAGTGCAAGTGGGAGACTGAAGGAAATATGCCCTAGAGGCAATAATAAAGTTGTTATTTGTATTTCCTTATATCATGATAACTGTTTATTATTCATGCTAGAATTGTATTAACTAGAAACTTAGTACATGTGTGAATACATAGACAAAACAAAGTGTCCCTAGTATGCCTCTACTTGACTAGCTCGTTTATCAAAGATGGTTATGTTTCCTAACCATAGACATGTGTTGTCATTTGATGAACCGGATCACATCATTAGGATAATGATGTGATGGACAAGACCCATTTGTTAGCTTAGCATTATGATCGTTACAGTTTCATTGCTATTGTTTTCTTCATGACTTATACATGTTCCTCAGACTATGAGATTATGCAACTCCCGAATACCGGAGGAACACTTTGTGTGCTATCAAACATCACAACCTAAATGGGTGATTATAAAGATGCTCTACTGGTGTCTCCGAAGGTATTTGTTGGGTTGGCATAGATTGAGATTAGGATTTGTCACTCCGTGTTTCGAAGAGGTACCTCTGGACCCTCTCGGTAATGCTCATCACTATAAGCCTTGCAAGCAAGTGGACTAATGAGTTTGTTGCGGATGAAGTATTACAGAACGAGTAAAGAGACTTGCCGGTAACAAGATTTAACTAGGTATGATGATACCGACGATCGAATCTCGGGCAAGTAACATATCGGGAACAACGTATGTTGTTATGCGGTTTGACCGATAAAGATCTTTGTAAAATATGTAGGAGCCAATATAAGCATCCAGGTTACACTATTGGTTATTGACCGGAGATGTGTCTCGGTCATGTCTACATAGTTCTTGAACCCGTAGGGTCCGCACGCTTAATGTTCGATGACGATTTGTATTATGAGTTATGTGATTTGATGACCGAAGTTTGTTTGGAATCCCGGATGAGATCGCGTACATGACGAGGAGTCTCGAAATGGTCGAGAGGTAAAGATTCATGTATTGGAAGGCTATATTCGGACATCGGAAAGGTTACGAGTGATTCGGGTATTTTTCGGAGTGCCGGGGAGTTACGGGAATTCACCGGGAGAGTAATGGGCCTTAATGGGATTTAGGGGAAAGGAGAGAAGGGCCTCAAGGGGTGGTCGCACGCCCCCCCCCCCCCCCATGGGCTGGTCCGAATTGGACTAGGAGGGGGCGGTGCCCCCTCCTTCCTTCTCCCCTCTTCCTCCTTCCCTCCTTCTCCTAGTTGGAATAGGAAAGGGGGGGCGAATCCTACTTGGACCGGGAGTCCAAGTAGGACTCCCCCCTTTGGCATGCCCCCTCTAGGGCCGGCCTCCTCTTCCCCCCTCCTTTATATACGTGGGAGGGGCGCACCCCAAAGACACACCAAGTCTTCTCTTAGCCGTGTCCGGTGCCCCCCTCCACAGTTACACACCTCGGTCATATCGTCGTAGTGCTTAGGCGAAGCTATGCGCCGGTAACTTCATCATCACCGTCGCCACACCGTCGTGCTGATGAAACTCTCCCTTGGCCTCAACTGGATCAAGAGCTCGAGGTATGTCATCGAGCTGAACGTGCGCTGAGCGCGGAGGTGCCGTACGTTCGGTACTTGGATCGGTTGGATCGCGAAGACGTTCAACTACATCAACCGCGTTAATAAATGCTTCCACATTCGGTCTACGAGGGTACATGGACACACTCTCCCCGGTCGTTGTTATGCTTCTCCTAGATAGATCTTGCGTGATCGTAGGAATTTTTTTTTGAAATACTACGTTCCCCAACAACTACGCACTAAAAATACCATGGGCAAAGATGGAGGCATATTAAAAATAAAGTCAACAATACGGCTCGACCCTATCTGGACCCTCGTATTCTCCTTTTCTTCTTATTTTTCTTTTTTTAGGTTCTTTACAACCCACATCACCTTTCGATGGTACCAAGGGCCCTTTTTCTAGGCCCCTTATGAATACCCAATCGTCGATCCTCTCAAAGGATCATACACCAAGGCGAAAAGCAGCGCAGACATGTGGCAGAGTATCCGAAGGATCTCTAAGATCACCTTTTCCTTTTTTAGGACTAGTACACAACTTTCCCTTGTGCTCGGCGTGTAAAATAGCCTCAAAATTGCATTATCTATACAAATACGTTTTGACGTATCAATCAGACTATAATGGACACAGTTTTTCGCCCAACCTATTCAGTATTGGCCTATCTCCTAATCTGTATTCCCTCTTTTTGTCCGATTCTCATATATACCTCAGTACGACTTAAATCGCCAGGGGCTCCATTCAACCAGGTACATTCCTTAAAAACAAAATAAGTCCGAACACTTTTATAGCACACATCGGCGTCCCGAATATAGCATTATATGCATCGACTCCGAATCATGTCTTTGGTCAATAGTTGGGTTGCCTGGCTCCTGTGGTTACTGCCTTATGTTCCGCTTGTTCGGCTAAGGTAGTAAAGGGAGAACTACTGCGATTGTGTTTCTGGTTCGCCCGGATAAACACCTCAGTAGAGAAAGCCAAAAATTGACTGTCATGGTGCGATGAGAGCTGGTCAGCTATTTGGTGACTAAGTACAAATCTCTTGCGATTTTTCCCGTATTACATGAAGGACCGGTCTTCATCCGGTCAGGCGTCTACAGCACCCAAGTTCGGATAGCCGAACAATACCATGGGTTGCGCCTACAATCCCATTATCAAACTCCTATGGCTAAGTGAGAGTGATAAAGCCACATAGTCTGATTGCATGGTTCGCCGCACTGACACCTCCTTCAAGGACCAAGCCGTTGGGTTAGGTGTGTTCATGTGCTATTTCGAACACCCCTGTACTACATATGTGGGGGCTGAAGCCGATGACTGGCCAACTCTCAGATACCATCAACGGCCGCACAGGAGGAAAATAATTTGAGATAGCAAGCAAACATATTATACAAAAGCATTGTTTCATAATACAAAGTCTGGGCAGCACGGATACTTTCATTCAAAAATAATATCCTTCAAACACTGGCCCTCTACAATGCGGGATCCTTCCAGGACCTCTTCAAAGTACCTCTCCGGCGTACGATGCTCCTTGCCTACGGGTGGCCCCTCGGTCGCAAGCTTGGTGGCATTCATCTTCGCCCACTCCACCTTGACACGGGCGAAGGCCATCCGGGCACCTTCGATACAGACTGACAGCTTTATGGCGTCAAGCCGGGGGCAGGCATTGACTAGCTGCTTCACGAGTCCGAAGTAGCTGCTGGGTATGGGCTCGGCTGGCCAAAGACGGACTATAACATCCTTCATGGCCAATTTGGCCACCCTTTGCAGTTCGGTCAACTGCTTCAGCTGATCGCTAAGGGGCACCGGATGCTCTGGCGCAAGGTACTGCGACCAGAATAGCTTCTCCATGGAGCTCCCCTCTTCGGCTCGGAAGAACTCCGCAGCATCAGCAACACTCCGGGAAAGATCCGCAAACGCTCCTGGAGAACTCCAAACCCGGGTCAGTAAGATGTACCTTCTCCTTACAAATTTGCTCCGCATAGTAAAGGTCTTACCCGCCGCTATCTGCTTTACCTCTTGGATCTCCCGGCAGGTGCCTTGGGCTTCAACCCAGCCCTCCTTTGTGCTTTGGAGGGCCTTAGCATGTTCGGAGTCTTGATCCGAAATCTTATGCTCCAAGGACTCACATTTGCTTATAGCATCCTTGAGCTCTTGTTGGACTTCCTCCACCCTCGATTCATGTTTTCGGCGGGTGGCTCGTTCCTCCTCCGCCTCCTTCTTGGCTTCGGCCAGCGCGCTCTTGAGGGTATCGACCTCAGACACATCAACTATGAGCATAATAATAAAGCTTAGTCAGATACCAAATCAGAACTCATATCATTTCAGATATGCATAGGTATTGCATACCTTGCTCTTCCTCCAGTCGCCTGTTGGCCCGGATGAGTTCTTCATCGGCCCGCTCCAACTTTCACTTCAGTTCGGACACTTCGGCGGCCTAAGAGGTAGCCGCTACCAGCGAAGCCTGTTGATCACAATAGATACGTATGTTATCTCCTATGAATACTACTTGATCCTCTGTTCGGCCCTTCTTTACAAAGACCGCACAGAGTCTCAGGGGCTACTATCTATAACAGGCATATCTTTTGTATATACACAACAGCTAAAGAATATTATAGCACAAACCTCAAAGCATGTTAGAAGGCTGGTATAAGCTTCATTCAATCCGCTTTTAGCGGACTGAACCTTTTTAACCACCATACCCATAAGGTTACAACGTTCCTCCACAATGGAAGCACGCTGAAGTGCTTCCACCAGAGTGTCTTGCGCCCCTGGATTGACAAAGGTCGTCGGTGGAGTCGACGCGCCCCCATCTTTCAAAGGAGGCTGCTCGCCTGATTCCGGAGCCGTGCGGATCTCCGGAATGATATTCGGTCGGGGGCCGAATTGGGCATGGCCCCCGTCGCCGGTCTCCATGGGGGTCGGTCCCCCCCCCCTGTTTTCGGCGGCAGAGGTATTACCCTCTGATGCCACCTTGACGGCCTCCCACACCTCCCCATGGCCTGGAGAGGTTCTTCGAGGCAACACTTCGGTGTTGTCCGTAACAGTGGGTGGAGAGGCCTGCAGAGGCGTCTCGCTCTCCATCATGTTTGGCCCCAGCGAATTCCCAGAAGAGATGATCGTCGGGGGAGATCACAAGACGGACTGCAGCACGCAATTCAATGTGTTAGAACCGCAAGGCATAAAACCAGATATATGCACAGTATCTTTGAATACTTATGATTCGGCCGGGGGCTTTGCTCTAGGGCGCCTCTTGGGGATGGCTTCGGTATCTGAATCCGAGCCATACGAAAGGGATATTCTCCCCCTTTTGGACGCCTCTGCTTCTAGATCCGCGGAGGCCGCCCTTTTCTTCTTCCTCCCCTTAGGGGGAGAATTGTTTTCTTCTTCCTCCTCCTCGTCCTCATCTTCATCTCCCCCGTGGGAGGAGTGAGCCTCAGTCTCTTCGGACATAGCATCTGAAATACCTTTACGGCGGAGGCCACTTTTGGCCTCCTTGCCCTTCTTCTTCTTGTCCTTCTTCTTTGGCGCCTGGTACGGCGCCGGGACCAGCATCCTCGTTAGCAGAGGATCAGCTGGGTTCTCGGGCAGCGGAGCCGGACACTTGATCCGCTCTGCTTTCTTTGTCCAGCCCTGATCAAAGGATGGAATTCTCAGCATACCCCTTTGTGTTGCGAACTAAAATACTTACCGGGGTGGCTGGATGATCGTAGTCGAGGCCGATGTCGTCGGTCGTCTCTGGCCACGACTTCTCGGCAGATTCCAGATTGCTTTCTGTGTCGTGCCAAAGAATCGCTGCAGGGTTCGCGGCCCTTCTGGATTAAACTCCCACATGTGGAGAGGTCGGCGTTGGCAGGGAAGGGTCCGACGAAATAGCATCACCTGGATCACGTCAGGGAGGCTGGTGTTCTTTTCTATCATGTTTTTGATGCGCTTCTGCAGCATCAACACCTCGTCAGTCAACCCTCAATCTAGACCTTTGTTGAGCCACGATGCGAGTCCCATCGGGGGTCCGGATCTGAACTCAGGAGTGGCTGCCCAGTTGGCGCCGCGAGGTTCGGTGATGTAGAACCACTCCTGTTGCCATATTTTGATGGTTTCCACGAAGGCCCCCTTGGGCCAGGTGACGTTTGGGAGCTTTCTCACCATGGCGCCCCCGCAGTCTGTGTGCTGCCCGTCAACCACCTTCAGCTTCACATTGAAGACTTTGAGCCATAAGCCAAAGTGGGGGGGGGGGGAATGCGGAGGAGCGCCTCGCACAAGATGATGAACACCGAAATGTGGAGAAAGGAATTTGGGGCTAGATCATGGAAATCCAGCCTGTAATAGAATATGAGGCCACAGACAAAGGGATGGAGGGGAAACCCTAGTCCACGGTGGAAGTGGGGGATGAATACCACCCTTTCGCCGGGCTCCGGGGTGAGGATGACCTGCTTTTTTGGCAGGGATCCTGTGCGCAATGTCCGCACTCAAGTACCCCGCCTCCCGGAGCTCCTTGACATATTTCTCCGTTACGGAAGAGGCCACCCATTTGCCTTGGGAGCCAGATCCGGACATGGCTGGAGTGTTTGGTGGCGATGGAAAAGATCGAAACTTGGGCACTGGAGCTCGAGGATGGGAGTGCTGCGGAAGAAGAAGGCGTGGGGTAAAAAGATGGGTCCTTATCCCCTTATATAGGCAGTGAATATCAAGCGCCCCCTCACAAGCCTTAAAACTCGCCTATTCCCAAGGGGTTGTGCAAATGGCACAGTTGGATTACCCAAACCCACATTGATGAGGATCCCGCAATAAGGGGACACGATCTTTGCTTTGACAAGACGTGTCACCGGAGGTTGCGTCTCGAAATGCAAAGCGCGAGGCCGAAATACGGTTCGAAATAATGAAGTGGTCAGACGTAATGTTTCGCCAGTAAAGCTGTCAATATGACATGCCTTGTTTATTGATTAAGTATTGTGCCCTTGCGGTTGAGGGTTGTAACTGCTAAACAGAGCCGGATAAAGTTCTCATGTTCGGAAGACTACTTTGGAGTATTCGGAGGAGGAACCCGCCTTGCAATGCCGAAGACAATTTGCGCGCCGGACAATCGTCATTGAAGCCTGGTTCAGGGACTACTGAGGGAGTCCTGGATTATGGGGTCCTCGGGCGTCCAGGCCATGTGACTTGGGCCGGACTGATGGGCCATGAAGATACAAGATGGAAGGCCATCCCCCGTGTCCGGATGGGACTCCCCTTTGCGTGGATAGCAAGCTTGGCGTTCGGATACGTATTTTCCTTTCTCTGTAAACCAACTTTGTACAACCCTAGGCCCCTCCGGTGTCTATATAAACCAGAGGGTTTAGTCCGTAGAGGCAATCATAAATCATACAGGCTAGACATCTAGGGTTTAGCCATTACGATCTCGAGGTAGATCAACTCTTGTAACCCCTATACTCATCAAAGTCAATCAAGCAGGAAGTAGGGTATTAGCTCCATTAAGAGGGCCCGAACCTGGGTAAACATTGTGTCCCCTGTCTCTTGTTACCTTTGATCCTCAGACACACAGTTCGGGTCCCCCTACCCGAGATCTGTCGGTTTTGACACCGACAGAGGCCCAACACGAGTCTACAAGAATAAAGTTGCATAGTAGACAACAGCATCTGGGCGTCTTGAGCTGATCTCGGGATGGCACCGAGCCGACGCATCCATCAGGGCGGCATGGCGCCAGGCCTTGGCGGCCACAGCGGAAAGCGAACAGGCTGCCGTCCTGGACACGGCCGCCTGCGATGCAGCGGTGAAGGATGCTGAGGCTGCCAGGGAGTGCTGTCGAGCAGTGGAAGCCAAGTTGAAGACCTTCAGCGATGGGCAGGTGCTACGTATTGAGCTTGCGTTGGTTTTCCCCGAAGAGGAGAGGATGATGCAGCACAGTAGCGTAAGTATTTGCCTCAGTTTTTGAGAACCAAGGTATCAATCCAGTAGGAGGTCACGCGCAAGTCCCTCGTACCTGCACAAAACGATAGCTACTCGCAACCAACGCGATTAGGGGTTATCAATCCCTTCACGGTCACTTACGAGAGTGAGATCTGATAGAGATAATATCTTTGGTATTTTTGATATAAAGATGCAAAGTAAAAAGTAAAAGCAAAGCAAATAAATAAATGATGGAGATTGATATGATGAGAATAGACCCGGGGGCCATTGGTTTCACTAGTGGCTTCTCTCAAGAGCATAAGTATTCTACGGTGGGTGAACAAATTACTGTTGAGCAATTGATAGAATTGAGCATAGTTATGAGGTTATCTAGGTATGATCATGTATATAGGCATCACGTCCGAGACAAGTAGATCAAACGATTCTCGCATCTACTACTATTACTCCACTCATCGACCGCTATCCAAAGCATGCATCTAGAGTATTAAGTTAAAAACAGAGTAACGCCTTAAGCAAGATGACATGATGTAGAGGAATAAATTCATGCAATATGATAAATACCCCATCTTGTTATCCTCGATGGCAACAATACAATATGTGCCTTGCAACTCTTTACATCCTTGAGTAAGGACACCGCAAGATTGAACCCAAAGCCATGCACTTCTCACATTGCAAGAACTACCAATCTAGTTGGCCAAACCAAACGGATAATTCGAAGAGACTTGCAAAGATAACTCAATCATACATAAAAGAATTCAGAGAAGATTCAAATATTATTCATAGATAAGCTGGATCATAAACCCACAATTCATCGGTCTCAACAAACACACTGCAAAAAGAAGATTACATCGAATAGATCTCCACAAGAGAGGGGAGAACATTGTATTGAGATCCAAAAGAGAGAATAAGCCATCTAGCTACTAGCTATGGACCCGAAGGTCTGAAGTAAACTACTCACACTTCATCGGAGGGGCTATGGTGTTGATGTAGAAGCCCTCCATGGTGGATGCCCTCTCGTGGAGCTCCTAACAGGCCCCAAGATGGGATCTCGTGGATACGAGGAAGGCACGACGGTGGAATTAGGTTTTGGCTCCGTATCTAGTCTATTGGGGGTACGAGGTATATATAGGAGGAAGAATGCGTCGGTGGAGCTCCGAGGGGCCCACGAGGCAGGGGTCGCGCCTAGGGGGGCGCGCCCTCCACCCTCGTGACCTCCTCGGAAGCTTCTTGGAGTAGGGTCCAAGTCTCCTGGATCACGTTCGGTGAGAATATCACGTTCCCGAAGGTTTCATTCCGTTTGTACTCCGTTTGATATTCTGTTTCTTTGAAATACTGAAATAGGCAAAAAAAACAGCAATTCTAGGCTGGGCCTCCGGTTAATAGGTTAGTCCCAAAAATAATATAAAAGTGAAAAATAAAGCCCATTATAGTCCAAAACAGTAGATAAAGTAGCATGGAGCAATAAAAAATTATAGATATGTTGGAGACGTATCAGCAGGCTGCCGAGGCTCGCTAGCGCGAGGTGCGGGAGGAGGAGCTGAAGGCCTGGGAAGCTGCAGTCACCGACCGCGACACCGAGCTGGAGCAAGCGGCACAGAAGCAAGCCACAGAGCGCGACCGCCTGGCGAAGCTGAAGGAGGAGGTGGAGGTGGAGAAGACCCAGCTGGAGGCCAAGGAAAAAGTTCTCACCAAGAAGCGTGCTGCCTTCAACTCCCCTGAGCAAAGGTCCCACAAGGCACTGTAGGATCTCTACAGGAGGGGGTTGAAGAAGCCGTTGGTGACTGTGGAGGAAGGCCCTGCTGAGCTGCTCCCCTAGCTTGTCACGACGCTCGAGGGCATTGTCGTCGGAGTCGGCCCCATGGTGGAAGGAGAAGCTCGCGCGCTCTCCTCCTCGGTTGTGCCGCGTGTCTTCGGCCACCTCCATCTTCGCGACCCCAACTTCGACTTCGGTGCCCTGCTTGAGCCGGTGGACTCGTAGCATTGCACCACTGTTGCTGAAGCTGTGAAGGGTCAGGTGGAGGCCCTGACGTGGAAGTTCCTCGCTATTGACCCCGCGGCCACGGCCGGTGGCGCCGCCGACCCTACGACTACTGCTGGCGGCGCAGGTGACGGCAACACCGTCGAGGACGGGGCACTCCTCGCGGGTGATGACAGCGCCCAAGGCTGAAGAAGAAGCTCGACGGAGTCGCTCCCCTCCATTTTATTTCCTACAACGCGTATTGGGCCTCATGGAGGCGTTAAGACTTATGCTTGGTGTTTTAAGAGACAGTATGTTTTGTAATAACTTGCTAGGGTTTTGCGATTTCCTTTTGGTTTGCTTTAGCATTCTGCATCGGCAGGGCCCAGCCCCACGCATACCTCAGCCGCCGTTGGGTCGTCCAGATCGCCAGGATGAAACCAAGGGGTGAGGGGCTACGCGACCAGTTAGGCTCCTGAGTCGCGATGCTCAGGAGTCCCCCTTGACGTACGAACAGCTCCTGGGAAGGGACGCGAGAGTAGGTCTCGGCATTCTGCATCGGCAGGGTCTGGCCCCGCGCATACCTCAGCTGCCGTTGGGTCGTCCGGATCGCCAGGACGAAATCAAGGGGTGAGGGGTTACGTGACCAGTGAGGCCCCTGGGTCGCGATGCCCAGGGGTCCCCCTTGACGTACGAACAAATACCCAATTACATGCCCTCGCCGGGATTTCGCTCGGGAGGGGTGCGCGAAGACCGGGTCCAAGGGACCTAGTGAGGGGGGTACGCCAGGCATGGCCTGAGCGCAGCCCCCATGCCTAGCCCCCTCGCACTACTCTCCTGAGGGGAAAGCAGCGCGGTGAAGCCGAGCACTGAGCCTGGCGGCTCCTTGAGGTTGACGCGGCCGTGAGGCCGCCCCCAGTTGTTTATCTCCAGCGCGGAGCAAGGCGCTTCCGCTCTTCACGGCTATAGCCGCTCCTCGACCGTGTCAACTGCCAGCGCGGAGCATGGTGCTTCCACTGGTGCGTGGGTGGGAGTTCCCTCGGAGGGCGGCTTCCGAAGCGTGTACAGCCCTGCCCTGACACATGGCTTGCACGGCAAGGCTAGAGGAGGTGTATATGGGCACTCATGAGCCAGCGTGGGACTCACGAGGCCCTACCTCAAGGCGGATTGCGCCTGAATTTGATCTGCGATGGTTGTGACAGTCCTGCAAGGTGGTTAGGCTACCTGCGTCGAGTGAATCTCCTGAGGTTATCGCATGATAAGGCCGAACACCAACGACCCCAGGAGGTGATGTGAACGGGGCTGGCCCGCCAGACAGAGCTCAGCCGTTGGGTTTGTCGATGCTACAGGAACGGACCCGAGCACAGACGCCGTGTCCAGTCTTCTCATGCAAATGTCCTGAAGAAAGACAGCCGGCGCGCGGCTCCCGTGGTGACGAGGCACCGTGTCGCGCGCCCTAACTTACCTACCCCCGATTAGCTCATGCGAGAACAAGGCACCGAGGACCATGGGAGGTGACGTGCATGGGAGCTGGCCCACGAGCCAGAGCTCAGCCACTTGGGTTTAGCGACGCTGCAGAGACGGACCCGAGCACAGGCGCCGTGCCAGTCCTTAATCATGAGGCGATCGCGAGCGGGCTTGCAAGGGCGTACAAATTTCATGGCGACGAAGCACCGGGCAGGCATATAATGACTATAATCAACTCATGGGTAAGTTAGAGCTAGTTCTGATAGATGCAAAAAGATACATGTTGCACGTACAGACCCACGCGGCTTGGGGATGATGCAGCCCGAGGGGCGCCCCCAACAAAGTGAATCAGAACACGAAAGGATACATGTCGCAGGGACATGCCCGTGCGATCCAGGGATAATGTAGCCCGAGGGGCCCTCCAACTGAATAAACCGGAAAATGTCACCTGGCACTGTTGATGAAGAAGTGTTGGAGTAGCTGAAGACGCATGTTGAAGAAGTCGCTCCTCATGAGCTGCCTGGGTCCTGAACCTCGGGAGGCTCTGGGTGCTCAGGGGGCTCGCGAAGAGCCGTCGCCATCTCCGCCAGGATCGCCTGGTGCCTGGCCTCCTGAGCCGCCATGACGCTCCGCAAATGTCGCTGGATGGTGACAGTCGCGTTCGACAGGCCGAAAGGCATGCGTACGCAGTTGTGAGGGGGGGCCTCACAACGACCAACGCGTGATGGCCAGAAGCGTTCCTAAGACGCGGCCCTGTTGAGCCCAGGATGTCGACGGAGACGCGCAGCTCGCTGTCCTCGCTAGGACAAGGAGTCGCGTCGAGTGGTGGGCGGCGGTTCTCGCCTCTTGAAGCTCCTCTGTTGCCTTGGTGATGAACTCCTGAGCACCTAGCACCCTGTGCCTTGTGCTCTCCTGACGGAAGCGCGCGCTGAAGCACGACTCCACATGGTGCCCGAGCGCCTCCCTCGTGAGGTTGAGATCAAAGGCCCTCCAGAGGAGAGCCTTTAAGCCCAACCTGAGAGGGGCGCCGGGCGCGCCTCCCTATGCGAGAGAGAGGGGCGCCCCATCCTTGGGCGCTAGTTCAGAGGTGGTGCCACAGGTGACGCCACTCTCCTGAGGCTCTTGACGGAGCAGCTGCTTCTCCTTCTTGGGGACAGCCTCAGGAGGGTAGATGGCGCCTTCATTGTCTGGGTTCTCGACCGCCGTAGCCTGGTAGGCGTGCTCGAGGGAGCACACCGCGTCCTTTTCGTTGCATGCAACCGTCATGACGCCGCTGATGCCTGGCATCTTGAGGACGTTGTAGCCGTGGTGCGTAGCTGCCATGAACTTGGCCAGAGCCGGATACCCGAGGATGGCGTTGTACGGAAGCCGGATATGGGCGACATTAAAGTCGATGAGCTCGGTGTGGTAGTTGTCGCGGGTGCCGAAGGTGACGGGAAGGCGGATCTGCCCTATCGGGGTGGTAGAGCCGTCGGTTACTCCTGAGAAAGGCTTGGTGGGCTATAGCTGGTCATAGGGCACTTGGAGGCGGTCGAACGTCTCGACGGAGAGAACATTGAGCCCCGCTCCGCCATAAATGAGGGTCTTGGTAACGAGGACGTTGCTGATGACGGGTGAGCAGAGCAACGGGAGGGCTCCAGCTGTAGCCGAATAATTGAGCTAGTCGGAGGAGTAGAAGGTGATGGTGCACCTGGACCACTTGATGGGCCGCAACGCTCCGAGCTTGGGGAGGGCCGCGTTCACCTCACACGTGAACTGCTTGAAGATGCGATGAGAATCTAGGGCCTGAGCGCCACCGAGGATGCAGGCGATGGCTCGGGGCTCCTGGAAGCCCCCGGCACCCTTGTCCTGGTGGTGGTCGTCGTTCCTCCTTGATGGTGGTGGCAGCGGAGGGAGGCCAGCATTGCCCTGAGGGCGGTCCTCCCGAGGCTGATCTGTCCAGGGGCCCTCGCGAGGCGGGGCCTACCAGCGGTCCTCGCGAGGCTGATCGCGCCAGTCCTGACGGGGGCCGCGGTTGTCCCAGCGTCCTCCGCCTCGGCCTCCTCCACGGTCGTACCCTTGGTCGCCGCGCTCGGGGCGGCGGCCAAAGCGTCCGTCACAGAGGGCCCTTAGCTCCTGGCAGTCACTGGTGTTGTGGTTGTGCACGTTGTGGAGGATGCAGAATGGGCGGCCTCTCTTGGACGACTCCGGGTGGTCACAGCCGCGCTTCGTCTCGGGCTCGGCCGCAAGCACAGCCGGGCCCTTGCGCTTCACGTCCTTGGCCTTGGCCTTCTTGTCTTCTAGGTCTGCATCTTGATGCTCTAGGAGGGAGAGGCGACCTTCCTCGGCCCTCGCGCACTTGTTCGCCATGTTGAATATCTCTAGCACAGTGCACAGGTCCTCGTTGATGGCGAGCTCCTCCTTCATCCTGACGTCGCGAACGCCGCCGCTGAACGCCGAGATGATTGCTTCGTCTGTTACCTTGGGATCTTGAGGCGCACACCGATGAAGCGCTGGATGTACTTCTGCAGCGTCTCCCCTGGTTGTTGCTTTATGTGGCGCAGGTCACCTGCGGCTGGTGAGCGAGCGCGGGTACCTTGGAAGTTGGCGATGAACCGCCCCTTCATCTCGTCCCAAGAGGAAACCGACCCAACAGGAAGATTGAGGAGCCACGAGCGCGCACCGTCTTTGAGGGCCATGGGGAACCAGTTTGTCATGACCTTTTCGTCACCGTTGGCCGCCTCGATGCTCAGCTCCAGGAACTCCGCAGGGTCGGGGGTGCCGTCGTAGCGTGGAGGCATGTGAGTCCATTACTAATGCTTATAATCTTCTAAGTCTTCCATTTCTGAAAACTAAAAACCTGACATGTGAATCCATTACTAATACCATCCTCTTTTTCTTCATTGACAAATACTACCATTTCATCGTAAAAGTGGACGGGCGCGACAACATGCGCCTTCAATGATCTAGTTGTCTATGAGACGAATGAGAACCTGACGCTTGATGGCTACTTTCTGTGTTAAAAGAAAAAGACTTAGCAGCTGGGTCGTGATTTGATCAAAATCCCAACCATGTACACCTATACATCCAACCAGAAATGAGAATCGAATCAAGATTTATAATTTATTTCTCGACACAGAATATCCAATATAGTACAGTCTCGGACCCTCATCAGAAGTTCAGAACATCGAAACAGTAGAGTAGCATTAGGAGATCGCCATTCACCAACACATCAGCGCTCAGCGGGCGTGTCACCTTGGTACACGAACCGCCTGAGGACTCGCATCAGCTCGTCGGCCGCCTCGCCGAACGGCTGAAGGACAGAGAAGCCATGCTGCTGTCCCTCGAACTCGACTAGCTCGACGTCTTTCCCCATGTCCTTGAGCCTCGCCGCGTACCCCAGCACGCGGTCACGGAGGACGTCCCCCGATGGCGCCACGACGAGAGCCTGCGGGAGCTCCACCGGCGCGAGGCTGGGGCTCTCCGGCCCGAACGGATTCGCCACTGGGTGGTCCCTGCTCGCCCCGACCGGAAGCGACATGTGCCAGAGCTGCTCGCATATCTCCACAGGCAGGGACACGCCCGTCGGCGGGTCGGCCTCCGACGCCGTGCGCTCGGCGCCGCCGAAGAAGGCGGAGAGGAGTACGTACCCGACGACGCGCACGGGGCTGACTGGGAGCCGCGCCGTGGTGACCTGGACGGTGAGGTGGTGGGCCAGGTTGGCGCCCGCCGACACGCCGGAGACGAAGGTCCGGGCGAAGTCCGCGGACTCCGCGAGCCACGGGTCGGCGCCGGCGCCGAGCTCGGCCTGGCCGCGCAGCCAGGAGAGGAAAGCCGCGCCGTCGTCGATGGCCGCGGGGAGGCGGTGCTCGGGGGCGAGGCGGTACTGGACGGACAGCACGACGGCCGGGAGCTCGGCGGCGGCGCGGAGGCAGAACGCGTGGAAGGGCGGCTGCGCGAAGGAGCCGAGGCAGTAGCCGCCGCCGTGGAAGTACACCAGCACCGGGAGCTTTCCGCCGCCGTCCACGGCCGACAACGCCGACGCCGGCCTGTAGACGCGGACGCGAAGGCCGTGCGCCGCGTGGTACACCACGTCCTTCCATTCCACGCCGGGGACGTCCGGGAACGGCTCCTTTGGGCCGAGGACGGACTCGTCGCCGCGGAGGACGGAGCCGTCGCTGAGGAGCTGGACGACGCCGAGGAGATCCTCCACGACGTGCGGTGCCGCGTCGCCGGGCATGGTGTGAGTGTGATACGGAATTACGGATACGGTCGATGGTTGCCGCCCAGGTCGTCGCGGTTTATGGACGTTGTGTGGCAGACCTTTAGTAGAGGCGGGATCCACGTGGTCACTTCTTCCCGTGCACGTGAGCTGGGCAGATCACTCTGGATCTTGGATCTGTGAGGCTGGTTGGTCAGAGTGAAGCTTGCATCAAGAATACGCATACGTTACTTGGTTTACGTATTACCTTTATAGTAAGATACTATCTTAGAATTAGTATTATAGGTGGTCTCATTTATCGCTACGCATTTACACATAGTAACATCACATTTATTATGTTATGGTATCTACCTATGTTACTATAACCATCTCTCTCTTTCTTAATTGTCTGCCACATAAGCATGTTTGCGAGTCCCAAGTGCATGATACTACTTATGTTACCCCCACTATGGCCAGCCTGACAGCTTCGGCCTTCTCGAGGATGACTGATTCCACACTTCAATGCCGTGGGAAGAAAGATACACGAGCTCCGGGAAAAGAAATGAACTAGCCGTTGAAAAATGTGCCGGAAGGGTCGCTGAGTGTTCAAAGGGCAAGGTAAATGGTTTGAAGGGCCAGGGGCTTTCAAAGGCAGCGAGAGAGGTACTTGTAAAATCTGTTCTCCAAGCCACACCAACTTATGCCATGAGTTGTTTCCACCTCACAAAGAAAATGTGTCGGAACCTGACTTCTATCTCGTCAAAATTCTGGTGGGGGGCAACAAATGGTGACAAGAAGGTGCATTGGATTTCCTGGAAGAAGATGTGCGAGGCAAAGAGGGATGGAGGTCTCGGGTTTCCTGACCCGGAAGCTTTCAACCAAGCACTCTTGGCCAAACAGGCATGGAGGATCCTACAATATCCAACATCACTATGTGCTCGTGTTCTCAAGGCAAGGTACTTCCCGGATACAACGATAATGTCGGCCACTTGGCCCTCGGGGGGTTCTTTCACCTTTCGAAGCATTCTGCATGGGCGTGATCTGTTGAGAGAAGGACTAGTTTGGAGGGTCGGGAATGGAACTAGCATCAACATACACCATGATAACTGGATCCCGAGAAGCGGTAGTATGAAGCCACTTGGAGCTATCTTTGTGCAGGGAATAACTAAGGTGGCCGACCTAATGGTTGAGACCGGTGATGCTTGGAACCATGCCATAGTCGATGATATGTTCTCGCCTGATGATGCGCTAGATATCAAACAGATTGCTATCGGGGGGCTGGCAATGGAGGACTGCTTAGCATGGAACTACACAAAGAACGGTATGTTCACAGTGCGTTCCGCTTATCACCTGAGGATGACCATTAACAGGCTGAAAACCGGACGGCCGGAAGCAGCGTCTTCAGTTAACAAGCACCAAGGGTACTTGGGTCTTTGGGATACAAGCGCACCAAATAAAGCTAAAATTCACATGTGGAGGGTCATTAGGAACGGTTTGGCTGTGGGTGCGGAGCTGTTTCGACGGAGAATCAAGCTAGGAGTATTTTGTGTAGTGTGCGGGCGGGAGGAGACTATCATGCACAGATTTTGGACCTGCCAACATTCTGTCCAGTTTTGGGACCAGTTACGCTCGGAAAAGGGAGTTTCGGTGGCTGCCCCACAGATTTTTCACATGCTCTCAGAGCGAGCTGGCGAATTGGTTGCTTGGGTGGTTTGTTGAAGCCCAAGAAGATGAGAGGCAGGCGATGATCCATGTCGTTTATGCTTTGTGGTTGGCACGGAATGAGACGAAGAATGGAAAGAAAATTGATGCACCACATGAAATAATGGAGAGGGTTTGCTCCTTCATGCAGGAATGGTGAGAGGTTCATGAGAAGCCGAGACGGGAGACCAAACAAACGGTTATACAGAGGTGGACAGCGCTGGAGGAGGGATGGTTCAAAGCTAATACCGATGGCGCCACGTCAAAGTTCGGAGGCAAGAGTGGAGGAGGAGTCGTGCTTCGAGATCATCATGGTGCCTTTCTGGCGGGAGCGAGCCATTTCTTTCCTCATATTGTTGGGGAACATAGTAATTTCAAAAAGTTTCCTACGCACACACAAGATCATGGTGATGCATAGCAACGAGAGGGGAGAGTGTTGTCCACGCACTCGTGAGACCAAACGGAAGGCGTTATAACAACGCGGTTGATGTAGTCAGACGTCTTCACGGCCCGACCGATCAAGCACCGAAACTACGGCACCTCCGGAAGTTCTAGCACACGTTCAGCTCGATGACGATCCCGGACTCCGATCCGGCAAAGTGTCGGGAAGAGTTCCGACAAAGACGACGGGCGTGCAGGACGATCTTGATGTTCTACCGTCACAGGGCTTCGCCTAAGCACCGCTACAATATTATCGAGGATTATGGTGGAGGGGGGCACCGCACACGGCTAAGAGATCTCAAGGATCAATTGTTGTTGTCTTTGCGGTGCCCCCCCTACCCCCGTATATAAAGGAGCAAGGAGGAGGGGGCCGGCCAAGAGGAGGAGGCGCGCCCAAGGGGGGAGTCCTACTCCCACCGGGAGTAGGACTCCTCCTTTCCTTGTTGGAGTAGGAGAAAGGAAGGGAGAAGGAGAAGAAAGGAAGGGAGAAGGAGAAGAAAGGAAGGGGGCGCCCCCCTTCCCTAGTCCAATTCGGACTAGCCCATGGGGAGGGGTGCGGCCAACCTTTGGGGCCTTTTTCTCCTTTCCCGTATGGCCCATCAAGGCCCAATACGAATTCCCGTAACTCTCCGGTAATCCGAAAAATACCTGAATCACTCGGAACCTTTCCGATGTCCGAATATAGTCGTCCAATATATCGATCTTTACGTTTTGACCATTTTGATACTCCTCGTCATGTCCCCGATCTCATCCGGGACTCCGAACTCCTTCGGTACATCAAAACTCATAAACTCATAATATAACTGTCATCGAAACTTTAAGCGTGCGGACCCTACGGGTTCGAGAACAATGTAGACATGACCGAGACACGTCTCTGGTCAATAACCAATAGCGGAACCTGGATGCTCATATTGGCTCCTACATATTCTACGAAGATCTTTATCGGTCAGACCGCATAACAACATACGTTGTTCCCTTTGTCATCGGTATGTTATTTACCCGAGATTCGATCGTCGGTATCTCAATACCTAGTTCAATCTCGTTATCGACAAGTCTCTTTACTCGTTCCGTAATACATCATCTTGCAACTAACTCATTAGTTGCATTGCTTGCAAGGCTTAAGTGATGTGCATTACCGAGAGGGCCCAGAGATACCTCTCCGACAATCGGAGTGACAAATCCTAATCTCGAAAATACGCCAACCCAACATGTATCTTTGGAGACACCAGAGAGCTCCTTTATAATCACCCGATTACGTTGTGATGTTTGATAGCACACAAAGTGTTCCTCACAGTAAACGGAGTTGCATAATCTCATAGTCATAGGAACATGTATAAGTCATGAAAAAGCAATAGCAATATACTAAACGATCAAGTGCTAAGCTAATGAGAATGGGTCAAGTCAATCACATCATTCTCCTAATGATGTGATCCCATTAATCAAATGACAACTCATGTCTATGGTTAGGAAACATAACCATCTTTGATTAACGAGCTAGTCAAGTAGAGGCATACTAGTGACATTCTGTTTGTCTATGTATTCACACAAGTATTATGTTTCCGGTTAATACAATTCTAGCATGAATAATAAACATTTATCATGAAATAAGAAAATAAATAATAACTTTATTATTGCCTCTAGGGCATATTTCCTTCACATATATTGGAGGCAGAGGCTGCGGAGATCATGGCATGCAAGAGGGCCCTGTTGGCGGCAGGGGAGGCTAATGTTCAGAGAATACAACTAGAGCTGGACAGCCAAGCTCTAGTTCAGATGATTAACAGCCCAGATAGGATTTTGGCGCCGACGGGTTCATGGGTGGAGGAGATCAAGATCATGCTTCGATCCTTTGTGGATTTTAAAGTTTCGTGGGTGAGGCGTTCTGCTAATGTTGCCGCGCATAGGTTATCTAAGTTAGGTGTTGGTGAAGAACTTCGTAAGTTTTGGCTTGGATCACCCCAGATTGCATTCTGGAAGTGATCGCAGGCGAGATTCCAAACTTGTTTTAAGTTTTGAATAAAAGCGACGACGTTAACCCTAAAAAATGCCGTTGAAAAATGAAAATGCTGGATTGCCCATCAAGGCATACAAATGGACGCGTCCTTTCCCCACTTGCCCTGAGTTATTTTTTCATGATCATACAGGCATATACTCATCTCTATGAATAGACCCATGCACACTCTACCCCTACGAGCACCTTCAAGAGATTGAGCCGACACATTATTTTAAGATTGGCAAAGTTACCACGGATGCCTCCTTTGTAGCGCACATCATCAAAAGATCTGGAATAAATTAAAAAAAAATATGAGCACCAATATCAAGTGTGAGACTTGAACTCTAATGAGCAAGGGGCAAGGGATACCATCTTCTTCATAACCATTCAACCACATGTTGGTTTGTATTTGCCTTGAGTTTTGCTACTATAATCCCACACCTAGGAAGAAGCTACAAAATTCTAACGTAACCTTCCTAAAAGCTTCTCTCCCACGCCCTCTCCCCAAAAAATTTCCCAAGATTGCTCAAGACTCAGCTTCATATATCCAAACTTCCCAAGATTGCTCAAGGTTCAGCCCAAACGGGGTGCCGGTGCGATTGGTGGTACTGTCGTGATAAATAAGTGGAAAGGCATCTGTTTTTTGTGCAGCTGAATCGAAGATTCCCCGGGTTATGCTTTTGGCGTGTCTCGATTGACTCGTTCCATAAGAATATCCTTTTTTTATCAAGAATATCTTTATTTCGATGAGCGTTTTTTTTTCGAAAGGGGGATGACCCCGGCGTTTGGAAACTATATTACTACCGCCGTACCAAGATAAGTGTCTCAACTTTATACTAACTTTAGTACAAAATTGTACTAAGCTTGAGACAATTATTTTGAGGCAAAAGGAGCTTTAAATTATTCACCAAGACATTACTACATCCATCCTGGTTTATTGGTCTCCTTCGCATTTTGTGCTTAATTTTGATCTTAGATTTAACTAATAAAATGTTTATTCATGTAACAAAAAATAATATCCCCGGAAACTATATTCAAATACGAATTCAACGATATAATTTTTGATGACATGCGTTATTTTTTTTCTTAGTTAAATCTACGGTTAAAGTTTGACACCAAATACTAAGAAGACTAATAAACCAGGACGAAGGTAGTACAAAGTAATACATCACTAAATCTGAATCCACCATCTTTTTTTTTGAAAATAAAACATCCTCTTTATTTATTAGTAATAATGGTTACATCATCTATAAGAAAATTTACAATACCGTTCAAAGGTTCCTCAAACTAATCCCTTGTCTCAGAAAATTTAGCTACTCTGGCAATTTCATGAGCTACTTTATTTGCCTTCCTATTACAATGTTCAAATCTAACTAACGGAAAATCACAAGCCATAAAATAACAATCATCAAACACAGCTGCCGCCGCTCCCGCTATATGTCCTCCATTCTTCATCGTGTCAATTACTTTCATATTGTCGGAGTTAACAACAAGACGGTTGCTCCCCGCCTTTTGTGCAAGTAATAAGCCAAAACGTAGTGCCATAGCTTCCGCTGTTAAGACATCTGCACACCAATCCATTTTCCAATTCCCTCCAACAATAAATCTTCCTTTATCATCTCTAAGTACAGCTCCCGTTGTGCCTCTAAGCATGTCTTGATCGAAAGAAGCATCGACATTTAATTTGACAAAACCTAGAGGGGGTCTCGTCCACCCCTCTATTCTATTTGTTGCCTTGGAGGATTGGGCAATAACATAGTTTGTTGTTATAGCACGGACTCCCATAGAAATTTGGTATGCATCTTGGGTCTTCCCATGATGGACTAACGAACGTCTTTCCCACCATAAATACCAGGTTGTTATAGCGATCAGTTCGCGAACATTCTGTATGCCCACTATAGATAGCTCGTGTTCTGGCATAAGAAGTAGAAATTCGAGTACTGCCTCTCCCGCACGATCGATAACACAAGCTTTTTTAATGGCTTCGTGCAATCTCAGTTTCTCCCACACCTCTTTTGCCTTTTGACACAAAAATAATAAGTGTTTAGTATCTTCATGCCCGTTCGAACATGATGGGCAGGTGGGCGAAACTTTCATATGTCTATTAGCAAGTGTAACACGACATGGGAGGGTTCCATGTAAGGTACGCCAAATAAAGATCTTCACCTTTGCTAGACAAGATAATTTCCAAATCTTGCTCCAAATAGTATTGACACTTGTTCCACCCATGCCATCTGATTGTTGCAATTTCCTCCCATGTTGTGTTTTCCATTCCTCCAGATAAGCAGAATGAACCGTGAACAGTCCATTCTTTGTAAAGCTCCAAGCTATGAAATTCGACATGTTATACGTGGGGAGGGGGATCGTAAGCACCCTCTGGACATCAATTGGCCAGAACGTTTGTCTTACCAAATCTTCATCCCAGCAATTGTTTATTGGATCTATAAGATCAACAACTTTTGTTAGAAGCTGCCCTCTTCTAGGAGTGATAATTTTCCTATTGGCCCCATTCAGGATCCATGCATCTCTCCAAATATCAATATTCTGTCCATTACCAACTCTCCAAATATAACCTTTTTTGAGAGAATCCACTCCGGCCATAATGCTTTGCCAAGTGAAAGAAGATCCTTTTTTCAGACTCGCATTCATTAAATCTCCATCCGGAAAATATTTAGCTCTCAAAATGGTGGCACATAGGGAATCAGGATTATCAAGCAGACGCCACGCTTGTTTGGCTAACAAGGCCAGATTGAAACAATGTATATCACGAAAACCCATTCCTCCTTGGTCTTTTGGTACACACATCTTCCACCATGCCATACAATGCATTCTCTTCTGGTTGTCTTCATCACCCCACCAAAAGTGTGACATCGCGTCAATGATTCCTTTACATATTTTTTAGGAATTTTAAAGACGGACATTGCATAAGTTGGGATAGCTTGTACAACCAATTTGAGAAGGATTTCCTTTCCTCCTGCTGATAGCAGCTTTTCCTTCCAACCACTGATTTTCATGACAATTCGATCTATTAAGAATTCGAAACAATCACTTCTGTCCATACCCACATTTGAAGGCAGACCCAAATATTTGTCACTGAGAGCTTCAATCATAATATTCAGAATAGTACATATATGTGCCTTATCTTCCACTTTCGTGTTGGGACTAAAAAATATACTAGATTTTTCAACACTCACCATTTGCCCCGAAGCAGCACAATAAGAATCCAAAACTGATTTCAGTGCCTCCGCGTTCATCGAATTAGCTTGCATCAGGATAAGTGAATCGTCCGCGAAGAGGAGATTTGAAATAGATGGGGCATCTCTGCTAACTTTAATTCCGGAAATACTTCCATTCTCCTCTGCATTAGCTAAGAGTGCAACAGGGCCTTCCGTACATAACAAAAATAGATATGGGGAGAGAGGGTCCCCCTGCCTCAATCCTCTAGATGGTTTGAAGCTCTCTGTTTCTTCCGTGTTAAAACGAACCCAATATTCCACCGAGGACACACATTGCATAATTAAATTCACCCAATCCTGCTGAAAACCTAGTCGCAACATGATTTCCTTCAAAAAAGGCCACTCCACTCGATCATATGCTTTGTGCATGTCCAGTTTGATTGCACACATGCCCTCTTTACCGGTCCTTTTATTTTTTATTTTATGAAAACATTCATAAGCCACTAAGATGTTATCTGTAATCATTCTTCTAGGCACAAAGGCACTTTGGGTAGGGCTAATAATATCTGGGAGGATTGTCTTTAGACGAGCAGCAATCATCTTTGAAATGACCTTATACACCACATTGCATAAACTGATTGGTCTATATTGAGTTACCTTTTCTGGGGAGTTAACTTTTGGGATCATTACTATTGTAGTATCATTCCAACCATCAGGTATAGTACATGTTGTAAGTGCATCTAGTGCCCCCCTAGTTGGTTTTGGAGTATTGACGACAAATGTGGTTGAGGGACTAATGCGTTTGTGAGAATTGCAGGATAACGCAGGTAGTGTCCCTCATTGATTCGGTTTACCTACCGGAGATGACCCCTAAAAATGTATGAAGACATCGAAGACAATGGTGGTATGAAAAGATATACATATCGAAGACTATGACATGAGAAGACATTGTGTGAAGACTATGGAGCGCGAAGACTGTGTAGTTTCGTTGTTTCCGTTTTTCTTCTTTGTTGAGTCATAGGAACCACCGCACTGTTAAGTGGGGTCCAAGTGAACTAAGTCAGAGTGACTGAAGTGATGCACAACTCAAATCCTATGTCTTCGAGCGAAGACAATGAGAGGAAACCTTATCCAGAGCTGGATGAGTCAGCCTTGCTTGTAGCCCAAGTAAAGTTGCCGCGTGTGTTTGAAATCTGACCGTTGGAACACGTGTCAGTTCCTTAGTGACCCAGGGTCATTTTGGACAAATCAGGTCGGGTTGCCTAGTGGCTACAAATAGCCCACCCCCTAAACCATAAATTGGTGGTTGCTCAGAGTTTGTATACGGCTTTTGTCATTTGAGAGCAACCCACCTCGAAGCATTTGAGAGAGAGAAATCCTTGCGAGGACAAAGCCCAAAACACCCAGAGCCAAAGAGTGTTAGGCATCACTGAAGTCTTTCTGTCTGTGTGACCTGAAGACTTATTACACTTGAGGATTGTGTATCCTCCAGCCGGTTAGGCGTCGCGTTCTGAGCATCCAAGAGTAATTGTGGTTTGCCGGTGAACGAAGTCTGTGAAGGTTTGGAAGTCTCCCTTGAAGACTTACCAGAGTGATTGGGTGAGGACTAGGTGTCCTTAGCTCAAGGGGAATAAGGTGAAGACACGGTCTTCTGAGTTAAATCTCAGCCTCCCTAACCAGACGTACAGTTGTCACAGCAACTGGAACTGGTCCAACAAATCTTGTGTCTTCAACAAGCAACTGGTTCTATCCCTTCCATCCTTTACTTAAGTTTGTCTTCGTGAAGTCACTCCCCATATGTCTACCTGTTTGACTTCATTGTTTGGCTACTACTGTTGATGGGTTTCATACTATCTTCCATCCTGATCCCTTCTACTACTTAGCTGCTGTTAGTCTTGTACTTCCACATCATTACATACTTGACTATGGCCTGCTTATGGTAGTTTAACTTCTGCTGCATATCAACTAGGTTATTTCTGTTGTTTGTCTTTGAAACTTCCATGTTTTGAAGACTCTCATAAAAATCGCCTATTCACCCCTCCTCTAGTCGATACTAGCACTTTCAATTGGTATCAGAGCAAGGTACTCCCTTGTTCTGTGTGATTCGGTTTAACCACCTGGAGTTTCAGCTATGTCGACTGCAGGATTGAGGAATGTATCTTGCCCCACCTTTGATGGTCATGAGTATCCTCGGTGGAAGGCCATGATGAAGAAGCGACTCATGGCTATGGATAGCGAACTGTGGACCGTCACTGAGATTGGTCTTACAGATCTATGCAAGATGGCGAATGCCGATGACACTCGCAAGTACACTCTATTGAACCTCACCGCGAAGAATGTCATCTGCTCATGTCTGTCTCGAAATCAGTTCAGGAATGTCATGCACCTCAATCATGCGAAGCTAATCTGGGACCGGCTTTCTGAGGTCTATGAAGGTCATCGTACTCGTCATGATCCTTGGTTTGAGGATTACAAGGAGTCTCTCAAAGAGATGACCTTTGCACCTGAATCGTCATCATCTTCACCATGCCTCATGGCAAAGGGTACTAAGGTAACTGAATGTAACCTTTCTGAATCTAGTGATGATGAATCAGGTGATGAAACTGGCATCAGCTATGTCAAACTTGCTTCCCTTGCCACTAAACAACAAAGAGCCTTGGAAAAGGTTCAAGACATGCTTAGTAAGAGCGATGATATGTTGGGTGATGAAATGGATAAGTCAAAAGCATTGGCTGAGAGTCTTCAGAGACTTCATTCCAAGTTTGACGCCCTTCAAGATCAGCATAATGCTCTCTTGTCTGATCACGAGAAGCTTTCTTCTGAATGTCTTCAAAGAAAGCGGGATCTTGAGAGGATAAGAGTGGATTATTAAGATCTTCAGAAGGAGCGTGATTCATTACTCGCTCAACAGATCAGTCCCGCTCAGGATGGAATTGAACCACCATGTCTAAAATGCATTGAGCGTGATAACGCTACATCTGTTGCTGAATGTTCCACTACTGTTGCTGTTTCATTGTCTTCACCTACTGAAGTGATTTCTAACCCCTCTGCGGAGGATACCACTAGTATTGCTGTTGAAAATGCTAGGTTGAAGACATTGCTTGAAACAGGGATGTACAAAAGTTTGAAGGGACATCAGACACTCTGCGATGTCCTCAAAAAGCAGATTCTGAACCGAAACCCTAGGAAAGAGGGTGTTGGGTTCGAGAGGAAAATGAATGCTGATGGTTCTTACTGGAAGCCTGAGAAGTATCCCAAAACCACATGGGTTGCTGCAAAGGAACCTTCAGTGGATCCATCCACTTTATCTGGATTTACCTGTGCTAATCCTATTATCATTGATGCAAACTATAAACTGTTCAAAAATCAAAATGGTGAAGTGTTTGCCAGGTATATTGGTACTAACTGCAGGAATGGACCTCCTATGAAGAAGATCTGGGTTCCCAAAAGCTGCCTTGAGAATCTTCCAGTGAATGTCATCATGACACCACCAGTGAAGAAGACAAATCCCAGAACAAAAGCATCATATGGTCCAACGGCTACTTACGAACACAGGACTCACTTGAGTCACCCTAACGCCAATGTTATGCAGGGAAATCATACTCAGACTCATGAATATGAGCGTGTGTCTTCAAACCGCTATGTTCATAGAACTAAGAACTTTTCTGCTTATTCACATGAGTATCATTCATCTCCTGCAAGGCTATTTGCTAGGGCTTCAAAGCCGAAATTCTCAGATGCTGCACTTAGACTCATTGCTTCTAAGCCACCCCTGAAAATGTGGGTGGTGAAAAAAATTAACTCTCTTTTGCAGAATGTGGTCTCTATCCAGCAATCAATGGCGTCCGATACTATTGCTGGGGACCTAAAACTCACTTGGACGCACGCAAAAGTGTCTTTCGTTATCAGTCATACTATGTTCTAACCTTGATATATGCTGTGACTGTCCCTATATATGTAAAATGCTTATGCTTCACAACACTCTTGTGAAGCCTATCCTCCTAACTCCACTGTAGGGTACATCACCAAAAGCTTCAGAATGGATTATGGACAGTGGATGCACAAATCATATGACTGGTGATCGAAGTCTTCTCATGGACACAACCTTACGTCCATCCGACAAGAGTCAAATCACATTTGCTGACACTGGTAAAAGCAAAGTATTGGGTCTAGGTAGAGTTGCAATCTCAAAGGATCAACACATGGATAAAGTGATGCTTGTTGAATCCCTTGGTTTCAACTTAATATACATCTCAATGCTTTGTGACTTGAACATGATTGTGATATTTGGCAAATATCGTTGCCTTGTACTAATGGAATCGACAAATCTCTAGTCTTTGAAGGGTATCGAAAAGATGATCTATACATGGTAGATTTCTCAAGAGGTCCATGACTTGCCGTATGTCTTCTCACAAAAGCTTCAGAGTGCTGGCTCTGGCATCGAAGACTAGGGCATGCTGGCATGAGGAATTTGCACTCACTTGTCAAGAAGAAGCATGTCATTGGCATCGAAGATGTCAAGTTCAAGAAGGATCATCTGTGCGGTGCCTGTGAAGCTGGAAAGATGACAAGGGCAAAGCACCCCTCGAAGACAATCATGACAACATCTCAACCCTTCGAAAGTTACATATGGACTTATTTGGACCTACTCACTACTCCACCCTCACAACAACTACCTGTCTCTATGGCTTCGTCATTGTTGATGACTACTCAAGATACACATGGGTTCATATAATTCTTTACAAGACTGAAGCTCAAGATGTCTTCAGGCGCTTCGCAAATCGAGCTATGAACAATTATGGCATGAAGATCAAGCACATCAGAAGTGACAATGGCACAGAATTCAAGAACACTGGACTTGATCTGTATCTGGATACAATGGGAATCACTCATGAATTCTCTGCTCCATACACACCTCAGCAAAATGGCATCATCGAGCGCAAAAACAGAACCCTCATTGAGATGGCTCGAACAATGCTAGATGAATACAAGACACCAAGGAAGTTCTGGCCCGAAGCTATTGATACTGCATGTCACATCATCAACCGTGTTTACGTCCATAAGCTTCTGAACAAAACATCTTATGAGCTTCTAACTGGCAAGAAGCCAAACGTCAGTTACTTCAGAGTATTTGGAGCTAGATGTTGGATCAAGGATCCCCATCACAAGTCAAAATTTGCACCTAAGGCTCACGAAGGCTTCATGCTTGGCTATGGAAAGGATTCACACTCCTACATAGTCTTCAACCTTTTTCTCTACAAAATCGTTGAAACTGTGGATGTGAAGTTTCACGAAACCAATGGTTCACAAAGAGAGTTTCTGCCAAGTACACTAGATGAAGCTCCTTCAAACGAGTCTATCAAGCTGATGGGAACTGGTGAAATCATGCCCTCTGAAGCACAGCCTGAAGAGGAACTTATCATCTCTGCACCAAATCAACTCAAGAAAATGCTCGCATCAAGACAATCCTTCCAATGGTGACAATGATCAGCCAGAGCAAAATCTTCGTCCTGTTCATCCTCGTGTTGCAAATGAAGTTCAAATAGAGAAGATAATTGACAGCATCAATGCACCTGGTCCGCTTACCCGATCAAGAGCAACACAGCTAGCAAACTTCTGCGGGCACTTTTCATTTGTGTCAATATCTGGACCCAAGAAAAGTTGCTGAAGCCTTTATGGAACCTGAATGGATTCAAGCCATGCAAGAAGAACTTCATCAGTTCAAGCTGAATAATGTTTGAAAACTCGTCAAGCGACCTGACCCTCGCAAGCATAACATTATTAGAACAAAATGGATATATCGAAACAAGCAAGATGAGCATGGTCAAGTCGTCAGAAACAAAGCACGTCTTGTGGCTCAAGGTTATACTCAAGTTGAAGGAATTGACTTTGATGAAATATTTGCTCTGGTTGCTAGGCTTGAAGCTATTCGCATACTGCTAGCCTATGCTAATCATCACAACATCTTGCTACATCAAATGGATGTGAAAAGTGCATTTCTCAATGGCAAGATTGAAGAAGAAGTATATGTCGCACAACCACCTGGCTTTGAAGATCCAAAACATCCCGATATGGTGTACAAGCTAAACAAAGCAATCGTATGGCCTCAAACAAGCTCCTCGTGCTCGGTATGATACGATCAAAGACTTCACGAAGAGCAAAGGCTTCAAACCAGGGATCCCACACTCTTCACGAAGACATATGATGGTGAACTGTTTGTGTGCCAAATATATGTGGATGACATAATCTTCGGCTGCACCAACCAGAAGTACAGTGATGAGTTTGGGTACATGATGCAAGAGCAATATAAAATGTCCATGATGGGTGAGCTGAAGTTCTTCCTTGGTCTTCAAATTCGTCAGCAAAGCAATGGCATCTTCATATATCAAGAAAAATACCTCAAAGATTGTCTGAAGAAGTTTGGAATGGAAGACTGCAAAGGCTACACGACGCCAATGCCTGCCAAACACCATCTTGGCCTTGACGACAATGGTAAAGAGTTCGATCAAAAGGTATACCGCTCCATGATTGGTTCTTTGCTTTATTTATGTGCATCTAGGCCAGATATTATGCTTAGTGTTTGCATGTGTGCTCGATTCCAAGCTGCACCAAAGGAATCGTATCACTTAGCTGTGAAGCGAATTCTTCGATATTTGGCTTACACCCCAACACTCGGATTATGGTATCCCAAGGGCTCAAAATTCGATATGGTTGGATTCTCGGATGCTGATTATGCTGGTGACAAGGTGGATCGCAAGTCTACATCTGGCACATGTCATTTTCTTGGTCGATCACTTGTCTGTTGGTCTTCAAAGAAGCAGAACTGTGTATCACTCTCAACTGCTGAATCTGAATACATTGCTGTTGGATCTTGTTGTGCTCAGCTTCTGTGGATGAAGCAAACTCTCAAGGATTATGGCATCAACCTGAAACAAGTACCTCTCTTCTGCGACAACGAAAGTGCCATCAAGATAGCCAACAATCCAGTCCAACACTCGAAGACAAAGCACATTGAAATACGTCATCACTTTCTCAGAGATCATGTTATGAAGAAAGATATAGATATCATGCACGTCAACACTGAAGAGCAACTTGCAGATATTTTCACAAAGCCCTTGGACGAGAAAAGGTTTTGCAAGTTACGGTGTGAGCTAAATATCTTGGAATCCTCGAATGTCCTGTGATCAGGCACACATCCTAACACTTATGCATGTTGATGACTTAGATGTGCAACACACAAAGTAATGTATATCTTCAATCAATGAAGATTTACACTCTAAGTGTGAATACATTAACATGGAATTTGACTTCGGAGCGCCACGATACTTGTGCGCCGTGTCTGGGTCTAATATTTCCTATACGGTGGGTAACGCCACCACCAACTTTCTCTGGTTGAAGTGTTCCACTCATGGCGTTATATTGCAATGACTTCGCATTTGGTTTGTCTTCAGTTTCAATTTATCTTCATTTTTTTCTATGACGATTTGATTGCACATATATATACTAGTGTTCTGTCCTCAACATCATTCACTTATAGCTATGTCTTCAGTTTGAATCTTTTGAACTAAGTGAATGTTATCGGACCCTAACCTCTCTATGCTTTCTATCTCAAACACTATCTGTCCAAATCATATGCATTCTATTGAAACTGTCGAATGTCTTCTCTGCGTCCTTGTCAGCAGAAGGCAAAGAGACAAACATTAAATCTGTTTAAATAAATCATCTTTATTGTTGAAATCCGGAGAAGCCGGAACAACTCTCCGACATGCCTGACGGGCGTGGGAACGTGGGACAATCCTAAGTATGTTGCATGCATGCCACGTACCCCTCAGATGTGAACCGCCAGGGGCACCAGTGTAATTGCGCTGTGTCTCTCACCCACTTATAAATACTTGTCCCCTGCGGTAAAGAAATCCTTCTTCCACCTCTCCACCTCGTCAAAACCCTAGCGCCACCGCTAGCTCTCGACGACGCCGGCGACGAAGCGCTTAGCTGCCGCGACTTCTCCGACGCCGTCCTCACGCCGGCCGCGGACATCGTCCTCTCCGCCGTCGCCGTAGGTGTCCTCCGTCGCCAAGTTAGGGCACGGTGGGCTGAACTGCTCGGTCTCCTATTCTTCCCATCTAGCAGTTCATCGTGCTGTAATAATAACTCTATTTTTACCACCTTTTTTATCTTCAAGATTCATCCTGCTTACCAAAAGTGATTTCTGCCTATTCAATGTTAGATCTATTCTGTCGGTATCTCATACTGCCTAGACAATTCACTTAGACTTCCAGTATAGTTTGATTCCTCACTTGTACTTATTCACGAATTGGTACAAATCTGGAACCAACTCACCTATATAAGTGAATGTCTTCGCATCATGAGGTCAATATCTTCAAACTGGTTTATCTTCAAAATCTTCTGAGAATGCATATGACCTCTTCCCCTTCCCTCGCATCTCTAATGCTGTCACGGGTACATGTCCGTGGGAGAGTCCCTTGGTTCTCATAGTCTGCATTCGTTTGCAGAATACTTACAGCATCATATCAATTCTCCTGAAGCCAGTTCCTGCTTGACCAGCAAGCGTAAATCTCTGAAGCCTTTGAACGTTTTGAAGCCATTCAGTTTGAAGTTCATGGCTGGCAGAAAAATCTGCAAGGAAGGGTGGCAGACAGCGCAGAGAAGGAACATCCAAAGATCTGCCTGAAGACTTAGCCGAACTGTACAAGACAGATCCTGAAGAGTCTTATCATCAGCGCAAGACACGAATCCAATGGATTCGACGCTATTGGGCTGAAGAATGGTTCAAGTACAAATTCGTGACCAAGGAATATGCAGAGAAGTATGCTATCAAGAGTCCTTGGGGCGATATTCTCTATCGAGGCCTTCAACCCAAGAACAGAGCTGAAGCTATTGATCAAGGCTTCTATCCTTGCATGGTCCGTGGACCTCAGCCTGAGAGTGCCGATCCCACATCATTACTCTGGTGTCGTGATGATACCCTCTTCAAGCGCAACTTCCAGCACGCTAAGGCTTCGGCCAAGGAAAACAAGAAATCATGGGGATTAGACTTCAACCCTGGTCCCTCTGCTCCTCGTGCTGACGGCTCTCGAGATGCAGAACCAAATGTCATTGGCCCCTTCTCCAACCTTGATGGCCTCATCACTTACATCTTGGTCCAGGGTGCCAAGGTAGATCATTCGATCATGATGTCGACAATCGATGAAGCCCCAGCTCCTCCTTCGAAGCCACAGAAGCAAAAGAAGCTAAAGGCTTCTAAACCCGTACCGCCAAAAGCTTCTCGTGCGAAGCCACTGGCCACTGCACCTCCTGAAGCCAGTGTGCAGTCTGAAGATCAATCCCGAATCTCCAAGAAGACGGAGAAGAAAAAGCAACTTGTCAGGCATACTGATCAAGCCCTGACTCCTGCCGCTATTCTGCGCAATGATCCCATTGATCTGTCAAGTGATGAAGATCTTGCTGATGATGCTCTTGAGCTGCTGATAAAGAGCAAAGAAGAAGCAAAAATCTTCAACAACTTGCCTCTCTTTCATGTGGCAATCATTCACAATTTCATTGATGAGTGGTTCGACACCCCCAATGTCAGCTTTGAAGATTTACAGCTTCCCATTGGCCTCAGCGTCGCCTTCAATGGCGCCATTGCTTCTGAGCTGGCTATTGCACAGCAAATCGTTGAGCTGAAGAACAATATTGATTATGAGAAGGCTCAATTCAAGAAGCATGTGGCCAAGCTAAGTGTTCAAGACGTCAAAAACTTCAAGGTCATGATGCATGAGCTCAAAGAAGCCTTTCTCAAGAAGCGTCAAGAAGCTCAAGGATCTCGCGAGCGTATGAAGAATTTGGCTGATAAGTGTGTGCTTGCCTACAATAAGGCTGAGAAGCGCAAGTCACTTGGCCGTCCTGGCATTGACCCCAGGATGGCTGCAAAGAAAAAGAAGAAGCTTTCTGCTGACCAGCCTGCACCCTCAAGCCAAGAAGCCCCTCGCATTGTCTTCCCCAGCAGCATGACTGGCTCGAAGCCAAAGGTCACTACAATCGCTTCAGAACAGAAGAAGACAAGGGCTGCAGAGGCTGAAGCCAGAAAGAGGAAGAATACTGAAGCCTCTGATGCTGCTCCCTCCAAGAAGAAGCGCAAGACCAAGAAGAATCGGGCTGCTCCCACAGAGCCCCTCGTTGTTGAACCCATCTCAATGGTTCTCCCTGCGTCTGAACATCAAGAAAGACAGATGATAGTCCATGAGCCTGTTTTCACAGAGGATCATGAAGCTGAAGATATTCCAGCAGCTAAACCCACCGCTGCTGAAGACATTGATCACGATGACAATGTTGACGATGATGAAGTCCTTCCTCAGATCGAACATGACGTGGTATCATCGCCTGTTCATACGAACAGCGAACTCATCAGCATTGATCGTCCACTGACGCCAATTGCTCAGGATGCATCGTGGGCTGATCACCCACAGCAACAAGACTCCCCAAGTACTCCCCAACAACAATTCACTCCCCTACAGCAACAAGAAGAAGAGGAAGACTTTGAGGCCCAGCCAACTGCATCACCAAAGGCGTCGCCCGCATTACGCAGGCTTCGCAAAGGACAAAGGCCTCAAGCCCCTCTCTCGAGCGTTCCAGAAGGAGAAGTGCACCACCAACCTGTTGCATGTCAAGTGTTTTCCGAAGCCACTCCAACTGTGAACGTCTCCGAGTCTGAAGCCAAAGCTGCTGAAGACATTCCGGCTGCATCAGCCAAAGAACCCCAAGACGAAGAAGTGCGTGTCCCTACACCCCCAGTCATTGAAGAAGTTATTCCTGACATAAACGTGCAAGTGCCCGACCCTCCAGCTCAGCATGTGGAGGTTGAAAACATTGAGGCTGCCACCACCAACACCAATGAAGCCACTGACGTTGTCATGGCTGAAGTGAATGTGGAGCTTGCACCAACTGCTCAACAAGCCGATGAAGCACATGCACCCGAAGCCAATGAAGCCAATGTGCCTGAAGCCTCAGCTGTAGCCACTGCTCCTGTTCCGCCACCAAGGCCTCACACAATTGAGCAAGCATACAACTATGGTCGGCTAATCACTGTCCGATGGCCCATTCTGGTCCCTCCCCCTCATGCCACTGGTCCTCAGTTTGAATATCACATTGGGCATAGGCCTCAGGTCCAGAAGCCAAAGCCAAAGCCAAGACTGCCAAGGTTTCCAGGCACAGCCACATCTACTGGGTCTTTCAATGCCAATGGCTTCAAGGCCCACAACACTTTCTTTGACAGAGCAAAGAACCCCTACACCCGGCCAAGGATATCATCTGATCGCTTCTGGAGTTATCAACAGCGAAGCTATTACTCCTGTGTTCTGTATGATCAAGGGCGCATTTTCCCTCATATGCGCCTCGACTTTGAAACCATTGCGGATTGCCGTGCTTAGAAGAAGCACTTGACTGCTTTCGAGATGCAGGTCTGCTTGGTTTTGTCACAGACAAAGAACACTGGAATGAAGAACTTTTGCTTCAATTCTATGCTACACTCCACATCCGCGGCTTCTACAGAGACACGAAAACATGGGTTCTCGAGTGGATGTCTGGCAATGTTCGTCATGAAGCCAAAGCTATGGATATCATTGAGCTCACTGGCCTTCCCACTCCCGGAGAACTGTTTGAACCAGGTTGCCAACTTCAACGCGATGCTCTGGAGAGCATCTTTCATAAGCCTGAGCCCAACATGAGTCAGATGTTGAGCATGATGAAGCCTTTGCCGCATGACGCTGAATATCCTCAGGAATTCTTTATTGAAGACCTTGAGTATCTGCCTCGCACCATATATCATATCATCAGGCGGACTCTGTGGCCTATCAAAGGACATTCTTCAGCGGCCAAGCTAGAAGGAGCTATGAAGACTTTGGTCTTCTACATTCTCAATGGCATCAGCTTCAACACACAAGAGTTCTTCATCAGGCAACTTGCTGCTTCCGGCTCTGACCTATTTGGTCTGAAGTTTTATGCTCCATGGGTCATGCGCCTCATCAAGCGACACTCATCTGTCAACTATCAGCCATCTGCTCGCAATCATATGATCTTTTTACCAGAGGTTGATATGTCAGTTGAAGCCATATACCCTGATCCTGCCAAGAAGCCTCTTTGTCTTCAGAATGCCGAGCACCAAAGCTTCACTCAACCCATTGAAGGTGTTCAAGCAGCGAGACGAATTTATCCCTTGGCTGGAAACACTCGTCTGCCTCATCGAGCACCCACTGAAGCCACTGAAAGCACCATTGCCCAAAGGCGTCCGAAGCGTTCTCGTGTTCTCAATGACCGAGAACTTCTTGTGGCCCTTCATCAGAAACAGGATAAACATCACTTTTGGCTCAAGAGACAGATGCAAAGCCTCTTAGTGGATGTCAATCGCATTCGCAACCTTGCCACCAAGAATGCTTTTGTCACTCACGAAACCTGTCGGCGGTCATGGAAGAGTTTGACCCTACTCAGTGCTGAAGCAGATCTTCAAGATGATGGCTTCACTGAACGCTTCAAGTTTGACTCCACTCCTCCACGGAATGCAGTCCTACGTCGCACTCCATCTCTTGAAGACTCTGACTATTCTTCCTCCGCGGCAATAGTAAATGCCAGAGTAATCGATGATGAAGCCGATGCTACTTCACCGCCACTTACTTTTGTCCGCATCGACACTGCACCAAGCTCGTCTGCACCGCCAACCAACAACGACAACCCTGCTGCTTCATCTACTTCTTCTGAGGACGAGTAGCTGCTCTATGTCTTCAAACCTTTTTGGTCATTACTGACAAAAGGGGGAGAAGCATATGAGTTTGATAGTCTTCAAGCGGGTTCATATGGGCGGTTGCTTTATATTTTGCCTAGTGCTTACAACTCTCGCTTTTGAAACATTTGGTTCTTTGAGTTGTAACACTTAAACTCGATGGTCGTCTGCTACTTATTTCCTTTAGTATGATGCGATGATAAATTCCGCACGTGCGATGATAACTTCCGCACTTAGATCATCCTGCAGACGTCCATTTTTCATTATGCATGTCATTCTCCTAGTTATATCATTTCATGCATGATGAATTATCTTCATAAGTTGAAGAGGATCTCCACAAGTACAACCTGCCATGTGCATTTGCATTCAAAAGCAAACTACTTATATGCACATCTTCAGGGGGAGCCTTTACTACTTATGAAGACAATTTCCTATCCTTTACAATTTCACATACATTATCCCCGTTGAAAACTTCAACCAGTTTGTCATCAATCACCAAAAAGGGGGAGATTGTAAGTGCATCTAGTGCCACCCCTAGTTGGTTTTGGAGTATTGACGACAAATGTGGTTGAGGGACTAATGCGTTTGTGAGAATTGCAGGATAACGCAGGTAGTGTCCCTCATTGATTCGGTTTACCTACTGGAGATGACCCCTAGAAATGTATGAAGACATCGAAGACAATGGTGGTATGAGAAGATATACATATCGAAGACTATGACATGAGAAGACATTGCGTGAAGACTATGGAGCGCGAAGACTGTGTAGTTTCGTTGTTTTCGTTTTTCTTCTTTGTTGAGTCATAGGAACCACCGTACTGTTAAGTGGGGTCCAAGTGAACTAAGTCAGAGTGACTGAAGTGATGCTCAACTCAAATCCTATGTCTTCGAGCGAAGACAATGAGAGGAAACCTTATCCAGAGCTGGATGAGTCAGCCTTGCTTGTAGCCCAAGTAAAGTTGCCGCGTGTGTTTGAAATCTGACCGTTGGAACATGTGTCAGTTCCTTAGTGACCCAGGGTCATTTTGGACAAATCAGGTCGGGTTGCCTAGTGGCTATAAATAGCCCACCCCCTACACCATAAATTGGTGGCTGCTCAGAGTTTGTATACGGCTTTTGTCGTTTGAGAGCAACCCACCTCGAAGCATTTGAGAGAGAGAAATCCTTGCGAGGACAAAGCCCAAACACCCAGAGCCAAAGAGTGTTAGGCATCACTGAAGTCTTTACATGCATGTGACTCAAGACTTATTACACTTGAGGACTGTGTATCCTCCAGCTGGTTAGGCGTCGCGTTCTGAGCATCCAAGAGTAATTGTGGATTGCCGGTGAACGAAGTCTGTGAAGGTTTGGAAGTCTCCCTTGAAGACTTACCAGAGTGATTGGGCGAGGACTGGGTGTCCTTAGCTCAAGGGGAATAAGGTGAAGACACGGTCTTCTGAGTTAAATCTCAGCCTCCCTAACCAGACGTACAGTTGTCACAAAGAATCGGAACTGGTCCAACAAATCATGTGTCTTCAACAAGCAACTGGTTCTATCCCTTCCATCCTTTACTTAAGTTTGTCTTCGTGAAGTCACTGCCCATATGTCTATCTGTTTGACTTCATTGTTTGGCTACTACTGTTGATGGGTTTCATACTATCTTCCATCCTGATCCCTTCTACTACTTACCTGCTGTTAGTCTTGTACTTCCACATCATTACATACTTGACTATGGCCTGCTTATGGTAGTTTAACTTCTGCTACATATCAACTAGGTTATTTCTGTTGTTTATCTTCGAAACTTCCATGTTTTGAAGACTTTCATAAAAATCGCCTATTCACCCCCCCCCCTCTAGTCGATACTAGCACTTTCACATGTATTGACCGCTTTGAGAACCTCTTTAGTCAAATCATCCCCTAACATAGCCCAAAATCTCTTGTAAAAAATGGCGTGAAGGCCATCTGGCCCTGGCGCCTTTAAATCACCAATGTCAAAGAGTGCCTTCGTAACCTCTTCGGCCATGTAAGGGGCAAGGAGAGCCCTATTCATCGCATTTGTTACTTTCCTTTTTACAAGGTAGAGGACCTCATGGTTTGGTTGATTAACTTCTGAAGTAAATAGGTTAGAAAAATATCCATGATTCTTCATCTCCGTGTCTTTTACCCAAACCCCATTATCATCAAGCAATTTTTTTATCTGATTTCTCTTCTTTCTAGCTGTTGCGGCATTATGGAAAAAGGAAGTATTACGGTCACCATGCAATAACCAGTTTGCTCGACCCCATTGTAGCCAGTGTATCTCCTCTTGTTCCAATAAATTTTCAATCAATACAATAATCTCCTTTTGACTTGCAAGAGAGTTAGCATTCACAGGCCCTCTCCGTAGTTTTTCTAAATCTTTTTTTAGTTTATTGATTCTTTTTTTTGGACCCTTGAGGATATCACGATCCCAAGTGTGCAAATCTGCATGTACCGCTCTTGTACGATCAGCGAGAGACGGCCCTATGCCCAACATCTTCACTTTTTCCCAAGCTGTGCGTACAACTTCCGTAACCGTCTCTTCTTTCAGCCATCGAGCTTCAAATTGTTTCCTTCGACTTTTTGAGCGGTCAAAAATATTATTGTCAAAATATTCCGTGTCTAAAATAATAGGGCGATGGTCTGAGTGTACATGGTCTTCATTTATAACCGCCGCTCGAGGGAATTTATTCGCCCAATCCACATTACAGACTGCTCGATCCAGTCTTTCCCTGATTTCGCCCCTCCTCCATGTAAATAAATCACCCATACATCCCATATCTGCTAGTCCACATTCCCCCAAACAATTTCAAAAATCTCTCATCGTCACATTCGGTCTCGCATTCCCTCCCTCTTTCTCTGATGAGAGCAAAATTTCATTAAAATCTCCTAAAACTACCCATGGGTGATCGCCTTTTTTATACAAGTTTCGAATATCATCCCATGACAGAGCACGGTCACTCCAGTTGGGGTGCCCATAAAACCCCGTAAAATGCCATTGTACAGTATTCCCATTTATAAAAGAACATCAATAAATTATTAGACACATAGCTCAACTCAACTTTATTCATATTCTGATAAAACAAGACAAGGCCACCCGCCCGGCCATCGCTCTCAACTACAAACATTGAATCAAAATTTAAAACTCGACGAAGCTCATCGGCTTTACATTTATTTAAGTGAGATTCTGAAAGGAAAATTAGCTCTGCTTTGGTACGCTCCTGTAGGTCCAAGAGCTCGCGAACCGCCGTGGGAGAGAGCATCCCACGGAAGTTCCATCCGATGATTCTGATTTGGCCCGGCGTACCTCCTCTTCGGAGGCCGCCGATGCGCCATCATCTCCAACTGACTCCCTTCTCTGGTGCCCTGGAGCCTCTTCTTTCTCCTCAACTTCTTTTGATACGTGAGTAACCACCCCATTTCCATCTCTCACAGCTTCCACTCTACCCGTACATACACGCTTAGAAGATACATTTATGTCCCCATACAGAATATGCTCATAGTTATCCATGGTTTTCTCAAAAGAGAAGTCTAGCTCACTACCAGTTGCTGGAGCTTCATAGAGGCTTCTTTTTTTACCTATAATGTTCTTGCGTGCTTCCTCTGAACTCCCAACTCCTCCTCCCTTCTTTCCTTTTCTGCCTTTTCCTTTTGTCTTTCCCTGCATGGAGTTCTTTGTAGCATTGAAAGTGTAAATAGGGGTGTCAGTGGTATTTTTTGGAGCAAGTCTTGCAGCGACAGCCCCCGACAGCGCCTCCAGCACCCCCGGGCGAAAGTGGAGTTGATCACCCCACTGCAGAGCCTCCCTACTCTCCTGGCTCCTATCAACTTGATGAAGGAATGCAAATTGTCGGAACCACATACCCACACAACACGCCAAAGCCCAACATCTAAAGCCGAAGGCCCCAACCAAGCCATTAGCCGGGACTGAGGCACACACCGGTCCGACACACTCTCAACAGGCATCGCATGCCCCTGCTGCAGAGGCCGTTGCCACCTTCTTTCACCGATCCATCTTCAAAACAGGTCGGCGCATCAACCTTGCCATGTCTGTCGTCGATGCCACCACGGCGCTAGACAACGCCTCCTCCTTACGCGTGTCGATCATCACACATCCATTGTCGAGACCCTGTTGTGTCACGCAGTCGAGACTCTACATCATCAATGCGTCACATGAAATGTCGCTCCACCACCGGAATCGTCCACTAGTCCCTCGAGCCAATGCACACCTCCAAGAATGATGCCTCAGGGAAGGGGGAGGGGGACGACACAAGAGCATCGTCGTCATCCGATCGACTGATCTAGGGTTTCCTGGGGAGGTACCGGATAGGGGTCTAGAGCTTCTCCACGGCGATGCCTTCAAGAAGGGGGGCGTCGCAGCCATTGCCAGCCTTGGAATTCGCTCGAGGAGTCTCCATCCAGCCTCGTGTGCATGGAACCGCCACTGATCCCCCCCCTCCCGCAGCGAGCGAGCCGCACCGGTCAGATCAGATCCGACCGGAGACCAAACCATGCATGCAGCCGATCCGTCCACCAGACCCTTCACGCCGCCACTGTCGATTCCAATGTTAGATTTGCCGCCACAGAGTCGTCCGCCGCCGCCGATCGCAGCCATGACCACCACCCGAAGCAGGGCCGGCCGGCGTGGCGCAAGGACCCGACCGGCCACGCCTCCTCATGCCGGGGGGTGGGGGGAGGGGGACGCACCGCCCCCACGCCGCCAAAGAGAGGGAGACCCCGCCGCCGCCGTCGCCCCGGGGTTAGCCCGACGGCGTCCCCCAGCAGCGACAGGGGGGAGTGGAGGAACACTAGTAGAAAAAGGGTCAAATGTGAAGCACAATAGTGCCGGTTGGAATTTCAGCCGGCACTAATGTGTACACTAGTGCCGGTTCATGGCGGCGATCAATAGCACCGGTTCGTGGCGAACCTTTAGTACCGGTTCATGCCACAAACCGGTACTAAAGAGGCTGTGTCCGCCTGCGGTCATGCTATGGCCTCACCATCACCATTTAGTGCCGGTTCGTACCACGAACCGGTACTAATGAGGTTATGGCAAGCTATTTTTAGTCCCACCTCGCTCCCCTAACAAGCATTTTACCACCTTAAATATGTTATTTCTCAAACTATCACAAGCACTTGGTCTTCACTGAACTCTATGTATGGAATTTGTGGCCGCAATATGAGTCTTCATCGGTTTATAAATCGTTGATGACTCATATTGACAATTCAGATTGTACACACAATGATCATTGATGATCAAAGTATTTTTGATGTTATAAGATCATATTGACAATTTAGATCTGTAAAGAAATATAAGATCATGATCTAAATGCTCTTATATTTTTATGCGTTAAGTATGCACCATTCAAAGCGACGCCATCAACTTTCAACCGTTTATGCCTTCATTTGCTATTTTTCATGCATTTAATGATTTGTTTTGAGAACTAAATGACCTGGAAATTGAAAAGCACTACAAATGAACTCTGAAAAAGTTGAAACTTGGCATGGTATCATCATTTCACCCACATATCATGTTCAAAAAAGTAGAGAGGGTTACGGCAAAAACTTGATGCACTTCGTTTACAAACTGTACAATCTCTTTCGAAGTATTCGGGTTTATGACGAAATTAAACTCATCTGTTACAAAGGCATTTCATTTTTTTTAAACTTATTACAAGTCCAGACTTTTTGTGCATTCGGTATGCACCATTCAGTGCAGTTTACACTATTCCGAAAGGCTTGAAACAAATTAACGAGCATTGCACCTCTTTTTTATTTTTAATAACTTATTACAACTCCGGACTTCTTCTATTATGGCAAAAACTAATTGCACGTCGGCATTTCTTTTTTTTTAAGTTATAACTCCAGACTTTGACCATCAAGTTTTGCAGAAAAGAAAAAATAGCAGAAAAGAAAAAATAGCAGAAAAGAAGAAAGCAGAAAAGAAGAAAAACTATAGCTGAAAAGAAAATAACTATATAAAAAACTACTCAGAAATAAATAGAAGAAAATAAATATAGCAGAAAAGAAAAAACTACTCAGAAATAAATAGAAGAAAAAATAAAGTAGAAAAGAAAAAAAAATATTTGCTATTTTTTAATCGTTTACAAAATGACCGTGAAATTGAAAATCACTACAAAATGAACTCTGAAAGTGTTGAATTTTGGCAAACTAGATGAAAAACTACTCACAAATAAATAGAAGAAAATAAATATAACAGAAAAGAAAAAACTATATAAAAAACTACATGAAATAAATAGAAGAAAATAAAGCAGAAAAGAAAAAACTATAAAATATTAGGGCGCTGCAATGGGCCTGCTAGGACAGAGGCGATGTAATTACAGGCCATAAAGGCCCGGCAGACTCACAGGCAGCGCAGAGTTTAGGCCCACAAGCCTGCTATATAGAGGAGTTCGAAGGGTAGCCGCTGGGTTTATAAACCAGTGCTGGCTGCCCTTCGCCAGCAGTGGGACTATACTTTAGGGTGTTGTGAGGCCTTTAGTACCGGTTGGTGGCTCCAACCGGTACTAAAGACTCACTTTAGTACCGGTTGGTGGCTCCAACGGTACTAAAGGCCTGCTCTTCCTGCCTCTTCGCTTTGGCCAAAGTTGGCCTTTACTACGGTTGGTGGCTCCAACCGTACTAAAAGCCTCTCCTATATATACAACACTTACGAAAATTTCAGTTACATCTCCTACTTCTTCGCGTCTCTCCAACCTCTCGCGCGTCGCCGCTCTCGCCGTGCCCGTCGCCCGCCGCCCGTCGCCCTTGCCGCCCGATAAATCGCTCGTCTTCGTTGCCCGCCGCCTCGTAAATGCGCCGTCACTTGCCATGCGTCGTTGCCCGCGCAGTGTACGTATACAAGATATTAGATATTACTTAGCTAGGTATGTGAGATTTGAACTAATTGAATAATTAATATAACTAGTTTATTTTTAGTAAGAAAATTGTCGAACTAGTTTATTTAGGTATTTGAGATTTGAACTAGTTGAATAATTAATATAACTAGTTTATTTTTAGTAAGAAAATTGTCGAACTAGTTTATTTTTAGGTATTTGAGATTTGAACTAGTTGAATAGTTAATATAACTAGTTTATTTTTAGTAAGAAAATTGTGCATTATCTGAGATTTGATGATCTAATTAAAATATTATTTGTTAATGAGTTTTTCTGTTTATTTAATGTTTTTATATATTTTTAGTTTATATAAATGTTAGATTAATGTCCAATGTTAGATGAATTAGATAGAAAAGTTAAATATATAGTAATGTCAATTGTTAGAGATGAATATATATAGTTAGATATATATTTGAATTGGCTAGATATTAATTAATGTTAGATAGTAATAAGTGTTTATATGTTTCACCTATATGAACATATAGAAAATGTCATCTGACGACGAAAAAGATTTTATTATGTGCGAACACTGTGAAGACCAGCGAGGCCTGTGTGACAGAAATTTCCTTGTTGATGGTAGGCGCTTCAGCATCAAGTTGAATGAGACATTCGAAGTGGATACAGTAAGTCACAACGGCAATTATTATTTGAATGCAAAACGTATTCTTCATTTGCTTCAACTTATAATTTTAAAGCATGACTTATGCTTCATTTGCTTCAACTTATATTTTTAAATTTTCACTATTCTACTAGTGCATCCCCTGCCATGCAAGAATTTTTGTCTTGGATAAGATAGGTTTTAGTGCTATAGATGATATGGAGGTAAAAAGAGTTTACTTGAAGACGGAGCATGGGTATACTTTCAACGTCAAATTATATAATGGAGACACATACACCCATTTTGAATGCAAAACTTGGCAAGCACTATGCAAGGCTTATGCATTTGAGCCTGATATGGTTATCACCTTTGATATTCGTCCAGGAAGATGATATTGAAGGTAATATAGACATCTGGGTCGATGTGCAAACGCCTTCAGTTCTACCATTATGTGAGTTTTTCTCAACCATGCATGCATATGTTTATGTCTTTGATACAAACTATACAAAAATAGTTGACAACTAATTTGTATTGTCAGCTTATTTCGGTTCAAGCAAACATGTCCGGCGCTTGGTAGACAGCACCTACTACTGCCCCGGGGCTCAACTAAACTGCGAGGAAATAAGTCATTATGTTTCATGGCTTGAGGATCGTAATACTGTCAAGACAATTTTTTTTCCTAAACTTAGAAATGTTAGTACTCAAAACGTGCAACCAATGGTGATCGTATTGAACTACGGTCACATCTATAATCGAAAGATGGTAAGATTTTAACTATTTGTCCTTAATTAGTGCATCTTTTGCATACATTATTTTTGAAGCTAAACTTTCATTGCTTAGTATATTAATTACTATGCGATGTTCTTTCATCAACAGGGACTTCCGATGACAGTTGTGCCTCAGTGGATCGAGACAAAAGGTCGCATGTCAATGGTTAGCTTACGACCAAGATTTCCTACATTACACATGAGTGCATTCAGGATTTCTGAAAGTGAACAATGCTTAATAGTGAAAGATTGGAGCAAAATTGTTAACGATCGCAGAGAAGTACTAGGGGGCAGCAAGGAGAAGCGCAACCCAAGATTAGGAGACAGATTCATCTGCATGCTCCAGTATCATGAATCAGGAGAGCTATACATGTTATACGCTATTCTACCTGAGAGGGAGCAGCAAGAGTAGCTAGTTCATGCTCTTAATTAATTAGTACTTGTCCTCTCTCATGCATGTCCGTATTATTGTCCTGAACTTCGGTGTTGGTGATGATTATGTTGAACTCGATGATATCTTTGCTTCTGTTACAAAGTGAATGTTTCTTCTTTAAGCTAGCCAGTGTTGGTGATGATTAGATAGCTAGCGGTAATGACTATGATGATTAAATAGTGGTAACTAATAACGACTACGATGATTTTTAGCTAGCTAAAGTTTATTTATTTATTAATATGCGATGATGATGATGATGATGATGATGATCACTACAACTCATTATAACGTAAAACAATCCTAAATTAAATTGATAACACAAATTTAATTGGAAAATAAAAATAAAACAAAACCCACAAACATTTAGTACGGTTGGTGTTACCAACCGATACTAAAGGGCTCCCTGCCGAGCTGCCTCGTCTTGGCGTGGTTGGCGCTTTAGCGTCGGTTCGTCTTTGAGCAAGTCTTAAAGAGAACTTTTAATGACACTTTAGTACGGTTGTGGAGCCGTGACTAAAACTTCTGAAGCAGTCTTGTGCAATTCTACATTAGTGAAAGTAGATCGCGGCCCCCGCGGGTAGGTATGTGGCCCGCCCGAGTCGCCCGACGGAGGTGTCAAGTATACGTTGTTATGTGAGGGACGCGGGGATTTTGTTAGAATTGATAAATTTGTACTGTACAAATTTGAAGTAGTCTTGATCGGTACTATACACTGAACGTCCAACAAGAAATGAAAGTTGCAAGTAGATTTTTTTTCTAGAAAAGCGAGGCAATCCCAGTGCGGCTCTTCTCCTTTATATTTTGAGAACATGCATCACTAGGTTCAATAACTGGATTTCCATGCGCATGCAACACGCAAGCATCAGGCAAATCGCAACACATCACCACTCAGTTGCCGGTGCAGACGAACCGCTTGATCACCCGCAGCAACTCGTCGGCCGCCTCGCCGAACGGCTGGCGGACGGAGAATCCTTGCTGCTCTCCCTCGAACTGGAAAACCTCAATGGCCTTCTGCATGTCCTTCAGCCTTGCCCCATACCCCAGCACGAGGTCGTGAAGCACGTTGCTCAAAGGCGCCACGACGAGTGCCGACGGGAGCTCCACCGGCGCGAGGCTCGTGCTCCCCGGGCCGAACGGGTTGGCCAGCGGGTGGTCCAGGCTCGCCCCCACCGGCAGCGACATGCGCCACAGCTGGTCGGCCATCGCGGTCGTCAGGGACACGCCCGCCGGCGGGTCGGCCTCCGTCGCCGTGCGCTCGGCCCCAGCGAAGAACGCGGAGAGTAGGATGTACCCGACGACGCGCGCCGGGGTGACCGCGATCTGCCCCGACGCGACCCGGACCGTGACGTGGTGGGCCAGGTTGGCACCCGCCGAGTGGCCGGAGAGGAACGTCCGGGCGAAGTCGGCCGACTCCGCGAGCCACGGGTCGGCGCCGGCGCCAAGCTCGGCCTGGCCGCGCAGCCAGGAAAGGAAAGACGCGCCGTCGTCGAGATCTCGGGAGGCGGTGCTCGGGGGCGAGGCGGTACTGCACGGACAGCACGACGGCCGAGATCTCGACTGCGGCGCGGAGGCAGACGAGTGGAAGTTGGGCTCTGCGAAGGAGCCGAGGCAGTAGCCCCCGCCGTGGAAGTACACCAGCACCGGGAGCTTGCTGCCGCCGGCCACCGACGACGCCGGCCTGTACACGCGGACACTAAGACCGTGCGCCGCGTGGTACAGGACGTCCTTCCACTGCACGCCGGGGACGTCAGGTAACGGCTCGTTTGACCGGAGGACAGCTTCGTCGCCGCGGACCACGGAGCCGTCGCTGAGGAGCTGGACGACGCCGAGGAAGTCCTCCACGACGCGCGGTGCCGTGCCGCCGGACATGGTGTGTCTGTGTGTGGCCTTGATCGATCGATGCCGTCGAGGTCGTCAGATGAGATCTATAGCAGCTGGCGAGCCTTTTCTGCTTGTTTTGTCCACTGGGACGAAGGATCGGCGAGAGACTTTCTGGGGTGCACGTGTCTAGCGGCTCAGCCACCTACCGGTATGCTCCGTTCCAAATCCACAATAATTGCACTTCTACGATGCACACTAGGCACTATACTTCCACCGGTGTGTTTTTTATTTCTTTTGAAAAATGCAGTATTTTCCGTATATATCAGCAATATTTTTATGCGTTTAATATTTTTTAAATACATGATTAACATATTTTCCAAATGCACCATTTGATTTCTAGTTTTTTCATGCATATTGTACATTATTTTCTGTAGATAAGGAACATTTTTCTAGACATTTAGTGTATTTTTAAATCGACTGTGCTAACGACCAGTCGACTGGTCGTTAGCGATAGATCCGCACGACTAGTTCCTACGTGATCGTTATCATCCCACACTCGCTTCCACTGATTTTATTTCCTTCTCTCAAAAAACGTAATAAATTGCTAGTGCTTTTCTGGTTTTTCGCTGCATAATATGAAAAGAAAATAAAAGTGCTTGAAAGAGGATTCAAACCCAGGTCTATGTAATACCTATCGAGCCTAATAACCAACTAAGCCACATTTTGTTGTTGTCTATTGTACAATGACAATGTTATTTGAACCTTTCTTATTTCTGCCATATCAGAAGAAAAAATAAAGTCTGGCTTGGTAACTTTGGCAATGACCAGCGTGATAACTATGGTCTGAGCAACATGATAACTATACCATGATAAGGTTGGTAACTACAGTACGAGAAGTTAAAAGCATGGGGAAGTATGGTAATTTAACATAGAAATTACCGATGAAATGTTTCAAAACAAATTCCCCTTGGATGAAAGACACCGTGGTGTTTAAACGTAAGATATTAGTTATCACGTCTGCGATGATACATCATCATGTTATTTACACAGAAATTATCGGTTGTATGTTCTTCAACAAAAAAGTTTCAGGTCAAAAGTTACAGTGGCGTTTGTATGGGAGTTATCAATTTTGTATGTTTCTATTACCATGCTATTTACACAGAAATTAGCGGGGAATCAACCCCCCCCCCCCCCCCGCCATAGTCTCCATATTTACCAGGATCAGGTACATAAGTTATCAAGTCTGCGATGTGTGAGTTATCATGTTATTTGCATAAGAGTTATCATGGTATGGTTCAACAACTCCTCCCACCCCTACCCCCACCGACAAAGTTATCAGGACTGGGTACATAATTTATCATGTCTATGATGTGTGATTTATCATGTTATTTGCATAGAAGCTACCGTGGTATGTTTCAACGACTCCCCCCACCCCTAACCCCGCCGACAAAGTTACCAGGACTGGGTACATAATTTATCATGTCTACGATGTATGAGTTATCATGTTATTTGCATAGAAGTTACCGGAGACGGTGATGCGTAAACTATCATCATATTTACGAAGTTATCGAGGGTATATTTACGAAGGAAATATGCCCTAGAGGCAATAATAAAGTTATTATTTATTTCCTTATATCATGATAAATGTTTATTATTCATGCTAGAATTGTATTAACCGGAAACATAATACATGTGTGAATATATAGACAAACAGTATGTCACTAGTATGCCTCTACTTGACTAGCTTGTTAATCAAAGATGGTTATGTTTCCTAACCATGAACAAGGAGTTGTTATTTGATTAACAAAGGTCACATCATTAGTTGAATGATCTGATTGACATGACCCATTCCGTTAGCTTAACACTTGATCGTTTAGTATGTTAATGCTTTCTTCATGACCCATACATGTTCCTATAACTATGAGATTATGCAACTCCCGTTCTGGGAGGAACACTTTGGGTGCTACCAAACGTCACAACGTAATCGGGTGATTATAAAGGAGTACTACAGGTGTCTCCAAAGGTACTTGTTGGGTTGGCGTATTTCGAGATTAGGTTTTGTCACTCCGATTGTGGAGAGGTATCTCGTGCCTTCTCGGTAATGCACATCACTTAAGTCTTGCAAGCATTACAACTAATGAGTTAGTTGTGATATGATGTATTACGGAACGAGTAAAGAGACTTACCGGTAACGAGATTGAACTAGGTATTGGATACCGACGATCGAATCTCGGGTAAGTAACATACCGATGACAAAGGGAACAAAGTATGTTGTTATGCGGTTTGACCGATAAAGATCTTCGTAGAATATGTAGGAGCCAATATGGGCATCCAGGTTCCGCTATTGGTTATTGACCAAGAATAGTTCTAGGTCATGTCTACATAGTTCTCGAACCCGTAGGGTCCGCACGCAACAAGGTTTCGATGACAGTTATATTATGAGTTTATGAGTTTTGATGTACCGAAGGAGTTCGGAGTCCCGGATGAGATCGGGGACATGACGAGGAGTCTCGAAATGGTCGAGACGTAAAAATCGATATATTGGACGACTATATTCGGAGTTCGGAAAGGTTCCGAATGATTCGGGTATTTTTCGGAGTACCGGAGAGTTACGGGAATTCGCCGGGGAGAAGTATTGGGCCTTATTGGGCCTGCGGGAAAGAGAGAGGGCTGCCTAGGGCAGGCCGCGCGCCCAAGGCCTAGTCCGAATTGGACTAGGGAGGGCCGCACCCTTCTTCTCTTCCCTTCCTTCTCTCCTACTCCTACTAGGAAAGGAGGAGTCCTACTCCGGTGGGAGTAGGACTCCCTTGGTGCGCCCCTCCTAGGCCGGCCACCTCCTCCTTGCTCCTTTATATCTGAGGGGCAGGGGCACCCCATAACACACAAGTTGATCTACGGATCTTTCCTTAGCCGTGTGCGGTGCCCCTTCCACCATATTCCACCTCGGTCATATCGTCGTAGAGCTTAGGCGAAGCCTGCGCGGAGAAGTCATATCGTCATGAGCTTAGGCGAAGCCCTGCGTCGGTGGAACATCAACATCGTCACCACGCCGTCGTCTTGTGGAACTCATCCCGACACTTTGCTGGATCGAGTCCGGGATCGTCATCGAGCTGAGCGTGTGCGTAACTTCCGGAGGTGCCAGACGTTCGGTACTTGGATCGGTCGGATCGTGAAGACATACGACTACATCAACAGCGTTGTTATAACGCTTCGCTTCACGGTCTCACGAGTGCGTGGGCGGACACTCTCCCCTCTCGTTGCTATGCCATCACCATGGTCTTGCGTGATCGTAGGAAAATTTTGAAATTACTACGTTCCCCAACAAAGTGGCATCCGAGCCCGGTTTTATGCGTTGATGTCATATGCACGAGTAGAACACAAGTGAGTTGTGGACGATACAAGTCATACCGCCTACCAAAGCATGTCATACTTTGGTTCAGCGGTATTGTTGGGCGAGACGATCCGGACCAACCTTACGCCAGACGCTACGCGAGACCGGTTCCCTCGGCGTGCTTTGCACATAGATGGCTTGCGGAAGACTGTCTCTCCAACTTTAGTTGAACTGAGTAGCTACGCCGGTCCTTGAGAAGGTTAAAACGGAGTCTATTTGACAAACTATCGTTGTGGTTTTGATGCGTAGGTAAGAACGGTTCTTGATCAGCCCGTAGCAGCCACGTAAAACTTGCAACAACAAAGTAGAGGACGTCTAACTTGTTTTTGCAGGGCATGTTGTGATGTGATATGGTCAAGACGTGATGCTATATTTTATTGTATGAGATGATCATGTTTTGTAACCGAGTTATCGGCAACTGGCATGAGCCATATGGTTGTCGCTTTATTGTATGCAATGCAATCGCGATGTAATGCTTTACTTTATTACTAAGCGGTAGTGATAGTCGTGGAAGCATAAGATTGGCGAGACGACAACGATGCTACGATGGAGATCAAGGTGTCGGCGCCGGTGGCGATGGTGATCATGGCGGTGCTTGGCGATGGAGATCACAAGCACAAGATGATGATGGCCATATCATATCACTTATATTGATTGCATGTGATGTTTATCCTTTATGCATCTTATCTTGCTTTGATTGACGGTAGCATTATAAGATGATCTCTCACTAAAATTATCAAGAAGTGTTCTCCCGAGTATGCACCGTTGCGAAAGTTCTTCGTCTTTGAGACACCACGTGATGATCGGGTGTGATAGGCTCTACGTTCAAATACAGCGGGTGCAAAACAGTTGCACACGCGGAATACTCAGGTTATACTTGACGAGCTATGCATATAAGATATGACCTCGGAACACGGAGACCGAAAGGTCGAGCGTGAATCATATAGTAGATATGATCAACATAGTGATGTTCACCATTGAAACTACTCCATCTCACGTGATGATCGGACATGGTTTAGTTGATTTGGATCACGTGATCACTTAGAGGATTAGAGAGATGTCTATCTAAGTGGGAGTTCTTAAGTAATATGATTAATTGAACTTTAATTTATCATGAACTTAGTCTGGTAGTATTTTGCAAATTATGTTGTAGATCAATAGCTCGCGTTGTTGCTTCCCTATGTTTTTATATGTGTTCCTAGAGAAAATTGTATTGAAAAATGTTAGTAGCAATGATGCGGATTGGATCCGTGATCTGAGGTTTATCCTCATTGCTGCCTGTAAGAATTATGTCCTTAATGCACCGCTAGGTGACGGACCTATTGCAGGAAGCGGATGCATACGTTATGAACGCGTTTGGCTAGCTCAATGTGATGACTACTTGATAGTTTAGTGCACCATGCTCAACGGCTTAGAATCGGGATTTCAAAGACGTTTTGAACGTCATGGACCATATGAGATGTTCCAGGAGTTGAAGTTAATATTTCAAGCAAATACCCGAGTTGAGAGATATGAAGTCTCCAACAAGTTCTATGGCTAAAAGATGGAGGAGAATCGCTCAACTAGTGAGCATGTGCTCAGATAGTATGGGTACTTCAATCGCTTGAATCAAGTGGGAGTTAATCTTCCAGATAAGATAACGATCGACAGAATTCTCTAGTCACCATCACTAAGTTACTAGAACTTCGTGATGAACTATAGTATGCAAGGGATGACGAAAACGATTCCCGAGCTCTTCATGATGTTGAAATCGTGAAGGTAGAAATCAAGAAAGAGCATCAAGTGTTGATGATTGACAAGACCACTAGTCTCAAGGAAAAAGGCAAAGGGAAGAAGGGGAACTTCAAGAAGAACGGCAAGCAAGTTGCTGCTCGAGTGAAAGAAGCCCAAGTCTGGACCTAAGCCTGAGACTAAGTGCTTTTGCTGCAATAGAACTAGTCACTAGAAGCGGAACTACCCCAAGTATTTGGCGGATAAGAAGGATGGCAAAGTGAACAAGGGTATATTTGATATACAGGTTATTGATGTGTGCTTTACTAATGTTTATAGTAGCCCCCAGTATTTGATACTTGTTCGGTTGCTAAGATTAGTAACTCGAAACAGGAGTTCTGAGAATAAAAACTAGTTGAAGGGAAGTGACGATGAGTGTTGGAAGTAGTTCCAAGATTGATATGATCATCATCGCACACTCCCTATACTTTCGGGATTAGTGTGGAACCTAAATAAGTGTTATTTGGCGTTGAGCATAAATATGAATTGATCATGTTTATTGCAATACGGTTATTCATTTAAGTAAGAGAATAAATTATTGTTCTGTTTACATGAATAAAACCTTATATGGTTACACACCAAATGAAAATGGTTCATTGGATCTCGATCATAGTGATACACATATTCATAATATTGAAACCAAAAGATGCAAAGTTAATAATGATAGTGCAACTTATATGTAGCTTGCCGTTTAGGTCATATTGGTGTAAAGCGCATGAAGAAAACTCCATCCGATGGACTTTTGGAATCACTTGATTATGAATCATTTGATGCTTGCGAACCGTGCCTTTTGGGCAAGATGACTAAAACTCCGTTCTCGGAACAATGGAACAAGCTCTTGACTTATTGGAAATAATACATACCGATGTATGCGATTCAATGAGTGTTGATGCTCGTGGCAAGTATCATTATTTTACGACCTTCACAGATGATTTGAGCAGATATGCGTATATCTTCTTGATGAAACATAAGTCCGAAATAGTTGAAAAGTTCAAAGAATTTCAGAGTGAAGTAGAAAATCATCGTAACAAGAAAATAAAGTTTACGCAATCTGATCATGGAGATGAATATTTGAGTTCTGAGTTTGGTCTTCAATTAAAACAAAATGGAATAGTTTCACAGCTCACGCCACGGAACACCACAACGTTATGGTGTGTCCGAACGTCGTAATCGTACTTTATTTTGATATGGTGCGATCAATGATGTCTCTTCTTGATTTACCAATATCGTTTGGGGTTATGCATTAGAGACAGACTGCATTCACGTTTAATAGGGCACCATCTAAATCCGTTGAGACGACACCATATGAACTATGGTTTAACGATAAACCCTAAGTCGTTTCTTAAAAGTTTGGAGTTTTGATACTTATGTGAAAAGGTTTTCACCTGATAAGCTCGAACCCAAATCGGAGAAGTGCGTCTTCATAGAATACCCAAAGGTAACTATTGGGTACACCTTCTATCACAGATCCAAAGGCAAGTTTTTTGTTGCTAAGATGGATCCTTTCTAGAGAAGAAAGTTTCTCTCGAAAGAAGTGAGTGGGAGGAAAGTAGAACTTGATGAGGTAATTGTACCTTCTCCCTTATTGGAATGTAGTTCATCACAGAAATCAGTTCCAGTGATTCCTACACCAATTAGTGAGGAAGTTAATGATGATGATCATGAAACTTCAGATCAAGTTGCTACCAAACCTCGTAGGTCTTCGAGCAAAATCCGCACTGCAGTGGTATGATAATCGTGTTACGGAAGTCATATTACTAGACCATGATGAACCTACGGACTATGAGGAAGCGATGATGAGCCCAGATTCCGCGAAATGGCTTGAGGCCATGAAATGCGAGATAGGATCCATGTATGAGAACAAAGTATGGACTTTGATTGACTTGCTCGATGATCAGCAAGCCATGTTAAATAAATGGATCTTCAAGAGGAAGACGGACATTGATAGTAGTGTTACTATCTACAAAGCTCGACTTGTCACAAAAAGGTTTTCGACAAGTTCAAGGTGTTGACTACAATGAGATTTTCTCAAATTGTAGCGATTCTTAAGTCTGTCCAAATCATGTTAGCAATTGCCACATTTTATGAAATCTGGCAAATGGATGTCAAAAACTACATTCTTTAATGGATTTATTAAAGAAGAGTTGTATATGATGCAACCGTAAGGTTTTTTCAATCCTAAAGGAGCTAACAAAATATGCAAGCTCCAATGATCCATCTATGGACTGGTGCAAGCATCTCGGAGTTGGAATAAACGCTTTGATAGTGTGATCAAAGCATATGGTTTTATCTGAGACTTTTGGAGAAGCCTGTATTTACAAGAAAGTGAGTGGGAGCATTACAACATTTCTGATAAGTATATGTGAATGACATATTGTTAATCGGAAATAATGTAGAATTATTCTGCAAAGCATAAAGGAGTATTTGAAAGGAGTTTTTTAAAGAAGGACCTCTATATTGAGCATCAAGATCTATAGAGATAGATCAAGACGCTTGATAAGTTTTTCAATAAGTACATACCTTGTCAAGATTTTGAAGTAGTTCAAAATGGAACAGTCAAAGAAAAGTTCTTGCCTGTGTTGCAAAACGTATGAAATTGAGTAAGACTCAAATCCGACCACGGCGAGAAAATAGAAAAGAGAATGAAAGTCATTCCCTATGCCTCGATCATAGGTTCTATGAAGTATGCTATGCTATGTACCAGACCTATTGTATACCTTGCTCTGAATTTGGCAAGGAGTACAATAGTGATCTAGGAGTAGATCACTTTGGACATTGGTCAAGAACATCCTTAGTGAGGACTAAGGAAATATTTCTCGATTATGGAGGTGATAAAAGAGCCCGTCGTAAAGAGTTACATCGATGCAAGCTTTTTACACAGATCCAGATGACTCTAAGACTCAATCTGGATACATATTGAAAGTGGGAGCAATTAGCTAGAGTAGCTCCGTGCGAGCATTGTAGACATAGAGTATTTGCAAAATACATACGGCTCTGAATGTGATGAGACCCGTTGACTAAGCTTCTCTCACGAGCAAAACATGATCATACCTTAGTACTCTTTGGGTGTTAATCACATAGCGATGTGAACTAGATTATTGACTCTAGTAAACCCTTTGGGTGTTGGTCACATGACGATGTGAACTATGTGTGTTAATCACATACAGATGTGAATATTAGTGTTGAATCACATGATGATGTGAACTAGATTATTGACTCTAGTGCAAGTGGGAGATTGAAGGAAATATGCCCTAGAGGCAATAATAAAGTTATTATTTATTTCCTTATATCATGATAAATGTTTATTATTCATGCTAGAATTGTATTAACCGGAAACATAATACATGTGTGAATATATAGACAAACAGTATGTCACTAGTATGCCTCTACTTGACTAGCTTGTTAATCAAAGATGGTTATGTTTCCTAACCATGAACAAGGAGTTGTTATTTGATTAACAAAGGTCACATCATTAGTTGAATGATCTGATTGACATGACCCATTCCGTTAGCTTAACACTTGATCGCTTTAGTATGTTAATGCTTTCTTCATGACCCATACATGTTCCTATAACTATGAGATTATGCAACTCCCGTTTACGGAGGAACACTTTGGTGCTACCAAACGTCACAACGTAATCGGGTGATTATAAAGGAGTACTACAGGTGTCTCCAAAGGTACTTGTTGGGTTGGCGTATTTCGAGATTAGGTTTTGTCACTCCGATTGTCGGAGAGGTATCTCCAGGCCTTCTCGGTAATGCACATCACTTAAGTCTTGCAAGCATTACAACTAATGAGTTAGTTGTGATATGATGTATTACGGAACGAGTAAAGAGACTTACCGGTAACGAGATTGAACTAGGTATTGGATACCGACGATCGAATCTCGGGTAAGTAACATACCGATGACAAAGGGAACAAAGTATGTTGTTATGCGGTTTGACCGATAAAGATCTTCGTAGAATATGTAGGAGCCAATATGGGCATCCAGGTTCCGCTATTGGTTATTGACCAAGAATAGTTCTAGGTCATGTCTACATAGTTCTCGAACCCGTAGGGTCCGCACGCAACAAGGTTTCGATGGCGGTTATATTATGAGTTTATGAGTTTTGATGTACCGAAGGAGTTCGAGTCCCGGATGAGATCGGGGACATGACGAGGAGTCTCGAAATGGTCGAGACGTAAAAATCGATATATTGGACGACTATATTCGGAGTTCGGAAAGGTTCGAATGATTTGGGTATTTTTCGAATCTGGGAGAGTTACGGGAATTCGCCGGGGAGAAGTATTGGGCCTTATTGGGCCCTGCGGAAAGAGAGAGGGCTGCCTAGGGCAGGCAGCGCGCCCAAGGCCTAGTCCGAATTGGACTAGGGAGGGGCCGCACCCCTTCTTCTCTTCCTTCCTTCTCTCCTACTCCTACTAGGAAAGGAGGAGTCCTACTCCGGTGGGAGTAGGACTCCCCTGGTGCGCCCCTCCTAGGCGGCCACCTCCTCCTTGCTCCTTTATATACGGGGCGGGGGGCACCCCATAACACACAAGTTGATCTCACGGATCTTTCCTTAGCCGTGTGCGGTGCCCCTTCCACCATATTCCACCTCGGTCATATCGTCGTAGAGCTTAGGCGAAGCCTGCGCGGAGAAGTCATATCGTCGCGGAGCTTAGGCGAAGCCCTGCGTCGGTGGAACATCAACATCGCTACCACGCCGTCGTCGTCTTGTGGAACTCATCCTCCGACACTTTCTTTGGATCGGTCCGGGGATCGCCATCGAGTGAACGTGTGCGTAACTTCCGGAGGTGCCAGACGTTCGGTACTTGGATCGGTCGGATCGTGAAGACATACGACTACATCAACAGCGTTGTTATAACGCTTCCGCTACGGTCTCACGAGTGCGTGGACGGACACTCTCCCCTCTCGTTGCTATGCCATCACCATGGTCTTGCGTGATCGTAGGAAAATTTTGAAATTACTACGTTCCCCAACAATTTCATCAAAACCCCTCCCTCCGGCGGAGGGAAAAGTTATCATGTTACCGGAGGTATATTTCATCAACAACCCTCCCCCACCCCTCACCATCGTCGCCAAATTTATCAGGACTAGGGCACATAAGTTATCAAGTTATTCATACAAAAATTTATCAAGGGTATATTTCATCAACCACCCTCCTCCCATCCAGTCGCCAAATTTGTCAAAACTGCGGTACATTAGTTATTAGGTCTACGATGTGTGAGTTACCGTGCTATGCACATAAAATTTACGAGGGTTATATTTCATCACTCGTCCCTCGCGAAACGTACCAGGACTAAGGTGCATAAGTTATTGGGTCTGTGATGTGTGAGTTACCATGCTATCCCCCCGCCCCCTCCCGCCGGCAAAGTTATCAGGAGCAGGGTACATAAAAATATCACATCTATGATATTACACAACTTATAATGTAGTAGGAAATGATGTACTCCCTTTGCATAAATTTAGTACAAAATCGAGTCACTTATCTTAAAGCGGATGAAATACAAGAGAAGACCGACAAACAACAAAAAAACCGTTTTCCATTTCCTGCCATGGTGTTTAAAAAGGTCACATGGGTACCATTCATAACACAACAAGTAGTATCAGGCGTGTTGGTTATTGGCAACAAGTAGTATACGTGCGGAAAAAAAACGTACACCATTCTTTCGATATCATCCTTTCGATCGGGAAAGGAAAAAAAAAAAAGCAGCGATAGGGACCGTTTAGTGGGAGTAGGAGACAACGACATTCGGATGACAGCGATCGTACGCGTCTGTTCCAAACCACCAGTCGGCAGGAAAATAGCATTTTCCCTTTTAAATACTTCCTCCGTTTTAAAATAAGTGACTCAATTTTGTATTAATTTTGTACTAAAGCTAGTATAAAGTTGAGTCACTTATTTTGGGACGGAGGGAGTACATGATTAACAATTTTTAAATACACATTTTGATATCTTTTTTCTCACACATATTTGCAAATTTTCTCTATACAAATAAAACATTTTCTATAGATGTTTTAAAATATAAATTACATACACATTATACATTTTTGTATACACCTAACACTTTTTAATCCAAATATATCTTTTGAAGTCTACTTTTTTCATACACATTGTACATTTTTGTATACACCTTATTTTTTTAATACAAGTTAACATTTCTCAAATAAACAATTAACATTTTTCAGTTGACATATTTTGATTTTTTAATACATGTTAAACATTTTTCAAATACATGATGAATTTTTAATGCATTTTTAAATATAATTCTAACATTTTTTATAATGAATATTATTTCAAAAAAACGTCACTTACACAGTATATTTTAAATACATGACAATTTTTTGAATGATACGGAGAGTTGTTTTTTATTATGAAAACATGTCTGTAACATTGTATACACATTATTAAAAAATCTCGTACAATTTTTTGGAATGCGGAGCATTTTTTATTTGTCATGAACATTTTTGTATCCTATAAACTCTTTAAAAAATTCCGCAAACATTCTTTTGTACTGCGTTACATTTTTGGAACTTGAACATTTTTTATAGTAAAAAAATCATTTCCAATTTAGAAACACAACTAAAACTAATAAACCAAAAATATATGTGCTAGTCAGCCAGTGCTCCTCCCCTGCGCGCGGCTGCTGCAGGTGACGTTGTGCTCTGTATTACAGGAAGCAATACATGGCCGCGCACTATAGGATGCTTATAGTGTCCAATACAAGGCGCACACTAACCTATAAATTGGGCGAGCCCATTAGAACTGGTTGGCCGTAATATTTCCCTTTTACTTTCCCTTTTTATTGGTGTTTCTTTCTTATTTAACTTTTGATATAAAGATTAACTAAATGTTTATGAAATTTCAATTTATTTAAAAAAATTTGTCATATATCAAAATCACATAGTAAAAACAATATTCACACATTTTAAAAAATATTTATTAAATGGAAAAGATGTATTCATGAATTTTTTAAGTGTTTGAGCTTACAAAAAATAGCACATTTGAAAAATCTGCATGTAGTTACAAAAGTGTTATAGCGTGTCAAAGTTGCCCACATATTTTATGATCTGTTAACACATTTTAGAAATGTTTCTGCATATAAAAGATATCTACATCTTAGAAATTCAAAATTATTCACTTTTTAAATGTCCACGCATGCTTTAGACAAATACATTTGTGTATCATTCGAAAAGCTTAGATATGTATGTATATAGGACTAATGTTTTGTACTCTTTGGAGTAGCATTAGTTTTTTTTACCAGTTAAAAGAAATAAAAAGGTGAGATGGTTAAAAATAGGGGAAAGAAAATTCAAAAAAGGTAAAAGAAAATAGTAAATATTTAAAATTAATCCCATTTTAAAAATAAAAGTCGGGGAAGAAAACAAAAAACAAAAAAAAATATAAATGAATCGGGAAAACTGCATGGAAGCCGTTGGGCAAAAATAGAAAATATTGAAATGTGTTCTTGAAATTATCGAAACGGGTCTTTAAAAAAAACTTGGAATCGACCTTCTGGGATAGAATCGGTCCAAAAAGTAGTCCAAATGTATCCAACATTGATCTTGATTTAAAGTCTCGTCATGAAGAATTCAAATATATAAACATATCATTACTCGGATTTATGGTTCAAAAGATATCCATCTCTTTTCCATGGGAGCGAGACTGTTGGAAAGTTTAAATGCAAATGCACTTCATCCATACATCTTTTTAGATGCACTTCATCCTTACATACTTCGACAAAAGCAGTATGTGCATGCAGAGAGCCCACATTACGTCTAGTATTCCTTTGAATTCAAACCGGAAAGGCATAAGGTTTATTATACGATGAAAAGTTGCACGGATCTCCAAATGGGGTTGAATGGTGGATGTTTGACCGTTTAAAGCTGGAAATAATCATCATCCTATTCTTTTTTTGGTTTTTGCTTTTGGTAGTTGTCATGTAAGACATGTTGTTTCAGTTAAATGAAATCGAAGGAGGCTTTATATTAAAAAAAACCGTTTGCTAAACATGACGTACTGGAAACTTTTTGATGCGCTAGTAACTTTGTGCATATTGCGAGTCCAAAGCGGGGGCGGCGTGATGAGCGTCAACGATGAACGCTGATCCCGGTGAGGCCAAGTCGTGGACGAGCAGGAGCTGGTGATAGTAGACAGGGTATAGTCTAAAACTTGACGGTGCAGATGCGGGGTCGTGCTGGAGTTACTGCAAATCGGGAAGGGGATTACAGGGATGGTCAGGTCGTGCTGGTGCATATGTTGGTCTATTTTTCTATCCCAGTTTTTTTTTCTTGTTGCTGCATTATTTGTGAAAGTTTAGATGTGACATTCTTAAAAAACATCTAGATGTGAATTAGACAAACTATTTTTTTTTACGGAGCAAAAAATAATAATTTACCAAAATTTGGCCTATATCCGCCAAATGTCCCGGTAAGTCCGGCCTAAAAAAAGGTGACATTCTGTTTCTCTCTATTAAAAGCCGTACACTACAAAAAAAGCCGCATTTTTGCCAAGTAAAAAAAGAGAATGATGTATCGTTTGACATGGTTCCGGCGGGCGCTAGGCGCCATCCGGATGCACTGAAGAAAATAGCATCCACCTTCTCCACTGTCTGATTAAAGCACTTTAGCAGACCCCGCATCCCGCCACGACCGTAAAATAACCGTCAAAATGCGGGTCGGGGCGGAAAAACCAGCCCGATCAGACCCCGCATCTCGCCCCGGCCCATAAAAAATTTTAGGGGGCGCGGTAAAATCCCGACCCTAACCCGGGAAAACGCGGGTTTCCCCCTCGCGGCTGCGGTGCCCTGCATATAAGCGGAAGCGGTTGGTGGGGGGACATTTTATCTCGCACTTTCTCCCACCAACCACCTCTCCTCTCCCCCTCGCGTCGCTGCCGGCCACCGCCCAAGATACCGGCGAACGCAGCCGGCAGGAGCATGCCGGAAGGCCGCCACGCGCACGAGGCCTCCCCTCCCTCCCCCCTGCTTCGGCGCGCCGCCGGATTTGCAGATCTGCGACACTTCATCGCGGGCCGCCGGATTTGGCTTTTTCCGGCCGCCGGTTGCTGCCCCAAGCAATGGAGTGGTCGGGGAGCCTCTCCCGCGGCCCAGGCAAGGGCGTATCGCCGCATGCATGTACGGGTTCGTCCGCCCGCCGCCGCCGAAGGTTTGCGTGCATGGACTCGTCCGACAGGCCACCAGGCTCGGCGCTCGCGTAGCGTCTTTGTGGCTTGCCGATGCCGCTCATAGAGTGCGACGACTGCACGCGGAAAGTGCTGCGGCTCACTTCGAGCACGCCGAAGCACCCCGGATGGGTGTTCTTCAAATGCGAAAACGACGGGTACGTGCGCTTGCGGTATCTCGTTTCATAGTTCATCCTTTAGTTCAATTGCGGTAGCTCACTTCGAGCTTGCTCATTCTTTTGTGTAGGACGATGGATGCTTATTTTGGTTTTGGGAAGGCCAATACATTGATTTGTTGATAGAAAGAAACTTAATAAATGTTAGTGCACTCTTTAGTATAATTGAAGGCAATGATGCGGCTGCGTGTGCAACTAGAGGGGAAGCAACATCTACTTCTTTCGAACCAAAGATGAAGAAAGAAGAATGCAAAATCAAGAATCCACAGATCAACAACGAATGCATGAAGAAGATATTAATCCAACTAATGGGAGCAGTTATGGAAGTTGAAAATCTTCTAAAATGCATACTTGTAGTTCTTGTTTTCTTTGGGCTTGCTATTCTAGCAAAGATATGGTGATGTCTTTTGTATCCAATGTTGTTAATAAAGCAAAGCAATGTAATATGCTAGATCAAATTAAGTTGCAAATTTAAGTTTTGCCGGCCGGGAGAAGCTGCGCAAGATCAGACGCCGCAACCCCAACCCGTAAAAAAGCATATTCCGAAAATATCTGTTTTTACGGGTCCATTATCGCGGTCAATCGCGTTGCGCCGGCCATAAAAGCGTTTTTCCGCGAATTGCAAAAACGTTTTACGGGTCGGGAGGATGCGTGGTCTGCTAGAGTTGCTCTTAATCTCGATCTGAGCATCTCTGTCATCGAACGAGTCAACGCAAACACTCCTCATTTATGTCTTGCTTTGTTCCTTCCCGGGGCGCCGTGTGCAGCGACCTCGCAGCAGCGGCACACAACAGGCGCTCTTGTAGCATTGCTCATAGCATGTCGACCGTCGCAACACCGGCTCGCAGCACCGCGACCGTCACGGCACCACTCACAGCATGTCGACCGTCGCGGCATTGGCTCGCAGCACGGTGACGCCGTGTCGAAGCATCGCTGCTGCCATCACAGCCACGTCTTCATCGCAACACCATCGTCCCATGGATTGGAAGCACACCGTCGCATCTCGTCGAGCGTCGCCGCACCGTTGTGTCATGGAAGCACGCCATTGCTGCGGCCGTCGAGCGTTGCAGCACCGTCCTGTCGCGGAAGCATGTCATCGCCGCGGTCATCAAGTGTCACAGCACCGTCGTGTGGTGGAAGCAACCTGGCGTCCTCGCAGCTCCAGCGGTCCGGCAACATCGAATCGCAGCAACACAGCCCATCGAAGCAGCTCCGGCGGCCTCAGCGTCGCCGCGCGCCCGTCACACCAACTCCGACGGCCTCGCAGCAAGCGCCTCACAGCAGCATCGTCCGTTGTACTACCAACTCCAGTGACCTTGTAGCAGCAGCTCACAACATCACTACACGGCCTGGCAGCAGCGGATGCCTGCTCAAAGCACCGCAGTCTCAGCAGCATCGCCGGCCGGCCGCCGCTCACAGCGACGCGCTAGTGCGAAGGAGAGAGATGATTGAGAGTCGCTGACTCGTGGACTGGGAAAAGTGAGTGGAGAGGCGGCTGTGTTGGAGATAAGATTGGAAAAACAAAGTGGAGGGCTGGCCCACGGAGGCACGTGTCATGTAAGAGCACCTCCAACAGCCGCGTCAAAAGGCGCGCGCGGTAAACCGAATCTTTTGGGCGCGCGGGACGTTTCGGCGCGCTCCAGCGATGGCAGGAAAGTCGCGCGCGGGAACGGTTTGCGGGCACGCAGGAAAAAGGCGGCAGGTTGCGCTTTTTTTGGCGCACCGCTTCCGGCGCGCTTATAAAATGCGGCGCTCGCCACGCGCCTATTCCACATGCTTCTCTTCCTCTTCCGCTGCCACGCGCGCCTCCACCGCTTCCTCGGTTGCTTCCGCTGCCACGCGCGCCACCGCTCCAGCGCCCCGCCACCATGCCGCCTCGCCGCCGAGGAGCCCGGGCTACCGCGGCGTCGCCCGGCGCCCAACGGCGGGTTCTACTCGGAGATACGGTTCGCCAACTCCGGCTCGGCCTCGGCACCTTCGAGGCGGCGCCGCGAGGCCGCCAGCGCGTCTGACAGCGTCGGCGTAAGCGCCCTAAGCGAGCAGCGGCGAATGAACTTCCATGACGTCCACACGCTGCAGCAGGCGTTGGATGTCGCCCCGCCGCCTCGTCTTCGCACGGCACAAGACCGTGTGTATCCGGCTGGCGGCGAGAACCGCCTTGTCGCCCATGAGGGCGAAGCGGGTCATGGCGGAGTGGCGCCCGGCAACACCGGAGGGCGTCACCTACTGAGCAAGCCCTCTTTGGGCAAAGCGCGCGAGGAGACGCATAAAGCGCCTTGTTGGCGGTTGGGCCGATCGTCGGCGGAAGGCCCTGGTGCTATCCCAGTGCGATGTCATTGAGAATGATGGTGAGACGATCTTTGCGTCTGATGATGATCGTTGGGAAGACATGTGGCTCGATACCTCGGATCAGACCAGCGAGGATGGCGACGATGAGGATGACGACGACGACGACTGGGAGTATGTAGCTGCACTATCTAGTAGTTTTTATCTATGTCCTTGCATTATCTAAATAGTTTTTTATTTATCTATGCTATGAAACTATGTAAAATATTTATGTATCGTTTTTTTATCTATGAATTTTATTTAAAAATATATACGCACTGTTTAGCGTGCGCTGCATTTTAGCACTATCACTGGAGCTACGCGCGCGTTTAATTTTAACGCGTCTGCTGGAGCCATCGCTGCCGGCCGCGCAACCAGGCGAACGACGTGCGGCAAATGCCTTTTTTACGCGCGGCGCGTTGCGCGGCTGTTGGAGATGTTCTAAGCGGCGAGGCGGATGTAAACATCCGATTGTTTTCAAGGAGTTTTCGTCAACAGCAAAGAAAAGCAAGAACCTTCCGATCGCGCGCCACACTTGACCACGAGAAGACAAGAGCTGCCACCAATGCGAGCGTGCCCTCCGATCGCCACGAACCTTCGTGAGTACTACTAAGAATATCTATAAATCCGATGCCCCATTGTTTCAGGAATCGCGACAACCTGCCGGGCGTCCGACGGCACCGACCCATCACACGATGTCCGGCGAAGACACCGCAGCACCGCAGGTCCTGGAGGACCTGCCGGGCGTCCTCAAGCTCCTCAGCGACGGCTCCGTCGTCCGCGGCGACGAAGCCGTGCTCTGGCCTAAGGACCCGTTGCCGGAGGTCCCCGGCGTGCAGTGGAAGGACGCCCTGTACCACGCGCCGCGCGGCCTTGGCGTCCGCGTGTACAGGCCGCCGTCGTCGGTGACGACGGCCGGCGGCCCCAAGCTCCCGGTGCTGGTGTACTTCCACGGCGGCGGCTACTGCCTCGGCTCCTTCGCGCAGCCACACTTCCACACCTACTGCCTCCGCGCCGCCGCCGAGCTCCCGGCGGTCGTGCTGTCCGTCCAGTACCGCCTCGCCCCCGAGCACCGCCTCCCCGCGGCCATCGAGGACGGCGCGGCTTTCCTCTCCTGGCTGCGCGGCCAGGCCGAGCTCGGCGTTGGCGCTGACCCCTGGCTCGCTGAAACGGCCGATTTTGGCCGGACGTTCATCTCCGGCGCATCGGCGGGCGCCAACCTGGCCCACCACGTCACGGTCCAGGCCGCCTCGGCGCAGCAAGACGTCCACCCGGTGCGCGTCGCCGGGTACGTCCTCATCTCTGCGTTCTTTGGCGGCGACGAGCGGACGGCGACGGAGGCCGACCCCCCGGCGGACGTGTCCCTGACGGTCGAGGGATCCGACATGTTCTGGCGCATGTGGCTGCCGGTGGGGGCGAGCAGGGACCACCCGGTGGCCAACCCGTTCGGCCCGGAGAGCCCCAGCCTCGCGTCCGTGGATCTCCCGCCGGTGCTCGTCGTGGCGCCGGAGAGCGACGTGCTCCGCGACCGCGTGATGGGGTACGCCGCGCGGCTGAGGGAGATGGGCAAGGCCGTGGAGGTGGCCGAATTCGCCGGAGAACAGCACGGGTTCTCTGTCCTCCGGCCGTTCGGCGAGGCGGCCAACGAGCTGATGCTTGTCCTCAAGCGGTTTGTGTACACAGGTACAACGCGTAATAGTACGTTCCACTGAGCGTTGAAGTGTTTGGGGATCTCCTGGTCCTTGTGTGAACCATTTGATGGAAGAACTGCATTCTGGAAGAGGTATGAAAAGTGAAAACCGTATGTGAGATGTTCTTGTTGTCTCATTAGTGATGTTGTGAGTGTGTTGAGATCTTCGAACTTTCTCCAGATTTTCTTGAAACTAACATTCCTAAATTTGCTTCAACAGAAACTATTATTTCGAGTTACTACTGTTGAAAGACAATGTGATGTCAGCGTCACATCGTATTTTAGGACACCAAAACTAACATCTCCAAAATCGTGACTCATCATATGACATACTCCCCCCTTTCCGGTTTATAAGACTCAATTCAAAAATCTCACCAACCAAGGTAGATGACGAGTGGTGAAATATTTTTTGTAGTTTGCAAAAGCACCCAATTAATGCTCTTGTTTTCCTCAAAAATAGTATGTTTACCAATGCATTATTTGCAATGTATGCATGCATAAATTACATGCATTGGTCAATTTTCCTTTAATACTTGCATGCAATGATTTAATGCATCTTGAAATCTGAACACATGTGATGTGGAACAACCAAATTAAGACTTATAAAATGAAAAAGCTAAAATTTTGAGATAAGCCCTATAAACCGAAAAAGAGGGAGTATATAATTTATGAGCGATTCCACTTCTATAAGAGCAACACCAACCGGACGACCCACTTCGTCCGCTCATATCCGTATGGATCGCGGCGGACTAAAACTCCGGCCCAACGCGCCGACCCAAACCCAAAATGTATCCGCTTCTTGCCCGAGCCGGCACATTTCAGGCCCAAATTTGAGCGTGAAATGCGTCGGCGCGGACACGAAGCAGAAGTGCCACACGTCCCCTCGATGTCCACCGCGGCCCCACAAGTAAGCCAACCAACCACCACAGGCGGTCGTATTGAACGTGGCCACCTACCTCAGGCCCGCTTTGCACTTAGTCTGAAAACGGCCTTTAGTGCGGTTCGTGTGACCTTTAGTGCTTCGCCAACCGGCACTAAAGAGTGAGACTAAAGGTCCCCCTTTAATCTTAGGTTAAATCACGAACCGGCGCTAAAGAGCCACCACGTGGCACGAGCCAGGCCCGTGTGTGCGTAGGGCTTTAGTGCCGGTTGGTAACACCAACCGGTACTAAATATTTAGGTGATTTTTTTAATTTTTGCTTTAATTTTGTGTTTTCAATTTGGCTTTATTTTCCATTTAATTCTTTTTTGTTTGCTGGTATTTTACGATACTACAAATTATACACGTTATGCATATATATATATATATATATATATATATATATATATAATATTGTATCATCGAATGTCTCACAGCCAACACCATTAACTATTCACACATACACATGTATATACATATACAGTTTCTCCTACATGCATGTTGCCTTGGTGCCTTCGGAGCATGCACGATGACAAGTGGTTCATGGGGGCGATGGCGGGTAATAGTATTCTCCTTTGGGATCTATGACCTGGTCGAGCAAAAATCCGGCTATTTCCTCTTGAAGTGCTTGTATGCGCTCCTCGGTTAGGAGCTTATCCCGCACCTCTCTGAACTGTTAAGAAGGAGATCAATATGCATGTGTATTAGTTGTGTTACAAGATATCGATAATGGTGTGAATAGAGTTCTGACAACGTACCCATTCCTGTCTTTGAGATCTGCTCCTTTCGGACGCCATCATGCGAATGTTCTCGCAAACGTAGAATGCACATAGATCATTTCCCGGCGCCTGCTTCAGGGCCTTTACGAGTGCGGAATTGAATCAGATAATGATTAATCAAGCATGATAATTAATTAATGGTATTGAAACAAGAATTAAAGAGATGGCTAGCTAGCTAGTACTACTTAATTACTTACCCTTGGTCGATGCCAAAACAACTTTTTGGCCATTTGCTCGAGTCACCTTGATGAACCTTGCCCAAGCCACCTTGCCGGCAAAGAAAATCAATAAAGGGGTTATTAAATAGTTCATATCGAAATGACGAACTAATAACAGGCCGAGATATAGTTAATAATGATTGAAATTACATGTTGACTATCCCCTTCATGATGGTGTAGTCTTTATCTTCTTTAAGTAGCGAGTCGAGTACTTCAACTGTTGCTTTGTCAACTTTAATGACTAACAAGACCCAGTGGAAACTGCATGCGCACACGTTTGCATGTCTTAATTAAGCGGGCATGTGCATAAAATTAATCAACTATATATCGTTAACCGTATACACTTAGTTATTAACATCTAGTAAGCAAAAACAGAATTTGTAATAACTCACGTGAAGTTGTAAGGAAGTAGTATGTCTTCATTGCTATTGAGGCGCTTCAAGAACTCTAGCATGTTGTCCTCTACACCTGCTTTACAAGTTGCAAGATTTCATGTGTACTCATTAATGGTATTTGGGTCAATGAACCCAATGCCATAGCGTCCAGATTTTTTCATTTCATATATCTTCATCCTACATATAATACCACAGACAAGAATACATAGTGAGGATAATTACATGTAATGATTGATCAAAAATTACAGAAAGAAATCACTTACAGACAATAGCAACTGACGAGAGATTTGTCGAGTGCGTCTTGATTGTATAACTGAAATAGTTCTGAGTACTCAACGCACAGAGCTTTCTCATGGAAGTAATGCTCCTTCTTGACATTCACCATGAGGGACTCTCGATTGGAAATCTTGGTAATGTTCATGTACCATTGATGCAATTCATACATTCTCGTTGGGAGGTTCTTGACGTTGTCTGGCTTGACCAAAGGTTTGCCCCGGGCATATTTCCATTTTACTTCCTCCTCTCCAAGCGGAGACATGGGCTCAATTTCGAGGAGTTGTCCAACAGAGATCTTGAGCATTTCAGCTTGCATTATATGCTCCTCCGTTATTACCACATCGCCTAGCTGGGGAACTTTAACGGTTTGCCCACAATAATATTTGGCACACGGCCTCCTCTCATGTGTTGTTGGCACAACAAGCGGGGGGATCGATTGCGCCGCCTGTTCTCCCAGCTGGGGAACGGTTTTTCCGCATTTATTGCCCGCTGCTTGTTGGCTCGAGCTCGAGCTCGCTTCCTTCTTTAACCATTCTCGATGTAGTTTCCTGATGTGGTGCTCATAGTCCGAGTCAACAGGCTTGGGAGCTGGTTCTCTAGCCATATGAACGAAGTGGTCAATTACTTTCTCAGACACTTTCTCCTTTGGTGGCGGTGCCGGTTTCGGTCCAAAATGGGCGTCCACTTGGGCCTACACTATGGCTGCGTTTTGCTCCTCGGTCATGTCGTAAGGCCTCTGAGGAAGAGGAGCGAGGCTTGGACCATATTTATATCGCTTCTCTCCGCCTGTACTTCCTGAACTACCTCGACTCGTACCGCTACGCACCATAGCTGCGGCATGTCTCTTCTGCGGTTGCTGAGACGGCGGAGACGGCTGACGTGGCTGAGTTGGACCAGGAGAAGTGGCCTGACGATGTGCCAGACTTGAAGCGGGAGGTGTGGCTCGACACGGTGCGGACTTGAAACCGGAGAAGTGGCATGACGCTGTGCCGGACTTGAAACCAGAGGAGTCAGCTCACGCGTTCAGGGACTTGGAGGAGGTGGCGGACTTCGAGGAGGAGTCGGCTCACGCGTTCGTGGACTTGGAGGAGCGGGAGTGCTGACTCAGTGGCGGAGTCGGCAAACGACGCGGTGTCGGTGGACTTCGAAAGATGATGCAATCCTTTCTCCATAGGAGGATACGATGTATGGCCTCTCCCAGTGTGCGCTCGTCTTCACCTCCAGGAATGTCAAGCTGTAGCCCCGAATATGGGTCCACCACTTCATCAACCATGACACGAGCATAGCCCTCTGGAATCGGGATGCAATCGTTGGTTGCTTCGGGGGTAACTGGAAAAGCAACTCCGTCCGCCACCTTCATGGATATGTTCTTCATTTTGGAGTGTAGCTCACAATTAGTGTTCTCTATGATGTCATCCACAGGGTATGTATCCAGCAGTGCGTCGCCCGGGGTAGAACCAACGCTGCTTCTCGGCATGGATGGGATGGTGCTATCCAATCTTTGGACGATCATCGACTTCTTCTTTGCCGCATTCTTGAGACCCCTTTCTGGCTAAGTGAGTCGATCTGCTGCTGCTTCTTTCTTCTTTGGAATTTGAGTGCCAGTCCGCGTGCCTTGCTTCTAGGCCTTGAAGGCGTTCTGCGTCCTGCTTCCTCTGCTCCTCCTCCAGCTTCCTTTTCTTCTCCTCCTCCATCTTCCTTCTTGCACGGACACCTGTAGTCCTCGTTCCATTCTGAAAAGCCCTCATACCAGGGAATAACGCCCTTGCCTCGTGTTCTTCCGGGTGTTCAGATTTCAGTATGCCAGCGTAAGCTCGTCGTTCTCTCTGTTGGGCGTGAACACCCCCTTTCGAGCTTCATCTATTGCGTCAATTATCTTTTGTTCGGCTCCTTTTAGACTTGCCTTCTTCGAAACGGCGCCTGTCTTCGGGTCCAACGCCCCCCCATGCGCATAGAACCAAGTTCTGCACCTGGGGGGCCAGTTCCTAGTAACCGGTGTGACCCCTGCATCCTCCATCTCTTGCTCAGACTTATCCCACTTAGGCAATCCCACCGCGTAGCCACCTGGACCCAGCCTATGGAACTGCGTCTTTTTTGCGGCATTTGCCTTGTTTCTCATCGACCGTTCCTTAGCTAATTCTGAATCCTTGAAGGTCACGAAATCGCCCCATGCTCTCTTTGCTTCTCCGGTGTTCCGTGAATGCAGAGTCTTCCTTTCATTAGCGAGGTAGTTGGCCCATACAATTTTCTTGTGGGTGTTGAATGCAATTGCCATCTTCTTAAGAGCAGCGCCCTTGACTTTCTCCACATCTCGCTTGATGAAATGATCCGGTAGGGTGAAATGTTCCATCAGAGATTTCCAAAGGACTTTTTTGGCTCTGTCGTCGACCCAAGTAACACCTGGACGTTTAGTCTTTGGCTCTTTCCATTCTTGAATGGAGATCGGGAGTTTGTCCTTCACAAGAACTCCGCACTGACGAGTCCACTTGTTCGCAATGTTCTTAGGCGTGAGGGGTTCGCCACTAGGTTTGATGGATTCGATGTTGTACTTTACACCTTCCTTCAACAATCTGCCTAGGCCTCGCTTTGTCCTGCTATGCAGAGAAGCAGATTTGCTCGATCCAGAGGGCTGAAAGAAGAATGATCGATTCGTTAATATATCTTCAATAAAAAACATGTGATGATCACCATGATGCTCGCTTATATAAATATACCTCGCCGGTAGTGTTTGTTATTTGAAGATCAGCATTATGCGTGTCATAATCATAATCATAGTTCATGACTTCATCATTTCGGTCGTCGAGATCGAATATCTTTTCATCACCCTCTCCGGTATTGTTCAGATATTGGGAGCCGTCATCTGCTTCATTCAGATCATCTAGCCTGTGAGGGCTGCGTATGATGTAGAACAATTCCTCTTCTCTCTCTGCCGGTATTGTCCGCCATAGCTTTTACTTAACTAATATAGAAGAAATATAAAACAATTTAATTAGTATTCAAATTACAATGCATGGATGCAATCAATAAGGAAAAACTGAATCTTGAATACATCGTCTTAATATATATAATCTCGAATACATCGTCTTAATATATATAATCTCGAATACATCATCGTCTTAATATATATAATCTCGAATACATCATCGTCTTAATATATATAATCTCGAATACATCGTCTCGAATATTATATATCGAATACATCACCGGCTAGGTACCTAATAAAGATCGAGTACTACGAGAAGAATCTAGGGAGCCACTTTCGCGGTTCACGGGGCGGCGGTGCACACCCAAAGAGAAGGAACCATCACAGGATCATATCTCCGATCATACGCCCAAAGAACCCGCCAAGTAGTGGAGAACACGGCGTCGTCCATAGCAGCCATGTAGCGATGGACGTGCTCATCTTCCTCCACGACACGGCGACGCACCACCTCCGGCGCCCGCTCCTCTGCACCGAATGTGGCCCACGTGAACGCCACCAAAGAAGATCGGGGTCGACGACGGGACCCGAGGTTGGGTTCCTCACCAAGCGCGCCCCTCAGTAGCACCTCCCGGTGCCAGCCGGCCGGAGCCCAGTCCGGACATGGGTCCCTCAAGCGGGGCGTCGTCACGAGCGACGACGGCGAGGATGCGGGCCGGGCATATCGTCGAGAACAAATACTATATGCATAAAAAATAACATTTTTTAAATGATTGGATTGTGATAACTAAAATTCTATATATATGCAAATTCTAACAATTTGACATTAATCTAATTCATCTAACTAAAACTAATTCTAAAATTTCCTGATTATATAACTGACATTTCCATAACAATTCTAATATTTATATAACTAAAAAACAGAAAAATTGCTAACATGTCTATAAATATTTCTATAACTAAAAAACAGAAAACATTTATAACATTTCTATATAACTAACATTTCTAATATTTATATAACTAAAAAATAGAATAATTTCTAACATTTCTATAACTAAAAAACAGAAAAATTTATAACAAACAAACTACTGTGTGTGTGTGTGTGTGTGTGTGTGTGTGTGTGTGTGGATCGAACTGGACACGGCGGCCGGGGTGAGCTCACCGGCGAGGCGACGACGGGGCGGCGACGACGGGGCGAAGGGACGGGGCGGCGACGACGGGGCGACGGGACGGGGCAGCGATGACGAAGGGCGGCAACGACGGCAGCGAGGCGCGGCGACGGGACGGCAGGGACGACGGGAGGGGACGGCCGGGCGGCGAAGGCGGCGAGACGGCACGGGCCGGGTCGGCGGCGGCGGCGATGGGGCGAAGGAGAAAGAAGCAGAGGAGAGATGAGAAACTGAATTTTTTGAAGTGCTTTCTTATATAGAACACTTTTAGTACGGTTGGAGCCACCAACCGGTACTAAAGGTCTGTTTTGCCAATAGCGGCGGGAAGCGCAACCCCTTTAGCACCGGGTCGTAGCACCAACCGGTACTAAAGACCCCCTCTTTAGTTCCGGTTGGTGCCACGACCCGGTGGGAAAGGGGTTGCACTGGCGCAGTGCAGTGCGCAAGTTTAGTCCCACCTCGCTAGCCGAGGGGCTACCGCACTGGTTTATAAGCCCCAGTGCGGTAGCTCTCTCGAGCTCCTCTCCTAAGCAGGCCTACTGGGCCTACCTGTTCTCTTCTGCCTTGTTGGCTTACTGGGCCTTTGCGGGCCTGCATCCTGGCCCAACAAATTGGGTTCCTAGTCGTATGCAGGCCGCTTTGGCCCAGTAGGTGGGCTTTTTTTCTTAATTTTTTTCATTTTATTTATTTTTGTTTTATTTATTTTTGAGTTGTTTTTTGCTGTATTTAGAGTTTATTTGTGAATATTTTTGCTTTAGGTACAAAGAATTAAAAACTTAACTTTGAAAAAAGTTTTGAATAGTTTAAATAGTTTAAATTTGAATAGTTTAAATTTTGAATTATTTGAAATTTGTGTGAATCACTAGTTTGTGAATAACTTAACTTTGAAAAAAGATTTTTCAATGATTCTTTTTTCTTATGTTTAATATTAGTGTGTTTTATCATTATGTTCAATTTGGTAATGCTTAGGTTATTTAAAAAATGAAATGCCTTTGTAACAGTTGAGTTTTCAACGGAAACCCTGATACTTCGAAAGAGATTGTCCATTTTGTACACGAAGTGCATCCAGTTTTTGGCGTAACCCTCTCTACTTTTGTTTGCACATAAAATTTCTTCGCGTTTCAAATGCCAAAACACATAACTACCCTAACTATTACAGAGATTCCCTCTTGGGTGTGAAACATAGAAGAAAGTAATGATAGTGAAGCCGATCACATCCCAGATCTTTGGGTGTGAAACTTTTTCTTAGCGTGTGTCCCTTTGCGCTGTAGCCATGGAAAATCTTCATCATTTAACTGGATGCTCGGGTCAATATTCACTGTGAATAGAGGAATTTCATCAAACTTTTCATAATCTTCTGACATGTCTGTCTTGTCATCCACTCCCACGATGTTTCTTTTTCCTGAAAGAACTATGTGGCGCTTTGGCTCTTCGTATGATCCATTCGCTTCCTTATCTTTTCTTTTTCTCGGCCTGGTAGACACGTCTTTCACATAAAAAACTGTTGGGGAACGCAGTAATTTCAAAAATTTTCCTACGATCACGCAAGATCATGGTGATGGCATAGCAACGAGAGGGGAGAGTGTCCGTCCACGTACCCTCGTAGACCGTAAGCGGAAGCGTTATAACAACGCGGTTGATGTAGTCGTACGTCTTCACGATCCGACCGATCCAAGTACCGAACGTCACGGCACCTCCGAGTTACGCACACGCTCAGCTCGATGACGATCCCGGACTCCGATCCAGCAAAGTGTCGGGATGAGTTCCGTCAAGACGACGGCGTGGTGACGATGTTGATGCTCTAACGACGCAGGCTTCGCCTAAGCTCCGCGACGATATGACTTCTCCGGCGCAGGCTTCGCCTAAGCTCTCTGACGATATGACCAAGTGGAATATGGTGGAAGGGGCACCGACACGGCTAAGGAAAGATCCGTAGATCAACTTGTGTGTCATGGGGTGCCCCCTGCCCCGTATATAAAGGAGCAAGGAGGAGGTGGCCGGCCTGGGAGGCGCGCAAGGGGAGTCCTACTCCCACCGGGAGTAGGACTCCTCCTTTCCTAGTAGGAGTAGGAGAGAAGGAAGGGAAGAGAAGAAGGGTGCGGCCCTCCCTAGTCCAATTCGGACTAGGCCTTGGGCGCGCGGCCTGCCCTAGGCAGCCCTCTCTCTTTCCCGCAGGGCCCAATAAGGCCCAATACTTCTCCCGGCGAATTCCGTAACTCTCCGGTACTCGAAAAATACCGAATCATTCGAACCTTTCCGAACTCGAATATAGTCGTCCAATATATCGATTTTTACGTCTCGACCATTTCGAGACTCCTCGTCATGTCCCCGATCTCATCCGGGACTCCGAACTCCTTCGGTACATCAAAACTCATAAACTCATAATATAAGCATCCATCGAAACCTTAGCGTGCGGACCCTACGGGTTCGAGAACTATGTAGACATGACCTAGAACTATTCTTGGTCAATAACCAATAGCGGAACCTGGATGCCCATATTGGCTCCTACATATTCTACGAAGATCTTTATCGGTCAAACCGCATAACAACATACTTTGTTCCCTTTGTCATCGGTATGTTACTTACCCGAGATTCGATCGTCGGTATCCAATACCTAGTTCAATCTCGTTGCTCGGTAAGTCTCTTTACTCGTTCCGTAATACATCATCTCACAACTAACTCGTTAGTTGTAATGCTTGCAAGGCTTAAGTGATGTGTATTACCGAGAAGGCTGGAGATACCTCTCCGAGCAATCGGAGTGACAAAACCTAATCTCGAAATACGCCAACCCAACAAGTACCTTTGGAGACACCTGTAGTACTCCTTTATAATCACCCGATTACGTTGTGACGTTTGGTAGCACCAAAGTGTTCCTCCGGTAAACGGAGTTGCATAATCTCATAGTTACAGGAACATGTATGGGTCATGAAGAAAGCATTAACATACTAAGCGATCAAGTGTTAAGCTAACGGAATGGGTCATGTCAATCAGATCATTCTACTAATGATGTGACCTTGTTAATCAAATAACAACTCCTTGTTCATGGTTAGGAAACATAACCATCTTTGATTAACAAGCTAGTCAAGTAGAGGCATACTAGTGACATCTTTGTTTGTCTATATATTCACACATGTATTATGTTTCCGGTTAATACAATTCTAGCATGAATAATAAACATTTATCATGATATAAGGAAATAAATAATAACTTTATTATTGCCTCTAGGGCATATTTCCTTCAAAAACCTGCGCCACATCATTGGCTAGGAAAAATGGTTCGTCTGCATACGCAAGATTGTTGAGATCCACTGTTGTCATTCCGTACTGCGGGTCTTCCGTTACCCCGCCTCGTGTCATATTGACCCATTTGCACCGAAACAAAGGGACCTTCAAATCACCTCCATAGTTAAGTTCCCATATGTCCACCATGTAACCATAATATGTTTCCTTTCCCGTGTTGGTTGTTGCATCAAAGCGGACACCACTATTTTGGTTGGTGCTCTTCTTATCTTGGGCGATCGTGTAAAATGTATTCCCATTTATCTGGTACCCTTTGAAATTCATTATATTCAAAGATGGTAAATGGACAGTGAGTACAGGTCATCTTGAATATCTCCATCATGTATGGCACGTTTCTGCAACCAACCGGCGAGAGTCCTCGTTTGTTCACGTGTAATCCAATCGTCAGACTTCTCCGGGTGTTTGGAGTGTAGAAAATTCTTGTGTTCCTCCATGTACGGAGCCACCAAGGCGGAATTCTCAGTAGAACTGTGTAGTGTGCTTGGGTGAGAGAATGCCCGTCCATACATATTATTTGATGCCCTCCTAGCGTGCCTCTTCCTTCGATCGCCCTTATGCCGTGATTCAGGAACACCAAACGGCTTAAGGTCAGGAATAAAGTCAATACAAAACTCAATGACCTCCTCATTTTCATGGCCCTTCGAGATGCTTCCTTCTGGCCTAGCACGGTTATGAAAATATTTCTTCAAGACTCCCATGAACCTCTCAAAGGGGAACATATTGTGTAGAAATACAGGACCCAAAACGTTAATCTCTTCGCAAAGGTGAACTAGGACGTGCGTCATGATGTTGAAGAAGGATGGTGGGAACACCAACTCGAACCCGACAAGACATTGCACTAAATCATTACGTAACCTTGGTATGATTTACGGATCGATTACCTTCGAGAGATTGCATTGAGGAATGCACATAGCTTCACAATGGCTAATCGAACGTTTTCGTGAAGCCCCCTCAATGCAACCGGAAGGAGTTGCATCATAATCACGTGGCGATCATGAGACTTTAGGTTCGGAACTTTTTCTCCGCCATATTTATTATTCCCTTTATATTCGACGAGAAGCCGTGACAAGACCTTCATGCCGAGAAGGCATTCAAGAAGATTTCCTTCTCTTCTTTGGTAAGAGCGTAGCTGGCTCGACCACGATGTATGCCGTCTTTTCCGTGCATACGTTGCTGGTCCTCCGTGCCTCTGGTGTATCTTTTGTCTTCCCATACACGCCCAAAAAAGCCAAGCAGGGTCACGCAAAGATTCTTCATCACGTGCATCACGTCGATTGCGGAGCGGACCTCTAGGTCTTTCCAATATGGCAGGTCCCAAAATATAGATTACTTCTTCCACATGGGTGCGCGTCCGTCAGCGTCCTTCGGAACAGGTTATGCGCGGGACCCTTTCCAAAGATTACCTTCAAATCCTTGACCATATCATGTACATCAGCACCAAGACGGTGCCGAGGCTTCGTCCGTGATCTGCCTCACCTTTGAAATGCTTGCCTTTCTTTCTTATGGGATGCCTTGTCGGAAGAAATCGGCGATGTCCTGTACACATTCTTCCTACAACTATCCAAATATATACTGTCGGTATCATCCAAACAAAGGCGTGCATCCATGGTATCCCTTGTTTATGCATCACGAAAGGTTACCGAGAACAGGCCAATCATTGATGGTCACGAACAGCAATGCCTTTAGGTCAAATTCTTCCCGCTCGTGCACATCCCACGCACGTACACCTGTTCCATTCCACAACTGTAATAGTTCTTCAACTAATGGCCTTAGGTACACATCAATGTCGTTGCCGGGTTGCTTAGTGCCTTGGATGAGCACTGGCATCATAATGAACTTCCCCTTCATGCCCAACCAAGGAGGAAGGTTATACAAACATAGAGTCACAGGCCACGTGCTATGGTTGCTGCTCTGATCCCCAAAAGGATTAATGCCATCTGCGCTTAGACCAAACCATACGTTCCTTGGGTCACCTGCAAACTCCTTCGAGTACTTTCTCTCGATTTTTCTCCACTGCGAACCGTCAGCGGGTACTCTCAACTTTCCGTCTTTCTTACGGTCTTCTGCGTGCCACCGCATCGCCTTCGCATGCTCTTTGTTTTGGAACAAACGTTTCAACCGTGGTATTATAGGAGCATACCACATCACCTTGGCAGGAATCTTCTTCCTAAGCGCCGCCCTCGACATCACTGAGGTCATCGCGATCGATCTTATAACGCAATGCACCGCATACCGGCAAGCGCTCAAATCCTCGTACTCACAGCGGTAGAGGATGCAGTCCTTAGGGCATGCATGTATCTTCGCACCTCTAACCCTAGAGGGCAGACAACCTTCTTTGCTTCATATGTACTCTCGGGCAATTCGTTGTCCTTTGGAAGCATATTCTTTATCATTACCGGCAACTTTCCAAATCCCTTGTCGGATACACCATTCTACGCCTTCCATTGCAGCAATTCAAGTGTGGTGCCCAACTTTTTTTGTCACCGCGAATTGGGTACAACAATTTCTTGTGATCCTCTAACACGCTACGCTGCAACTTCGTCCTCTCCGAGATCACTTGCGCAGTTTCTCTTTGCATCGGCAATGGCCCGACCTAGATCATCGGCGGGCTCATCTGATGCCTCTTCTTCGACTTTCTTCCCGCATTGCCGGCTCAGCTTCTTCCCCATTGTTGTATCATCGTATTCAGGGAACCCATGGCCAGGATAGCCGTCGTCGTCCTCTTCTTCTTCATTGTCTTTCATCATAACCCCTCTTTCTCCGTGCTTGGTCCAAACATTATAGTGGGGCATGAAACCGGACTTAAACAGGTGGACGTGAATGGTTCTTGACGAGAGTAATTGTGATCATTCTTACAGACTAAACATGGACAAGGCATAAAACCATCCACCCGCTTGTTTGCCTCAGCCGCAAGCAGAAAAGTTTGCACGCCGTTAATGAACTCGGGAGAGCATCGGTCATCGTACATCCATTGTCGGGTCATCTTCATTACACAACACCGAATAGACCAAATTAATACAAGTTCATACATAAAGTTCATATACAACACTTAATAAAACGCAACATACAAATAACTCTCTAGCTAAAGAATTTAAATGCAACAACAAATGCGATCAAGATCGCAACTAAGGTAACAATTGATCCAACAACATAATGATACCAAGCCACACTATCAATGGCATATTTTCTAATCTTTCTAATCTTCAACCTCATTTTCTCTTGATCTTGTGATCATCTATGACATCGGCAACATGCAACTCCAATTCCATCTTCTCCCCCTCAATTCTTTTCAATTTTTCTTTCAAATACTCATTTTCTCTTTCAACTAAATTTAACCTCTCGACAATAGGGTCGGTTGGAATTTCCGGTTCACATACCTCCTAGATAAAAATATTTATGTCAACTTGATGGGCATAATTTGTCATAAACACGAAATGCAGCAACTAGTTTTAAAAAAGAATATACCACATCCGAATCATAACAAGGACGAGGGCCGACGGGGACGGATATCAAAACCATGGCACTATGTATAACAAACAACGTACGGTTAACATAATTATACGAGTAACTATATATCCAAATCACACAAACATCAATTTGGTAATGTAAAACATTCATGAACAAGAGCCTCACCACAAGGTGGTGCCCGACAGACGGATGCGTCGCGATCGACGGTGGTTACGACGAAGATTTAGAAGGAACTAAGTAAACCACACCTACATATGCAAACTAAGTGTTACTTTTGACCTCAAATTGCATATAAATCAAATACTAGCAAATTATAATTCCTCCCAAATTAATCACTATACAAAGCATTGCAAGAGCTAATCTAGCAATGAGAGATGAAAGGACAAAGTTGCTAACCTTTGTGATCATTTGAATGGATGGGGGCCTTCAAATCTTGACAAATTTTGGGCAAAATGTGTGATGAGCTCGAGGAAGAGAGGGGAAGAACAGAGGAGGAGAGGGGAAAGGGGAATAACAGAGCGATCTCGGGTGGACGAAGGGTTTATGTAGGACGACCTTTAGTACCGGTTCGTGCCACGACCCGGTGCTAAAGGTGCTTTGGAGGGCCCAGATCGACAACACCCTGCCACCACCCTCTTTAGCACCGGTTCGTGGCATGAACCGGTGCTAAAGGTTCGCCACGAACCGGTACTAATGAGAGCGGCCGGCTAGCCGTTGGAACCGGCACTAATGGACTCATTAGTACCGGTTCAAAATCAAACCGGCAGTAATGTGTCTCAGATTAGCCCCTTTTTCTACTAGTGCTGGCAGTGTGTGGAAGGGCCACATGCCCGTCCTTTTTAATGGAAGCGTGCGGCGGGGCAGGTCTCATCGACTTCCATCTTCCCCATCCACATCTAACCACGCTTGCTCCCTCACCGGCGACCAGCAAACCCTAGCAAACGAAACCCTAGCCAGCCAGCCATGAGCTTCTTTGGCAGGAAGGGGATGGGGAGGTTCAGCTCCAGCGCAAGCTCTTCTCGTGCGCAACCTCCTGCGCTGGCTAGACGCGGCTCGCCCACGTGGGAGCGGGGGCGGCTCTACATACTAGTCCACCAGGCGCAGTGGCACTGGCAGTACCGCTGGCCACTGCAATGTTCGGATGTCAACCTGCCGCAAGGCTGGCATCTGGACACCCACCGGATCCCCATTCCAGCGGTGCCGCGCTCGGTGCGGGCGCACGCCGAGGAGGTTCTCCGGCGTCACGAGGTCCTTACGCCTGAGCAGCGCGCAATGTGTGCCCACATGCCAAACTCCCCCAACTGGGAGCGCTGGTTTGCACTGGAGCACGAGGAGGAGCGCTGTCGCGGCGTCCACGTCAACCACGACGTTCCGCCACCACCCCCACAGGTTTTGCTAGAGGAGGAAGAGGAGGAGGTGGCGTACCAAGTCACCCTCGGGGAGGCCCTGCAGCACGCGCTAGAGGCGAGCCGGCTAGAGGAGGACGCCCGTTGGGATGGGCTGGACCAAGCCCTCGCCTTGTCGGCGGCGAGGGACTCCGTCCATGCTCCGCTTTTCGTCCAGCCGCCGCTCGAGCCCAAGGTCGAGCCCGAGCGCGAGCCCACGCCCACGTGGAAGCGGTTGCCGCCGGCGCCCACCTGGCCCGAGGAGTCCTACTCCTGGACAGCGGTTACCGCGAGTGTGTGAGGGCGCCTCCCGTCCACTAGGTCGCGATGCCAGAGAAGGAGGAGGCCCACCTTGAGCGCTAGAAGGCGCATTGGCTTGCCGAGGAGGCGGCCGGCGATGAGCGGCAGATGCGTTGGGAGCAGGACAAGGAGGCACTGCCCGTTGAGGAGGAGGAGCGTGCCCGCCTCGCCGCAATGCCGCCGGAGGAGGCAGTCCTGGCAGCCTATCTAGTCGCATTCGGGTGGGCTGGTCCACCTCCCGTTTTCATTGACCTCACCGACGGCGACAACAACGGCAAGGGAAGGGTAAGGCGGACGCCTAGGGCAGTGTATGGCCCGGAGTTTTTTTTTGTTTAACTAATGTTTAACCGACGGCAACAACAACGGCAAGGGAAGGGTAAGGCGGACGCCTAGGGCAGTGTATGGCCCGGAGTTTTTTTTTGTTTAACTAATGTTTAAGTGAACTTTGACCGGTCATTTATGTTTAATTATGTGTTATTATATGTTTATTTTCAGCCACGTGCTTATCATTTTTTTTCTTTGCACGCGGGCTGATATAGGCCTACATCTGCTAACCCATTTTAAAAAGCGGACGCGCCCGTCCGCCTCACCGATCCAGACGAACGAAAAGCGGACAAAGCGCGCGTCCGTTTGGATCGCCTGGTTGTAGTTGCTCTAACACACCATCGAGCTGCTGTCACCACCGCCGCTTCCAAATCCCTACCTCGCGTTGAGGAAGAGGGGACTGGCTGGCTCAGGTGTGGTGACATGGTTCGGCCCAAGTTGGGGCCCCATTTATCACGTCAGATGCGATTTGCACGAATCATTCGCTGATGTGAGGGCTGATTCATCTATCTATGTCCAATTAACAATGGGCCCCACTTGATAGAATGATGCAAAACTTTAAAATGGATAAAACTAGACTAACTTAACTATGGAGGAAACTAGGACAATTTTTATACTCCTCAAATAGAGCAAGAGATACCCAGATTGGCACGTAAGGAGTAAAATTTGAAGTTCACTTTATAAATAACTTATGGTAGTAAGTTAAACAAGTACCAAGTCACTCAAATACATCTCCTTCCTCGTAAATATGATATTGAAAAAGGTATCCAGAATTCTAAAATAGCAAGCACCGAGTCATACATGAATGACACCGTCAGGATGTTCTCTCTTGAGGCGAGCATTCTTCTTCGGCAAAAAGACATCCGACAGGACGGTCTTGGACTTGAGGGAAGCAGAAAATATCTCTAGTGCCTACATTAAAAAAAATCCATAAGTACACAAACACACACAAAACAAAAGCTAAATCACCAGCCGATCAACTTGAGCAAAACACCACCTAAAAGTTCAAAGACTTCAAAGAAACTAGAGCACTACGTACCTCTTCCTTGCCGATCTTCACTGTCTTTTCTTGTAAGGCGCTGAGGTCCTTGATGCCCAACAGCGAGATCGTCGCAAAAAAAGAGGCTGAAGTCACTGTCAAGTCGTCCCAGACAGTGTACATGGCCACAGGTAGCGCCGTGTTCGTCGGCGGCGGCGCCGCGGCCACCAAGGTCCGGTTGGTTTCAGCGGCGAGCGTCATAGGCTTTCTCATATAACATAGGCAAGTAGGGCAGCTTCTGTTAGGTATCACCGATAGATATCCACAGCTAGTGCCTACGCCTGAGTAGGCGCCAGTGTAACGGCCTTCACATGTGTAGAAGGTGTCAAAACCGTTGTTGAGTTGTATTCCCAACAGCTGCTGGAGGAGGGGGAGCGTGGCGGGGGTGACGGCCGGGCTAAGGCACCGCTCCTTGCTCTTGTAGTTCGCACCTAGCTTCTCCACGCTGCCGAGCACGTTGCCGATGCTGCCAACCATGCGCTCCTTGGTCAGTAGGCCGAGGGCGGTGCCCAGCGGCAGGTACAGGAGGCCGGCAAGGAACTCCACGACGTCGCTTCCGGCCTCGGCGAAGCACACCTTCTGGGACTTGGTGTCGATCATGAGCTTCATCGATAACTCCATAGTAGGCGTGCTATTCTGTTGTAGTCCAATTCAAACCTTCTGAATGAGCAATGTTAATTGACAAGAAAACATGCATTTCTGTATCATCGAAAAGAAGTTGATTTCCAAGAATTAAAGCAGATGGAGCAATACCATCTTTCTAAACTGTAACGCAAAGAGATCTCCGTGTGAGAAGACAATTTCAGATTAGTGGATAATATCAAATGTAACCCACAAGCTATGTACAAACCATGCAACCAATACCACTAGATACAGTGGCGGACCTAGAAAGTATTTGGAGTGGGGGCAAACTAATTGAGTGGGGGCATATTCTATAGAAATTCAAAGAATTTAAGAATATTTTTTCAAAAACACAAGCAAATCTTGCTGAAATTTCAAATTTTCAGTGGGTGCCTGGGCCCCCCCTCACCATAACGTGGGTTCGCCCCTGACTAGATAAACATTTTTTAACTACAAGATTTGTTGGAAATTTTATATTTCATTTATTACATATAAATGGATGCTTTGTGTAATGCATATATACTATTAAATGGTTTAGATTGTAAGAGTTTACACTGGGGCGGAGATTGTAAGAGTACTTCAACGTGCTTGTATGGATACATGTTAGATACTGATGATAGTGTTGTTAGTGCATGATTGTGTTGTTGTCCTAGTCCATATGATATAACCCGTTCCTAGCTAGGTTAGTTAGGTACTTCTCACTCGTGTACATGGGTATATATAATATTTTTCCCAGTATAAACTCTTACATGGTTTCAACCTCTTTCTAATTGTTGTGATACTCGTTTCCTCGCTTCCACATGTCCTTACCATGGACAGCGCATCTTCCATCTCCTTCGGCGCCAACACCAACCCTCCCCCTCTACCCTTGCGACCCAACATGTGCCCATCCAGCAACATGTTCCTGTCATCCCTGACCTCCATTAATCCAACTATAATATGCGGTACTCACTATTCATGTCAGTCTTCTGCACATACAGGCTCACCGACCACGTCGAATGCTCCGCCAACGGCCGTATGCGCCTCGCCATCCTTCACTATATATCTATCGGCTCTTGCATCATCAACTAGGTGTACACCCATCTCCTAGGAAATCCTCGACATCATCATGAAGCCTGATGGGACTACTTACTTCCTTTGGCTTGTCGTTCACAACCTCTTCCTCAACAACCGTTCTCATCGTGCAATATATGCCCTCCACAAATTATACAATCTATACCAAGGTGGTCTCTCCATCACATAATACTGTAGCAAGCTAAATCGTCTCACGAACACACCGTGATGCATGTCGACTAGAACATCACGAGCGAGGGCATCGTCCTTAATTCCGTCAGAAACCTCAAGCTCTAACTTCAGTATGTCTATCACCAGCAATCCCTTGCATGGGTTGTCATCCTTTCTTCCCTCCACGTCGAAGCCCATGTTGGCTCATGCAGTCCTAACAGCTCTAGCATCGAATTTTGGGGACAACATGAGTCACCATGGGCGTGGATGTGGAGGGTGGATTCATCCTCCATGGCGTTGATGTGGGTGATGTTCCGCTCCTCTTGCTCGAGGAAGGAACGATAATAGAGGAAGGATGGCAGCCCACACAAGGACATGTTGGTGAAAGACTAACTAAAGCCTGACTTTAGGTCAGTGATGACACTGAGGACAATGCCCTCATCGGTGTGTGGTAGCCGACGATGTTCTGAAGAGTGTCCTCGAGCTACTTTAGCTTGCTACAATATGTCACAATGGAGAGATCACCTTGATAGAGACTAGGGAATTTGTGCAGGTCATAGATCCCATGATGAGCACGGTCACCAAGGAAAAGGTTGTGGACGACAATCCGAGCGGAGTAGGTGGTATCATCGGGTTTGACAATGGTGGGGAGGTCTCATAGGAGAAGGCCGGTGGTGGTGTACACCCAATTGACGATGCATGAGTTGAATGATGTCCAATCGAGATCGGCGAGGTGCATGCGGGCATTGGCGGAGTCGTCAAAGTGGTTGGTGAGCGCATACATGCGGAAGACCACCATGGAGATTCACAATGTATAGTTGGATTCCTGGAGGTCGAGAATGATAGGAACATGACGTCGGATGGGAACTTACTTGATCACAACGGTGAAGGGTTTAGTGTTTGCGCCAGAGGATACGGAAGAGGCGCCGTCCATGGCAAGCAGGTGCAGAAGTGAGGAAATGAGTATCGCGTGATTTAGGAAGAGGCTGGTAGAATGTAAGAGCTTAGACTAGGAAGAAGGTTTTCCACACTATCAATTGTATTGATGGTGTGGAGGAATATATACCCATGTAAACGAGTGAATGGTAGCCAGCTAACCTAGCTACAAAAGGGTTAGATTCTAAGGACTAGGACAACAACATGAACTAACAACACTAGTAGCACAACGTGTATATGCACGTTAACAAAGATACACCAGGTATAATTGAATTTTCTATTAGGAACACTAATTGCAAAGATATCCACATAGTTTGGAACTTAACTGCACAAAAATTTACACGGTTAAGGACATAGTCATTTGCCCTAAAAGACTTAAATCCTAATTTAAGCCTTTGAGACCTTAGGAGACCATTAAAACCCATAAACCTCAAGACCAAATATAATTAATTTTAGGCTACAACCTTAAAAACCTAACACTACATTGATTAACAGCTTGGGCAATTCCAGGATCAGGTTTTCATGCCAATTCTTACACCACATTTGGAATATTTCTCGGTAGAATAGGGCAAACTTCTTCAGTTATAGAGGTTTCTCGTCTTAAACAACACTCTCTAAGAGTAAGCACGAGAGTGTTTAATACAGTGTAGTGTGAAAACAGTCTTACATTATGGGACGGAGAGAGTAGTTATTAGTTTCTTCCTTTCTTTTTTGTACCAGTAGATGAATGTTGCAGCACAGTGGAAACTAGAACTTTGCTTTGGTACACCCCATAGAAAAGTTTACGGATTTAGATGCAAATTAAAGATGAAGATTAGAATGTACCTCTTCAATTAAAAAAGGACAATATAGTCTTTTGTATCCAAATCAATCTATTCAACACGCTTGATCTGCGGGCTAACATAATGATGGCCTTTTGTAGAAACTTTAGATTATTGTAAACTTTTAAGAGGGGTGTACCGAAGCAAAACTCTTATAGAATTTTAGTAGAAAGATGCAGCAGAAACATGGGGAACAACATATGCAGCATAAACATGGGATACAACATATGCAGCAGTAGGAAAAGACGACACAAACTGATGCACAAATGAAGCAAGAAAGATAATGTACGGAAAATGCAGTAGAAAATATACATCACAAAAATGCAATAGGGACTAGAGTAAAGATGACGCAGAAAAATAGTGTAAAGAACTACAATACAAAAAATACAATACAGGGAAAACTCGTGAAAACATATCAAACCAGGGTGTCTAGTTTAAAGTTCCCGTCGAAACAAAAGGCAATGGTCAAAACGTATGCTGATTTGGTTGATCTTTTGAGAGAAAAAGACTTTCTGAATTCTGGAAATGGACTTAAATTGTTGACATAATTTATTTCGGAAACTAGCGTTTTCCAACCAACATACCAGTGGTGGGGGGGCGAGGTGTAAAAAACTAAAAACTGAAAGCCAGCATGCATGTACTAGCAAAACACCAATTATATTACTAACTACTGGCCATATATCATTTTGTTTTTTCAGGCGTGCATGGCAGTCTTACCGAGCGAGCAGCCGCCGACGCCTACCCGCTGAAGATGAAGTCGTCCATGTCACTAGTCACAACGTGTCAGTTGTCGCTTGTTGACATGGAAGCAATTGGAGTCAGGGCGACGGCTCGAAAAGGTCAACGGATACAATGATTACATGGAGATTGTTCGAAATATTAGCTTCGGTCCCAAAGTGTAATCTAATGTTAAGAAGTAACGACCGGCAAAGAATGGCTGAGACCAGATCTACTTTACGTTTTTGTTTGTGATGCGATTCCGGTAAAAGATTTCATTGAAAACGAGTCTGGAAACAAAATTCACATAGCCGAGGATCGAATTAGTCATGCAAACAAATCACATACAGCAACAGCAAGCGATCACGCAGCAGAATCAGGTAGGGCAGGCAGATTTCAATCATGGCCTGGCGAGTAGGAAGAAACAAAATCGGAAGGAAACAAAGGTAGTGGGAAGGAGATCGATGAAGTGGCTCACGTTCACAGCGTCGCGCCGTCGCCTTTGGTGCCCGCCGCTGCCGGTTGCCGGCGAGGAGATCGGTAGGGGTCAGGGCGGCGGCTAAACGAGGGTTTTACTTTTGCCGCTGCACCTGTGCACGTGAATGGCGGGACCTGTTGGGCTATTTATGGCGCTTGTACTATTTCTGTAGAGAACTAATTGTGGCCCACTAAAGGCCCGCACCTAGCTATCCAGGCCCGTTAATACGGCCCATCTGCGGTTTTCCCCGTGTAGTTTTCCCAAATCTCTTTTCTACTCGTCTGCTCAATATGATTAAGTGTTCAAATAAAAATCTCAGTCTGCTCAATACTTCTCACGAAAAAAATCTCAGTCTGGCTCAAAAAAGGAAAATCTAACATACGTAAAAAAAATCCAAGAAAAAGTTTTCCTAATTGCAAAATGAAGTTTTTTCAAAAAGTAAACTCAAAACGAGGTTAAAATGGAACCGACAAACTCCAAAGTGTGTGCAGCTAAACACTCGCGTTTCATTGCGACACCCACTGTACATGTTAACAACAGCAAAATCTTGCTTGTCATGGTTCTGGGGCTTTTGCTCATGGAGCTATTTTTTTCATTAGTGGCTCCAGCGAGCACCCACAATCAGTGATTCACAAATTGATGTGATTTGTTATGCAAAAAGGCAGAGTTCTATTACAGTTCCTACTAGAACATGTGCCTAAGTATCCTTCGCGATCCAATGGGACAGATCCACTTCTTACAAATGAAGTTAATACACAGGTTGGCCCCTAAACTACCACATATTTACCCCAGAGCAGCACTTATCCGCAAATAGTTTGTGCAACAAAAGAACATGTGTGCAAATAAATACTCACAGGTTGGTTTACTCTTCTACAGAACTCTGGTGGGATCACAACAGCCAGAAGCAACCAAAGCCTGCGGGACTCCATTATTTCCGCATTAACCAGGCCTGAGGCCAGTTCAAATTGATGTCAGAATTTTACACTAATAACATCAAACAACATGCTCGAGTGCTTCATTCATTTCTCCTCTCATAGTTGCTCTGCTTCCCTTCTTCGGAGCAAATATGTCCTCAACACAGTCCTGCTCCCATGATTCGAGAATTTCTGATGCTGTCGGCATCTTTTCATATGAACTACAGTTACCAAATGAGTTCAGGGAATCAAGCACCTTGTCTATGGCAGATACTTGTGTGCCCCAATGCGCAAGATTACGATGTCCGTCTTCTGAATGCGGACCATGCAGTACAATGTCCCCGCCCGAGCCAGCTTTGACACCTGATACAGGGATATCAGTACTGGAATCAGAGAATTCATGACTACCCAGTGAGTCCTTGCAAGAGAGCTCATCCTGTTCCATCAGATTGCTATGTGAACAATTATCTGCTTGAGGCTCTTCAGTGCCTTTCGCCAACATTGTCGCACATTGGGACTGCAATGCTCTTACAAAACCGAGTCCGGGATCTGTTCTGATGGCATCACTAGTACTGAGATGCGTTATCAGGTCTTTCAACGCATCCACCCTGAATCGATTTGAATTTTGCTGAAGTAGGTCGCTCCATTGCTGTTCATTCATATCGACTGAAGCCGCAGACATAGTGTTCATGAGATGCAGTGTCCTTCCGTGGTCGCTTTCAGCAATAGTTTGGCAAATATTTTCAGTGAACAGCTCTACATCAGGGATTTCTCCTCTTTCAAGTATTGAATCAAGTGCATGCTCCACCAAATAGGGCTGCAAAATAAAAGCACAATGAGTAAGTAATTCTGCACTTGGTCACCTTCGGTGCAAGCACACTCCACGGCGATTCCTAGCAGGCTAAAGGTATTTGGAATGCCCTCTCTTGAGGTCAGATGCACAAAATAAGACAAACTTGAAGAAGATCTGCAAGTGCAAATTGAAAATAAATTTGGATATGAAAGAAATAAAAACAACTTGGATGATGATGACATGACGATCATTATAAGGTGGAGTTTCAGGTGTCACATTTCTTCTGGAGAGTACAAACTGTCACACAAACAGCGGTGTAGCCATATTATAATAAGTAGATAGCAAACAAATGTTAACTCCATGATGAACACAATTTTACTTCTATTTGTTAAATAGGATGTAAAAGGCCATATTTGCACCCGATATCTTGAACATATTATCCAAACATGGATCTGAGCTAGTACTGTGTTAAGAATCGAAACGCTAAGTCATATATCTCAGAAAAGGTTATGGGGTAGCAGATAATAAACACACCTTTCCTGCTCTGGATACCTTGATGAGCAACCATGAATATTTGCTTTGATCTAGATGGTGTTGAGAAAGAGTCATCTGTCTGTATACATTTTCGAAATATTCCCACTGTTGGGCGGATGCAGATGCTTCAAGTATAGAGCTGTATGTATACACGTCTGCTTTAAGTGATGAATGGTCACGGACATGTGGCTGAGAACTACAGACACTATATGTGGTGGTCTCAAACAAGTCTTTTGCCTTCCCAAACATATCACAGCGTCCATAAACTTTTAGCATGACATTTATTGTCCCAATATTTGGAGTGCAGTAGTCCTTCATTGACTCAAATATTGAGATACACTCGGAGATATATCCACCATCAAAAGAGGCTAGGATCATGCCAGTAAATGCGAATTCCAGTGGTTTAGCGAGGCGAAGCTGTTCCATCTTCTCAACCTGAAACAGAAAATTTATCATAAGAATATATTGCATGCATTTCTTTTCTTTACTCTCCAAGTCCCCACATGGAGATATTGTGCAATAAGGAATCAAAACAGTAATGCTAATTTGACTCCGGGAAGAAAATGGAGCCAGAGTGGAGATACAAAACAAAACCCGCAATAGAAGAGGAAAGACGTATCCTCTGTGCTCTATGTTCTAGAATATATGACGCGTTGGAGAAGACATGGTGTTAGGGGCTAGGGTTCTGCCGGTTCTAGGGCGGAGATTGTAGGGGAAAGATGGAGGAAGACGAGGACGAGGGCGCGGCGGCCGGCGGCTGGGCGCTGTCCTTGCGTGGTGGAGAAGAGACGGCGGCGGCGCAAGAGGCGGCTAGGGTTAGGTCTCCCGGCTCCCTAAGGGAAGCCGAGCAAATAATGATTGCTTCTTGCTTGATTAGATTGATACATCTCCTCTCCTTATATAGAGAGGTTTACTTGACTCCTAAGCAAACGACCCTAATAACGATAAGATAATTGGGCAAAGCCCCTAATAACGATAAGATAACTTGGGCCACAGCCCACTCGGCTAAGCCCTAATATGCAGTCATAACACTTCTCCCGCCGCACAAACAGCTCGTCCTCGAGCTGTAAGCAGGGAAGCGCTTGCTGAACTCCTCGAGGTGATCAACCAGCGCCAAACACCTCCGCGACAATTTGGGGCAGCCAGTCGCCGAGCCAGCGGCGACGGCGTCCTCTCAATGTAGTCTGCAGCCTCCGTGTAGAAGAGTCGGGCGACGTGGCCGGGCATGTAGGTCTCGTCGCAGCTTGAAGCACAACCCTTGGCGGCGACGCCGAGTAGCTCGCCGAGGCGAGCCGGGCGAACGGGCGCGCTGTCGCGGCAAGGGTGTCGCGGAAGCTCGAGCAGCCGACCGCACGGGAACATCCGCCAGTGGTGGCGCCCAACGCCCGGACGGTGATGCTCGCTGGATGGCCACTGCTGGCGGCGCCGAACGCTGGGCGCGTAGTACATGGTCGCTCGGAGGTCCCGGGTCCCCGCAGCTCGACGCCCACGTGGATATGATCTCGCGCATCGCCGACGAAGAGTTTGGCTCACCGGTGAGCCGCCACACCGACGCGTGGCACGCCAGGCTCGGAAAGCGGTCGGTGTAGTCTTGCACCGTAGAGGTGAAGGGAAGGCGGCCCAACTCCGCCACCGCTCCCACGACGATGAGTCCGGCGGCGAGGCGTAACTCGCGAAAACGCTCCCATGGGGCATGCCGCCTCGCCCCGCCGAGGCGTAGTACCACGCTCGCGGCGGGCGCCGCGGGGTGATAAGAGACGAGCGAGCGCGGTCCGGACGCGAAAGGCCCGCCGCTTCCCGGAAGAACTGCCGCCGGTTGAGCCCGATTGAGGGTCCTCGGTGCCGTCGTAGGTGGTGAAGGCGAGCTTGGCGAAGCGAGGCGGTGTCTGAGCATGACCCATGACCGCCGTGAGTGTACGGCTCAGCGGTACGGAGCAGCGAAGAGGATGTCGTTGGTCCGGTGTGCACATGTGGTCCGCAGGAAAGCGGTGGCCCGTCAAAGCCAGCGTGGTAACCCGTGGAGCCGGAGGGCCCGTCGTACGGCAGGGAGGGCGCCGGCTGGTCTGCGGCCATGGTGTAGACCGCGGCGGTGACGCCCGCCAACCAGCCGGAAGCCGACGGCGAGGGCAGGAACCGTGACTTGCTGAATTGGCACGCCACGCCGGCGCGGTTGTAGTCAGCCGGGCGGCAGAGGCGCTGGCAATACCGCTGCCGCTCGAACGGCGGAGGCAATGGCGCGGCGATGGCCGCTGCCGCCATTGTGGCTAGATCGGGCGCGGCGGGTTGGTCAGAAGCCGCAGCTGGGCTGCTGCCCGACCAGCGCCGCGGTGGCCCGGGCGCGGCGGTTGCCAGCATGTGGCGCGAGGACTGGCGGTGACGCGGGCGAGGTCGGCGCCGCCATCGCGCTATCGGCTGGGCACGGGCGGCGCATCAAGCGCCAAGGCGCGTAGAGGTGTGCCGGCGCCGCTGGTGCCGAATACCACGGCAGTGGCTTCCCGGCCGCGCCGGGCGGCGGCGGGCGGCCCGTAGGAGCTTGGTTAGGTATAGCCGTATCCCCGGACGGCGCGACGAGATCGTTGAGGACGCCGTCATCTCCGCCGGGAGTAGACCAATGGCGCGGTGGAGTGGAGGTGGCGGCGGACCTGTGGAGGTGCGGCAATAAAAGGCGCCGCGGAGCCCAACCAAGCTGTAGGGGGCCGCGCCGTGGAGGATTACGGCGGCGCGGTGGTGCGCGGGCAGCGGGATTGGTGGTGGTGGTGCAGACATGGTCGAAACCGAGCTACCGATACCAAGGTGTTAGGAGCTAGGGTTACCGGTTCTAGGGCGTAGATTGTAGGGGAAAGATGGAGGAAGACGAGGAGTAGGGCGCTGGTGGCGGCGGCTGGGCGCGCCCTGGCGTGGTGGAGAAGAGGCGGTCAAGGCGCAAGAAGAGGCTAGGGATAGGTCTCCAGCCTCCCTAAGGGAAGCCGAGCAAATAATGATTGCTTCTTGCTTGATTAGATTGATACATCTCCTCTCCTTATATAGAGAGGTTTACTTGACTCCTAAGCAAACGACCCTAATAACGATAAGATAATTGGGCAAAGCCCCTAATAACGATAAGATAACTTGGGCCACAGCCCACTCGGCTAAGCCCCTAATATGCCGGTCATAACACATGGTATCGCATAAACAACTTTGACCAAGAATATTCGTAGTAGTATTTATTTACTGAAGTAGAAATATATATTTTTGGACTTGCTCATAAAAATATATCGGTACAATACTAAATATAATCAATCTAGGTAGTTCGGCACAAACTACCAGTCAAAGTTAAGGAGGTTTGACGACTCAAATTCTGAAACAACACGTCTTTGTGAACAGCGGGAGCAAGAGACTAGTTTAAAACTTGAAACAAACTGAGAAAGACAGCACCTTAAATAATCCTGAAAATGTTGTGCTGAAGCAATGAGGCATTACCACATAAGACTTCCAAAGCTAAACACCATCATTTGTGTTAGTAGCATTTGAGATTTTGCATGCCAGAACTCAAGTTTCAGCAGATAAGTGCAGCTTGAGGTGGCAACAACCCCTAGTGGGCACAAATTCATACCTCGTGGCTTTTCCAGTAACAACCAGATTAGCTATTCTCAGATGATCATACACACATCAAAGATCAGAGCATCTTTTTTCTTCAGCTTTTTTGCCAGACAAAGAAAGCTATCACATTACTCCTAACCTTGGTAGGACATATGGCATGGTTCCTGAGCTATTTTTTCTAAACAAATCTCGATGAAGAAATCAAATCATATAGCTAGCACAAACCTCAGAAGGCAACACTATTTGACTAGTTACACCAAAAAGACAGCAGTATAATTGCACATATAAATGCATACATGATCAATCACAAACCTGTAACATAGCATCTTTCCACCTTCCTTTATTGCAAAGACAGCAAGCTAATTCATAGTACACACTTGCAGATCTAACGACTCCTCTTTGTTCCATGTCTTTAACTGCTTCAACCGCTTCATTTACTTTCCCTTGTTCCCAGAAGGCTCTTACTAACACTGAGTGCAAATATTTGAAGGTCAACTACATAACTGAAATGTCAAATAACATATCCAATGAATATAACTACAATGCATGAATGCAATACACCAGATGAAGCTTACTGCAACGCTACCTTTATAAGTTACCGCTCTTGGAGGTACCCCTTTTCTCTGCATCTTTTCAAAGAACTTCTGGACAAACTCATACTTCTTGGATTTAAGCATAACCTTTCAGAAAGCAGCCCCAGTAAGAATAACAATATGGCAAAACATATGACAGATTCAACAAAGAAAAAACACTATAGTTTTCTTAAATGTGATACCATAATATTTCCTTGAGAGTGGAACAGATTGGACAGATGAAGATATGAGACAAAGGACAGGCATATGAGAAAGATAAATAACTTGACATAAGGGTAATATTAATATGGGTACCCTATTAATATAGGCAGGGCAAAATCAGAGCACTGAATCTCTAGAACAATACAAACAGAGACCAACACTTCTAAACCAGATGCATGTATTACGGCCTGAAGAATATATGCAGTAAGACAGGCCTGGCTAACTAACAGTTGGGGTTCCCAAAAATAAACACAATTTGTCAATAATATATTTTAAAATATGGTAATAAGTTTTAGCATTGTATCTCAACAGATTGTACCCGTAATAATAATTTAAAACATTGTAATAATCAAATGAGTTAGTGATATCTTCCTGGAGATATAAATGCCACGAAATATTTCTAAATATTTATACCAAACAAGAATAGAAATTTTTTACCAAATTACCCAAATTTCAATACCAATCATCAATTAAACATGTTACCTCCATTGCCAAGCCAAATGTCGCTCCTGTAGGTGTCAATCCACCGAATCGCATTTTCTGGAACACCCAAAATACTCCTTTCCACTGTTGTGATAGTACGCAGGCATTCAGAACCTATAAAACCGAAGGTAGAAGTGACAAGACAATCAACTTTTCAACAAGACCAAGACTTCTACAAAGAGGGAACTAGGAAAAAGGAATGAAAAGAAAAGCTGCAGAAGCTACTCTAACCGAGTTATAAACGAGAACATCCGGCTCCAACAAAGGATCCCAATCTTTGCGCCGCATCATCATTACCCTTTTTGAAGGCTTCTGTCTCATATAATCAATTATCTTAATTAGCTCATTGAGAAGGCCAGCTCTACCAAGTGTAACTGCAATACTATGGTATGCAGCCATATCAGGGTATATTTGAGCATCTCCCTGATGTGAAGCAAGATAAAACATTTGTCAGTTACTTTTTCTGTTTTTTTGAAAGAGGGAAACATACAAATTAATTAATTACGATTATGGGGGAAAAAATAAAACTACCCTCATGATGGTGAAAATCCGCAGTGCTTCAGTTGGCATCCATGCTTTCCCAAGGATTGACAGTAACTTTGTATAGACAAACCTAGACATGGAATAATTATACTAGTTAAGTTATTGATATTCCAGCATAATTTCGTAGCATAAATTAGCTTACAGTGGCTGGAAAGGAGGAAATGAGTACAAAACGAATGCATAAACAGAAAATTACCTGCTTCTTCGATGCTTGTAACTGTTCTCATTGTACACCCACTCGGTAACAGCAACAGCCTGCCTCCAGTTTCCCTTTGCCTCGAGCCCTTTGAGTATTTGTAATAAATTATCTTCATTATATATTAGGTCAGCTTGTTTCATCATTCTAGTAAGCCTCCAATCACCCGAACTAAGGTCCCCTTCACTGAGCCTGGTGGATAAACTTGTTTACTGAATTTTGGAAAACAGAACACTTCGAGTTCACATGTGACTTGATATTTAGTAAGTATGAATCTCATATATATAAAAAAACATGTGTCTAGCTATCAGATACAATCCATGCTAACTCTATAAATTAATTGCCCTTAAGGTCCCTGCCCCATGGAGCTAAATGGGTCACTTGTTTATCATTCTTGTCCCACCACAAGCTGCTTCCTAAGCTCATTCGTTTTTATTTTCCTTTCGATCTTTTAGTTTTACAGGTATCATTGCTACGAGCATTAGTACTAAGTCCAGGTTACAATCATACAAATCAAGAAGTTCTCCTGTTATTCATGGTTTTGCAAAAGTAACTGCATAAGTTGAGAGCAGCCAATACTAGTCCAGAGCAGGAGTTAAACGGTTAAATCAAGAGCGCCTTCAAAAATCAAGCGTCAGAAACGTCGCTTACCTACTGACCAGCAACTCAATCCTCCTCTCCTCGTCCCCTACCTCCGAAATCCAGCCGGAGCCGACGCGCCTCTGCTTCCCCTTGGCATCCTCCACCCCCTCATTTTCCACGTCGCCGTCAAGAAGCCACTGGAATCTGTCGCCGCTCCTCTCCTCCAGCATCTTCCGCAGGCCGACGAGCCCCTCCTCGCCGGAGGCCGCGCGCGGAGGGCCCACGACGCCGCGGGCGCCGTGCCAGGGCCGGCCCATGAGGACGCGGTACTCCTCGGCGGCCGCGCGGAAGCGGGCCTCCTCTTCTGCCACCAGCGCGTCCTCCTTCGGCGGCGCGGCGGCGGCGGAGGCCTCCTTCCTCGCGCGCCGGAGCGACTTGCCGGCCTCCTTCTTGCGGAGGGCATGGAGGATCTTGGGCGTCGGGGACACGCCCTTGCGGAGGAGGCGGCGACGGAGCGTCTCGTTGGTCGGGGTCGGCCGGGGCTTGCGGTTGGGGCCTGGGTGGGGGGTGGGGGTGGGGGTGGGGTTTTGGAGGTGGAGGGAGAGGTGGAAGCCGGGAGAGGGCGAGGAGATAGCCATGGCCGGGAACGCGCGGAATGCAGCTGCATCTCCAGTCCACCACAGCAGCAATGACCACTACACTTCCCAACTAGGCTTACAGGCTTGCCTCCGTGGCGACTAGCCCTTTTTCCACTCCAACTTCAGCGTTTGTTTGAGCCCAAGCTAGGCCTGTTAAAATTTGGCTAGCCAATACTTTGCACCCTTCTGGACCGGCCCATGTGCGGCCGGCACGCCGCCTGTTTTTTTTTCGTCTTTTCCTTTGCGTTTTTTTTCAATAATTCAGGATATCAACAGCTTCTAAATTTCAGTAAAAGTTGCTAATTTTTTAAAAAACAATCATGATTTCGAAAAAAATCATTATTTCAAAAAGATGCTCGAGAATTCAAAAATGTCCATGAATTTGTAAACAAAATGTTCACAAATTTTGAAAAATGTTCATGATTTCAAAAAGTTCATGCATTCGCGAAATGTTCACGAATTTGCAAAAAATGTTCACAAATATAAAAAATGTTCACGAATTTACAAAACTGTTTATGATTTCAAAAAAGTTCATGCATTCGTGAAATGTTCACGAATCTGAAAAAAATGTTCATGATTATAAAAATTATCTTGAATTTAAGATAATGTTCATGGTTCAAAAAAATGATCCGAAAAATGTTCACAAATTTGTAAAAAATGTTCATGGTTCCAAAGCAATGACCTTTTTTTAATTTGATGAAAATATTTTAAACATCTATAAACAAATTTGGCATTGGATGAACATTTTTTAATTTGAATAACAAAATTTGTGTTAGAGAAAAAATTGGTAAAAATTATGAACAAAATTTGCATTCGATGAACATTTTTTTGCAAAAATGATGAACAAATTTTAATTCAGTCAACAAATTTTGAATGCAATGAACATTTTTTGAATCTGATGAACAAAAATTCAATGAAAAAAAGAAACCGATGAACATATTTTTAGTTTGATGAACAACTTTTGAATTTTTATGAACATTTTTAAAATCTGATGAATAAAATATTGAATTGGATGAACATTTTTTGGATTGTTGAACATGTTTTTGCATGGTTGAACATTTTTTTAATTAAATTAAAAAAAAAAGTTGTTAATGAATTCGAAATAAAAAAATGTCAAAAATAGTCAAAAAGTGAAGAAGAAGAAAATAGAAAAAAAGGGAAAGAAAAAGCGAAAAGGAAAAAGAAAAACGAAAGTAAAATTTGGAAAGAACATAAAAACGAAAAAAACCAGTATAGAAAACATTAAAAAAACGACTCCCAAAACCTTACCAAAACAGGCAGAACTAGAGGGAGCCGTGCGAGTGCGATGCCTGCGAGGAAAGAACGCCCGGCGCCAGCTTTGGCTCGCGTTTCTTCCTTGTGCACGATCGGGACCTGCAACGACTCGACGCGTGATGTAACATCGGAAGAAGGCCACGCGAAGCTTCTCCAAAAGCTGCCGTTTGTGTCGCTACTCGCTGCTGCCACTCTCAGTAATGACTTTGGGAGAGGCAGGCGCCGCCCGGCGTCAAGTGGCTGATTCATCTTCGCGCTGGGTGATCTACGTCCAACGGATGCACGTACCCCTACCCTATTCTTCTTTTCCCATTGCTCGCGCTCGCACGCCGGTGTCGCGCGAAGCCCCTAGTGCTCGTCTATAAATACACTCATTGTCTAAGCTCAGGGCATCTTCAGCCGTTACAGACGATATAAATCGCTTCCTGCAGCCTACGATACACTCCTACAATGGCGCTATTACCAAATAAGCTTTCTGCGAAATCGACCCACTTTTGGCCTAATTTTGACGAATAAATGGCCCATATGGCGAGAATAGCCCATATTCGGCGTGGTTTCGCCAGTGTCTCGGCGTTTAATTATCAACACAATTATTTCTTATCATATATTTCATCACGTAAAAATCAAATACTTCAACAAAATACTACAACAACAAATAGTTCAATACAAATTATATAGTTCAACAAATAAAACTCGTATTTCATCACGCTGGCGTCCCTTGAGCCTCCATAGGTGCTCAATCGATCTTTCTGCAGCTTGATGATGCACCGTGGGTCTCGGATCTCCGACGACATCGAGATAGGCGTACCAAGTTCTTTGGTAGTGGTGATCAACTTCGCCAGAGGACCCCGCTCAGTAGTATGGTTCGGTGTCAAACATCGGGTCTTCTTGCTCGCTCTCGATGATCATGTTGTGCAAGATGACACAACAAGTCATGATCTCCCACATTTGATCTTTCGACCAGTGTCCGAAAGGGTACCGAACAACAAATGAATCGAGATTGGAGCACACCAAATGCCACTCGACATCCTTCCCGCAAGCCTCCCGAAGCTTCGCAAACTGCATTATTGCCTCCGCCATGTGGTTTGAGATCGTCTTCACAAATGTCGACCATCTCGGATAGATGCCGCTACCAGATAGTACCCTTTGTTGTATTGGTGCCCATTGATCTCGAAGTTCACCGGAGGAGAATGGCCCTCAACGAGCTTGGCAAAAACAGAGAGCACTGCAAAGACGTTGATGTCATTGTGAGTTCCTGGCATATCAAAGAAGGAGTGCCAAATCCAGAGGTCCTGTGGCTACCGCCTCAAGCACCATTAATCGCAACCGCCTTTGGCGCCTTTTGTACATCCCCCGCCAACCAAATGGGCAGTTCTTCCATTTCAATGCATGCGGTCGATGCTTCCAAGCATCTCAGAAATCCTCTTCTCGCATTCAGGCTAGGATCCGAGCAAAGGTGTCTTCCGCATTGGGTGTTCTCAAGTATTGTGGCCCAAACACCGCCACCAACGCCTCGGCGTAACTTGTAGAAACACTCTAAGTCGGTGGACTCGCCATGCGCCCATAGTCGCCGAAAGTGAATCACCGGGAGCTCCATATGCAAGCATCCTCATCGCCGCCGTGCACTTCGGATGGAGGTGAATCCAAGAGCGCCAAAGGCAATCCATCTTGCACTTGAAGTAGTTGTCGAACTCCCGGATGGAATTCACAATCCCGAGGAAGAGCTTTCGGCTCATCCGATAACGGCGCCGAAATGTTCTCTCGCCATGAAGTGGAGCATCGGCGAAGTAGTCGGAGTAGAGCATGCAGTAGCCTTGCAGACGATGCCGGTTCTTTGCTTTCACCCGCCCCGGCGCCGAGCCACCTCGACGCTGGCTTTTCATTGCTTGCCGGCCGGGCGAGGGCGGCGAACACCATCGATGCTCTTCTTCACGGACGCCGGCCGCGGCTTCCTCCTCCAAAGAACGCGTGAGCTCTTCCTCCTCATCCGAGTCCATCGCCGACACAGTAAAACGCCAACACCTTGCGCCGGTGGGCGTGTACCGCCGTTAAACCGCGCCTCCGCCGGAAACGGCGGCCGAAAAACGCCACCGCGGGGAGGGGCTGCCGTGGCGGTTACCGCTATTTTCCGGCGGGAATGACTATCTAGCGGAGTAGGCCGGCGTCGCCGGGATATAGCTAGTGGTGGCCGAGGGCGCGAGGGTGCGAGGCGAAGTCGGGGAAGAAAACCTTGACTTTTCCCTGCCGGTGTGGGCCAGCGTGCTTTTCCTTAGCGCCGAGCCCAACGGCTCCTCAGCGCCGGGTTCGGCTGTGACCGCCGGGCGGAAAACAGGTCCGAACCGCGATTTTCGACGCTCTGGGCGCGACCGTTTTGCCGAAGCCGAAAAAAAAGTTACTGGGGGCCTGTTAGCGCGGTGGAGATGCCCTCGCCGTGCTAGATCCCCCCGGCAGACCACCTGACCCGTGCGAGCGAGATGGCCGCCAGAAGGCACGCCGGGAGCAGCTCCGGTCCCACTTCGGCCAACCTAAGCATGAAGCTGCTGGTGGAGGTGGACAGGCGCGGCATGCCCAGGCGCGTGGTGTATGCCGAGGCTGGCAAGGACGTCGTCGACTTCCTCCTCACCTTTCTCACCTTGCCGATCGGCACGGTCGTCAAGCTGCTCAGGAGGAACTCCATGCCCATGGTAGGCTGCGTCGGCAACTTGTACGGCAGCGTCGAGAAGCTCCCCGACGACTTCATCTGCCACAGGGCCGCCAAGGACACGCTGCTCAGGCCCGCCGGCGGCAGGCTTCCCCTGCTCACCAACGCGGGGTTGTCCAGCACCGGCGGCTTTGTGAGGGCGGGCGTGACCTACATGGTCATGGACGACCTCGAGGTTGCTCCCAGGTCTAACGTTGATTTCATCACCAGCCTCAACAAATATGGTATCAGGGACATCAGCTGTCTCCACGGGAGGGATGTCCAAGTTGGCCACACCGAGGTAATTCACGAAGAAACTATACTCTTTTTTTTAAGTTGAACTAATTTGATGGAGGTGAATTATTGGATGTGGTTTGTGGGTTTGCAGGTTCTCCAGATACTGAGGGCGTCACTCAAGTCGAAGACGGTCCTCATCGACGTCTTCCTTCGGACGAACACTCCGAGTCCGAGTCCGAGTCCGAGGGCCTTAACCGCAGAGTGAAGAGTCCTTGCCGTGTCATCCTTGTGGTGCATCCATGTGTGTCTTTTGGTCATACCGTTCGTGGTTTTCCGCATCCTTGACTGAAGTTCACTTCTTGAACCCACTTAAACCCGTGTTGGTCACTACTAGTTCACGGCTCACATACTATGAATAAAGGCAGGAATTATCATCAGGCGGATCTTCATTAATTGAGTGTCTCTTCCTTAATTGAGTTAATTGTACATAAGTACCACAATTGGGGCATCACATGCAGATTGGTACCACGATTGCTAATTTTTGCGTGTCAGTACCAACAATGGTCCAGGTTTTTGCAAAAAAAGGCTAAAAGGCTGATTTTTATACGTATTGACGGTATCTCCGACAACTCGGGCCCACCCGTCAGGTGCCATGCTGGCCAATCGGCGCGTGCCCGCGCCGACTAGGACGAGCCGCTCTCCAACCCGGTCCGGTCGCACCGGTTCGTCCCCCATCAAGACCATTCCTCCTCCTCCTCCTCGACTGCTCCTCCATCGCCGCCTGCCCCGATCGCCGGCCACAGACCGCCCGCCAACGCCATGGTTTTGGAGGACGAGCAATGACGACCAGCCTAGCCTCCCAGACATGCAGTCTTCCTCCTCCACCGACGGGCTCAACCAGGTCAATACAGTGAGTTTAGGGTTAGGGTTTCAGATTTGGGATTTCTTGATTTGGTTGATTTAGGTAGGTTTTGATTTGGTCATTGTCTTTGTGCGAGCTTCTGCAGGTGCCTTTCAGCCTTGAAGATCCAGATTACAAGGGGCTTTGAGGTGGATTTGATGTCCCCATGTGAGAAGCACGGCATGGCATCTGAGAGGCTTGTTGCCTTTGAAGGAACAGACACATGCATGAGGTTTTTAGCATGTGCACAGCCGGTATGGATTGTAGGCATAGTGATTTTTTTTCTTAGTTTGTCAGTGCCGTATTGAACTCTGCTTGCTGGAGTACTCTGCTTGCTGTGAACATTTTGGTTCATAGTGGTACTAGAGTAGCTTATTTAGGTCAAGCATGAGTATATTTTGCTGGAGTACAATGGCAATAGTAATTTTGGTTCATAGTGGTACTATAGTAGCTTATTTAGGTTAAGCATGAGTATATTTTGCTTGCTGGAGTACTCTGCTTGGTGTGAACATTTTTTAACTGACCATATGTTTAAAAATGGTTGAACACTCCTTGATATGAACACTAGAGTAACTAACCTAGTCAGTCAGCTACTCAAGTGGCTGCTCCTCTTGTTAAATGTAGTGGTCTGATGCTAAATTTAGATATTCTTGTTGGCAATTGCAGTGATCTTGTGTCATTACTTGTTGTATGAACTCTGTTGGTGTTGTTGTTGTTTTTGCAGGAAGGTAGCAATTGTGGCTTTGTTGAATGGGTTGATCATCATATGGCCCCAACAATGCAGAATGCATTGTTGAAGCTATGGGCAATGGTTGAAGATGCCAAAAATGCTTGGGTGAATGACAATCTTGAAAGTTCTTTCACTATCCACCATCTGACAGAAGAGAAGAACAAGCTGGAGCCCAACTATGACAAGCTAGTCCAAGATGTGCATGAGCTTATGAGCTTCGTGGAGGATAGGGTGGTGGATTTCAGACATCCGCATCGCCATTACATATCAGCAGGAGGTAAGAGAAGAACTGATTGATGATATGAAGGCACATATGGCAACTGAGATGGCAAAGAAAGATGCAGAGACCCACAAACTTACTCAGAAGTATGAGCTGTTGGTCAACCTGACAAGAGCTCAAGCAACAAATATTCGTAACTTGAAGTTGAACAAAATGAAAGAGAAGCAAGTGCCATCAAGCTAGGATGAATTTGGAGTCAAGAATGCAAAGCTAACAAAGTGTCAGGAGAAGCTCACCCAAGAGAAGCTAGAGTTGAAGCTTCGTGTTGCCGATCTGCTTAAGGGAAAGGAAAAGCATATTCAAGAGAAGTTGCAGTTAGAGTTTCAGAATGCTGAGCTCATGATGGGAAATGAGAAGCTGAAGGAGAAGTTCAAGGGGATTCATGCCATCTTGGAGAAGTGAAGAAGATGAAAATGAGATTAGTGGCATTCCTGACCTTTGGGGAATGATGGTTGTGCAATGACCTAGCATCTAGGAACTAAGAGTACTCAAGAACTAAGGTTGTGTACTGTATGCTTGTACTAATTGTGAACTATGGCTGTGTATATATGTAGTAGTTATGCTATTCATCCTTTTGTGAGAAAAGTATGAACTATGCATTTGAAGTTGAACTCCTCTATGTATTGTGAACAATGGTTATGTATGGCTAAAATGAGTTGAACTCCGTAAAACTAATGTGTTCTATGATTGGTAGACATGGATCAGTTTCTTATTTTGTAGTGCCATGTCTGAAAAAAAAAATATGATTGCTAGATGGATATGTTTATGGATATGTTGATTATGTAGATGGATATGTTGATGATGATACATTATGACAATGTTAAAAGAAACCGCTCATGTCATACAAAAAAAAAGCTCTTGCCTACAACTTGGCTTAAACCACACATATGACTCAATCTCATTGCATCAGAAGATAACTTCACTAATCCATTACATATTAAGCAAGAGCATACAAAAGACAACTTGGCTTAAACTAGAGCAACTAAACCAACTAACTAACTTAAGATTTTGCCTGCAACTAAGCCAAGCACAAATATAGTGAAAAGAAACAACACATTGTAAAATTTGGCCTAATCCCTACAATCTCTGCATTCTTCTCTCTGAGTTGAGTTTGCAGAGACAGAACCATGGCCTCCCTTGTGCCATCATCTTCACTGGAAGTTAGCATTGGAAATTGATCTTCAGATCTAGTAACAGTTGCACCTTTAAGCCTCCAGACTTCATCACGCAGATCCCTAATGAGCTCACTCCAAAATTTGGGCAATGGATCATCATGACATTGCACAAATCCACAGCCACCATGCTATTAAGATGCACAAACAAATTTCCAAATATGTATCATTTCACATACTATTTCATAGAAGAAAAAGGAAGAAAATTAGGGAGAAAAAACCACACTCACCAGAGCATCCACGCAACTATAGTACATCCTACCAGGGTTCTACCTGCTCCAGGAGATCCATCTTGGCGCCTTCCTCGGAGTTGAGCAGTGGCAAATCACTGGAGGCTCGTATGCCATTGGGTTCTCGCGGTAGCGCACCGGCGAGCGCGACTCCTCCCCCCTCCTTCCTGCATCTCGACGAAATCCGAGAGCGGGCCCGACACTGGACGACCACAACATCTCTCTCTCCGCCGCCGGCCCCAGTCAGCGCCTCCACGCTGAGATATCTCCTTCGCTGCGCTCCAAATGCACACAGCGTGGACGAACCCTAGTTTCGTTCCCCAATCGCTCGATACAAGCTTGTGCTGTCACTTTAACAGTAGGAGAGGTATCGGTCCCACTTGTCAGAATCCTCAAATGTGGTATTGCATGTTATGTGATGCCCCAATATTGGTACTGACATGCAACAGCTAGCAACAGTATTGGTACTGACTTGCAACAAGTAACTGCAAATGTGGTACTGCTTTGCAAAAATTGGTACTGGATTGTGCCAACAGACATTCATAATTCAGGCACTAGCAGCACATACATATTCATCAGCAGCAACACATACATATCTAGTAGCAACATCAGCAGCAACACCATACGTACATATTCAACACCAAAATATGATGCCCCAACTAGAGTACTCCACCTCAAGTTCAACATTACAATAACAAGTACTGGATTGTGCCAAAATATGCATCAAGTGGCAACAGCACATCAACATCAGCATCAAGTTCAACCAAAATAACACAACATCATTTCAAATTACATGGCTCCTCTTCCTCTGCTAGCATTGAAGTAGGACATCCATCCAGTGTGTGTACTATCAGTAGGAATGTCAGCATAAGTTGAGGCAGCATACTGCCTGGGGGCACTGAATGGCCTTGGAGCACCTCTTCCAGCTACTCCTCTTCCAGCTCCTGTGCCAACTCTTCCTCTACCAGCTCCTCTTCCAGATGGTGGTGGTGTAGTAGAAGTAGTAGCAGCTCTTCCTCTGCCAGCTCCTCTTCCTCCAGATGATGGTGGTGTAGGAGCAGAAGCAGCAGCTCTTGCATGTCTTGTTGTTGGTTTAGTAGAAGGACCAGCAGCTCTTGGCTGTGAGTTACTTGGAATAGCCTTGCAAAGAAAAGGAAAACAGTTAATAATGCTAGAAAGAAATGTACAAGAAAGGAAACATTAGTATATTTCTGTTGGGAAACATAGTAATTTCAAAAAAAATCCTACGCACACGCAAGATCATGGTGATGCATAGCAACAAGACGGGAGAGTGTTGTCCACGTACCCTCGTAGACCGAAAGTGGAAGCGTTAGCACAACGCGGTTGATGTAGTTGTACGTCTTCACGATCCGACCGATCCAAGTACCGAACGTACGACACCTCCGAGTTCAGCACACGTTCAGCTCGATGACGTCCCGCGGACTCCGATCCAGCAGAGTTTCACGGGAGAGTTCCGTCAGCATGATGGCGTGATGACGGTGATGATGCTGCTACGGGCGCAGGGCTTTGCCTAAGCACCGCTACGATATGACTGAGGTGGAATATGGTGGAGGGGGGCACCGCACACGGCTAAGAGATCAAGAGATCAATTGTTGTGTCTAGAGGTGCCCCTGCCCACGTATATAAAGGAGCAAGGGGGGAGGCGGCCGTCCAGGAGGAGGGCGCGCCAAGGGGGGAGTCCTACTCCCACCAGGAGTAGGACTCCTCCTTTTCCTTGTTGGAGTAGGAGAGGGAAGGAAGGGAGAGAGAAGGAGAAGGAATAGGGGCGCCGCCTCCTGTCCAATTCGGACTAGAGGGGAGGTGCGCGCTGCCCCGGGCCGCCTCCTCTTCACCCACTAAGGCCCATGAGGCCCAATTAACTCCCCGGGGTTCCGTAACCCCTGTACTCCCAGAATGTCCGAAACCTCCGGAACCTTTCCTGTCCGAACATAGTCGTCCAATATATCGATCTTTACGTCTCGACCATTTCGAGACTCCTCGTCATGTCCGTAATCATATCCGGGACTCCGAACTACCTTCAGTACATCAAAACACAAAAACTCATAATACCGATGGTCACCAAACTTTAAGCGTGCGGACCCTACGGGTTCGAGAACTATGTAGACATGATCGAGACACGTCTCCGGTCAATAACCAATAGCGGAACCTGGATGCTCATATTGGCTCCCACATATTATACAAAGATCTTTATTGGTCAAACCGCATAACAACATACGTTGTTCCCTTTGTCATCGGTATGTTACTTGCCCGAGATTCGATCGTCGATATCTCAATACCGAGTTCAGTCTCGTTACCGGAAAGTCTCTTTACTCGTTCCGTAATACATCATCTCGCAACTAACTCATTAGTTACAATGCTTGCAAGGCTTATTGTGATGTGCATTACCGAGAGGGCCTAGAGATACCTCTCTGACAATCGGAGTGACAAATCCTAATCTTGAAATACGCCAACTCAACAATTACCTTCGGAGACACCTGTAGAGCACCTTTATAATCACCCAGTTACGTTGTGACGTTTCGTAGCTGATAACCCACAAGTATAGGGGATCAATTGTAGCCTCTTTCGATAAGTAAGAGTGTCAAACCCAACGAGGAGCTAAAGGTAGAACAAATATTCCCTCAAGTTCTATCGACCACCGATACAACTCTACGCACGCTTGACGTTCGCTTTACCTAGAACAAGTATGAAACTAGAAGTACTTTGTAGGTGTTTTGGGTAAGCTTGCAATATAATAAAGAGTGAGTAAATAAAATCTAGGGGCTGTTTAGATAAAGACACAACTAAATTAGTTTTAGTAAATAGCTTGTTGTCACGAGAAAGTTATTTATCCCTAGGCAATCGATAACTAGACCGGTAATCATTATTGCAATTTTATTTGAGGGAGAGGCATAAGCTAACATACTTTCTCTACTTGGATCATATGCACTTATGATTGGAACTCTAGCAAGCATCCGCAACTACTAAAGATCATTAAGGTAAAACCCAACCATCGCATTAAAGTATCAAGTCCCCTTTATCCCATACGCAAACAACCTACTTACTCGGGTCTGTGCTTCTGTCACTCACGCCACCCACCATAAGCAAATCATGAACATATTGCAAACCCTACAGCGGGGATCCCTCATGCTTGCACGACACGGAGAGCACCATAGGACAGCACCAATAATAAAACATGCAACTCAAACCAATCTTGATCATCAAATAGCCCATAGGACAAAACATATCTACTCAAACATCATAGGATAGCCATACATCATTGGGAAATAATATATAGTGTTGAGCACCATGTTTAAGTAGAGATTACAGCGGTAAGAGAGAGGTTACACCGCTGCATAGAGGGGAAGAGTTGGTGATGATGGCGGTGAAGTTGTTGGTGAAGATTGCGTGATGATGATGATGGCCACGGCATGCTCCGCGCCACCGGAAGAGAAGGGGAGAGGGGGCCCTTCGCCTTCTTCTTCCTTGACCTCCTCCCTTAATGGGAGAAGGGTTTCCTCCGGTCCTTGGCCTCCATGGCGTGAGGGGCGAGAGCCCTCCAAGATTGGATCTGCTCTCTGCTTCTCTCTATTTCTGCGTTACTCACGCTGCCCTTTCACCGCTTTCTTTTATATCCGGAGATCCAGAACTCGATTGGACTGAAACCTTCGCCGTGATTTTTTTTTACCGAAAATTAGCTTTCTTGCGTCAAGAAGGGCATCAATCGCCTTTACGGGTGGACCACGAGGGTCGTGGGCGCGCCTTAGTAGGGCGCGCCCTACCTCGTGCCCACCTCGGATACCGCTTTCACGATGATCTTTCTTCCGCACTTTCCAAATATTCCAAAAAATCTCCGGCCCATTTTTATACCGCTTTGGACTCCGCTTGATATGGATATTCTCACAAACCAAAAACATGCAAATGTATATGAACCGCACCGCAATCGGATCAATATGTTAGTCCTAAAAATAGTATAAAAAGTTGCCAAAAAGTATATGAAAGTTGAATAATATTGCATGGAACAATCAAAAAATATAGATACGACGGAGACGTATCAGCATCCCCAAGCTTAATTCCTACTCATCCTCGAGTAGGTAAATGATAAAAAAGATAATTTTTGATGTGGAATGCTACCTAGCATAATCTTGATCATGTATCTAATCATGGCATGAATATTAATACACGAGTGATTCAAAGCAATAGTCTATCATTTGACATTAAGACAATAATACTTCAAGCCTACTAATAAAGCAATCATGTCTTTTCAAAATAACATGGCCGAAGAAAGTTATCCCTACAAAATCATATAGTATGGCTATGCTCCATGTTCACCACACAAAATATTCAAATCATGCACAACCCCGATGACAAGCCAAGCAATTGTTTCATACTTTTGATGTTCTCGAACCTTTTCAACTTTCACGCAATACATGAGCGTGAGCCATGGACATAGCACTATAGGTGGAATAGAATATGATGGTGGAGGTTGTGTGGAGAAGACAAAAAAGGAGAAAGTCTCACATCAACTAGGCGTATCAACAGGCTATGGAGATGCCCATTAATAGATATCAATGCGAGTGAGTAGGGATTGCCATGCAACGGATGCACTAAGAGCTATAAGTGTATGAAAGCTCAGAAACGAAACTAAGTGGGTGTGCATCCAACTTGCTTGCTCATGAAGACCTCGGGCATTTGAGGAAGCCCATCATCGGAATATACAAGCCAAGTTCTATAATGAAAATTCCCACTAGTATATGAAAGTGATAACTCAAGAGACTCTCTATAAGAAGAACATGGTGCTACTCTGAAGCACAAGTGTGGTAAAAGGATAGTAACATTGCCCCTTCTCCCTTTTTCTCTCATTTTTTCTTTCTTTTTTTTGGTGGGCTTGTTTGGCCTCTTTTTTTATTTGGGCTTCTTTGGCCTCTTTTATTTTTTTGTAAAGTCCGGAGTCTCATCCCGACTTGTGGGGGAATCATAGTCTCCATCGTCCTTTCCTCACTGGGGCAATGCTCTAATAATGATGATCATCACACTTCTATTTACTTACAACTCAATATTACAACTCAATATTACAACTCAATGTCTAGAACAAAGTATGACTCTATATGGATACCTCCGGCGTTGTACCAGGATGTGCAATGATCTAGCGTAGCAATGACATCAAAACATCATGCTAGCTATCTTACGATCATGCAAAGCAATATGACAATGAATGCTCAAGTCATGTATATGATGATGATGGAAGTTGCACAGCAATATATCTCGGAATGGCTATGAAAATGCCATGATAGGTAGGTATGGTGGCTGTTTTGAGGAAGGCATATGGTGGGTTTATGGTACCGGCGAAAGTTGCGCGGTACTAGAGAGGCTAGCAATGGTGGAAGGGTGAGAGTGCGTATAGTCCATGGACTCAAAATTAGTCATAAAGAACTCACATACTTATTGCAAAAATATATTAGTTATCAAAACAAAGTACTACGCGCATGCTCCTAGGGGGATAGATTGGTAGGAAAAGACCATCGCTCGTCCCCGACCGCCACTCATAAGGAAGACAATCAATAAATAAATCATGCTCCGACTTCATCACATAACGGTTCACCATACGTGCATGCTACGGGAATCACAAACCTCAACACAAGTATTTCTACTAATCCACAACTACCCACTAGCATGACTCTAATATCACCATCTTTATATCGCAAAACTATTGCAAGGAATCAAACATATCATATTCAGTGATCTACAAGTTTATGTAGGATTTTATGACTAACCATGTGAATGACCAGTTCTGTCATCTCTCTAAATAGATATAAGTGAAGCAAGAGAGTTTAATTCTTTCTACAAAAGATATGCCCACGCTCTAACAAATATAAGTGAAGCAAAAGAGCATTCTACAAATGGTGGTTGTCTAAGTAAAGAGAAACAGGCAATCCAAACTTCAAATGATATAAGTGAAGCACATGAAGCATTCTATAAAGCCATACTCAAAAGATATAAGTGAAGTGCAAAGAGCATTCTATAAATCAACCAAGAACCATCTCATACCAGCATGGTGCATAAAAGAAAAATGAAAACTAAAGCAAAAGACGCTCCAAGATTTGCACATATCACATGAATGAAACGAATCCGAAAACATACCGATATTTGTTGAAGAAAGAGGGGATGCCTTCCGGGGCATTGTCGGTGTCAAAACCGGCGGATCTTGGGTAGGGGGTCCCGAACTGTGCGTCTAGGCGGATGGTAACAGGAGACAAGGGACACGATGTTTTTACCCAGGTTCGGGCCCTCTCGATGGAGGTAAAACCCTACTCTGCTTGATTAATATTGATGATATGGGTAGTACAAGAGTAGATCTACCACGATATCAGAGAGGCTAAACCCTAGAAGCTAGCCTATGGTATGATTGTTGTTCATCCTACGGACTAAAACCCTTCGGTTTATATAGACACCAAATAGGGTCAGGGTTACACAGAGTCGGTTACAATGGTAGGAGATCTACATATCTGTATTGCCAAGCTTGCCTTCCACGCCAAGGAAAGTCCTATCCGGACACGGGACGAAGTCTTCAATCTTGTATCTTCATAGTCTAGGAGTCCGGCCAAAGATGATAGTTCGGCTATCCGGACACCCCCTAGTCCAGACTCCTCAAGAGCTCCCCTGAACTAGGCTTCAATGACGCATTTAGTCCGCACGCATATTGTCTTCGGCATTGCAAGGCGGGTTCCTCCTCCGAATTCTTCATAGAAGGTTTTGAACACAAGGATAGTGTCCGGCTCTACAAAACAAATTCCACATACCACCGTAGATAGAATAATCTTTTACACAGATCGGCTGACGTATTCCGCGGCGTGACATCACACCACCGCCAGGCCTTTATTCGTTTTTTACCGTTCCACCTCAGCGCGTTTAGCGAGGCGGTTTCCTTGGCATGTCTTATCAAAGCGGAGATCGTGCCCCCTTATTTCGGGATTCTCATCAATACGGGCGTGGGTAACCCAACCGCGCCATTGATTACGGCGCCTGGGAGATAAGTGAGTTTTACCAGGCTGGTGGGGGACGCATAGCTTCGTCCGTCCATATAAGGGGATAAGGATCCACCCTTTTCACCTACGCCTTCTTCCTCCCTTGCTCATCCATTTCCGTGCACTCGAGCTCCAGCGCCCAAGTCCGCACATCCCTCCTCGACCTTCTCCAGCCATGTCCGGAGCGGGAGGTAAGTGGATGGTCTCCTCCGTCACGGAGGGTCAAGTAAAAAAGCCGCGGAAGGCCGGATACTTGTCCGGCGACATCGCGCATCGGCTGCCCAATGCAAGGCAGCTCATCCCCACCCCTAGGCCCCATGAGAGGGTGGTGTTTCTCGCCCACTTCCTCCGCGGACTGGGTTTTCCACTTCACCCATTCGTCCAGGGCTCATGTTCTACTATGGCCTAGATTTCCACGATCTGGCCCCGAATTTCGTCCTCAACATCTCGGTGTTCATCGTCGTGTGCGAGGCCTTCCTCTGCATCCAGCCCCACTTCGGCCTATGGCTGAAGACCTTCAACGTCAAGCCGAAGGTAGTGGGCGGCCATCAAGCGGAGTGCGGAGGCGCCATGGTTGGCAAGATGGCCAACGTCCTATGGCCCGAGGGCTCCTTTGTGGAGACCGTGAAGGGGTGGCAATCGGGGTGGTTCTACATCACCGAGCCGCGCAACCCTAAATGGGCGGCGGCCCCCGAATTTCGGTCTGGTTTTCCCACGCGGCTCACTTCTTGGAAGGAGACGGGCCTGGCGTGGGGAAATTCAGAAGAGCTGACCGGACTCCAAACCTGCATGCAAACCCTGGTGAACAAGAATCTCAGGCTTGTCAACGTGATCCAGGTTATGCTCATCCGCCGGATCCTCCCATGCCAACAACGGGCCTTCAAATTGTGGGAGTTTGATCCGGAACGACACCAGACTCTGAAAAGGCTCTTCGACACTACATACGAAGATGCCTGGAAGGCGCTGTTCAAGGGCGCCGAGGCTCCCTCATCCGCTACCGAAGATCGTGGATTCAGCTCGCAGCGTAAGGCTACCGAGGTAAACTATTTTGCCCTTTACGGGACTCTTGTTTTTTCATAGTTTGATTCTATGTGGGATCTAAACTCCCTTGCCTTTGACAGGACTGGCAGAACACGTTCGGGCAGGTTAACTGTCCGGCTCCTTTGACAGAAGACCCAGTAGATGCCCGCTTGGCGGGGCTGCTGGTTCCGGCGCCGCACGTGGTGCCGGAGAAGAAGGCCAAGAAGAAGGCCACGGGACTCGAAGGAGTGCCCGGCGCCCGGTGCCGTCGGAGTCATCGTCCGATGACTCTGAGGCGGAATCCTCCCGTGAAAACAAGGAGGAGGAAAAAGAAGCCTCTTCCCCAGCGGGGGGAGAGAAGAAAAGGAAGGCCGCCCCGACTGGGGAGGCCGGAGGGTCCAAGAAGGGAAGGACCCTTCCTCCGAACGTCTCCACCAATGCTGACGACGACGAGGAGGAGTGGCCCTCAAGGGCCAAGCCCCTGGCGAGATCGTAAGTGTCCGGATTCCGAATAGCTCATGGTTTTTTCATTTATCGCATAGTGTCTTCTAATGCCGAACAACTATGCAGCCCGCCCAAGGACGAGCTGGCCGCTTCGTCGAGCGGGTCCCTGGATCCGTCGGATGTGGAGAGCGATTCACTTCCGGCCGCCTCCTCTCCTCGCGCAGCCGATGATGCCGAGGTAGGGCCCCAAGAGGGGCCTGGCCAGGAGGAGGTGGCCCAAGGGGTGCCGCAAGGAAACCCCCCGGACTCCAGGCGAGAGGGGAGTAAAACCCCCAAGGGCTCTAGGTCCGACCCTGGTCCGGACTCCGTACCGGAACCTTCAGTGGTTCCGAAGTCCGGTAAGCGGCCCCTTCGTAAGAAGGGTATGACGCCGGTGACCTCCGTCCAACCGGAGGCACCGGATAGCTTCGGAGGCGCTTAACAGCGCCTCCATCGAGGAGGAGCACCGCCTCGTTATGAGTGTGGTGATCCAGAAGTTCGATCCGCCAAGAGCGGGCTGATCGAAGCTCTGCAATAGCCTTCTAATGTGCTTTGAGGTAAGTTTTTAATATATGTAAGAAGATTACCGCATGACAGACAAGAGTCTCGATGCTTAGTTCGGTGTTCGGAAAGAAAAGCCGAATCGAGGATCTAAAAAGATATACGCAGGAGTCTAACATAAGTATGTCAATATGGGAATGCAGGCTGCTGCTGACCTCTGCCAAGACCGATGCGGAGGTCAATACTTTGAAGGAGAGCCTCGAGCGGTCCGAGAACGAGCTTGGCCGTGCCAAGAAGCAGCTCGAGGACAAGGAAGGTAAGTAATACCTTATGGGATTGTGTATATAAGAAATGTGGTTGCAAAAGATAACAGGAATAACATGGGTACTGCAGGGCCACGAACGAGGTGGCGACCCTGAAGGAAGCGGTTTCTGCGGCCGAAAACAAAGCGGCCGTGGAGCGCATCGAGCGCGAGAAGCAGGAGGCGCGGGTGGCGGAGGTGCGGCAAGAGCTCCGGGCTCTCGTGGAAAAACACGATAGTTTGGAGCGTGACTCGAAGACTCGAGAGTCCGAGCTAGCCTCGGCTCTTGAGAGTGCCAAGGCCGCTAAGGACGAAGCCCAAAAAGCCCTCCAGGAGATTGAGGCAATGAGGAAGATAGCAGCGGGAAAGGCATTCTTTATGCAAAGCAAGAATGTAAAAGTCAATTATCTGTTACTTACCCGAATCCGGAGCTCTCCAGGAGCCTTCGCAGATCTGCCCCGCAGTGTGTCCGATGCCGCCGCTTTCTATCGAGCCGAAGAAGGGAGCTCGACGGAGATGGTGTTCTGGTCTCGATATCTGAGGCGGACACCAGTGCTTTGAGCGACCAAAGTAGCTGGTCGAGCTCCACAAGGTCGCCGAACAGGCCATGAAGGGCCTTATAGGTCGGTTGTGGCCAAATGAAGCCATGCCCGGAGCTACTTGCCGGGCTCGGCGGCTGGTGGACGCCTTTGTCCATGGATCAAGTCATCAAGCGCCTGGCTGCATTGAAGGTGCCCGTAGGGCCCTTGCCCGCACTAAGGTGCACTGAGGTAAGCTGGACGCTGAGAAGCTTGTGACGGACGGACCACCGCCGGGCAAGGATTATCGCAAGCCCGAAATGTATTATGAGGGTGTCCTGAAGGGTGCCTGCCTTATAGCGGGTGAATGCTCCAATGATGTAATATTTGAGTAGACTCGCATTTGTTATCTTGTACGCTGAAAACTTGTTCATATGCACTAAGCAGTGCTTTTGAATTTAAAATATTACCTTCTGTGCGGCCGTTTATCAAATTTGAGAGATGGCGAGTCGTTGGCTTCAGCCCCCATGCCACGAGTGCTGGGGTGTTCGGGATAAACTTGAGCGCTCTTGTTCCCATTCTTGGGTCCTTCAAGGGAGGCGCTCAACGCAACGAACCAGGCAACCGGACTATGATGCTTGAACACTCTCACTTAGCCATAGAATTCTATAATTTTAAATTTCGGCGAAGCTCCTAGTGTTCGGAAGACCGAGTTCGGGGCGCTATCCATGCCTAGGTCGGACAATGCCGACTCCTCGCTCTAGGCGGCATAAGTCTTTAGGGACTCGAAAAAACCTCTCGAACAGCGACCGGCTCTCGCCTCGTCATGACGGTCAGTTTTAGCTTTCCACCGAGGTGCTCAACCCAGCTCAACCGGGCACAATCGCAGTGGTTCTCCCGGCTACCTTAACCGATATAATGTAACGTAAGGTACCAAAACATGGGAGCCAGCAAACCCAACTATTGACCCAAGACATGATTCGAGCCGATGCATATAATGCTATAAGTTCGGGTGCCGCACTTGTGAAAGTGTTCGGACTTATCACACCATATTTTGGGGTACATAAGCCCTCGTGTATTGGTCAGATGAATTGTACTGATTGCACAATGTCGCAATCGAACATATATAAGAAAAAGGGAATGCAACAATAGGCGAAAGCTATATATTGTTTATTCAAAAGAGACCGCAATGAAAGCGAGCGATACAAATAGTGCGATAAGCAAGGAACGGGACTTTGACATGTCCCCTCCAGGGTAAGCTTGCGGGATTTTATGTAAAACAGGTATACTGCTCGTAATAGAGACCACCTGGACACTCGGCGTAGCTTTCCACTTCCCTGGCTGTTGCATCGTGAGTTCGACGATTCTAATGCCGGACAGGGCTTCTTTGAGAACGGAGTCCTGAAAGTAAAAAAAAAAGAAAATAAAAAATGACTGACACATCTGGGAGCCCCTAGTGCGGTTAAGCCGCATGCTGGGCATGCCGTGGTCGTTCCCCTCCCCTTATGCCCATGGTATTTCCAGAGCGTAGTTATGTACGCCAGCGTAATCTTGGTTTCGCAATTTCGCGAGGGTTGGGGTTAGCCGCATTGCTACGCGTGTTCGGAACGTGCGAGCGGTCTTGTTGTAGGTTACCCGGCGCTTGATGGTGTCCTGCCGTTTATTGGCCGGACTGGAGAGTTGCCTTGAGAGGCTGCTTTGCACTTCTGCCGCAAGGGCCGCCGTATGCTCCTCCGTTCGGAGAGAGTGTTCGGTGTTTCCATTGACCATAATTACTCCTCGAGGGCCTAGCATCTTGAGCTTGAGGTACACGTAGTGCGGCACCGCATTGACCTTTGCAAATGCGGTTCGCCCGAGCAGTGCGTGATAGCCGCTGCGGAACGGGACTATGTCGAAGATTAACTCCTCGCTCCGGAAATTATCCGGGGATCCGAAGACCACTTCAAGTGTAATCGAGCTCGCATGATTGGCCTCTACACCTGGTATGACGCCTTTAAAGGTCGTGTTTGTGGGTTTGATCCTTGAGGGGTCTATGCCCATTTTGCGCAATGTATCCTGATAAAGCAGGTTCAGGCTGCTGCCGCCGTCCATCAGGATTCTTGTAAGGTGAAATCCATCGATGATTGGGTCAAGAACCAATGCGGTGAAACCACCGTGACAGATGCTAGTGGGGTGGTCCCTTCGATCAAAAGTGATCGGGCAGGAAGGCCACGGGTTAAACTTTGGGGTGACTGGCTCCATCGCATATACGTCCCTTAGTGCACGCTTCCGCTCCCTTTTGGGTATGTGGGTTGCGTATATCATGTTCACCGTCCGCACTTGTGGGGGGAAGCCCTTCTGTCCTTTGTTGTTCGGCGGCCGGGGCTCCTCCTCGTCATTGCTATGCAGCCCCTTGTCATTGTTGTCGGCGTTTAACTTGCCTGCCTGCTTGAACACCCAACAATCCCTGTTGGTGTGGTTGGCTGGTTTTTCGGGGGTGCCGTGTATCTGGCACGAGCGATCGAGTATTCGGTCCAAGTTGGATGGGCCCTGTATTTCTCTTGAATGGCTTTTTCCACGACCGGGTTTAGAGCCTCGGAATCCGGCATTGACCGCCGTATCTTCAAAGCATTATCGCCGTTAACGCGCGCTTGTGCTTGTTACGACGCGACCTGCCGTTGCTGTCCTTGGTATCCGAACTACTAGGGTTTTTTGTCAAGTTGTTACTTCGAGCTAGCCAGCTGTCCTCTCCCGCGCAAAAGCGGTTCATGAGTGTGGTGAGGGCTGCCATGGATTTCGGCTTTTCCTGTCCTAGGTGCCGGGCCAGCCACTCGTCGCGGATGTTGTGTTTGAAGGCCGCTAGTGCTCTGCATCCGGACAGTCGACGATTTGGTTTTTCTTTGTTAGGAACCGTGTCTGTAATTGTCCGGCCGATTCCTCCGGGCTGCTGAATTATATGGCTAAGGTCATCGGCGTCTGGTGGTCGCACATATGTGCCCTGGAAGTTGTCGAGGAATGCGGCTTCCAGGTCTTCCCAACAACCGATTGACTCTGCTGGCAAGCTATTGAGCCAATGCCGAGCTGGTCCTTTAAGCTTGAGTGGGAGGTATTTGATGGCATGCAGATCGTCACCGCGGGCCATGTGGATGTGAAGGAGATAGTCCTCGATCCAAACTGCAGGATCCGTTGTGCCATCGTATGACTCGATGTTTACGGGTTTGAAACCCTCAGGGATTTGATGATCCATTACTTCATCTGTGAAGCATAGTGGGTGTGCGGCGCCTCTGTATTGGGCTATATCACGACGTAGCTCAAGTGAGCTGTGTCTACTGTGTTCGGCCCGGCCGGATTGCTGTATCTGGCGTGACGGTTGTCATCACATGTCATGGGGCGCCCACGCGATCCGTAGATCGATCTTGTTTGACTTGCCTTGTCCTCCAATATATCTCGCAAGTCCGGCGCATTTTCCCGTGCCTTGATACTTTTTGAGCGGCGCCAGGGTGCGGCTTGAGTGGAGGGCCGAGAGGCCTCTCTGTCGCGACCACGAGGTGGTCGGTCGGCTGCGTCGTATGCTGGTGATCTAGGTTTGGGTGCTTCCTCCTCTAATCGGGGTAGCAACCTGAGTTTTGGGTAGCTCTTGGAGGGGCGTTCGAGTTTGTACTCTTCGGCTGCAAGGACTTCAGTCCATCTGTCAGCTAGCAGGTCTTGGTCAGCTCTAAGCTGTTGCTGCTTTTTCTTGAGGCTGCTTGCCGTGGCCATAAGCCTGCGTTTAAATCGCTCTTGTTCGACGGGATCCTCAGGCACGACAAATTCGTCGTCGTCGAGGCTTGCCTCGTCTTCGGAGGGAGGCATATAATTATCGTCCTCCACCTCTTTGTCTGCCGCTCTATCATGCGGGCTGGCTTCTCCGTCCTCCTGTGCTGAATCCTGCTGGAGGAGGTTGTCTTCGGCACTGTCCGGGGTGTTATTATCTCCCGTGCCGGAATCACTGTTTTTACTGTGGCGGGATTTAGAGTGGCACCGCTGACGCCGGCGCTTAGGCTGTTTCTTGGAGGGGTTATCCTCCGCTGTTCCATCGCCATTCCCATCTTTTGGGATGTCCACCATGTATATGTCGTATGACGAGGTGGCCTTCCAGTGCCCTGTGGGCGCTGGTTCCTGGTCGTCTCCGGCATCGTCATCCATACCGTCGATGTCTTCGGAGTCAAAGTCGAGCATGTCGGTTAAATCATCGACAGTGCCTACAAAGTGGGTGGTGGGTGGGCCTTGAATTTCTTCGTCGTCCGCATCCCAACCTTCCTGACCATAGTTCGGCCAGGGCTCTCCTGACAAAGTGAGAGACTTAAGTGAGTTCAGGATATCGCCGAAGGGCGAGTGCTGAAAGATGTCCGCGGCGGTGAACTCCATAACCGCTGCCCAATCGGATTCGACTAGCAGGGGCGCGGAAGGTTCGGAGTCCGGCACCTTGGAGTCACGAGCTTCGCAAAGGACGGGGATGATGTTCGGCTCGATCGCCGTAGAGATCATAGCCCCCGAGGTGGTGTCCAGCCACTCGTCCTCGGTCGGCGGGGTCGGCTCCGAACTAAAGGTCGGAGCGGACTCTGGCGCGGCCTCCAGGGCACTGTTCGGCGGCAGAGTTAGATCGTGCCCATCAAGACAGTGCGGCGCGCTCGGCTGTGGCTCGAATCCGTCGAAGATCAAGTCTCCGCGGACGTCGGCCGTGTAGTTTAAACTTCCAAATCGACACGATGGCGGGGCGTAGCTTCGATCACTTCCATATGGCTGGCGAATTGGCCCGCAGTGCAAAGCCGCCGAATACGAAGATCTGTCCGGGGAGAAAAGTCTCACCCTGGACCGCGTTGTTGTTGGTGATCGAGGGAGCCATCGGGCCTATAGGTGACGACACAGAGGAACTCTCAATGAAAGCACCAATGTCTGTGTCAAAACCGGCGGATCTCGGGTAGGGGGTCCCGAACTGTGCGTCTAGGCGGATGGTAACATGAGACAAGGGACACGATGTTTTACCTGTGTTCGGGCCCTCGATGGAGGTAAAACCCTACTCCTGCTTGATTAATATTGATGATATGGGTAGTACAAGAGTAGATCTACCACGATATCAGAGAGGCTAAACCCTATAAGCTAGCCTATGGTATGATTGTTGTTCATCCTACGGACTAAAACCCTTCGGTTTATATAGACACCGAATAGGGTCAGGGTTACACAGAGTCGGTTACAATGGTAGGAGATCTACATATCCGTATTGCCAAGCTTGCCTTCCACGCCAAGGAAAGTCCTATCCGGACACGGGACGAAGTCTTCAATCTTGTATCTTCATAGTCCAGGAGTCCGGCCAAAGATGATAGTTCAGCTATCAGGACACCCCCTAGTCCAGGACTCCCTCAGGCATCCCCAAGCTTAGATGCTTGAGTCTCGTTGAATATTTACTTGGGGTGCCTCGGGCATCCCCAAGCTTGAGCTCTTTCCTCTCTTCCTTCTTCTCACATCGAGACCTTCTCGATCATCGAACACTTCATCCACACAAAACTTCAACAGAAAACTTCAGAAGATCTGTTAGTATAATAAAGCAAATCACTACTCTAAGTACTGTTGCAAACCAATTCATATTTTATTTTTGCATTGTGTCTACTGTAATATAACTTTTCATGGCTTAATCCACTGATATAAATTGATAGTTTCATCAAAACAAGCAAACTATGCATCAAAAACAGAATATGTCTAAAACAGAACAGTCTGTAATAATATGAACATTCACCATACTTATGATACTTGAAAAATTCTGCCAAAATTAGGAAAGATAAACAATTTGTATATAAAGACATTTCAAAAATAATCAGAACCATTTGACATTCCAGTAAAAAATTAAAAATCGTGCACTACAGCCAAAGTTTCTGTCCTGCACCGTACAAACCAACAAGTATTGTAAACATCCTAAAGGCAAACCTTGGCACATTATTTTTATAATACAATGGAATTGTACAAGGGGATAATTATTTTGTTGAAAAGTTTCTGTAATCAAGATTCACAAAGTTTCCGTGAGCATGAACAAAGTTCAAGGCTAGCTCCCACTTCAACAATGCTTGTCTTTCTCACTTTCGCTTTTCTTTTTGAAAAAGTTTTGGGTTCCCCTCTTTATTTTTGTTGTTTTTAAACTATAACAAAGCACACAACAGAAATAAATGACTCTCTAAAACTTCCGGGTTGTCTCCCTGGCAGCGCTTTCTTTAAAGCCATTAAGCTAGGCATATAGTGCTCAAGTAGTGAATCCACCCGGATCCCAAGGTATATCAAAGCCAATTTTTATTAGCAATGATTTGTAATTTAGTAGTGAGCACAAAGTAACATATATCATGTAATGACAAAGTCTAACTCTCTTCCTATGCATCTGCATGTCATAAAAGAACAATTCATGCACACATAGTAAAGGCCAATGCATAGTATAAATAGTTTCTTGCAATTTTATCGTGTGGCAAACATAGAGAGGTGGAGATATAGTTCCTCTCTCATAATAATTGCAAGTAGGAGCAGCAAGTACATGCATATTATACTCATCAAAATCATCATGTGTAGTAGTAAAAGGCAACCCATCAATGTAATCCTTAATGAAGGCAAACTTCTCCGATATAGTGTAGTCGGGAGAATTCAAAAAGATAATAGGACTATCATGTGTGGGTGCAATAGCAACAATTTCATGTTTAACATAAGGAACTATAGCAAGTTCATATCCATAAGCATAATTCATATTGGCATCTTGGCCACAAGCATAGCAAGCATCATCAAAAAGGGATATTTCAAGAGAATCAACGGAATCATAACAATCATCATAGCAATCATCCTTCGGTAAGCATGAAGGGAATTTAAACAATGTATGAGTTGAAGAGTTACTCTCATTAGAAGGTGGGAACGGGTAGCTAATCCGCTCTTCCTCCTTTTGTTCTTCGCTCTCCTCCTCATCTTTTTCATCCAATGAGCTCACAGTTTCATCAACTTCTTCTTCCATACACTCCTGCAAAATATTAGTCTCTTCTTGGACAGCGGGGGAGTCCTCAATATAATGTTTAACATAGGCATTAGAAGCATAATTCTCATAACAATATTCAAGTATGGCAAAATTTTCAGATTTGTAAAGAGTAGCATCATACTTTTCAATCAACGAAGCAATTTCATAAGCACCCTTAAAAGCAACAAATTCTTCAATTTGTTGAACATCATAGTAATTATAAACACCCTTAGCATATGAAGATATCATTCCATTATCACCAAACTCACATTGGTAGGGAAGGTGTTTCTTAGGGTTTTTAGAACAACAAGTAAAATCATAAATTTCACATAAATTCCAAGCATAGCATTGCATAGTATTAATTTGATGCTGTAAAAGTTTCCCTTTTTGAGATAAGTGGTGTCGCACATAAAAAGCATGCTCATCTAAAGATTTGCCCTCAACTAAGCTAGTTGGGGTTTCATTATGACACACAAAGGGATCGAAGATGATCCAAGTAAAAAGCTTCAGGAGTGTGATAGATTTTGAGTGGTTCTTCAACCATTGGTTTAGTAGGTACAACTAATGTCTTTGGTATTTTGCGTTTCCTACCCATAACTAAAGATAGAAAACAACTAAGAACAGCAAATAAAAATTACTTAGTGATAAAGCAAACAAGCACACACGAGAATATTCACCCCACGCTATAACTCCCCGGCAACGGCGCCAGAAAAAGGTCTTGATAACCCACAAGTATAGGGGATCAATTGTAGCCTCTTTCGATAAGTAAGAGTGTCGAACCCAATGAGGAGCTAAAGGTAGAACAAATATTTCCTCAAGTTCTATCGACCACCGATACAACTCTATGCACGCTTGACGTTCTCTTTATCTAGAACAAGTATGAAACTAGAAGTACTTTGTAGGTGTTTTTGGGTAAGCTTGCAAGATAATAAAGAGCGAGTAAATAAAAGCTAGGGGCTGTTTAGATAAAGACACAACTAAATTAGTTTTAGTAAATAGCTTGTTGTCACGAGAAAGTTATTTGTCCCTAGGCAATCGATAACTAGACCGGTAATCATTATTGCAATTTTATTTGAGGGAGAGGCATAAGCTAACATACTTTCTCTACTTGGATCATATGCACTTATGATTGGAACTCTAGCAAGCATCCGCAACTACTAAAGATCATTAAGGTAAAACCCAACCATAGCATTAAAGTATCAAGTCCCCTTTATCCCATACGCAAACAACCTACTTACTCGGGCCTGTGCTTCACTCACGCCACCCACCATAAGCAAATCATGAACATATTGCAAACCCTACAGCGGGGATCCCTCACGCTTGCGCGACACGGAGAGCACCATAGGACATCACCAATAATAAAACATGCAATTCAAACCAATCTTGATCATCAAATAGCCCATAGGACAAAACAGATCTACTCAAACACCATAGGATAGCCATACATCATTGGGAAATAATATATAGTGTTGAGCACCATGTTTAAGTAGAGATTACAGCGGGTAAGAGAGAGGTTACACCGCTGCATAGAGGGGGGGAAGAGTTGGTGATGATGGCGGTGAAGTTGTTGGTGAGGATTGCGGTGATGATGATGGCCACGGCGACGTTCCGGCGCCACCGGAAGAGAAGGGGAGAGCGCGCCCCTTCGTCTTCTTCTTCCTTGACCTCCTCCCTAGATGGGAGAAGGGTTTCCCCTCTGGTCCTTGGCCTCCATGGCGTGGGAGGGGCGAGAGCCCCTCCAAGATTGGATCTGTCTCTCTGTTTCTCTCTGTTTCTGCGTTCTGTTCTGCTGCCCTTTCACCGTTTCTTTTATATCCAGAGATCCATAACTCCGATTAGACTGAAACCTTCGCCGTGATTTTTTTACCAAAAGTTAGCTTTCTTGCGGCCGAAGAAGGGCGTCAACCGCCTTATGGGTGGACCATGAGGGTCAGGGGTGCGCCCTGAGGGGTAGGGCAAGGCCCCCTACCTCGTGCCCACCTCGGATACCGTTTCACGATGATCTTTCTTCCAGACTTTCCAAATATTCCAAACAAAATCTCCGTCCGTTTTTATCCCGTTTGGACTCCGTTTGATATGGATATTTTGTGAAACCAAAAACATGCAACAGATAGGAACTGGCACTGGGCACTGGATCAATATGTTAGTCCCAAAAATGGTATAAAAAGATGCCAAAAAGTATATGAAAGTTGAATAATATTGGCATGGAACAATAAAAAATTATAGATACAACGGAGACGTATCAGTAGCACACAAAGTGTTCCTGCAGTAAACGGGAGTTGCATAATCTCATAGTCATAGGAACATGTATAAGTCATGAAGAAAGCAATAGCAACATACTAAACTATCAACTGCTAAGCTAACGGAATGGGTCAAGTCAATCACATCATTCTCCTAATGATGTGATCCCGTTAATCAAATGACAACTCATGTCTATGGTTAGGAAACTTAACCATCTTTGATCAACGAGCTAGTCTAGTACAGGCATACTAGTGACACTATGTTTGTCTATGTATTCACACATGTATTATGTTTCCGGTTAATACAATTCTAGCATGAATAATAAACATTTACCATGATATGAGGAAATAAATAATAACTTTATTATTGCCTCTAGGGCATATTTCCTTGCCTCCCACTTGCACTAGAGTCAATAATCTAGATTACACAAGAATGATTCTAACACCCATGGAGTCTTGGTGCTAATCATGTTTTGCTCGTGGAAGAGGCTTAGTCAACGGTGCGCAACATTCAGATCCGTATGTATCTTGCAAAACTCTATGTCTCCCACTTGGACTTGATCCGGGATGCAATTGAAGGCGTCTCTTGATGTGCTTGGTTCTCTTGTGAAATCTGGATTCCTTTGCCAAGGCAATTGCACGATATTGTCACAAAAGATTTTCATTGGACCCGATGCACTAGGTATGACACCTAGATCGGATATGAACTCCTTCATCCAGACTCCTTCATTTGCTGCTTCCGAAGCACCTATGTACTCCACTTCACATGTAGATCCCGCCACGACGCTTTGTTTAGAACTGCACCAACTGACAGCTCCACTGTTCAATGTAAACACGTATCCGGTTTGCGATTTAGAATCGTCCGGATCAGTGTCAAATCTTGCATCGACGTAACCATTTACGACGAGCTCTTTGTCACCTCCATAAACGAGAAACATATCCTTAGTCCTTTTCAGGTATTTCAGGATGTTCTTGACCACTGTCCAGTGATCCACTCACGGATTCTTGTGGTACCTCCCTACTAGGCTAATAGCAAGACACACATCAGTGCGGTACACAACATTGCATACATGATAGAGCCTATGGCTGAAGCATAGGGAACATCTTTCATTTTCTCTCTATCTTCTGCAGTGGTCAGGCATTGAGTCTGAATCAACTTCACACCTTGCAACACAGGCAAGAACCCTTTCTTTGCTTGATCCATTTTGAACTTTTTCAAAACTTTGTCAAGGTATGTGCTTTGTGAAAGTCCAATTAAGCATCTTGATCTATCTCTATAGATCTTGATGCCTAATATATAAGCAGCTTCACCGAGGTCTTTCATTGAAAACTCTTATTCAAATATCCTTTTATGCTATCCAGAAATTCTATATCATTTTCAATCAGCAATATGTCATCCACATATAATATTAGAAATGCTACAGAGCTCCCACTCACTTTCTTGTAAATACAGGCTTCTCCAAAAGTCTGCATAAAACCACATGCTTTGATCACACTATCAAAACGTTTATTCCAACTCCGAGAGGCTTGCACCAGTCCATAAATGGATCGTTGGAGCTTGCACACTTTGTTAGCTCCTTTTGGATCGACAAAACCTTCTGGTTGCATCATATACAACTCTTCTTCCAGAAATCCATTCAGGAATGCAGTTTTGACATCCATTTGCCAAATTTTATAATCATAAAATGCGGCAATTGCTAACATGATTCAGACACACTTAAGCATCGCTACGGGTGAGAAAGTCTCATCGTAGTCAACCCCTTGAACTTGTCGAAAACCTTTCACACCAAGTCGAGCTTTGTAGACAGTAACATTACCGTCACCGTCAGTCTTCTTCTTGAAGATCCATTTATTCTCAATGGCTTGCCGATCATCGGGCAAGTCAACCAAAGTCCACACTTTGTTCTCATACATGGATCCCATCTCAGATTTCATGGCCTCAAGCCATTTTGCGGAATCTGGGCTCACCATCGCTTCTTCATAGTTCGTAGGTTCGCCTTGGTCAAGTAACATGACCTCCAGAATAGGATTACCGTACCACTCTGGTGCGGATCTTACTTTGGTTGACCTACGAGGTTCAATATCAGTAGCTTCCTCACTAATTGGTGTAGATGTCAAAGGAACCTGTTTCTGCGATGAACTACTTTAAAGAAATATGCCCTAGAGGCAATAATAAAGTTATTATTTATTTCCTTATATCATGATAAATGTTTATTATTCATGCTAGAATTGTATTAACCGGAAACATAATACATGTGTGAATACATAGACAAACAGAGTGTCACTAGTATGCCTCTACTTGACTAGCTCGTTAATCAAAGACGGTTATGTTTCCTAACCATGGACAAAGAGTTGTTATTTGATTAATGGGATCACATCATTAGGAGAATGATGTGATTGACTTGACCCATTCCGTTAGCTTAGCACTCAATCGTTTAGTATGTTCTACTGCTTTCTTCATGACTTATACATGTTCCTATGACTATGAGATTATGCAACTCCCGTTTATCAGAGGAACACTTTGTGTGCTACCAAACGTCACAACGAATCGGGTGATTATAAAGGTGCTCTACAGGTGTCTTCGAAGGTACTTGTTGGGTTGGCGTATTTCGAGATTAGGATTTGTCACACCGATTGTCGGAGAGGTATCTCTGGGCCCACTCAGTAATGCACATCACTATAAGCCTTGCAAGCATTGCAGCTAATCAGTTAGTTGCGGGATGATGTATTACGCAACGAGTAAAGAGACTTGCCGGTAACGAGATTGAACTAGGTATTGAGATACCGATGATCGAATCACGGGCAAGTAACATACCAATGACAAAGGGAACAACGTATGTTGTTATGCGGTCTGACCGGTAAAGATCTTCGTAGAATATGTGGGAGCCAATATGAGCATCCAGGTTCCGCTATTGGTTATTGACCGGAGACGTGTCTCAGTCATGTCTACATAGTTCTCGAACCCGTAGGGTCCGCACGCTTAAAGTTCGATGACGGTTATATTATGAGTTTATGTGATTTGATGTACCGAAGGTAGTTTGGAGTCCCGGATGAGATCGGGGACATGACGAGGAGTCTCGAAATGGTCGAGACGTAAAGATCAATATATTCGGACATCGGAAAGGTTCTGAGTGATTTGGGTATTTTTCCGAGTACTGGAGAGTTACGGGAATTCGTATTGGGCTTTAATGGGCCATACGGGAAAGGAGAGAAAGGCCCCAAAGGGTGGCCGCACCCCTCCCCATTGACTAGTCCGAATTGGACTAGGGAGGGGGGCGCCCCCTTCCTTCCTTCTCCTTCTCCCTTCCCTTCTCCTACTCCAACGGGAAAGGAGGAGTCCTACTCCTGGTGGGAGTAGGACTCCCCCCTTGGCGCGCCCTCCTTGGCCGGCCGCCTCTCCCCCTTGCTCCTTTATATACGGGGGCAGGGGGGCACCCAAAAGACACAACAATTGATATGTTCGATCTTTTAGCCGTGTGCGGTGCCCCCCTCCACCATAGTCCACCTCGATAATACTGTAGCGGTGCTTAGGCGAAGCCCTGCATCGGTAGAACATCAACATCATCATCACGCCGTCGTGCTGACGAAACTCTCCCTCAACACTCGACTGGATTAGAGTTCGAGGTACGTCATCGGGCTGAACGTGTGCTGAACTCGGAGGTGCCGTGCGTTTGGTACTTGATCGGTCGGATCGTGAAGACGTACGACTACATCAACCGCGTTGTGCTAAAGCTTCCGCTTTCGGTCTACGAGGGTACATGGACAACACTCTCCCCTCTCGTTGCTATGCATCACCATGATCTTGCGTGTGCGAGGGAATTTTTGAAATTACTACGTTCCCCAACGTGGCATCCGAGCCAGGTTTTATGCGTAGATGTCATATGCATGAGTAGAACACAAGTGAGTTGTGGGCGATATAAGTCATCTTGCTTACCGGCATGTCATACTTTGGTTGGCGGTATTGTTGGATGAAGCGGCCTGCACCGACATTACGCCAGACGCTTCTGGCGAGACTGGTTCTACCGATGTGCTTTGCACACAGGTGGCTGGCGGGTGTCAGTTTCTCCAACTTTAGTTGAACCGAGTGTGGCTACGCCCGGTCCTTGTGAAGGTTAAAACAACACCAACTTGACAAACTATCGTTGTGGTTTTGATGCGTAGCTAAGAACGGTTTTTGCTAAACCCGTAGCAGCCACGTAAAACTTGCAACAACAAAGAAGAGGACGTCTAACTTGTTTTTGCAGGGCATGTTGTGATGTGATATGGTGAAGACATGATGCTAAATTTTATTGTATGAGATGATCATGTTTTGTAACCGAGTTATCGGCAACTGGCAGGAGCCAGATGGTTGTTGCTTTATTGTATGCAATGCAATCGCCCTGTAATGCTTTACTTTATCACTAAGCGGTAGCGATAGTCTTAGAAGCATAAGATTGGCGAGACGACAACGATGCTATGATGGAGATCAAGGTGTCGCGCCGGTGACGATGGTGATCATGATGGTGCTTTGGAGATGGAGATCACAAGCACAAGATGATGATGGCCATATCATATCACTTATATTGATTGCATGTGATGTTTATCTTTTATGCATCTTTTCTTGCTTCGATTGACGGTAGCATTATAAGATGATCTCTCACTAAGTTTCAAGATAAAAGTGTTCTCCCTGAGTATGCACCGTTGCCAAAGTTTGTCGTGCCCAGACACCACGTGATGATCGGGTGTGATAAGCTCTACGTCCATCTACAACGGGTGCAAGCCAGTTTTGCACACGCAGAATACTGGGGTTAAACTTGACGAGCCTAGCATATACAGATATGGCCTCGGAACACGGAGACCGAAAGGTCGGCGTGAATCATATAGTAGATATGATCAACATAGTGATGTTCACCATTGAAAACTACTCCATTTCACGTGATGATCGGTTATGGTTTAGTTGATTTGGATCACGTGATCACTTAGAGGATTAGAGGGATGTCTATCTAAGTGGGAGTTCTTAAGTAATATGATTAATTGAACTTAAATTTATCATGAACTTAGTCCTGGTAGTATTTGCATATCTATGTTGTAGATCAATTGCTCGCGTTTAGCTCCCCTGTTTTATTTTTGATATGTTCCTAGAGAAAACTAATGTTGAAAGATGTTAGTAGCAATGATACGGATTGGATCCGTGATCTGAGGATTTTCCTCATTGCTGCATAGAAGAATTATGTCCTTGATGCACCGCTAGGTGACAGACCTATTGCAGGAAGCGGAATCTTGAGGCGTTATGAGCGTTTGGCTAGCTCAATATGATGACTACTTGATAGTTTAGTGCACCATGCTTAACGGCTTAGAATCGGGACTTCAAAGGCGTTTTGAACGTCATGGACCATATGAGATGTTCCAGGAGTTGAAGTTAATATTTCAAGCAAATACCCGAGTTGAGAGATATGAAGTCTCCAACAAGTTCTATTGCTAAAAGATGGAAGAGAATAGCTCAAGCGGTGAGCATGTGCTCAGATTGTCTGGGTACTACAATCGCTTGAATCAAGTGGGAATTTATCTTCCAGATAGAATAGTGATTGACAGAATTCTCTAGTCACCATCACAAAGTTAGTAGAACTTCGTGATGAACTATAGTTTGCAAGGGATGACGAAAGTAATTCCCGAGCTCTTCGCGATGCTGAGATCGACGAAGGTAGAAATCAAGAAAGATCATCAAGTGTTGATGGTTGACAAGACCACTAGTCTCAAGAAAAAGGGCAAAGGGAAGAAGGGGAACTTCAAGAAGAACGGCAAGCAAGTTGCTGCTTGTCGGAGTAATTGGACACAGATACCCCGAAGACGGCAAGACGATATTCCAAGACATCAGGGCTAGCGAAGCCCCTCAGTCCGACTCCCCGGCCGCCCAGGCCGACTGCAGCCGCACCACCATCAGGCCGATTGCGGGCTACCGATTGCACCACCAGGCCGATTGCCGTGTCGACTCCGCCGCCCAGCCGATCGCTGGTTGCCGATTGCGCCACCAGCCGACTGGGCTGCCGACACGCCAACCGCCGACCGCCGACGCAGCCCGACGCGACTCGACGTGACGACTGCATTCGCAGACTGCTTCACGTGACACCCCAACCATCATGTACAGTGTCACTTGTCCCCTGGCACTATTTATGAAGTGACCCAGGGGACAAGGATGACACCCCACCATGCCTTGCCCATGCCCCCACTTAGCTTACATATCAAGCTAGCCATGCCTATATAAGCTAGCTCCATCCATCCATCAGGGGAGGGACTCTCACGCTCACACGCACAAGCAAGCTAGCTAGCAAGAGAGCTAGCTAGCCATCCATCCATCCACATGGGCACACATGCTCACGGCCATGAGCATGGCCGGCCACTAGCATGCCACATATGAGGCATATACGAGGCCAGATGCCTATGGCACTGACCTCAGATACAGCTCCAGGAGCACTCTGTACCAGATATACCAGATATACTCAGACATGCAGGAGTAGGGGTGTTATCTCTCGGAGAGCCCGAACACAGGTAAACTAGCGCGTGCTACTCGCATACCCGCTCCCGGGCCTATCAGCAGCAGTCTTGCCCTCACACGAAGCCACCTTGTGGCATATGTCATCTTGCACCCCCCCGTGAGAATACCACGACACTGCTCAAGTGAAGAAGCCCATGTCTGGACCTAAGCCTGAGACTAAGTGCTTCTACTGCAAAGGGACTAGTCACTGGAAGCGGAACTGCCCCAAGTATTTGGCGGATAAGAAGGATGGCAAAGTGAACAAAGGTATATTTGATATACATGTTATTGATGTGTACTTTACTAGTGTTTATAGCAACCCCTCAGTATTTGATACTTTGGTTCGGTTGCTAAGATTAGTAACTTCGAAGCAGGAGTTGCAGAATGAACAAAGACTAGTTAAGGGTGAAGTGACGATGTGTGTTGGAAGTGGTTCCAAGATTGATATGATCATCATCGCACACTCCCTATACTTTCGGGATTAGTGTTGAACCTAAATAAGTGTTATTTGGTGTTTGCGTTGAGCATGAATATGATTTGATCATATTTATTGCAATACGGTTATTCATTTAAGTTAGAGAACAATTGTTGTTCTGTTTACATGAATAAAAACCTTCTATGGTCATACACACCAATGGAAATGGTTTGTTGGATCTCAATCGTGGTGATACACATTTTCATAATATTGAAGACAAAAGATGCAAAGTTAATAATGATAGTGCAACTTATTTGTGGCACTGCCGTTTAGGTCATATTGGTGTAAAGCGCATGAAGAAACTCCATGCTGATGGACTTTTGGAATCACTTGATTATGAATCACTTGATGCTCGCAAACCATGCCTCATGGGCAAGATGACTAAGACTCCGTTCTCCGGAACAATGGAGCGAGCAACTGACTTATTGGAAATAATACATACTGATGTATGCGGTCCGATGAGTGTTAAGGCTCACGGCAAGTATCGTTATTTTCTAACCTTCATAGATGTTTTGAGCAGATATGGGTATATCTACTTGATGAACCACAAGTCTGAAACATTTAAAAAGTTCAAAAAATTTCAGAGTGAAGTGGAGAATCATCGTAACAAGAAAATAAAAGTTTCTACGATATGATCGCAGAGGTAAAATATTTGAGTTACGAGTTTGGCCTTCAATTAAAACAATGTGGAATAGTTTCACAAACTCATGCCACCTGGAACACCACAACATAATGGTGTGTCCGAACGTCATAACCGTACTTTATTGGATATAATGCAATCTATGATGTTGTGACGCCCTCGATTCAATCGTACACTAATCATACACGCAAATGTGTACGATCAAGATCAAGGACTCACGGGAAGATATCACAACACAACTCTAGACACAAATTAAAATAATACAGGCTTTATATTACAAGCCAGGGGCCTCGAGGGCTCGAATACATAAGCTCGAAAACACAAGAGTCAGCGGAAGCAACAATATCTGAGTACAGACATGAGTTAGACAAGTTTGCCTTAAGAAGGCTAGCAAAAAAGCAACATCGATCGAAAAGGCAAGGCCTCCTGCCGAGAGCCTCCTAACTACTCCCTGGTGGCCGGTCTCCACGTAGTAGTGCATCGCGCGGTGGCATCGCTCTGGCTCGACATCTGGTTGCATCAACCGGAAAGAGGAAGAAAGGGGGAAAAGGGGGAGCAAAGCAATCGTGAGTACTCATCCAAAGTAGTCACAAGCAAGGATCTACACTACATATGCAACATTATCAAAGGAAGGTTGTATATGTGGACTGGCTGCAGAAATGCCAGAATAGAGAGAAGGCCTAGTCCTATCGAAGACTAGCATCTTCTGGAAAATCACCATCTTGCAGCAACATGAGGGAGTAGAGTAGCATAAAGTAAAGTAGTAGTAGTGTTATCAACCTCGGCCAGATATCCTTTCTCGACACCCTGCGAGAAAGCAATCCCAGAGCCATACTATCCAGTTATCATCACAATCCAATTCTCATCACCATCCAGTTCTAATCACAAGTATCCAGTTCTAGTTGTATCAATCGGGATACAACTACAAGTGTCTGTTACCGTAGGACAGGCTATCGATAGATGTTTTCTTCCCTGCAGGGGTGCACCAACTTACCCACCACGCTCGATTAACTCCGGCCGGACACACTTTTCTGGGTCATGCCCGGCCTCGGCCAAACAATACGCCGCAACCCGACCTAGGCTTAATAGAGAGGTCAAGCACGCCAGACTAAACATATGCCCCCAGGGGTCATGGGCCATCTCCCCGGGAACTCCTGCACATTGCGTGGGCGGCCGGCGAGCAGACCTAGCTACCTCCTTCAACAAGGCAGGTGCTTACGCAGTCCAACCCGGCGCACGCCGCTTAGTCGCTGACGTCTATTAAGCTTCGGCTGATGTATACGACACAGAACGCGCCCATACTATGCCCACATGATGGTTAGTGCTATCAGGCCAGAGGCCCGTCGGATCAAATATCCAAATCGTAGTGGATTAGGAACGCGCGGTAACAAGCAGAGACTCACGAAAGATGTGACGCCGTTGCCCCGTCTCGAGGACTCGCGGCAAGGGCTAGGAATGCCTGGCCACGCCTCGTAATTATCTTGCGGGCACCCTCCAGGTCAACCCGACTCCACATCACTCGCAAATATGCTCGCGCGGGTACCCCTCAAGGCCGACCCGTCTTTAGTAACATGCTTCAGTATAAAGTCATAGTAACCAAGTAACTGTGTGTCCAAACATCAAGGGGAAAACCCGAGGAATCACCCCCGGTGAATTCCACTCGATGTAATCATCAAGGTGAACGTAAGAGGAACCACCCCGACGTTCACACTTGAGGGGTTGCACGACAGAGTCGTATCGGAAGTGGTCAAGGCGGAATCACCCTCGATGACCATGACCAAATAGCTACACTACAGGGTTAACATCAGAAGTGCTGTAGAGGTCTCACCCTCGACACTTGATAGTAACTCTGCAGAGTCGAGCAACAAAAGGGGAAAGTGATGTGAGGTGCCGGGGTCTGGTCTTCGATCCCGTTGATCGGGTCTTCGATGATGAAGCAGGGGCAACAAGGACAAGGTGGGGGTCACTGGTGGATCACTAACCAACCTATACTAAGCAGTTTAGGATAAGCAGGTAGGTAACAATAAGCAGGTTACAAAAGCAGGCTATGCATCAGAATAGGAGCAAACAATAACAGTAGCAAAATCTAATGCAAGCATGAGAGAATGGAATGGGCGATATAGGGATGATCAAAGGGGGGGCTTGCCTGGTTGCTCAGACGAGAAGGAGGGGTCGTCGGTGACGTAGTCGATCACAGGGGCATCAACATCGTCAGGGGTCTACCGAAGAGAAGAGGGGGGAGAAACAGTAAATGCATAGCAAGCAAATGCATAACAGGACAACAGGCAGAGCTAGACGTGTTCTAATGCGGTGCTACACAATACCGGCGAAGGGGGAAGTCAACCGGGAATGTTTTCCCGGTTCTGGACCTGTGTTAGACAGATGACTGGAGGGGGAAAGTTCCATGTTCGGCATGCTAGGGGCATGTGACAGATGAACGGACCACGTATTCGGATTCGTTGGATTTTTCTAAGCAACTTTCATGTAGAAAATATTTTCATCCGAGCTACGGTTTATTTTCTATGATTTTCAAAGGTTTTAGACATATTCTGGAATTTCTGAAAATTGGCGAAGTCTGAGGATTGCATCAGTTTTTTAAAACATCACTTAGCTATTTTTCGGAGGCTATAGCTATTGATCTGTATATCCTATGATCTCGTGCCTTACATCAATTATGAGCATTTTCCTACGATCTACATGTTAGTATCACTTTTATCCATATTAGAGTTCATTAGCTTGATCATCAACAGCTCTAAAGTAGCTATAAAAATAAAGCTGTTTTTCGGTTCTTCACTTAACAGAACGTTGAACTTTGTGATTTTCGTAGGAATTAATCCACGCATTGAAAGGATTTGGTCCAGTGGGATAAAATGAAGTTTGTCAAGTATACTCTCTGCCCAAATTATTTTTATCCACATAAGAACTTGTTTTGTGAATGTTTATTGGCTGTCAAAGGGGCTACTCAATGTGAATTTGCCGAAGCTAGCTGCAGCTTCTGATGGCGAATATTACTGTAGCTAGCGATCGATAGGAGCTGTAGCAGAAGGTAGAGTGCAGCAGCACGCACACGCACACATGGGTGCCGACGGCTGAAGCCAGCAACGCTAGCAGCACAGACGTGGGCGCGCACGCACGCGCGGGCTGGGCATTGGGTGTGGCGCGGCCGGCGAGGAACGGGCAAGCACGGCGCGATGACGGCGCTGGCGTGGCCAGCTGGCGGCGTGAGCAGCGTCAGAGATGCGACAGGCTGGGGAAGCGGACCGGGCATGTCGGTCTTGGTATGGCGCATGCGATGGCTCAGCGGGGCGACGACAAGCGGCAGTGGCAGCGTCAGGCGACGGCAGCAGTATGCAGAGTAGCAGTTGTCGGCGTTTTGGGAACGGGGGTCCCCAAACTTGCCTGCCTGCGGCCTGCGGCGTGGCTCAAGTGGGGGCCCAGCGCGGCCCATCTTCATCAGCTCAAGACCCTCGTGAGGGGGCAAGCCTCGCGGGGCGGACGACAGAAAGCTTCCTCAGGAGCGGCCTCCTCAGGCAAGCTCGTGAGGAGGCGGAGAGATCAATGCAAGGGTACCTCGTGAGGATCCCATGACGCAATCCATGACGATCAAGGCCAGACGGGCGCCGGCCTGCGCAGAGTCCTTGTTTCCCCTTTGGTGCAAAGGGGGAAAGCACAGGCCGAGGAATCAGGCAAAGGTTACCATTCTGGTGCAACAAGACCAAGACCAGCCGGACGGCCGGACGGAGGTCACCATGGAGCCCAAGATGGCGTCATCACCAGTGATTTTGGCAGCCGAAGACCACCTTTGGTCAGGATAACTTGTACTAGATGTTCCCCTTCAAAATGGCCAATTGTTGGCGCCCTTCCCGCTCAATTATTTGGGGAGAGGCCCAGGGCCTCTATAAATAGAGCTAGCCACCGCAGAGTAGAGGCATCTAGTCATAGGCAAGGAATCAGATAGAGAGACCAAGTAGAACGCATAGTCTCAGCTCAAGAACACCCCTCGCGAGGCTGTTGTTTCTCTGTACTGCTCATCATCAGCCCCAGAGGCAATCCACCACACCACACACTGGAGTAGGGTATTACACCACGACGGTGTCCCGAACCAGTATATACCTCGTGTCCCTGTGTTGTTCATCGTTTTCATCTTAGTTTGCACGAGAGGATCAGACGTAGATCGGTAGGGGAGAGATCTCCGCGCGCACCCCAGTGTTCGAACCTCAAGGGTCTGCCCGAACCCGAAATCCGACATTTGGCGCGCCAGGTAGGGGTGCGCCGGAATCCTTCCTTCCGACGACCCGCTCTCCGCCAACACCACGCTCCGCACCCATGGCGGACAACGCACCGCCGGCCCCGGCAGCAGACGCCGGCGCAGGCACCAGGGGGCTTCAGGCCTTGGCCCCACCTTGCAACAGGTGCAATGGCCGCACAAGTTGAAGCCCGAGATGCCGCCGCGCTTCAACGGCGTGGCAGACCCGTTTGGTTTTTCTGCTAGCGTACGACGAGGCCGTCCTCAGAGCCGGGGGCGACGACCGGGTGATGGCCAACTGGTTACCCGTGACCCTCACCGGTGTCCCGCGCATGTGGTTCTTCCACCTACCGATGGCTTCCGTGACCTCTTGGGAAGAGCTACGCAGCCTCTTCCTCGCCCGCTTCGCCGCGCCAGCGCCGCTCGTCGTCGCGACCCTCCTGGGCGGCTCCCGAGCACCTCCCTCGAGCCATCACGTCAAGCCGTTCACCCGCCAGATCAGCGCCGCCTCCAAGCGTCAAGAAGCTCCCCCGGGCTGGGCGGCGCCCGAGGCCGATCTGACTTTCGACTCGGGAGACCACCCCTTCAACCCCTCCGGCTCGGGCGCGCTCCCGATGCTGTGCACCCCCACCATCTGCCAAGTGGCCGTCACCAGGACCCTCATCGATGGTGGCGCCGGCCTCAACGTGCTCTCGGTGGAGGCCTTCAGCCTCCTGCGCGTACCGCCAGAGCGACTCCAGCCCAGCAGGCCCTTCACAGGCGTCGGAGCCGGCTCCATCCCTTCCTTGGGGCAGATCCGCCTCCCAGTGACCTTCGGCACCTACGACAACTTCCGCACGGAGCTGATCGACTTCGACATCGCCCCCATCGGCCTCCCGTACAACGCCATCCTCGGCTACCCGGCCTTGGCCTAGTTCATGGCGGCAAGTCACCCGGCATACAACCTCATGAAGATGCCTGGGAGCAGCGGCGTCCTTACCATGCCAGGGGATACAAGGGACGCGCTGCAGGTGCTCCAGCTCGCCTTCAGGGCGACCGCAATGGCGCAACCCGCCAGCATCGACGCCCTCGAGCCCAAGGGGGCAGCGCCAGCTAAAAAGAAGCAGCTGTTCACCCCGGACAAGGCGGAAACCAAGCAAGTACCAGTCGAAGAGGACGGGTCCACCGGCGCCACCTTCACCATAGGAGCCAATCTCGAGCCAGAGCAGGAGAAGGCCCTGATCAGATTCCTGCGCGCAAACAAGAAGGTGTTCGCATGGGAACTGATCGATTAGCGAGAGTCGAGGGTGTGATCGAGCATCACCTCAACGTGTGCCCCAACGTACGCCCCGTGAAGCAGAAGGCAAGGAGGCAGTCCACTGAGAAACAGGCTTTCATTGTTCAAGAGACCCGAAACCTGGAAGCGGTAGGGGTTATCCGCGAGGTCCGCTACCCTGATTGGCTGGCTAATCCTGTTGTCGTGCCAAAGAAGGGGGAAAGGAGCGCATGTGTGTCGACTTCACCAACCTCAACAAAGCCTGCCCGCAGGACCCATTTTCGCTCCCCCGCATTGACCAGATAGTCGACTCCACCGCAGAATGTGACCTGTTGTGCTTCCTGGATGCCTTCTTGGGCTATCATCAGATCAAGATGGCGGTGGAAGACGTGGAGAAGACCGCTTTCCTAACCCCGTGCGGGGTGTACTACTACACGTGCATGCCATTTGGGTTGCGCAACGCAGGCGCAACCTTTCAGCGGCTGATGCACATCGCCTTAGGCCGACAGCTCGGGAGGAACGCTGAGGCTTATGTCGATGACATCATGGTGAAGTCTCGGGGGGCAAATACCCTGATACAGGACCTGGAGGAAACCTTTGCGAGCCTCAATGAAGTGGATTTACGACTCAACCCGGAGAAGTGCGTGTTCGGAGTCCCCTCAGGCAAGCTCCTAGGTTTCCTCGTGTCCCATAGGGGCATCGAGGCCAACCCGGAGAAGTTCAAGGCGGTCGAGGACATGAGCCCGCCAACGACCCTCAGGGAAATGCAGAAGCTCACTGGGCGCGTGACTGCGTTGGGGCGCTTCATCTCCAAGCTGGGGGAACGAGCGCTGCCCTTCTTCAAGCTGATGAAGAAGAAGGGCCCCTTCGAATGGACTGAAGAGGCCGACAAGGCGTTCCAGGATCACAAGAGGTACCTTACCAGCCCACCAGTGATGGTAGCACCACGACCTCGGGAGCCCCTGGTGCTTTACCTTGCGGCCACCCCCTACTCCGCTAGCGCAGCCTTGGTGGCGGTCAGGGAGGAGCGCCGAGCAAGGGCCACATCAACCGCCTAGACTGAGGCAGAGCAAGGCCAGGAGGGCCTTGCGAGGACCACAACCGCAGCCGGAGAGGAACGGCCGCACCAGGAGAGTGCACCTGGGGGAGGAGAGGCCTCTTCAAACGACCAAGCGCTGGGGGCTCCGTCGCCTCAGGAGGCGCCCCAACCTCTGGAGGACGCACGCTGCACAGGCGCCCTCAACCTCGTCGAGCATCCCGTGTACTTCGTCAGCACGGTGCTGCGGGACGCAAGGGCGCGGTACCCCATGCCTCAAAATCTCCTCCTCGCGCTTTTGGTGGCCTCGCGCAAGTTGCGGCACTACTTCCAGGGCCATCCCGTCAAGGTTGTCTCCGCGTACCCCTTGGAGAGGGTACTCAGGAGCCCCGACTCAGCTGGAAGGGTCGCAGAGTGGTACATCAAACTGCAAGCATTTCAGCTGGAATTCAGTACGACCAGAGTCATCAAGGGAGCCGCACTTGCAGATTTCGTGGCAGAATGGACAGAAGTGCCGGGTCTCAAGGCAGGTGAAGATCGGTCACTCTCCCCAGGAAGCGAAGCGCCGGACGACTGGGTCATGTACTTCGATGGGGCATTCTCCCGGCATGGAGCGTGAGCTGGCGCAATACTCGTATCCCCCACTCAGGACAAGCTCTACTATGCCGTGCAACTCTGCTTCCAGCACGGAGAGAAGGTCTCCAAAAACATAGCAGAGTACGAAGGCCTGATAGCAGGCTTGAAAGCTGCGATTGCCTTAGGGGTAAAGCGCCTCTCCATCAAGGGAGACTCACAGCTCCTCGTCAACTTCTCCAACAAGATATACGAGCCAAAGGACGAGCACATGGAAGCTTACCTCGCTGTAGTCTGCAGGATGGAGAAACAGTTCTGGGGGCTGGAGCTGCAGCATGTGCCTCGCGGCACCAATCAGGAAGCTGACGACATTGCCAAGAGGGCGTCTAGGCGGCTGCCGCAGGAACCTGGCGTCTTCGAGGAGTGGCTCTTCAAGCCCTCGGCGGTGCCGTCGCTGTCAGGCACGACGCAGCCAAGGGAGGAGCCTCCTTAGCCGCCTACCTCGGGAGCTCCGATCTATGGCCCGGCCTCAGGAGCACGCCTGCTTCTGGCGCTGGAGCCTCAGGAGGGATGTTGGATCCCGGAGCTCAAGGACTACCTGATGCAAGGGATTCTGCCGGAGAACGAGGAGGAGGCAGAGCGTGTAGCACGGCAAGCCACGGCTTATTGCATCCAGGATGGTGAGCTCTACAGGAAGCGGCCAAATGACGTGTCCCTACGCTGCATTTCCAGGGAGCAAGGAAAGGAACTACTGGCGTACATACACGGCGGAGACTGCGGGCACCACTCGTCATCACGAACCCTTGTCGGCAAGGCGTTCCGCAGCGGGTTCTACTGGCCCACAGCACTCAACGACGCCGTTGAGCTGGTGAAGGCTTGCGAGGCCTGCAAGTTTCACGCTAGACAGATCCATCAGCCTGCGGGAGGTCTGCAGACCATACCCCTCTCATGGCCGTTCGCAGTTTGGGGGTTGGACATTCTGGGTCCGTTCCCTCGGGCGCCAGGGGGCTATCGCTACCTTTACGTCGCCGTGGACAAGTTCACCAAGTGGGCCGAGGTGGAAGCTGTCCGCACAATCCCGGCAGGCTCGGCAGTCAAGTTCATCAAGGGCCTCGTGAGCCGGTTTGGGGTGCTTAACCGCATCATCACTGACAACGGTTCACAATTCACCAGTAATCTCTTCAAAATGTACTGTGCTAACCTTGGAACGCAGATATGCTACGCTTCGGTAGCGCACCCCCGGAGCAACGGCTAGGCTGAACGAGCCAACGCGGAGGTCCTGAGGGGCCTCAAAGCCAGGACCTTCAAGAAGAAGCTGGAGGCCTGTGGCAGGGGCTGGTACGACGAACTCCAGTCCGTGCTATGGTCCATCGCACGACAGCGACCAAGCCGACTGGCGAGACCCCGTTCTTCCTCGTCTACGGAGCAGAGGTTGTTCTCCCTCACGAGGTCAGGCGTCACTCCGCACGGGTCCTGGCATTCGACGAGGCTCAGCAGGACGCCATGCGGGGGACGGATCTCGTGCTGGGGAGGAACGCCGTCGGGAAGCCGCACTGCGAGCGGCAAGGTATCAATAGGCGCTACGACGATACCACTGCCGCAACATCCGCCCCAGGACCCTTGAGGTAGGGGATCTTGTGCTCAGACGGGTTCTCTCCAGGGAGGGGCTGCACAAGCTCTCTCCCATGTGGGAGGGCCCGTTCAAGGTTGTTCATGTTTCTTGGCCTGGCTCCACACGCTTGGAGACTCCGGAGGGAGTACCCATCCAGAACGCATGGAACATTCAACATCTCCGGAGGTTCTACGCCTGAGCGAGGCCTAGCGCCTGGGAAAGGCCCGGTGCCTGTGAAGAAGGCCAATGCCTGTGAAGCTATCGCATTTTGGGAAAGGCCCGGTGTCTGTGAAGAAGGCCAATGCCTGTGAAGTTATCGCGTTTTGGGAAAGGCCCGGTGCCTGTGAAGAAGGACAATGCCTGTGAAGTTATCGCGTTTTGGGAAAGGCCCGGTGCCTGTGAAGAAGGCCAATGCCTGTGAAGTTATTGCGTTTTGGGAAAGGCCCGATGCCTGTGAAGAAGGCCAATGCCTGTGAAGTTATCGCGTTTTGGGAAAGGCCCGGTGCCTATGAAGAAGGCAAACGCCTGTGAAGCTCACCGCCCGTGACACTCTCATGTAATAATGAGTGGGGCTGTACACGCCCCGGAGTCTCCGGAGCGCCGCCCTCGGGCTTCCGGGGCTCCCGCCCACGCCCAGTGGCAGCACTTAGCTCCGCACTGGTGAGAAGACGTCGAAGACTAGAATAGGTGCTGGACGCGGCTTTTTCATTTGCTTTCTATAGTTGGCGTGTCTATTCCCGTTTGAAGTTTTATTGGAATTGTTGGCGTTCCTAGCCTATGACACTCTGACTGTTTTGACCGCTCGCTTCGATTTTTCTCGCACAAGCCTCGCGAGGGATATTTGTGGGCGCCCTCGCGAGCGTCTTCTGTCCCGATCGTCTGGAGCTTTATTGCCTGAGTCCCCTGCGGGAGCACCCCTCCCAGTCCATGCCTCACGGGCATCGCGACACAAACACAGGACCTAGGCTAATCATCCCCGCCGCCGGGGCCGAAGATTATCCTCTAACTAACCCTTGCAGGGCATGAAGCACGCGGCAAGGCCTCAGCCCCGAGAGGCGAGGGCCGCGTCAAGCTCCACCTAGCTCAAGCGACCCCCGCACATGGGCACACAGCACGGAAACATAGCGCAGGAATAACAAAAGCAACGCGACACTTGACCGCAACAGTTCTAACACGCCCCCCACGGGGCCCTGTACTACATTCTTCTTGCGCAGGGAAGGAAGGAAACAAAACGGACACGACCTGTCCAACACCAACCTACAGCAAAAGCTCAAGCTGCTCCTGGGGCTCAGGCGGACGCCTCCTCTCGCTTCACCGGGGCGCGGCGACGGGTGGACCCACTGCCTTCACCCAGGCGGGCGCGACGGCGCGGGGGCTGGTCGCGGCCACCACTGGAGGAGCTACTGCCCGAGGGAGAGTCGCCGAAGCTTGGCGAGCCTCGAGCACCGCCGCCGGCACGCCTAGCGCGATCTTCATCTTGGTCAGTGCTGGGGCTAGGCAGGCGACCACGGTCGTCATCCTCAGGGCAACACCCAGCGCGGCGACCATCTTCCCCAAACACCCTCACGTAGAGGGTGGCGTCGCCATCGAACTTGAAGTGCAGGGTGCATCGCTGACTCAGGCCGCGCGCGCGGGCAAACGTTTGCCAGCCGCGAGTCAGGGGCCCATTTCCGGAAGGGGAGACCTCCAGCGAAGCCCAGGAGGCCTTGCTGCAGCAACCGTCCGCCTAGAGCCAGAAGCCGCACCGGGCGCTGGCCGGCAGCTCACCTATGAAGAAGCGGGGGAGCCGGAGCCAGGTGCTGGTCGGGTCCGCCGACCACACGACGAACTCCGGCAGCACCTCTGCTGAGCGAAAGCGCGGCCTGGGGAGCCGCGCGGTCACGACATGCCTCCCCTTGGCGGCCGAGCGCTTGCCACCATGCAGGGAACCGCCTCCGTGGCCGCGGGAAGCCGCTACGGGGACCGCGGGATACTTGCGAGGGCGACCCCGGCCACGCTTGTCCGGGGGGGAGTCGGGCCCTGCCTGGAGGGCCTTTCCCTTCTCTGCGGCCGAGAACCTCTTCGGAGCCATGAGAACGGAGAGTGGCCAAGAAGAAGGAGGAAGAAGCAGAAAGGGGTGAACTGGCGGAGCTCACGCAGCCCCGTACTTATAGCCGGAGAAGACCAACCGCCGAGCACCATGATCACAGGTAATCATGACCCATATCTCTGCATGCAGGGACTTGTCAAGTCGTGCAGTTGCCGAGGCGTCGTGGGGAAGTGCAGACGCCCACGTCCAATCAACCGCCACGCGGCGCCCAAGGCCGCAGGCTGTTAGGGCCCGCGGCGCTTCGCGCTTGCCCCTTCGCTTCTTTGCTAAGCCAAGCCCGCGCGCGCCTTGGGCCCGGGGGCTACTGTCGGCGTTCTGGGAATGGGGGTCCCCAGACTTGCCTGCCTGCGGCCTGCGGCGTGGCTCAAGTGGGGGCCCAGCGCGGCCCATCTTCATCAGCTCAAGACCCTCGCGAGGGGTCAAGCCTTGCGGGGCGGACGACGGAAAGCTTCCTCAGGAGCGGCCTCCTCAGGCAAGCTCGTGAGGAGGCGGAGAGATCAATGCAAGGGTACTTCGCGAGGATCCCGTGACGCAAGCCATGACGATCAAGGCCAGGCGGGCGCCGGCCTGCGCAGAGTCCTTGTTTCCCCTTTGGTGCAAAGGGGGCAAGCACAGGCCAAGGCATCAGGCAAAGGTTACCATTCCGGTGCAACGAGACCAAGACCAGCCGGACGGCCGGACGGAGGTCACCATGGAGCCCAAGACGGCGTCATCACCAGTGCTTTTGGCAGCCGAAGACCACCTTTGGTCAGGATAACTTGTACTAGATGTTCCCCTTCAAAATGGCCAATTGTTGGCGCCCTTCCCGCTCAATTATTTGGGGAGAGGCCCAGGGCCTCTATAAATAGAGCTAGCCACCGCAGAGTAGAGGCATCTAGTCACACGCAAGGAATCAGATAGAGAGACCAAGTAGAACGCATAGTCTCAGCTCAAGAACACCCCTCGCGAGGCTGTTCTTCCTCTGTACTGCTCATCATCAGCCCCACAGGCAATCCACCGCACCACACACTGGAGTAGGGTATTACACCACGACGGTGGCCCGAACCAGTATAAACCTCATGTCCCCTGTGTCGTTCACGTTTTCATCTTAGTTTGCACGAGAGGATCGGACGTAGATTGGTAGGGGAGAGATCTCCGCGCGCACCCCAGTGTTCGAACCTCAAGGGTCTGCCGGAACCCGAAATCTGACAGCAGCTGCAGCACAAGCAAGCGGCGGAGGCGCAAGCAGTAGTAGCAGGAGGTGGAAGGGGGCGAGCGGGCAGAGGCCATGGGCGAGGGCATGCACGCACGCCGAACGCGTCCGCAGCGCGAGGCAGACGCGGTGAGGCGCGGGGAGCACGACCACGATGTGAATCCCGCGAGCTCGCGAAAGCTCGGGCGCGGGACGGGGTGTATGGGGACGCGGCGAGCGGATCCCGCGGCGGCGGTCGTCGACGCGGATGGTGGCGGGCGTCCTAGAGAGATTACGGGAGAGGGAGGACATGTGGTGCTCACCGGGGAGGCTCACGATGGCCCGGTGGGGGGCTTAGTAGCAGCAGTGGGCGCCGGCGTTGGAGAAGACGGCGGCGAGCCAAGGAAGAAGACGATCCGGGGCGGCAGCGTTGGCGGTCCCTGGTGTCTTGGGGCTCATCGGGGAGGCGCAGTCCACACCGGTGGAGCGAGGGGCATAGTGGCGCGGCGTGGGGGCGGACGGTGGTCGTCGGCGACGGCGACGAAGGCGCTCGGGGCGAGCAGATCTAAAGGGGGAAGGTGGTGGATCTGGGGGAGGAGAGGCGAGTGGAGGGGAGGCAATGAGGCTGAAGGGCTGCAGGGGATGGCATCCTTATCTTCCCCCGGCAGAAACGGCGAGGTGGTCGGGGACGACCGACGGGCGCGCCTCGGTCGGCTTCCCCTGTAGCGATCTGGAAGGCAACCGAGTGGGGGTTGGGCTGGGCCGGCCTGGGCCCGTCCCTGTGGCCTAAGGCCCAGGGGCAGGGGGGTTTTCTTTTCTTTCTTTATAAATTTTGTTTTTTTTCTTTTGTTTGATCTGTATTGCATTTTTTAGTACCAAATGAGTTTTGTTTTGAACAAAACTTGGCACATAAAACTAACACAATACCTAGAGATGGAACAAAAAGTTTGGGGTCAAAAGGAGTTGCCTAATCAATTTTAAAATTGAAAAGGCCAATTTAAATGCTGCTGGAACACTAAATTAATTCCCATGGGCATTTTTGGAATTCAGAAGAGGTTGGTTTCAACATGACAGTGATCAGGGAAATTTATAGGATAAGGTGAACATTTTAGTTTTACTGCTCAAAGAAAATAATTTATTTGACTTATTTTAAATTTGAAAAAGGCTTGATTTTTGGACAAGTGGCAAGCTGCATAGTAATCATGGTGACATGGCCACCATTAGGGGGAGATTACTCTAGCATGATTCTCAGGGTGTTACAAATCTCCTCCACTACAAGAAATCTCGTCCCAAGATCTAAGGGATGGAGTAAGGTGGAAAAGACTCGGGAAGGACCAAGCTCAACACAAGATAGGTACCTGGGGGCTATCTCGGTGAACGTGGCATAGAGGCATCTCTCGAGTTGAAACTTAATAAAACATCGAGAGCAAAGTATGAAGGTACAATAGGAAGTTTCAACCGAATGGACAAACGAATGATACCTGAACGGAGTGCGAGAAAGGGGTTCAGAGCATCGGGAATAGATCATCTCTCGGAAGGTGGCTCGTGACATGATAAGAAGCCAAATGCAAGAATATTTCGGAATCAAAGATATACAGGAGAGTCAGGTTTCGATCGTGTGGAACTGTGGGTTATGGGACCACCATGTGGGTTAAAAGTAGGAAGGCGCTAACATTTTGCACGGTCATGATAGCAAGGCAGGTCAGAGGATAGCCTGCCGATTATGTTGGCAACAGTGTTGGTACCAAGGGCGAGGGACGAAGAGAACCATTTTCCTGCGCGTAAGACGAGGCGGACCAATAGGCAAAGTTCTCGTCCATCGGTGGTTACCGGTGTCGGTGTCAAAACCGGCGGATCTCGGGTAGGGGGTCCCGAACTGTGCGTCTAGGCGGATGGTAACAGGAGACAAGGGACACGATCTTTTTACCGAGGTTCGGGCCCTCTCGATGGAGGTAAAACCCTACTCCTGCTTGATTGATATTGATGATAGGGGTAGTACAAGAGTAGATCTACCACGAGAGCAAGGAGGCTAAACCATAGAAGCTAGCCTATGGTATGATTGTTGTTCTTCTGTCCTACGGACTAAAACCCTCCGGTTTATATAGACAACGGAGAGGGCTAGGTTTACCCAGAGTCGGTTACAATGCTAGGAGATCTACATATCCGTATCGCCAAGCTTGCCTTCCACGCCAAGGAAAGTCCCATCCGGACACGGGACGAAGTCTTCAATCTTGTATCTTCATAATCTTGGAGTCCGGCCGATGATGATAGTTCGGCTATCCGGACACCCCCTAGTCCAGGACTCCCTCAGTAGCCCCTGAACCAGGCTTCAATGACGACGAGTCCGGCGCGCATATTGTCTTCGGCATTGCAAGGCGGGTTCCTCCTCCGAATAATTCATAGAAGATTGTGAACACCAGGATAGTGTCCGGCTCTGCAAAATAAATTCCACATACAACCGTAGAGAGAATAACATTTACACAAGTTCAATATGCTGACGTATTATGTGGCGCGACGTCACACCACAACCAAGCCTTTACGTTTTTTATTATACCACCTCAGCGCGTTTAGCGAAGCGGTTTCCTTGGCACGTCTTGTCAAAGTAGAGATCGTGTTCCCCTTATTCCGGGATTCCCATCAATACGGACGTGGGTAACCCAACCGCGCCATTGATTGCGGCGCTTGGGAGATAAGCGGGTTTTACCAGGCAGGTGGGGACGCATAGTTCCGTCCGCCCATATATAAGGGGATAAGAATCCACCTCTTTTACCTACGCCTTCTTCCTCCTTTGCTTATCCATCTCCGCGCACTCGAGCTCCAGCGCCCAAGTTCGCACACCTCACCTCGACCCTCTCCAGCCATGTCTGGAGCGGGGGGCAAGTGGTTGGCCTCCTCCATTACGGAGGGACACATCGAGAAGCTGCGCAGCGCCGGATATCTGTCCAGCGACATCGCGCATCGGCTGCCCGACGAGGGGCAGCTCATCCCCACCCCCAGGCCTCATGAGAGGGTGGTATTCCTTCCCCATTTCCTCCGCGGACTAGGCTTTCCTCTTCATCCCTTTATCCGGGGGCTCATGTATTACTACGTCCTGGATTTCCATGATCTGGCCCCAAATTTTATCCTCAATATCTCGGCGTTTATCGTCGTGTGCGAGGCCTTCCTCTACATCCAGCCCCACTTCGGCTTGTGGCTAAAGACCTCCAATGTCAAGCCGAAGGTTGTGAAGGGCAGCCAAGCGGAGTGCGGAGGCGCCATGGTGGGCAAAATGCCCAACGTCACCTGGCTCGAGGGTGCCTTCGTGGAATCCGTCAAAGGGTGGCAATCGTGGTGGTTCTACATCACCGAGCCGCGCGACCCTAAATGGGCAGCGGCCCTCGAATTCAGATCTGGTGTCCCCATGCAGCTCACCTCCTGGAAAGAGAAGGGCTTGCTTTGGGGTAGTTCGGAGGAGCTGACGGACTCGATCCTGTCTCCACCACAGTGAACAAGAAGCTCAAGCTTGTCAATGTGATCCAGGTCATGCTCGTCTGCCGGATTCTCCCCTGCCAGCAACGGGACTTCAATTTGTGGGAGTTTGATCCAGCACAGCACCAGACCTTGAGCGGGCTCTTCGATACTACGTACGAAGATGCCTGGAGGGTGCTGTTCAAGGGCGCCGAAGCTCCCGCATCCGCTACCGAAGATCGCGGATTCAGCACGCAGCGCCCGGCTGACGAGGTAAGCTACGTCATCCTTTATGGGACACCTGCTTTTCATAGTTTGACTCTATGCGGGATCTAAACTCCCAATACCTTTAACAGGACTGGAAGAAGACGTCCGGACAGGTTAACTGTCCGGCTCCCCTTCCAGAAGACCCAGCAGACACCCGTTTGACGGGGCTGCTGGTTCCGGCACTTTATGTGGTGCCGGAGAAGAAGGCCAAGAAGAAGGCCACGGGAACCCGAAAGAGTTCCCAGCGTCAGGTGGTATCGGACTCATCGCCCGATGGCTCCGAGGCGGAATCCTCCCACGAGGACGAGGAGGAGAAGAAAAAGGCCTCTCCCCCGGCGGGGGGAGAGAAGAAGAGGAAGGCCTCCCCAAGGAGGGAGGCCGAAAGGTCCAAGAAGGGGAGGACCCTTCCCCCGGACAACTCCGCCAATGTCGGCGACAGCGACGACGAGTGGCCCCCAAGGGCCAAGCCCCTGGCGAGATCGTAAGTATCCAGACTCCTATATGATTTATGATTTTTCCTTTTGCCACGTGGTGTCTTTCTAATGCCGCATACAACCTGTAGTCCGGCCAATGATGATCTTCCCGTTTCGTCGAGCGGGTCCTTGGGCACGTCGGATATGGATTCCCTTCCGACCGCCTCCTCCCCTCAGGCTGCTGACGGCATCGAGGTGGGGTCCCGGGAGGGGACCCATCAGGGGGAGGAGGCCCTGGAGGCGCCGCAGGGCAACCTCCCGGACTCCGTACCGGAACCCGCAGTGGTTCCAGAATCCGGCAGGCGGCCCCTTCGTAAGAAGGGCAAGACGGTGCCACCGGCGGCCTCCATCCAACCGGGCGCCAGGATAATTTGCTGGAGGCGCTCAACGGCGCTTCCATCAAAGAAGAACACCGCACTATCATGAGTGCGGTGATTCAGAAGGTTCAGCTTGCCAAGAGCGGGCTGACCGAAGCCTGCTGCAGCCTTCTAACAGGCTTTGAGGTAAGAATTTCAAGATGTTTAATATAATACCGCATAGACAGTAGCCCCTGATGCTCGGTTCGGTGTTCGAAAAGAAAAGCCGGAGCGAGGATCTAAAAAGATATACGCAGGAGTCTAAAAAATACTCCCTCCGTTCCTAGATATAGGGTGTATAGTTTTTGGCACGGAAATTAAAGAATGCACGTGGAGGGAAAATTTCACAAGTTTTGGGCGAGATTACACCTGACTAATTGACATGAGGAAATAGAGGAGCTTGCCCGATATAAGGAAATGTAAAGAAATCCCTAAAAAAATTATCCAAGTGAGTGGTGCAATGCAATACACCTTATATTTCAGACTTTTTCTCAAAAATCTATACACCTTATATCAAGGAACGGAGGGAGTATGTCAATATGGGATTGCAGGCTCCGCTGCTGACCTCTGCCGCACTGACTGCGGAGGTCAATGTTGTGAAGCAAAGCCTCGAGCGGTCCGAGAACGAGCTCGGCCATGCCAAGAAGCAACTCGAGGACAAGGAAGGTGAGTAACACCTTATTAAATTTTACCTTCTGAGAAAAGGATTTGGTTGCAAGGGAAATAACAAGGATAACGTGGGTACTACAGGGGCCACGAGCAGTGGCGACCACTGAAGGAGGCGGTGTCATGGCGGGGCATAATGCGGCCTTGAGCAGGCCGAGCAAGAGAAGCAGGAGGCGCGGGTGGCGGAGGTGCAGCAAGAGCTCCAGGCTCTCGTGGAAAAACATGAGAGTTTGGAGCGCGACTCAAAGACTCGAGAGTCCGAGCTTGCATCGGCTCTTGAGAGTGCCAAAGCCGCTAAGGCCGAAGCCCACAAGGCCCTCCAGGAAATCGAGGCGTTGAAGAAGATAGCGGCAGGTAAGGAATTTTTCATGCAAAGCAAGCATGTGAATGTGAATTACTTATTACTTACCCGGTCGGAGCTCTCAGAGGCGTTCAGAATCTGCCCATGGCGTGTCCGATCTTGCCGCATTCTATCGGGCCGAGGAGGGAGCTCGACGGAGAAAGTCTTACGGTCTCGGTATCTTGAGGCGGACATCCGTGCTATAGCGACCAGCTGAAGCAGCTGGTCGAGCTCCACAAGGCTGCCGAACAGGCCATGAAGGGCCTTATAGCTCGGCTGTGGCCTACGGAGGCCATGCCTGGGAGTTACTTCGTCCTGGTGCGGCGGCTGGTGGATGCGTGTCCCTGGGTTGAAGTCGTCAACCATTCTGCCTGTATTGAAGGTGCCCGTCGGGCACTTGCCCGTGCAAAGGTGCACTGGGGCAGGATGGATGCTGAGAAGCTTCTGACGGATGCGCCACCGGTGGGCAAGGAGTATCGCACGCCCGAAATGTATTATAAAAGTGTCCTGAAGGGTGCCCGCATGATTGCGGGTGAGTGCTCCAAAGATGAAATATTTGAGTAGACTCGCATTTTGTTATCTGTCTTGAAAACTTTGTTCATATGCGCTAAGCAATGCTTGTTAATTTAAAATATTACCTTACGTGCAGCCGTTTATCAAATCTGAGAGATGGCAAGTCGTCGGGTTTCAGCCCCCATGCCACGAGTCTTTGGGGTGTTCGGGATAAACTTGAGCGCTCTTGTTCCCATTTTTGGGTCCATCTAGGGAGGTGCTCAACACAACGAATGAGGCAAGCGGACTTATAATGCTTGAACACTCTCACTTAGCCATAGAATTCTATAATTTTAAATTTCGGGGAAGCCCCTAGTGTTCGGAAGACCGAGTTCGGGGCGCTATCCACGCCTGGGCCGGACAAAGCCGGTTCCTCGCTCTAAGCGGCATAAGTCTTTAGGGACTCGAAAAGACCTCTCGAACAGCAACCAGCTCTCGCCTTATCATGACGGTCAGTTTTAGCTTTCTCCAGGCGCTCGCCCAGCTCAGCAAGGCGCAATCGCAGTGGTTCTCCCAGTGCTACCTTAGCCGATACAGCGGGCGTAAGGTACCAAAACATGGGAGCCGGTCAAACCCAACTATTGACCCAAGACATGATTCGGAGCCGATACATATAATGCTATAAGTTCGGGGTGCCGCACTTGTGAAAGTGTTCGGACTTATCGCACCATAATGTGGGGAACTTAAGCCCCTGGTGTATTTAGCCGTACCGGAGTGTACGGATGCAACATGTCATAAATGAACACATGTATACGAAAGAAATGCAATTATAAGCAAAAAGCGATGCATTGTTTATTCCATAAATACTGCCATGGATGCAGAACGATACAAATAGTGCGGTAAGCAAGGGATGGGACTATTTAAACATGTCCCCTCCGAGGGTAGGCTGCGGAATGGTGTATAAAACAGATGTAATGCTCGTAATGGAGACCACCTGAGTGTTCGTCGTAGCCTTTATCCTTCCCTGGCTGTTGCATCGTGAGTCCGGCGGGTCTACTGCCGGACAGGGCCTCTAGTAAATGGAGTCCTGTGGATAAAATAAAAAAGAAAAGAGAAAAAGAGTGACACACTTGGGAGCCCCTGGTGTGGTTGAGCCGCACTCTGGGCCTGTCGTGGTTGTGCCCCTCCCCCTATGCCCATGGTATCTCCAGGGCGTAATGATGTACGCGATGGACCGGTCTTGCCATTTTGCGAGGGCTGGTGTTGGGGCCGCATTGCTACGCGTGCTCAGAACGTGCCAGGTGGTCTTGTTGTAGGTTACTCCGGGCGCGTTTGGCCGTGTCCGGTCGCTTAGCGGCCGGACTCGAGAATTGCCTTAAGAGGCTGCTCAGTACTTAAGCCGCGAGAGCGGCCAGTATGCTCCTCCGTTCGGAGGGAGCGTTGATGTTTCCGTTGACCGTGATGACTCCTCGAGGGCCTGGCATCTTGAGCTTGAGGTATGCGTGTCTGGCACCGCGTTGAACTTTAGAACGCGGGTCCGTCCGAAAGCGAGCATGATAGCCGCCATGAGCGGAACTATATCGAAGATTAACTCCTTGCTTCGGAAGTTATCCGGGGATCCAAAGACCACTTCAAGTGTGACTGAGCCTATACAATTGGCCTCTACACCTGGTATGGCACCTTTGAAGGTCGTCTTTGTGGGTTTGATCCTTGAGGGGTCTATTCCCATCTTGCGCACTGTGTCCTGATAAAGCAGGTTCAGGCTGCTGCCGCCGTCCATCAGGACTCTGGTGAGGTGAAACCCATCGACGATTGGGTCTAAAACCAATGCGGCGAATCCTCCATGGCGGATACTGGTGGGGTGGTCCCTTCGATCAAAAGTGATCGGGCAGGAGGACCATGGGTTGAACTTCGGGACGACTGACTCCATCGCATATACGTCCCTGAGTGCACGCTTCCGCTCCCTTTTGGGTATGTGGGTTGCGTATATCATATTCACCGTCCACACTTGTGGGGGGAAACCTTTCTGTCCTCTATTGTTCGGCAGTCGGGTCTCTTCCTCGTCATCGCTATGCAGCCCCTTGTCATTGTTTTCGGCAATTAACTTGCCTGCCTGCTTGAATACCCAACAATTCCTGTTGGTGTGATTGGCTGGTTTTTCGGGGGTGCCGTGTATCTGGCACGAGCGGTCGAGTATTCGGTCCAAATTGGACGGACCCGGAGTAGTTCTTTTGAATGGATTTTTCCGCTGAACGGGTTTGGAGCCTCTGAATCCGGCGTTGACTGCCGTATCCTCAGTGTTATCGCCGTTAACGCGGCGTTTGTTTTTGTTGCGACGCGACCTGCCATTGCGGTCCTTGTTATCCGGACTGCCAGAATTTTTGCTGAGGTTGTTACTGCGGGCTAGCCAGCTGTCCTCTCCCGCGCAAAAGCGGGTCATGAGTGATGTGAGGGCTGCCATGGATTTCGGCTTTTCCTGTCCTAGGTGCCGGGCAAGCCACTCGTCGCGGATGTTATGTTTGAAGGCTGCAAGGGCCTCTGCATCCGGACAATCAACGATTTGATTTTTCTTTGTTAAGAACCGTGTCCGTAATTATGCGGCCGATTTGTCTGGCTACTGAATTATATGGCTAAGGTCATCGGCGTCTGGTGGTCGCACATATGTGCCCTGGAAGTTGTCAAGGAATGCGGCTTCCAGGTCCTCCCAACACCCAATTGATTCTGCTGGCAAGGTGTTAAGCCAATGTCGAGCTGGTCCTTTAAGCTTGAGTGGGAGGTATTTGATGGCGTGAAGATCATCGCCGCGGGCCATGTGGATATGAAGGAGATAGTCTTTGATCCAAACCGCGGGGTCTGTTGTGCCATCGTAGGATTCAATGTTCACGGGTTTAAACCCTTCAGGGATTTGATGATCCATTACTTCATCTGTGTGGCATAGTGGGTGTGCGGCGCCTCTATATTGGGCAATGTCGCGACGTAGCTCAAGCGAGCTTTGTCTATTGTGTTCGGCCCGGCCGGAGTTGCTGTATCCGGTGCGACGGTCATCGTTGCGCATCATGGGTCGCCCACACGATTCGTAGATCGATCTTGATTGTCTTGCCTTATCCTCCAATATGTCTCGCAAGTCCGGCGCATTCCCGGTAACCCGTACTTTTCGGCGGTGCGAAGTGCAGTTACGGTGGAGGGCCTAGAGGCCTCTCTGTCAGCTGACCACGAGGTGGTCGGTCGGCCGTGTCTTGCGCTGGTGATGCAGGTTTATATGCTTCCTCCTCTAATCGGGGAGCAACTTGCGTTTGGGGTAGCTTTTGGAGGCGTTCGAGTTCATACTCTTCGCCGCAAGGACTTGATCCATCTGTCGGCTAGCAGGTCTTGATCACCTCTAAGCTGTTGCTGCTTTTCTTGAGGCTGTTCGCCGTGGCCATAAGCCTGCGTTTAAAACGCTCTTGTTCGACGGGATCCTCGAGCACGACGAATTAAATGCGTCGTCGAGGCTTGCCTCGTCTCGAGAGGGAGGCATGTAATTATCATCCTCTACCTCATCATCTCGCCGCTCTCTCATGAGGGTTGGCGTCTCCGTCCTCTGTCTGAATCTTCTTTGGAGGGTTGTCTTCGGCACTGTCTGGGGTGTTATTATCTCCGGTGCCGGAATCTCCATTCTTGCTATGGCGGGATTTAGAGCGGCGCCGCTGACGCCGGCGCTTAGGCTGTTTCTTGGAGGGGTCTTCCTCCGCTGCTTCCTCGCCATTCCCATCTTTTGGGATATCCACCATGTATATGTCGTATGACGAGGTGGCCTTCCAGTGCCCCGTAGGCGCTGGTTCTTGATCGTCTCCGGCATCGTCGTCCATACCGTCGATGTCTTTGGAGTCGTAGTCTAGCATGTCGGTTAGATCGTCGACAGTGGCTACAAAGTGGGTGGTGGGCGGGCTTTGAATTTCTTCGTGGTCCGCATCCCAACCGTCCTGACCATAGTCCGGCCAGGGTTCTCCTGATAGCGAGAGGTACTTTAGCGAATTCAGGATGTCGCCAAAAGGCGAATGTTGAAAGATGTCCGCGGCGGTGAACTCCATGATAGGCGCCCAATCGGATTCGATTGGAGGGGGCGCGCGGGGGGGGGGGGGGGTTCGGAGTCCGGCGAGGACTCCGGCACCTCGGAGTCACGAGCCTCACAAGGGACAAGGTCAGTGTTCGGCTCCATCGCCGTAGATGTAGCAGCCCCCGAGGCGGTGTCCAGCCACTCATCCTCGGTCTGCGTAGTCGGCTCCGAATCAAGGGTCGGAGCGGACTTGTGTGCGGCCTCCAGGGCACTGTCCGGCAACAAAGCTAAATCCTGCCCATGGTGACAGTGCGGCACGCTCGGCTGTGGCTCGAATCCATCGAAGATCAAGTCTCCGCGGACGTCCACCGTGAAGTTTAGACTTCCAAATCTGACCTGGCGGCCAGGGGCGCAGCTTTCGATCTGCTCCAGATGGCCAAGCGAATTGGCCCGCAGTGCAAAGCCGCTGAATACGAAGATCTGTCCGGGGAGAAATGTCTCACCCTGGACCGTGTCGTTATTGATGATCGAAGGAGCCATCGAGCCTATCGGTGACGACACAGAGGAACTCTCAATGAAAGCACCAATGTCGGTGTCAAAACCGGCGGATCTCGGGTAGGGGGTCCCGAACTATGCGTCTAGGCGGATGGTAACAGGAGACAAGGGACACGATGTTTTTACCCAGGTTCGGGCCCTCTCGATGGAGGTAAAACCCTACTCCTGCTTGATTGATATTGATGATAGGGGTAGTACAAGAGTAGATCTACCACGAGATCAAGGAGGCTAAACCCTAGAAGCTAGCCTATGGTATGATTGTTGTTCTTACGTCCTCTGGGACTAAAACCCTCCGGTTTATATAGACACCGGAGAGGGCTAGGGTTACCCAGAGTCGGTTACAATGGTAGGAGATCTACATATCCGTATCGCCAAGCTTGCCTTCCACACCAAGGAAAGTCCCATCCGGACACGGGACGAAGTCTTCAATCTTGTATCTTCATAATCTTGGAGTCCGGCCAATGATGATAGTTCGGCTATCCGGACACCCCCTAGTCCAGGACTCCCTCAACTGGAATGTCGTCAACAATAGTAACAAGGTCTTACTGCGAGAGTTGTACACCGAGGTGCTAACTTAAGTAGGGATTTATCTCTGCTCAGACAAGTTAGAATGCAAGAAAGATGAAACAAACAATGGGAATGAAAAATGTGATTATTATGATAATTAGTCCAATGGAAAGGAAAGATGTTTATACCCAAGTATTAGAGTATAACTTTCCCAAGGAAAGGCAGAGCATGATAGGACTCCAAGTATTAACCCATTTAGACAAAGGGGCAATGAATTTATGAGGTTTACCCATACAACGGTGTTTGGATAATTTATCAAGAACAGTTAGCATTGCGCTCCCAATGTTCTTGTTAATGATCGGAGTACCACACACATGCTTCGGGATAGTGTTGACATGGTCATCAGGGAAAGGTCAGACTTCGGGTACACAAAGGATCCATCAGAAACAACTTAGAAAATAAGTCATACAATTTCAGCAAGGAAAAGATGAGGGTGTGGCCGACGGGCTCAGCAACAATCCATCGACATGTCAAAAAGGATGTATTACCAAAATTATATGAACAAGTTTGTGTTGGGGAAGGCAAGAATGTTGTCGATGATAACATAAATCATCGAGGGGCAAGGATTGTATTTCTCATCATGAATTTGATTGATATCCTAGAAGAGCTCAGAATGTTGATGATGATCATGACACATTTGTCGAGAGATTTCATGAAGATGTAATCAATCGGCGATGACATCAAGTCGAAGGAATGATGAAGCGAAAGCTTATTGGAACCACGGGTATGACACATACTCGAAATCAAGCTTGCTGTTCATGGCGAAATGATATGACGAGGAAGATCGACGTAGGCTTAGCTCATCATCGAAAAATGTGCTCTGAGAAGAAGGACCAGGTAGCACAATTAAAATTTAGCACGATAATGATATAGCCGATCAGGGTAGGAATGACTTGAAGGATTATTAAACTTGTAAGCAACAAAACTTACTTAGAGTTATAGAATCAGAGTGTGAAATCGATTCATTTATCGGCGTTTTCGAGTGACTAACAACTCAAAACCCAGGGAAATCTGAAACCGATGAGAAGCAATACCAGAAGAAGACTCGTATGAAGCAACATGGTTTTTTTATTCTCGAGATACCGGAGGGTAATACTCGATGGAAGATCAAAATAGAGGTTGCGAAGATGCATTTATCTACAGAAGACAAGTGCTTTAACTTGTCCGAGAAATGGAATCAAAGGGGAGCAATTATGGTCAGAACCACGGTTGCAAAGGATCAAATCCTAGATATAAGATGATCTTATACCAAGGGGATAATTAATTTTAAGAGAAGCTTCCATGATAAGATCTACATCGTGTCCATGGGCATGAACACAAAGTTCAAGGTCGACTCCCACTTCTTCAATGCATATCATTTAATTTACTTCTCGCTTTCGATGAAGTTGTAGTGTTGAAATCTTATCTGGCAAAACACCAGCAGAGTAAGACTCGTTAAAACTCTCGGGTTCAAGAGGATTAGGTGAGGCATAGGTTCAACCCATAGGGGCATCTTAGGAACCTATTCCACAAATTTCAGAAGTAAACAACACAAGCTCGAAAGCAGAGTATGGCTGACAAAAAGTAGAGGATACAATTTACCAAAGGCATTATGTATCTGGGAAAGAACTTCACGAGGTTCTTTGAATATGAAGGACACTGTCGGATAATAATCCAACAAGGGGTCTTGTGATCTACAACGGAGCTGGTGCGAGTATCGGTACTCTACCAGAGGAAGAAGGAACGCAAGTGCATCGGATTATAGAAACAACTGACTAACTCAAAGCTCAAATGCAAATGAATTATGAATTCCAAGATAAGGGATCAGAAGCAATGCTCTAATTAAGGATGGATAAGTTGAATAGCCTTAGGGGTACAATCGACGGCAATTTGATTGATCGAGAACCGGCTCCTGTTCAAAATGACGTCTGAGCTGGAAGGATGAATTCTAGGATCTGATTGAGGATTGCTGGCATTCTCTACATATTGAATCAACGGACTCAAGATGATAGTGACAAAGGATGCCAATAAGATTACTAGACTTATGGGATTATCCATAATGCAAGCAAGCAAAAATTTCAAGAGCAATAAGCTACTGAGGATTTTCGAAAGGTTGAATAGTATTTCGAAGACTTTTCTGAAACACATGAACAACTAGGAATGAGCGGATACTCGGTAATCTTGAGGAATTATTTGCAGGTGTATTCATGTGGTAAAGAACTGCAAGGCAGTAAGCTCCGAGGATTCTCGGGACAACAGAGAGTATTTCGGGGCATCTTGTAATAACAAGATCAATGGGGAATGATTGTATGAATGGCAAGTGTATGCAGTTTTCATAGGGGTTGACGGTGGAAGGAAATCGCAAATGCAATGGCACAAAGACTCGAGAGCACATCGTAGAGTATCTTCGGAATCTTCTGGTGCAGCAGGCGGTCATCGGTAACAAGGGGCTCTCCGGGTGGAAGCGATCACAAGATCCTAATGTTCGAGTTAGCAAAATTCATTTAACCAGAATAGAAGCGAGATTAGAGTCCCAGTGTATAGACGAGGAGCAAAAGATCCTAATACCACCCAATTGCAACGTGGGCCCATAAGGCACACATCCATGTTAGTAAAACAGTTTTCATCGACTAGACTCGACTTCGGCCAAGGAGTGTGGAAGGGGGATTCCTACAGGCAGTCGGCTCTGATACCAACTTGTGACGCCCTCAATTAAATCGTACACTAATCATACACGGAAATGTGTACGATCAAGATCAATGACTCACGGGAAGATATCACAACACAACTCTAGACACAAATTAAAATAATAAAAGCTTTATATTACAAGCCAGGGGCCTCGAGGGCTCGAATACATAAGCTCAAAAACACAAGAGTCAGCGGAAGCAACAATATCTGAGTACAGACATGAGTTAGCCAAGTTTGCCTTAAGAAGGCTAGCACAAAAGCAACAACGGTCGAAAAGGCAAGGCCTCCTGCCTGGGAGCCTCCTAACTACTCCTGGTCGCCGACGGTCTCCACGTAGTAGTATGCATCGGCGGTGGCATCTGGCTCCTGGGCTCCGACATCTGGTTGCATCAACTGGAAAGAAGAAGAAAGGGGGAAAAGGGGGAGCAAAGCAACCATGAGTACTCATCCAAAGTACTCGCAAGCAAGGATCCACAGTACATGTGCAACATTATCAAAGGAAGGTTGTATATATGGACTGGGCTACAGAAATGCCAGAATAGAGAGAAGGCCTAGTCCTATCGAAGACTAGCATCTTCTGGAAAATCACCATCTTGCAGCAACAGGAGGGAGTAGAGTAGCATAAAGTAAAGTAGTAGTAATGTTATCAACCTTGGCCAGAGATCCTTTCTCGACACCCTGAGAGAAAGCAATCCCAGAGCCATACTATCCAGTTATCATCACAGTCCAATTCTCATCACCATCCAGTTCTCATCACAAGTATCCAGTTCTAGTTGTATCGATCGGGATACAACTCCAAGTGTCTGTTACCGTAGGACAGGCTATCGATAGATGTTTTCTTCCCTGCAGGGGTGCACCAACTTACCCACCACGCTCGATTAACTCCAGCTGGACACACTTTCCTGGGTCATGCCCGGCCTCGGCCAAACAATACGCCGCAACCTGACCTTGGCTTAATAGAGAGGTCAAGCACATCGAGAGGGCCCGAACCTGGGTAAAAACATCGTGTCCCTTGTCTCCTGTTATTATCTGCCTAGACGCACAGTTCGGAACCCCCTACCCGAGATCCGCCGGTTTTGACACCGACATTGGTGCTTTCATTGAGAGTTCCTTTGCGTCGTCACCTATAGGCCCGATGGCTCCTTCGATCGTCGACAGCAGCGCAGTCCGAGGATGAGACTTTTCTCCTGGACAGATCTTTGTATTCAGCAGACTTTGCCTGCGGGCAATTCATTAGGCCATCTGGAGCAGATTGAAAGCTACGCCGGCCATCAGGTCAGATTTGGAAGCTTGAACTATACGGCCGATGTCCGCGGAGACTTGATCTTCGACGGATTCGAGCCACGGCCGAGCGTGCCGCACTGTCTCGATGGGCATGATCTAGCTCTGCCGCCGAACAGTGCCCTGGAGGCCGAACCAGTACCCGCTCCGACCCTTAATCCGGAGCCGGTTTCGCCGATCGAGGACGGCTGGTTGGACACCGCCTCGAGGGCTGAAATCTCCACGGCGATCGAGCCGAACACCATCCCTGTCCTTTGTGAAGCTCGTGACTCCCAGGTGCTGGACTCCTTTCCGGACTCCGAGCCTCCCTCGCCCCTGCCAGTCGAATCCGACTGGGCGCCGGTCATGGAGTTCACTGCCGCGGACATCTTTCAGCACTTGCCCTTTGGCGATATCCTAAAATCATTAAAGTCTCTCTCTTTGTCAGGGGAGCCCTGGCCGAACTATGGTCCGAAAGGTTGGGATTCGGACGACGAAGAAATTCAACGCCCACCCACCACCCACTTTGTAGCCACTGTCGATGATTTAACCGACATGCTCGACTTCGACTCCGAAGACATCGACAGTATGGACGACGACGCCGGAGACAAACATGAACCAGCACCCACAGGGCACTGGAGGGCCACCTCAACTTACGATGTATATATGGTGGACACACCTAAGGGAAGCGATAACGAGGAACGACGGGACACTGCAAAAGAAAATTCCCTCGGGAAGCAGTCAAAGCGGCGGCATAAGCGCCGCTCAAAACCCCACCTCGACAAAGATAGCGCCCACACAGACCCAACCATAAAGCAGGGTGAGCCGGCCGACGGCGAGCACGCCACTGAGCAACCATCCAAACAGGCCAACTTGGACAAACAACACGCCCCCGGCAAGGGTAACAGTCCGGACGATCTCACGCCGGACACGTCATTGGACCAGAAGAACCTCCACAAAGAGCTCCTCGCTACTGCGCGTAGCTTGAAAAAGCAGAAACAGAGGCTCAGAACAGCGGAAGACACACTCCGAATGAGATGGAGTAAGGTACTCAACACCGCAGACAAATATGGCGACAGCCGCCAAGCAAAGAGCTACCCAAAGCGCAAACTACTGCCCGAATTCGATGAGGAAGCCGTAGAGCCCCCACGATCAAAAAACAAAGAGGCAGCCGGGTCGGATAGACGACCACATGGCAAACATAGAGCGGCAGGCGGCGCCGCACACAATCCGACACGCGATCCGCATAAGGATTCGCACAAAAAGGACGGCCCAGTCAGATCTATCTATGGGCCAAGGAAACAACCTCTAGCAAACAAAACAACACGTCAAGTGTCCGAAAGTCACGGCATACCCAAATACAGGGGCGCCGCACACCCCCTATGTTTCACCGATGAGGTCTTTGGATCATGAATTCCCGGTGAGATTCAAACCCGTAAACATAGAGGCATACGATGGAACAACAGACCACAGAGTGCGGATTGAGGATTATATCCTCCACATACACATGGCGGAGGAGATGATCTCCACGCCATAAAATACCTACCCCTCAAGCTCAAAGGGCCAGCTCGGCATTGGCTTAAAAGCCTCCCCGAAAACACCATCGGTAGTTGGGAAGAGCTTGAGGATGCTTTTCGGGCCAATTTCCAGGGAACCTATGTCCGACCTCCGGACACAGACGATTTAAGTCACATAACCCAACAGCCCGGAGAGTCAGCCGAAAATGCAGAACAGGTTCCTCACCAAAAAGAATCAAATAGTCGATTGTCCGGACGCCAAGCCTTAGCAGCTTTTAAACACAACGTCAAGAGACGAATGGCTCGCCAGACACCTCGGCCAGGAAAAGCCAAGAACAATGGCCGCACTAACAAGCCTCATGACCCGCTTTTAGCGGAGAGGATAGCTGGCTAGCAAGATGCACGATTACCAATGACCCAAGTACATCCAAAGTCGAGGGATGGGAATGGGAAACCACGGCCTTGACAAGGACCAGCGCTAGATCAAGGGAAACAGTCCAAAGAGCGCGGCAGTCAACGCCGGATTCAAAAGCTCACGACAGAACAATAAAAAACTGCCCCTTAAGGATAATAGCGATGAGCTATCCAACTTAAACAAAATCTTGGACAAGATATGCCAAATTCACAGTACCCCCGGGAAGCCTGCAAACCATACCCACAGAGATTGTTGGGTCTTCAAGCAATCCGGCAGACTCAACGCCGAACACAAGGGGCTCGACACACCAAGTGAGGACGATGACGAGCACCACAAGCAGAGCCCCGGAAAACAAAAGAATTTCCCACAAGAGGTCAAAACAGTAAACTTACTTCAAGTAACCAAAGGGGAAAATATAGCGGCACCCGTTGAATTACGCGCCGCACAATCTACCCCAGCGGAGTCCAAACACTGGTTGTCAAAACCAATTACCTTCGACCATCAGGACTACTCCGAAAGTATCCGGAACGCAGGGTGGACTGCCTTGATACTAGAACCTATAATCGACGGTCTTCAATTTACACAAGTCCTAATGGATAGCGGCAGCGATTTAAACTTGCTATATCAGGACACAATCCGCAACATGGGGATAAACCCAAACAGGATTAGCCATAGCAACACTTCCTTCCAAGGAATAATGCCAGGCACATATGCCCATTGTACGGGCTCCCTACTATTGGAAGTTATGTTCGGCTCACCCGACAACTTCCGTCGCGAAAAGTTGGTTTTCCACATCGCCCCATTTAAAGGTAGCCATCAAGCACTACTGGGTCGCGAAGCTTTCGCCCACTTCAACGCAATACCGCATTATGCATCTCTTAAACTTAAAATGCCCGGTCCACGAGGCATCATTTCATTAAAGGAAAGCTGTGCGTGTCCATCAAAGAAAGATTATGAGACTGCCTTAACAGCCTCACACCAATACGGCCTTATTGGCCAAAAGTGTCTAAAGCAGGTCCTTCAGACCCCGGACACGGTTAGGCAAGTCCGGCACAAATACACATGACGCTTACTAGCTGCCTACCCTCCTTAAAAGGGGCTCCGCGCATGTACAACAAGAGACAATAAAGCTCAATTTTATTCATTTTTGAATCATACTCTATTTTGTTTCCAATTACATTTTTAGCACGATCTTTTTCAAACTAAGTTCCTTTCTTTTTACGGATGAGCGTCGTGCTATACCCGTCGAGGATCACGACACAAGCGGAGACACGGTAGCGCAGACGTGCAGCAGGGACCCGTTGCAAGGATTCTTTTCAGATTAAGACCCTGCGTAAACCTTTTTCACCGTCTCTTGTTGTTACTCATCCCTCGGTATCTTATGTTAACCGAAGAGGAGGCTGGCGTTTTGGCATCGGCCACGTCAGAATCTCGCACGTACCTGGACACCAGGGGCTTGTTACCAAGGGCATTGTTCGGCCCGCTTTATAAAAGACCGAACACCTTAGGGAGTGTTTGGCGTCTCGAGTTAGGCCTTATATGCATCAGCTCCGAATCATGTCTTTGGTCAAATGTTGGGTTTGCCCGGCTCACGTGTTTTGCTGCCTTACGTTCCGTTCTATCGGCTAACGCGGCACCGGAGAACTCTGCGATTGTGCCCCGGTTCGGCCGGGCGAGCACCTCAGTAGAGAAAGCCGAAAACTGACTTTCATGATATAGCGAGAGACTGGTCAACCACTCGATGACTCACATGAATGTTTAGAATTCCTCCGCATGGACGAAGGACCGTTTTCCGGTCAGGCACATACGCACCCCAAATTCGGGAGAGTGCGGTGCCCCCAGGGGCTATATAGTAGCCCCACCATCGAACTCCTATGGCTAAGTGAAAGTGATCAAGCATTATAGTCCGGTTGCCTAGTTTGCTACGCTACCACCTCCTTTATAGGACCAAGACGTTGGATTAAGTGTGAAAATGCGACTTCTTTGCAAACACCCCTGCACTATGTGCATGGGGGCTGAAGCCGAAGACCGCCATCTTTCAGGTTATATACATATATACATCAACGGCCGCACATGAGGTAGTTTGCTACTTGAAGGCACAAGTATAAAATGCTCTTATATTTAATAGAAACATTGTTTCATAAAATTACACATGTCATTCAAACATAACATCCTTCGAGCACTGCGTCTCTATTAAACGAGCGCCCGGAAGTACTTCCTCAAAGTAGCGCTCGACTGGTACTCGGCTTCCGTCCGAATCTGGGGATGCGACTTCGGTGGCCTTCATGTCAGCCCAGTATGCCTTGACACGGGCAAGAGCCATCTGCGCCCCCTCAATGCACGCCGACCGCTTCATTGCGTCGATACGCGGTACCGCACCAAGGAACTGCTGCACCAAGCCAAAATAACTCTTCGGCTGGGGTCCGCCCGGCCACAAATAAGTCATGACATGCTTCATGGCAAGTCCGGATAACCGATTCAGCTCGGCCCATTCTCCAACCGATCGGTCAACGGAAGGGAACGCTCCGGACTATGGAATTGCGACCAAAATAGCTCTTCCCTTCTGTGCCCCTTCTCGCCTCGGAAGTGCTCAACCGCGTCCGCAGCGCTCGCCGCTAAGTCCAGATAAGCATCCTCCGAACTCCACAACTTGTCCAACTGAGCATACTTTGGATCCATATATTTCCTCCGCAGCAGAAACGGTTTTCCAGCGGCAATATCCCTGGCCTGACTTAGCTCCTCCTTGGCAGCTTTCGTGGCGGAACGGGCATCCTTAACCGGCGGTGGCCTTTTCAGGCCCTCTTGTTCCGCTTAGCGTTCCTTTTCAAGAACCCCGCAGCGGTCGGTAGCATTCTTCAGCTTCAGGGCCATATTGGCCATTTCCTCTTTGCTTCGGCAGTGAGCAGCCCGTTCGGCTTTCAGCTCTTCGGCCGCCTTTAAAGCGGCTGCATTACTCTTGAGGGCTTGCTCTTTAGCTCGGGTGAGTTCCGCCCGCAGCCTCTATACAACAGCGGCACCGTCTGCATTAAAGCACACAAGTAGTAAGGCATGGGCATCAAGCTCCCTTACCAGGTGACCGCGGAGGAGTCGCATACCTTGTGACTCGTCGAACCGTTTATTGACTAGCGCGATGTCCGCATCCGCCTCGTCAAGTTGCCGCTTTAGTTCGGCAAACTCATCAGTCCGGCTGGCCACCGGACGCCCCGCCCCCTACATAGGAGTGGCGACATGTTAATCTTGAGATTATGATCCTCGACGCAGCTGTCGGTTTGACAACATACCGAGTCTCAGGGGCTACTATCTATACAGGGCGCATTCTATATGCATAACTGTCAGAAGGTACTTCATTTTTTTGTACCTCAAACCTCGTCAGTAAACTTCTGGCGGCTTCATGCAATCCGCTCTCAGCGGATGCAATTCTTTCAATCACCTTAGCCATTAGCGCACGGTGATCTTCTGAGATAGACACTCGCCCGAGCAAGTCCTTCAGCTCCTCTGACCGCCCGCCAGTCGGCGTCGGGCCCTCCGGCCCCGCCGGACTCGGGAAAACTCTCCATGACGACACTTCAGGGTCGCCCGCCTCGCATGAAGGCGCGATAGGCGGAGGCGTTTCACTCTCTATCATCTCCAGATGAAGATCCCCCGAAGACGAGCTCTACTGAGAAGGGCTGAGATCCGAACTACAAGGTACAAATTCAGTTATCTTCAGAAATAAATACAGGGATGTTCTTTATTCACAAGACCCTTTCCTTTTACTTACGGCTCGCTGGAGGGCTGATCCCCTTGGGGAAATAGTGCGGCTGGGGTACTTCCTGGCGCCGGACTCTCTGACGAAGACTTCTTTCCCCGTTTTGAGGCCTTGGCTTCCGGGTCTTCGAAAGCAGTCCTCTTCTCTCCTTGGAGGGGAGGATCTCTGATCCCCCTTCCTTGAAAGCCTCCTTCGCGGAGGCAGTTGCTTCCCTGCTCCCCCCTTTGCCTTCTTCAAAGGGCGCGACCTTCAACATCTCGGTCAGCATAGGATCCGGCGTGGTCTCTGGGAGGGGGGCCGGACACCTTATCAACTTTGCCTTGGCTATCCACTCCTGTTCGAGAAACGGCTCCCTTAAAGGGCATATATAAGTTAAATAAATGAATAGCCTGTCCGGTTAGAGGACTACTTACTTGAGTATCTGGGTGATTGCAGCTTAGACCTGCGTCCTCGGTCAAGTCCGGACACTTATTTTGTGATCCGAAGAACAGTTTATACATCTCCGCGGGCGTCGCGCCCGTAAAATGTTGGAGAGCTCGTGGTCCCTCCGGATTGAACTCCCACAGACGGAGGGGGCGTTCTTGCAGGCGAAGGCGCCAATTAGCATAACATGCGCCACCACGACCAGATTGATCTCTCTTTCTGGAGGTCTCGAATACGGCCACCTGCAGAGAGCGTCCTTGGGCGGCCCCAGTTGAGCTCCGGTTAACCCATGATGCCACCACTGTGGTGGACCTGGCGGAAGGCGGGTGGCGCCACCCATTTGGTACCCACAGGAGGCGGTGATATAAAACCACTCCGTTGCCACAAACCAAGCTCCCCTGAAAAGAGCCCTCACGCCACGGAGCATCAACAAGACTTGCTTATGACCGCCCCTCCGCATTCTGATTGTTGCCCCTCGATCATCTTCGGCTCCACCTTGAAGGTCTTGAGCCACAATCCAAAGTGAGGGGTGATATGGAGAAAGGCTTCACATACGACAATGAATGACGAGATGAGGAGGATGGACTCCGGATTCAAGTCATGAAAATCCAGCCCATAATAAAACATGAGCCCCCGCACAAAGGGATCCGTCGGGAAGCCTAAACCCTGAAGGAAGTGAGACACGAACACCACGCTCTCGCCGGGCTCGGGAGTGGGAATGACCTGCCCCGAGCAGGCAGCCTATCTGAAATCTCGCGGTTAGATACATGGCGTCTCGCAGCTTTAGCACATCTTCTTACGTGTGGAAGAAGACATCCATCGGCCGAGCTGGTCGGAGCCGGACATCGTCGAAGGTCCGAAGTGCCTAAATCTGAGGCTTTGGGTGTTAGAACTCGAAGCGCGAGGCGAATCCGATGGAGGGTGGAAACCGCCTCGCTAAACGCGCTGAGGTGGAACGGTAATAAACGAATAAAGGCCTGGCGGTGGTGTGATTCACGCCACGGAATATGTCAGCAGATCTGTGTAAAAGATTATTCTCTCTACGGTGGTATGTGGAATTTGTTTTGCAGAGCCGGACACTATCCTTGTGTTCAAAACCTTCTATGAAGAATTCGGAGGAGGAACCCGCCTTGCAATGCCGAAGACAATATGCGCGACGGACTCATCGTCATTGAAGCCTGATTCGTGGGCTCTTGAGGAGTCTGGACTAGGGGTGTCCGGATAGCGAACTATCATCTTTGGCCGGACTCCTGGACTATGAAGATACAAGATTGAAGACTTCGTCCCGTGTCCGGATAGTACTTTCCTTGGCGTGGAAGGCAAGCTTGGCAATACGGATATGTAGATATCCTACCATTGTAACCGACTCTGTGTAACCCTGACCCTATTTGGTGTCTATATAAACCGAAGGGTTTTAGTCCGTAGGACGAACAACAATCATACCATAGGCTAGCTTCTAGGGTTTAGCCTCTCACGATCTCGTGGTAGATCTAATCTTGTACTACCCATATCATCAATATTAATCAAGAAGGAGTAGGGTTTTACCTCCATCGAGAGGGCCCGGACCTGGGTAAAAACATCGTGTCCCTTGTCTCCTGTTACCATCCGCCTAGACACACAGTTCGGGACCCCCTACCCGAGATCCGCCGGTTTTGACACCGACAGCGACCTGCTCACTCGCCAGTGCAACGAAGAGGACATAGCACAACATGTGATAGCTGATAAGGCATGCAGGTTAATTGTTCAGATAGAATAACATGCAAATTCAGATATTTCAAGCAATTAGGATTCAGAGATCTACTTCACTCAAGATCATCAGATCATTGATTACCTGGAATGTCCTTGAAGCCAGCTAGTCATACCTTCGGCAGAATGTAGAACCAAAAGTAGTACATGCTATTTTTTAGTTAGGCTGCTCCTCCCTAGTCTTTCCTTATCTGAAAGCAGTACCTCATGTCCATGTAAACTTTCCCGTCAGCGTCCATAAACTGCAAACAAAATTCAGACATACATACTCCAGCATAAGATAGATTCACTGGACCAAAATAACTGCACACTTATTTTTATGTCTGGTACATGCTGTACGTTTAGCAGAAGAGGAACCCGGTGCAGAGATACCAGTTGGAGTGGTCTATTATTCAGCCTTAAATGTGTATAAGGCTCCTGCTGAGGTTGAATGTCCGAATTACAAAACGAAATAGGGACATTATTTACAGATAACATATAATCTAGCTTGCAGTCAATGAACTAATTTCTTACTGAACAATCCTAACTTCCTAAGTAGACGGAAGGAAGGAGAGGAAGTAGGAGCAGGTAGCATGGCCTTTTTCTTGCGGACAGCGACGGGTCATCTCTGCCTTGGCCTCATGGCCAGATGCTGACGGATCACATGGTATTGGATGCTATGTCCCCGCAAGGATTAGGTGGGACAGCTCATCGGCGGCGGCGTGGAGGAGCGCCAGCAGGTCCACCTCCACGACCAGTGCCTCACCGTAGGGGAGGTGGTGCTCGGTGAGGTGTTATTCCAATGTGTCGCCTGCGCTGGGGAGGAAGAAGATGCAGCCGCCTCGTGGTGGCGGCATGGCCTCCAATTCGTCCGTCACCGAAAGGAGATGAGAAATAAGATCCATCGACGGGTAATGTTCGCATGCTGCGATCTGTTTCATGTGTGTTTATGATGGGAGATCAAGGGATTGGTGGGGAGGGATGGAAGGAGAAGAGGACGGCGCATCAATTGGGGAAGCTGAACAACAAAGGATATGAGGGTTCTTGGGAGGCGAGGAGATGATGGAGTCAACAGGAGGGGCGTGGGGCACGGGGGGATCAACACTTGCGCTGCAGATCTGAGCCACCTGTGGTCAATCAAACGGTTGGAAAAAAATATGATGGCGTGGCTGCACGAGAGCACAGAGAAATCAGCTAGTGGGGATCATCTATTTAGATATAGTAGATGTGTATCACTACTATCGAGATTCAATATAAATATACCACTCTTCAAGGGTGCATGACCATAAAATATATTACTCATATAAATAGAACAACCATTATTCTCTGACTTAAATGAATAACCGTCTCACATCAAACAAGATCCAGATATAATGTTCATGCTTAACGCTGGCACCAAATAACAATTATTTAGGTCTAAAACTAATCCCGAAGGTAGATGTAGAGGTAGCGTGCCGACGGCGATCACATCGACTCTGGAACCATTTCCCACGCGCATCGTCACCTCATCCGTAGCCAATCTTCGCTTAATCCGTAGCCCCTGTTTCGAGTTGCAAATATTAGCAACAGAACTAGTATCAAATACCCAGGTGCTACTGCAAGCATTAGTAAGGTACACATCAATAACATGTATATCACATATACCTTTGTTCACCTTGCCATCCTTCGTATCCGCCAAATCTTGAGGCAGTTCCGCTTCCATTGACCGGTCTGTTGCGGTAGAAGCACTCGGTCTCGGGCTTAGGTCCAGACTTGGGTTTCTTCTCTGGCGACAACTTGTTCTTTGTTCCTCTTGAAGTTCCACTTCTTCTTCCCTTTACCCTTTTTCTTGAAACTGGTGGTCTTGTTGACCATCAACACTTGATGCTCCTTCTTGATTTCTACCTCCGCAGCCTTTAGCATTGCGAAGAGCTCGGGAATTGTCTTATCCATCCCTTGCATATTATAGTTCATCACGAAGATCTTGTAGCTTGGTGGCAGTGATTGAAGAATTATGTCAATGACACTATCATCCGGAAGACTAACTCCCAGTTGAATCAAGTGATTGTTATACCCAGACATTTTGAGTATATGTTCCTTGTGAACTATTCTCCTCCATCTTGCGGTATAGAACTTATTGGAGACTTCATGTCTCTCAATCCGGGAATTTGCTTGAAATATTAACTTCAACTCCTGGAACATCTCATATGCTCCATGACGTTCAAAACGTCGTTGAAGTCCCGGTTCTAAGCCGTAAAGCATGGCACACTGAACTATCAAGTAGTCATCAACTTTGCTCTGCCAGACGTTCTTAACGTCGTCAGTTGCATCTACAGCAGGCCTGGCACCCAGCGGTGCTTCCAGGATGCAATTCTTCTGTGCAGCAATGAGGATAATCCTCAAGTTACGGACCCAGTCCGTGTAATTGCTACCATAATCTTTCAACTTTGCTTTCTCAAGGAACGCATTAAAATTCAACGGAACAACAGCATGGGCCATCTATCTACAACAACATAGACATGCAAAATACTATCAGGTACTAAGTTCATGATAAATTAAAGTTCAATTAATCATATTACTTAAGAACTCCCACTTAGATAGACATCCCTCTAATCATCTAAGTGATCATGTGATCCAAATCAACTAAACCATGTCCGATCATCACGTGAGATGGAGTAGTTTTCAATGGTGAACATCACTATGTTGATCATATCTACTATATGATTCACGCTCGACCTTTCGGTCTCTAGTGCTCCGAGGCCATATATGCATATGCTAGGCTCGTCAAGTTTAACCCGAGTATTCTGCATGTGCAAAACTGGCTTGCACCCATTATATGTGAACGTAGAGCTTATCACACCCGATCATCACGTGGTGTCTCAGCACGAAGAACTGTAGCAACGGTGCATACTCAGGGAGAACACTTATACCTTGAAATTTAGTGAGAGATCATCTTATAATGCTACTGTCAATCAAAGCAAAATAAGATGCATAAACGATAAACATCACATGCAATCAATATAAGTGATATGATATGGCCATCATCATCTTGTGCTTGTGATCTCCATCTCCGAAGCACCGTCATGACCACCATCATCACCGGCGCGACACCTTGATCTCCATCGTAGCCTCGTTGTCGTCTCGCCAACTATTGCTTCTACGACTATCACTACCGCTTAGTGATAAAGTAAAAGCAATTCTGAGCGATTGCATTGCATACAATAAGCGACAACCATATGGCTCCTGCCGTTGCCGATAACTCGGTTACAAAACATGATCATCTCATACAATAAAATATAGCATCATGCCTTGACCATATCACATCACAACATGCCCTGCAAAAACAAGTTAGACGTCCTCTACTTTGTTTGGCTCAAGTTTTTACGTGGCTGCTACGGGCTTAGCAAGAACCGTTCTTACCTACGCATCAAAACCACAATGATATTTCGTCAAGTTAGTGATGTTTTAACCTTCACAAGGATCGGGCGTAGCCACACTCGGTTCAACTAAAGTTGGAGAAACAGACACCCGCCATCCACCTGTGTGCAATGTCGGTAGGACCAGTCTCGCGTAAGCGTACGCGTAATGTCGGTCCGGGCCGCTTCATCCAACAATACCGCCAAACCAAAGTATGACATGCTGGTAAGCAGTATGACTTGTATCGCCCACAACTCACTTGTGTTCTACTTGTGCATATAACATCTGCGCATAAACCTGGCTCGGATGCCACTGTTGGGGAACGTAGTAATTTCAAAAAAAATCCTACGCACACGCAAGATCACGGTGATGCATAGCAACGAGAGGGGAGAGTGTTGTCCATGTACCCTCGTAGACCGAAAGCGGAAGCATTATCACAACGTGGTTGATGTAGTCGTACGTCTTCACGATCCGACCGATCCAAGTACCGAACGTACGACACCTCCGAGTTCAGCACACGTTCAGCTCGATGACGTCCCGCGGACTCCGATCCAGCAGAGTTTCACGGGAGAGTTCCGTCAGCACGACGGCTGATGACGGTGATGATGTTGCTACAGACGCAGGGCTTCGCCTAAGCACCGCTACGATATGACCGAGGTGGAATATGGTGGAGGGGCACCGCACTGCAACTAAGAGATCAATTGTTGTGTCTAGAGGTGCCCCCTGCCCCGTGATATAATGGTGCTAGGGGGGTGGCGGCCGGCCAGGAGGAGGGCGCGCCAAGGGGGGGAGTCCTACTCCCACAGGGAGTAGGACTCCTCCTTTTCCTTGTTGGAGTAGGAGAGGGAAGGAAGGGAGAGAGAAGGAGAAGGAAAAAGAGGGGCGCCGCCCCCTCCCCCCTTGTCCAATTAGGACTATAGGTGGAGGCGGCGTGGCTTCTACAGCTGCCCTCCTCTTCTCCCACTAAGGCCCATGAGGCCCAATTAACTCCCTGGGGGGTTCCGGTAACCCCGCGGTACTCCGGTAAATGTCGGAAACCTCCCGGAACCTTTCCGGTGTCCGAACATAGTCGTCCAATATATCGATCTTCACGTCTCGGCCATTTTGAGACTCCTCGTCATGTCCGTGATCATATCCAGGACTCTGAATTACCTTCGTTACATCAAAACACAAAAACTCATAATACTGATCGTCACCAAACTTTAAGCGTGCGGACCCTACGGGTTCGAGAACTATGTAGACATGACCGAGACACGTCTCCGGTCAATAACCAATAGCGGAACCTGGATGCTCATATTGGCTCCCACATATTCTATGAAGATCTTTATTGGTCAAACCGCATAACAACATACGTTGTTCCCTTTGTCATTGGTATGTTACTTGCCTGAGATTTGATCGTCGATATCTCAATACCTAGTTCAATCCCGTTACCGGCAAGTCTCTTTACTCGTTCCGTAATACATCATCTTGCAACTAACTCATTAGTTACAATGCTTGCAAGGCTTATTGTGATGTGCATTACCGAGAGGGCCCAGAGATACCTCTCCGACAATCGGAGTGACAAATCCTAATCTCGAAATACGCCAACTCAACAAGTACCTTCGGAGACACACCTGTAGAGCACCTTTATAATCACCCAGTTATGTTGTGACGTTTGGTAGCACACAAAGTGTTCCTCCGATGGCAGGGAGTTGCATAATCTCATAGTCATAGGAACATGTATAAGTCATGAATAAAGCAATAGCAACATACTAAACGATCAAGTGCTAAGCTAACGGAATGGGTCAAGTCAATCACATCATTCTCCTAATGATGTGATCTTCTTAATCAAATGACAACTCATGTCTATGGTTAGGAAACTTAACCATCTTTGATCAACGAGATAGTCTAGTAGAGGCATACTAGTGACACTATGTTTGTCTATGTATTCACACATGTATTATGTTTCCGGTTAATACAATTCTAGCATGAATAATAAACATTTATCAGGATATGAGGAAATAAATAATAACTTTATTATTGCCTCTAGGGCATATTTCCTTCAATTTCAAGGTGAAAAATTATTACCACATGCTTATTCTTCCTCAAAGCTAGCTCAGGCTTCAACTGTTTAAGACAGTTTGTGTACCTATGCCCTTGGAGACCACAATTGCCACATGTTATGGTCCCCATTCTTGAAGTGTCTTTTGGCTTTGGTACTTCAAATTTGCCCTTGATCCTCTTTTCTTTCCTTCTTCCTCTCTTGATTTTGAATGCAGGTGGTTCCATGTCTGGACCAGGGGTCCTTGTCCAATCATGCTCACCAGGCACAAGAAAGATCATTGGTTCATAAGCTGCAACATAAAAGTCTTTCTTGAAGAATTTGCTTACATAATCCTCTGGTTTCCTTTTAGCCTTGTTTATTGCAGAGATGGCATTTTTGCAAGGTATGCCACTAAGGTCCCATTTCCTGCATCCACAAGTCTCAAGTTCCAGGTTTACAGCATGTGTTTGCTGCCCACTTGTAACTTGCCATAAGTTGACCCCTGCCTGTATTGGCTTGCGATGTCTGGCCCTCTCCTTCTCAACCTCTAGCTTCTCACTGTAATGAGGTGTTATCTCCCATCTTGCTGCCTTTCCACTCTCTCTGTTCCTGTGCCACCTCACCATCTACTTATCTTTTATCCCATCACACATTGTCCTTATATGTTTTCTCCTAACATCTAGAATGTACTTGTTGAACACCTCAGACAAGTTGTTCACTACCAAGTCAGTCTTGCAGTTTGTGTCAAATGCATGCCTTGCCCATGTTTTTTTGGTATTGCAGTAAGCCACTCCCAAGCTTCCTCACTTTCACCTCTAAGATGATTCATTGCAATATTAAATTTGAGTTCATTGTAGGCATAGCTAGCATTATCCATGCACCTCTTAAAATCTTCACCCCTAAACCCAACATTTTGGGAATTTGCATATAAATGTCTAAGGCAAAATCTTTGGTTGCAATTTGGAAACACAACATTCACTGCATTCAGTAACCCCTGACACAAACAATTTAAAAAGTCTAAGCTACAAGCTAAAGAAATATGCACCAATGAAACTCTAAGCTACTGTAAACACTATGCAAAACAGAAGGAAATATGCAAACACATACCTTTTGCCTATCTGACATTATAGTATAAGGTCCAAACTTGCCCACTTCTCCCCCTAGGCAAATTTTCAGTTGGTGCAGAAACCAACACCAACTAGGTGTGTCCTCTTGTCCAACTATGCCAAATGCCAGTGGATATATGTTTTTGTTGCCATCTCTACCAGTGGCAGCAAGGAGTTGATCACCTGTAGTGAGCTTAATGAAGCATCCATCAACACCTGCATAATCAACATTTCCAAACATTAAATACATTCAAGTGAGATACAATATGGAGTACTCTACATTATGTAAATGGTGCACAAGGTTCAGGAACTAACCAATGAATGGACTACACCCATTGAGAAACCCCTCCCTTGCTCCATTAATGCAAAAGACCATGGCATGGAATCTTGGGCCTAGGTGGGGTATTTTTGCATTTGGTACTGGAGTAACAGTAGTGACTATTACTCTACTCCCAGGGTTTGTGTCCATGACAGTCTGAGCATAGTATTTAAGCCTAGGATATTGCTTCTTGTGATCTCCTAACACAACTTCAATAGCTATGTTCTTTGCCCTATATGCCATGCACTTGGGCACATCTACACCATATTTTTCTATGCATGCATCAATTATAGTCTAAATACCAGTAGTTATATCAGATCTGAAGAGATGCTCATATTTCTGTGCTAGCCACTTAGCACTAACCCTGGTGGTCTCAGTAGTACTAGGGCAAGTGTGCTCTAGTCTCATCTTCTTAATTACAAAGGTTTTCTCCCCTTTTATAACTGCTGCCACCATAAATAATTGGCATTGTTTATCTGTACACTCAACAATTATCCTCTGATCTGAATTCGTGTGATACTTGAAATTCCTGGCTTGAGTGATGTGCAAATTCAACAAAGCATCTCTGAATTGATGCTGATCCCTAAAACACAACTTTAGACATACTTTTTCATGTGGTTGCTCTATTTTCTCATTGTACCACTTCCTAGCAGGCCTTTTCTTTGCCCTACTCTTCATTTTCTTTGATAGGACAAATGATATTGGCTTAAAACCATCATCATCACTCTCCCTCAACAACCCCTTCTCTTCTTCATCTGATGATGGTCTGAAATCAGGTTCAACCTCTGGTAGCTTACTGGAATGTGACCTAGTAGTGGTCCTCTTCTAACTGGCAGCTTCTGCTTCTATACAGGTACAACAATATTTTCTTCTTCTTCTTCAAAAGTCATATCTTCCTCTACCTCAAATGGGTCCTCAACTTCAGTGTCACCCTCATAATGCAACACTGGTTCCTCATCTGATTGCTCATCATCTGATTCTTCCTCTTGTACTTCTAACTCTCTCTGTCTCTTACCCTCTTCCACCTCTACATCTTCATCATCACACATATAATTAGGCTCACTTCCAATTTGACCATCCTCATCAGAGGCAGAAGCATCACTGTCCTCATATACCTCATATCCTTGATATCCCTCTTCTCCTTCTTCCAAAATAGCTTTCAACTTGGCATTTGCATTCCTGGTTTCTTGTGTGCAACCACCAGGAGGATGGGGTGTGACTCTCAAAAACTACTCCTTGCTGATCAATAGCTAAGATAGGAGGCTCACTCAGATCATAAACAACAGGCTCTTGGTACACAACAGTGGACAAATCTGGCATTTCAATTGCTGCAACTCAAAATCTCTATCAGGGGGTGGACAAGCCCTAACTAGCAAATTAAGCTCCAATTTGTCCTGGATCTTCCTCCTTATCATCTGTAATTCTGCATGACTATCTACCAAATCCAGCCCTTTCTCTCCTAAAGATGGATTTTCAATGTGATACAAACAATCATATGCATTAAATCCTTGGGTCTCCATCACTGCAACCAAATTCAGATAAGTAATATCTGGACTACAAAGCTTCATCTCCAATGGTTCTCTTGCATCAAAATGGATCCTTACTTGCCAAATGTCTTCATCCAAACTACAGAACAAATTCAATTTCACGTATTCATTACCGTAACTCTAAATTTGGAGAGCAACGGTACAATACAGGAAATTTTGAATTAACTTTCCTATAAGTCTCAAATTTACTATTACAATTACAGATGACAGAACATGAATCAATGTAGCTATGACCATTTCAGCACAATAGCAAATTCAAGGATAAAGGCAAGGACAGAATACTTCAATTAATCAAACCCTAATCCCAAATTGTTACTATAATTGAACTACTATGATAGTGCACTACACAAGGTTACTAGGTTACTGTAATTGTCCTACAGTGCTCACAGAAGATGAACAAACCCTAATCCCCAACTAGATAAAGCAGAAGATAAACAAACCCTAAAAATCCCCAATTGGATAAATCAGGGGAGGAGGAGGAGGAGAAGAATACGTACAACACGTCATCGAGTCCATGCGTCAACTCATGGCTGCTGCTAGGGTTCACCACCCACAGCTGCGCCAACCGCAATCGCTGCTCCATGGAGAGTAACAGCGCCTCCTCCTCGTCGTCGCTCGAGTACGCAGAGCTGGAGTCATCGCTGCCGTCGCCATCGACGCCAGCCGGGCCGCTAGGCGGCCAAAATGGTAAGTCACAGCCGATGACGACGCCCTCGCCGCCGCCTGCCGGAGTCGCCGACGCCATGGACTAGGGTTCGAGTCGAGGAGGAGGAAGGGAGGGGAATGGTGCGGTGGGGGACGAACCGGTGCGACCGGACCAGGTTGGAGAGCGGCTCGTCCTAGTTAGCGCGCGGGCATGCGCCGATTGGCCAGCGTGGCACCTGACGGGTGGGCCCGAGCTGTTGGAGATACCGTCAATATGTATAAATTAGCCTTTTAGCCTTTTTTGCAAAAACATGGGCCAATGTTGGTACTGACACGCAAAAATTAGCAATCATGGTACCAATTTGCATGTGATGCCCCAATTGTGGTACTTATGTGCAATTAACTCTCATTAATTAGATGATTTTTAACAAATACTTGGGTCACACCATATAGTAGTACAAATCACACCAACTATCCTTCTCTCCGGGTCACACCATATAGTAGTGCAATTAATTATAGTATTATGCAATTTTAGTGACAGATCTCAATCAGATCCTTGGTAATAAAGGATGCCTTTGAGATTTGTTTTTGAAAGAACGAGTGGCAGCAAAACGACACTCTCTGGGAACAGGATCCGGCCTTGTATCACATTGTACGCGATACAAATGATACTTTTACGCAAGTACTCAACTCCTTTCCCGCCGGATACATCCTTTAAGCGGCAGTTAGTCGGCCCTTTCTTCTGTCATGACAATGTTTTCTATCTTGTTTGGATTAGATTAACCTGACATAAGGACGAGATGTATTTCGCCAGAATCTAACTGCAAACCAATTGTAACATTTATGGCAATATAAGCAGTCATATGGACCTTTCACTTGAATGTTTGATGAAATTTATGGAGGTAAAGTCATAAAACATGCAATTGCCTTGATCAGTTATAACATATATGGCTATTCAGCGCACTTAAAAAAACGAAGAAAATAACTGCTCATATGCTACCGTGACACCCATTCGTTTTATTTTCCTTTGCTTTTTCTTTGTTTCCTTTTCCGTTTTCGTTGGTCTCCTATGTTTTTCTTTGTTTCCCTTTGTTGTCTTTCTTTATTTTCCTATGACTTCTTTGGGTTTTTTCTTGGTTTTCACTATTTTTTTTCTTTGGTTTTCTTGTTTCTTTTTGGGGGTTTACCATTCCATTCTTTTGCATTGGTTTCATCGATTTCCCTTTTTTCCGGCATTCGCTGGATTTCTTCTTCTCTTTGTTTCTTCATGATTTTTACTTCTTACATTTTTGTTTAACAGATGCCACCTTTTTTAGTACACAATGTACATTTTTAGTGTAAACGTGAAACATTTGCTGACACACGTTGAACATTTTCCAAATAAACCATATTTTTTTCTTAGAGTAAAATACATTAGAGGTCCTAAAAGTATTTCAAGTGTGTCAAGCATGATCTAAAAGCTTGAAATGATTCAAGCGGGTCTTAAATGTGTGTATGTCGTTCACCGCGGCTCCTAAAAGCATTTCAAGTGTGTCAAGTAGGTCCTAAAAGTCGTAGGTAAAGTACACATCTAGGACCCCTGGTGAATGATTTCAAACTTTTAGGATCTACTTGACACATTTGAAATACTTTTAGAACCTATAGTGTATTTACTCTTTTTCTTAAATAGTAGTTTTGCAGATTTCTTTGAAACATGGTCAATATTTTTTAAATACACGGTGAACATTTTTATAATGGCAATAAAAAAATCACACACAATGTATATTTTTCTTATACATCAGGAAAAATATACGTGTTTAATATTTTATAAATACAGAATTAAAATTTTAAAATATATGTTTTTTATGTCTTCTTTTATTCAATGTATGTTGTACATTTTTTATACACCAGGAACATTTTTTAAATACATGATCATCATTTTTTTCGTACGCGGTACACATTGTATATTTTTGTATATATGTTTCTTATACATGAGAAATATTACACATTTGGCATTTTTTAAATGGTTTATTAATAGTTTTTGAATACTTTATTAATATTTTTCAGATGCTTGATTAAGATATTTTAGAGATATGATCAACTTCTTTCAAACACATTGTATATTTTTGTCAGGGGAAATTGAAAAAAATGAGGTGTGCGAGCATGTGTGAAGCCTCGGCGCTCAAATTTGATCTTTCCCTTGCGCAAAGGGTGTATTGCAATTAACTCATTATTAACTGTGATAACTTAGTGGTCATTGACACCATAAAGAATGGAGGACAATCTGCGGGAGCGGTGGTGATAGCTTTTGATGATTGTTATTATTTTGCTTGTGATTTCCGATCTCTAGTTTCAGACATTAATTTTAATAGAGAAGAAAATAATATTGCTCGTAAGTTTGCTAGGCCGGGCCTATCTGTGTGATGTTAGCCTTAACAAATGGCATGACAAAGAGGGACAATTACATCACCAACAGCTTTAACGATGAGTCAAACATCCTGAGGATCTTGCAGAGACTAAATTTTGCGACATCCCGAGGTGCTATCTCTTCAATTGATAATGTTAGTCCATGATGCGCGGATGGAGAGACAGTGACGAGTCTCATTGTGGATGATATCTTTGAAGAGTTTGATGGTCATCTCTACTTCTAAAGGAGGAGTCTGTGGTCATGATGGTAGGTCATGGTACGTCATTCGTTTCGTTCGTTGCTCCCTCGAACTACACCACCCACCCCACCGATTTTTCCGACGAAATACCCACCTTGCATCCATTCTTTTTATAAAGAATGTCAAACCGATTTTATCGTATCCATCAGAATGAATAGCTCCACCCGAGTTCTCTGGTTCTCTCTCCCTCGATCTCTCTCGGCCATGTCTTCTAGGTTCCCACACCGTCGCCCCCATTGCACGCGTACCACAACTGCCGCTACCCCCAACATGCCTCCTACACCATCTCCCCTCACCGTTGCCACTCAGCCATCCATCATCCAGCTACACGTCCTAGAGGTATATCTCTCACCCGGTCATGGCTCCTTCTTTTCCACTACTAGGGCATGCGTGTCGCTGCCTGCCAGTGGCAGGTGGTAGAACTGTTGGGAAACGTAGCATGCAATTTCAAAAAAATTACTAGCTCATGCAAGATCTATCTAGGAGATGCATAGCAACGAGAGGGGGAGAGTGTGTCCATGAAACCCTCGTAGACCGAAAGCGGAAGTGTTAGGTTAACGGGGTTGATGTAGTCGAACGTCTTTGCGGTCCAACCGATCAAGTACCGAACGTATGATACCTCCGAGTTCCGCACACGTTCAGCTCGATGATGTCCCTCGAACTCTTGATCCAGCAAAGTGTCGAGGGAGAGTTCCGTCAGCACGACGGCGTGGTGACGTTGATGGTGATGTGATCCGTGCAGGGTTTTGATACGTCTCCAACGTATCTATAATTTTTTATTGTTCCATGCTATATTATATTCTGTTTTGCATGATTAATGGGCTTTATTATACACTTTTATATTATGTTTGGGACTAACCTATTAACCGGAGGCCCAACCCGAATTGCTGTTTTTTGCCTATTTCAGTGTTTCGCAGAAAAAGAATATCAAACGGAGTCCAAACGGAATGAAACCTTCGGGAACGTTATTTTCGGAACGAACGTGATCCAGAGGACTTAAAATCTACGTCAAGAAATCAACAAGGAGAGCAAGAGGCAGGGGGGCGCGCCCTCCACCCTCGTGGGGCCCATGTTGCTCCACCGACGTACTTCTTCCTCCTATATATACCTACGTACCCCCAAACTATCAGAGAGAGAGAGCCAAAAACCTAATTCCAACGCCGCAACCTTCTGTACCCATGAGATCCCATCTTGGGGCCTTTTCCGGCGCTCCGCCGGAGGGGGCATTGATCACGGAGTGCTTCTACATCAACACCATAGCCTCTCCGATGATGTTTGAGTAGTTTACCTCAGACCTTCGGGTCCATAGTTATTAGATAGATGGCTTCTTCTCTCTCTTTGGATCTCAATACAAAGTTCTCCACGATTCTTGTGGAGATCTATTCGATGTAATCTTCTTTTGCGGTGTGTTTGTTGAGACCGATGAGTTGTGGATTTATGATCAAGTTTATCTATGAACAATATTTGAATCTTCTCTGAATTCTTTTATGTATGATTGGTTATCTTTGCAAGTCTCTTCGAATTATCAGTTTGGTTTGGCCTACTAGATTGATCTTTCTTGCAATGGGAGAAGTGCTTAGCTTTGGGTTCAATCTTGCGGTGTCCTTTCCCAGTGACAGCAAGGGCAGCAAGGCACGTATTGTATTGTTGCCATCGAGGTTAAAAAGATGGGGTTTATATCATATTGCATGAGTTTATCCCTCTACATCATGTCATCTTACTTAAAGCATTACTACATTCTTATGAACTTAATACTCTAGATGCATGCTGGATAGCGGTCGATGTGTGGAGTAATAGTAGTAGATGCGAGAATCGTTTCGGTCTACTTGTCGCGGACGTGATGCCTATATACATGATCATACCTAGATATTCTCATAACTATGCTCAATTCTATCAATTGCTCGACAGTAATTTGTTGACCCACCGTAATACTTATGCTCTCGAGAGAAGCCACTAGTGAAACCTATGTCCCCCGGGTCTATTTTCCATCATATTAATCTTCCAACACTTAGTTATTTTTATTGCCTTTTATTTTACTTTGCATCTTTATCATTAAAATACCAAAAATATTATCTTATCATATCTATCAGATCTCACTCTCGTAAGTGACCGTTGAGGGATTGACAACCCCTTTATCGCGTTGGTTGCGAGGTTCTTATTTGTTTGTGTAGGTGTGAGGGACTCGTGCGTGATCTCCTACTAGATTGATACCTCTCTTCTCAAAAACTGAGGGAAATACTTACGCTACTTTACTACATCACCCTTTCCTCTTCAAGGGAAAACCAAAGCAGCGCTCAAGAGGTAGTGATATGTCCATTTTGCATCATGCTTTTATATCGATATTTGTTGCATTATGGGTTGTAATTACACGTTATGTCACAATACTTATGGCTATTCTCTCTTGTTTTACAAGGTTTACATAAGGAGGGAGAATGCGGCAATGGAATTACGAAATTTGGAAAAGGAGCAAATATTAGAGACCTATTACGCACAACTCCAAAAGTCACGAAACTCCACGAAAGTCATTTTTGGAAATAATAAAAATATCCAGTGAAGAAGTTCACGGAGGGGGCCCACCTGTCCACGAGGGTGGGGGGCGCGCCCACCCCCCTAGGGCGCGCCCCCTACCTTGTGGGCCCCCTGTTGGCTCTCTGATGCCCATCTTCTGCTATATGAGGTCTTTCGATGAGAGAAAAATCAGAAGCAACCTTTCGGGACGAAACTCCGCCGCCACGAGGCGGAACCTTGGCGGAACCAATCTAGGGCTCCGGCAGAGCTGTTCTGCCAGGGATACTTCCCTCCAGAAGGGGAAAATCATCGCCATCGTCATCACCAAGGCTCTTCTCATCGGGAGAGGGCAATCTCCATCAACATCTTCACCAGCACCATCTTATCTCAAAACCCTAGTTCATCTCTTGTATCCAATTCTTGTCTCCAAGTCTGGGATTGGTACTAGTAGGTTGCTAGTAGTGTTGATTACTCCTTGTAGTTGATGCTAGTTGGTTTATTTGGTGGAAGATCATACGTTCAGATCCTTTATGCATATTATTACCCCTCTGATTATGAACATGAATATGCTTTGTGAGTAGTTTCATTTGTTCCTGAGGACACGGGAGAAGTCTTGCTATTAGTAGTCATGTGAATTTGGTCTTCATTCGATATTTTGATGAGATGTATATTGTCTAGCCTCTAGTGGTGTTATGTGAACGTCGACTACATAACTCTTCACCATTATTTGGGCCTAGAGGAAGGCATTCGGAAGTAATAAGTAGATGATGGTTTGCTAGAGTGACAGAGGCTTAAACCCTAGTTTATGCTTTCCTTCGTAAGGGGCTGATTTGGATCCACATGTTTCATGCTATGGTTAGGTTTACCTTAATACTTTTGTTGTAGTTGCGGATGCTTGCAATAGAGGTTAATCATAAGTGGGGTGCTTGTTCTAGTAAGAACAGCACCCAAGCACCGGTCCACCTACATATCAAATTATCGAAGTACCGAACGTGAATCATATGAACGTGATGAAAACTAGCTTGACGATATTTCCATGTGTCCTCGGGAGCGTTTTTCCTTATATAAGAGTTTGTCCAGGCTTGTCCTTTGCTACAAAAATGATTGGGCCACCTTGCTGCACTTTATTTACTTTTGTTACTTGTTGCTCGTTACAAATTATCCTATCACAAAACTATCTGTTACCACTTGTTTGATGCTTACGAGAGAATACCTTGCTGAAAACCGCTTATCATTTCCTTCTGCTCCTCATTGGATTCGACACTCTTACTTATCGCAAGGACTATGATAGATCCCCTATACTTGTGGGTCATCAAGACTCTTTTCTAGGGCCGTTGCCGGGGAGTGAAGCGCCTTTGGTAGGTGGAATTTGGTAAGGAAATATTTATATAGTGTGCTGAAATTTACTGTCACTTGTTACTATGGAAAGTAATCCTCTGAGGGGCTTGTTCAGGGTATCTTCACCCCGACCAGTAGAGCAAAGACTTGCTCCTCAACCTACTCAACCTACTGAATATGAAAATGTTCTCCCTTTGAATTCCCTTCGGGTATGATAGAAAAACTGTTAGCTAATCCTTTTTCAGGAGATGGAACAAAGCATCCTGATGAGCACTTAATATATGTGGATGAAGTTTGTGGATTATTTAAGCTTGCAGGTATATCCGATGATGTTGCTAAGAAGAAGGTCTTCCCTTTATCTTTGATGGGAGATGCATTGACATGGTACATGCTATGTGATGATACGAGATCATGGAACTATAGAAGATCGAAATTGGAATTTCATCAAAAGTATTATCCTATGCATCTTGTTCATCGTGATCGCAATTATATATATAATTTTTGGCCTCGCGGAGGAGAAAGCATCGCTCAAGCTTGGGGGAGGCTTAAATCAATGTTATATTCATGCCCCAATAATGAGATCCCACGAGAAACAATTATTCAAAACTTTTATGCTCGGCTTTCTGAAAACAATCGCACTATGCTCGATACTTCTTGTGCTGGCTCTTTTATGATGAAGACTATTGAATTTAAATGGGATTTATTGGATAGAATTAAACGCATAACTCACGAAGATTGGGATCTCGACAAAGGTAAGGAGTCAGGTATGACACCTAAGTTTGATTGTGTTAAATCTTTTATGGATACCGATATTTTCCGTAAATTTAGCACTAAGTATGGACTTGACTCTGAGATAGTAGCTTCTTTTTGTGAATCCTTTGCTACTTATGTTGATCTCCCTAAGGAGAGGTGGTTTAAATATCATCCTCCCATAGAAGTAAATGTAGTTGCGCCTATTAAAGTTGAAGAAAAGACTGTCACTTATAATGATCCTATTGGTCCTACTTCTTATGTTGAGAAACCACCTTTCCCTGTTAGAATAAAGGATCATGCTGAAGCTTCAACTGTGGTTCATAAAAGCAATATTAGAACTTATACACCTCCTGAGAAAGTTAAAGTAGAACCTAATGTTGCTATTGTTAAAGATCTCTTGTCTGATAATATTGATGGGCATGTTATTCAATTCTGCGGTGAAACAGCTAAAATTGCCAAACCTTGTGCTAAAGATAAACATAGACTTGTGGTTGGCGTGCCTATTATTTCTGTTAAAATAGGAGATCATTGTTATCATGGCTTATGTGATATGGGTGCTAGTGCTAGTGTTATACATATTACCTTATATGAAGAAATTAAGCATGAAATTGCACCTGCTGAGATAGAAGATATTGATGTTACAATTAAACTTGCCAATAGAGATACTATATCTGCAAAGGGAATTGTTAGAGATGTTGAAGTCTTGTGTGGGAAAACTAAATATCCTGCTGATTTTCTTGTTCTTGGTTCCCCACAAGATAGCTTTTGTCCCATTATATTTGGTAGACCCTTCTTGAACACTGTTAATGCTAAGATAGACTACGAAAAGAATGTTGTTACTATTGGCTTGGATGATATGATTCATGAGTTTAATTTCTCTAAATTTAGTAAACAACATCGCGAAGAAGAATTACCTAGTAAGGATGAAATTATTGGTCTTGCTTCTATTGCCATACCTCCTAGTGATCCTTTAGAACATTACTTGCTAGACCATGAAAATGATATGTTTATGAATGAAAGAAGGGAAATAGATGAAGTATTCTTTAAACAGGAACCTATTCTGAAACACAATTTGCCTGTTGAAATCTTAGGGGATCCTCCTCCACCCAAGGGTGATCTCGTGTTTGAGCTTAAACCGTTGCCTGATAATCTTAAATATGCTTATCTTGATCAAAAGAAGATATATCCTGTTATTATTAGTGCTAACCTTTCAGAGCATGAAGAAGAAATATTATTGAAAACTCTGAATAAGCACCGTGCTGCTATTGGATATACTCTTGATGATCTTAAGGGCATTAGTCCCACTCTATGTCAACGTAAAATAAATTTGGAAGCAGATGCCGAACCAGTTCGTGATCCTCAACAACGTTTGAATCCTAAATTGAAAGAAGATGTAAGGAAAGAAATACTAAAACTTCTGGAGGCAGGTATAATTTATCCCGTTGCTGATAGTCAGTGGGTAAGTCATGTTCATTGTGTCCCTAAGAAGGGAGGTATTACTGTCATTCCTAATGATAAAGATGAATTGATTCCACAAAGAATTATTACAGGTTATAGGATGGTAATTGATTTCCGCAAATTAAATAAGGCTACTAAGAAAGATCATTACCCCTTACCTTTTATTGATGAAATGCTAGAAAGATTATGTAAACATACACACTATTGCTTTCTAGATGGTTATTCTGGTTTCTCTCAAATACCTGTGTCGGCTAAAGATCAATCAAAGACTACTTTTACGTGCCCTTTTGGTACTTTTGCTTATAGACGTATGCCTTTTGGTTTATGTAATGCACCTGCTACCTTTCAAAGATGCATGATGGCTATATTCTCTGACTTTTGTTGAAAGATTTGTGAGGTTTTCATGGACGACTTTTCCGTCTATGGATCTTCTTTTGATGATTGCTTAAGCAATCTTGATCGAGTTTTGCAGAGATGTGAAGAAACTAATTTTGTCTTGAATTGGTAAAAGTGCCACTTTATGGTTAATGAAGGTATTGTTTTGGGGCATAAAGTTTCTGAAAGAGGTATTGAAGTTGATAAAGCCAAGGTTGATGCTATTGAAAAGATGCCATGTCCCAAGGACATCAAAGGTACAAGAAGTTTCCTTGGTCACGCCGGATTTTATAGGAGGTTCATTAAGGACTTCTCAAAAATTTCTCGGCCTCTGACTAATTTATTACAAAAAGATATACCATTTGTCTTTGATGATGATTGTGTAGAAGCATTTGAAATACTTAAGAAAGCATTGATCACTTCACCTATTGTTCAGCCTCCTGATTGGAATTTACCCTTTGAAATTATGTATGATGCTAGTGATGTGACGCCCTGTCGGTGTACTAGAGTAGGGGTACCCTGGTATCCCGAACTTCGTGCAGCAGGCGATTCTGACACCAGCACAAGGCTTGCCTGGTGCCGCCAAGATCCTCCGTGGTTCCTCTGGAGCCATTCAAGAACAAAGTATTTAACCAAGAAGACAAGGCCCCGGCAAGAGGAGCTTGCCGGGAAGGCCACTCAAGGCACGCAGAAGACAAGACCCCGGCAAGAGGAGCTTGCCGGGAAGGCTCGGAGAGTGACAAGCCTCCGGACGCGACAAGGATTCAGCCGCGACAAGGCACTTGCCGCGGCAGGCAACCTCTCTTCATCTCCGCTCCAGCTCATCCATCAACGTGTCGCCATGGGACCATTCCATGCGCGCGTGTCAAGAGGCTGTGCAGCCAGCGGGGAGCAGCGATAAGCGGCGCTGACAAGCTTACCATCGTGGCAAACGGTGGCGCTCCTGACGGTCCCTGTTGCCTTTGTTTAGGCGGCGAGGACGGGCATTTAATGCTTTTGTCCCTTGCCGTCGAGGTTAGGTATATTACCTTTGTACCTTTGTACAAGTAGGTGTACCAACTACTGTTTTTCCATTTGTACCCTCATCTACGTTGCCACAGCCGGAGACCCTTTGAGCATATAAAAGGAGGCCCATGCATAGCGTGGGGGTTGGTCATTCGATAGGTTCGAATCATACGTAACCAGAGAACACTCACGCTAGGTCCTGTAGCTCTCATCGCTCCCTAGCAAGAACACAATACAAATCAGACAAGCAGCAGTAGGAGTATTATCTCTCCGGAGAGCTCCGAAGCTGGGTAAAACTGCTCCTGTGCCTCGCCTCGATCCGCTCTTCGTGCGATCTACGCCCCTCCGAACCAGAAGGGGCCTGGTCCGCCCGGCCCCATAGGTGTTCGTGGGTCCGATCAGCCTCCCGACATCTTTGGCACGCCCGAGCAGGGCGTCGAGGTTGTGTGAACCTGATCCGGCGTTCACACGGCGACATCTTCAATATCTTCATCAACATGCCACCGAAGAAGAAGGCTTGGCGGCGAAGCCCCGTCGCGTCGAACCCACCGCCACCGGAGCAAACAGGTGGTGGGGTAGACGCCGGCGGGAGGACGGACGGCGACGAGGGCGCTCACGCTGCTGCCAAGGCCAGGGACAAGGCCGCGCAGACCTCGGCGTTCGTACATGTACCGCGCCCGTCAGTCACAATGCCATACGCTCGTTGGACCGAGATGGAGCTGGAGGATCTCGAGACCCTCAAGACCAGCGTGCACGCCAACATGCTGGCACGGCGAGATCTGGTCGCTGGGCGGGATGCTGCTCCTTCTAACATAGATAGAAGTCCGAGCATATCCCGCTCCTCGCGTCGTTCGCCACTGCCACCCACTACTCCAGCAGAAGCTCTGGCGAGAGCTCAACTGCTCCTCGATTACCCTCAGCGGTGACAAGGTCGGCGAGTGGAGGGCCACAATCTGAAGTCTCATCGCCGCTTAACGGCGGCGTTCGCCGGCAACCGAGTGTGTCGCCGCCTTGGCAGAGAACGCTAAACGCGAGCCGGTGGCGGCAGGACCGGTGGGGTGCAACCACCATGCACTCTCCACCCGAAGGCCAAGGTCGCCGACTTCGCCGGATCCACCTCGACAGCGACTCCACTGCGTCGCCGGATCCACGAGCTACGCCGCGCGATCAGCGCCAAGTTCTTCATGGCGACAACAAGAAGACGCTCGAACTTCGCATGGGCGTCGAAGAAGCGGCGTCGGTCAGACCAGCGGCGCTGGGCCTTCTATCGATATGCATGCGCCGAAGGAACCAGGCGACTTGCCGTCAGACGCGTAGGTTGCCCTGCGTTCACTCGTGAGCTGCGGCAAGTCCAGTGGCCCAGCAAGAAAAACTTCAAGCCAGACGTGCCAGAGAAGTTCGATGGCAGGAAGCATCCGTCGGAGTTCCTCAGCATCTACACCATCGCGGTGCAGGCTGCGGGGGGACGAGACGACAAGATCCTTGACAACTACTTCATCCTTGCCAACTACTTCCCGCTGGTACTCAAGCCCAACGTCAGGTCTTGGCTCATGCACTTGCCGGACAGCTCCATATCCTCTTGGGCAGATCTATGCCATCAGTTTGTTGGCGCCTTCACAGGCGGCCACAAGCCTCATGGCCAAGAAAGTGACCTTCATCTGGCCGCCCGGAAGGAAGGAGAGTCCTGCGCAAGTTCATTCGGAGATTCACCGTGTGCACTACAACATCGGATGTCCACCTGCCGCGGTGATCGGCGTGTTTCATCGAGAACATGCAGAACCGCAGGATGAGGGAGGAGATGGCAATGTGCAAAGTCAAGGGCGTCGATGAGCTGTATGCCTTGGCTGACAAGTGTACGCGTCTTTGAGGAAGGAGGAGACTCGGGAGAGAACGCAGCGAAGCAGGATCGGCGGAGGAAACCGCTCCAAGAAAGAAGAGCGGCGGTGGCAACAGGAAAAAGAAAGGCAGAGATGTGCTAGTCGTCGAGCAGTCCGACAGCGGAGGCGGCGACAAGAACGTAAGGCTGGTAGCTCCGGCAAGGAGGTTGCGCTGGCACCAACAACCGGTCTGGCGGGCGCCCGACAAGCTGTGGCGGCTCCGACAAGCGATCTTGCAAGATCCACCACACCAAGGGCCATGACCTCGAGCTGCAAGAAGGTCGAGCAGCTTGTTGAACAGCGAAGGCTGAGTACGAAAGGCGCGACAAGGAGAAGGCTTCGAGGAAGGTGCTGGAGGAGCCAGCAAGAAACATCCGGCCGAGGGGGCGCCATGGTAGCCAAGCGGCGGCAAGGAGACAGCCTCCCGCGGCCGCGACAAGGATGAAGATGAAGGCGATGATGAAGACATGGATGATGGCGGCGCCCGATGAGCAGGAGTTTGAAGCTCTGAGAGGTCCTCTGCGTTGTGGAGGTGCTTCCTGCATACTTCCCACCGCCAACTCAAGCAGTGGATGCGGGAAGTTAACGCAGCGGAACCATCCGTAGAGTCACGCAAGCCTCTGAAGTGGTCCAGCACGCCTATCATCTTTGATATTGAGGACCACCCCGATCGCATAATTGCGGTCAGGTGCTTGCCGATGTTGGTCTCACCAACTATACGCGACGTCAAGGTCACCAAGATGCTAGTTGACGGCGGGGCCGGCTTAAATCTGATCTCCTCCGCGGTGCTCTAGAAGCTTTAGATCCCTGACAGTGAGCTCGAAGAGACTGACACATTCCAAGGAATCAATGCGGGAAGGAGCAAGCGAAGGGAAGATCACGTTGCGGTAACATTTGGCAGCGAGTTGAACTTTAGGACTGAGAGGGTCACATTCGGCGTTGCTGATTTCCCATTGCCTTACAATGGGATACTTGGCAAATCCGGCACTTTCGCCAAGTTCATGGCAGCCTCTCATTATGCATACAACTTACTCAAGATGCGGGCCGATAAGCATCATCTCTGTCCATGGCGACAAGAAGGATGCTCTTATACATCCCGACAAGATCTACCGGGAAGCAGCTGCAGAAAGCAAAACACTTGCCGTTGAAGCTCCGGAGGGAAGAAGAAGACCAAGTCGGCAAGAGCTCGATGCCCACTCCGACAAGCGCACCTCTTGAGTGCTGCGCTACCGTCGAGGACGCACCATCGAGCTCCACCGGCAAGTGCAAGAAAGGCGATGGCAGCTCCGCCAAAGACCAAGAAGGTGTCGCCAAGGAGGGCGACTGGTGGTACCTTCACCATCGGTGCCTCTCTCGACCCTAAATAGGAAGGCGGCGCTCATTGCATTCCTGCAGGCGAGCGTCGGCGTGTTTGCATGGCAACCGTCGACATCCCGGTGTTCGGGAAAGTAATTGAGCACCGTCTTGCCGTTTACCCTCATCTTGACCCGTCAAGCGAGAAAATCAGAAACATGCGTTGGGCGCCAAGAATTCATCGCAGAAGAGATCAAGAAATTAGAAGCGGCAGCCTTGTCGGAGGAGTGCTCCATCCTATGTGGTTGGCCAATCACAGTAGTTGTGCGCCAAGGCAAATGGGAAATGGAGACTTTGTATTGACTTCACGGATGTTAATAAAGCTTGTCCCAAAGATCCATTTCCCTTGCCGCGCATCGACCAGATTGTTGACTCCACGGCGGATGTGATTTGCTTTCATTTCTTGATGCATACTCAAGATATCATCAGATCTTCATGGCGAGAAGAAGATGAGGAAGACCGCATTCATTACTCCATGTGGCACATACTGTTTCATACGGATGCCTTTCGGTTTGAAGAATGCTGGTTCAACGCTTTGCAAGAGTAGTCCATGACGCTTTTGAGCCGCAAATGCACGTAAATGTAGAAGCCTACATGGATGACATAGTGGTCAAGAGCAAGGACAAAGCAACTCTGGTTCAAGATTTGGATGAGACCTTTGCAAATCTGCGCCAAGATCAACCTCAAGCTCAACCCGAGAAGTGCGTGTTTGGAGTCCCTTCGGCAAGCTTCTCGGTTCTTCGTGTCTCAGCGGGGATTGAAGCCAATCCCGACAAGATCAAGGCCATTGAGCAGATTGAAGCACCAAAGCGCGTCAAGGATGTCACGAAGACTTGCGGTTCGCGTAGCTGCTCTCAGCAGGTTTATCTCTAGGTCTGCTGAGCGCGCCCTGCCATTTTTCAAAATTTTGAAAAAGGCAGGTCCAATGAAATGGACTCCGGAAGCGGAGGCTGCGCTGCAGGACTTGAAGAGATACCTGTCCTCCACTCCAACACTTGTCGCACCTAAGCCACAAGAGAAGTTGCTGCTATATATAGCGGCAACCAATCAAGTGGTTAGTGCTGCGTTAGTAGCGGAGAGGGAGGCGGATGATGAGCTAGCAACCACGGCGAGACACATCCGGCGACAAGCGGGGGGCCGCCGACAAGCTCTGGTCCCGACAAGGACGGATCTGCTTGTGAGCGCGCATGAGCAGATCAGAGAAGGATGGTGCGGCGCCCGGTTTACTTTGTCGGTTCCCCTTCTGCAGGGGGCTAGATCAAGGTACTCTGGTGTGCAGAAATTGCTTTTCGGCCTTCTCATGGCCTCGAGAAAGCTGCGCCATTACTTTCAGGCACATGAGATCACAGTTGTCACTCGCTTTCCGCTGAAGAGGATACTGCAGAATCCAGAAGCGACAGGCAGGATTGTCGAGTGGGCACTGGAACTGTCAAGCTTTGGCCTCAAGTTTGAAAGCACTTCAACTATCCAAAGCAGAGCATTGGCAGAGTTCATAGCGGAGTGGACGCCAACACCAGATGAAGAAATTCTGGAGACGAGCATTCCCGTCAAGGAAGCAAGCAAAGAGTGGCTGATGTACTTTGATGGTGCCTTCTCGCTGCAAAGGCGCCCGGTGCGGCGTGCTGCTTGTCGCACCACGGAGAGCACCTCAAGTACGTAGTCGGATGCACTTTCCCAAGGAGCAAGAAACAAACAATCTTTGTAGAGTATGAAGGTTTGCTTGCGGTCTCAGGATCATGATGGACCTTGGGATCAAGAAGCTTATTGTCGGGGTGACTCGCAGCTTGTCGTCCGCCAAGTGAACAAAGATTATCGAGTCCATTGATGGAAGCCTACGTTGATGAAGTGAGGAAGCTAGAAGAGCACTTTGACGGCCTACAAATGGAACATGTTCCAAGAGCTCGAGCGATATTGTCGATGGCTTTGTCAAAGTGCGCTGCACTTAAGTTGCACAATGGAACCAGGGATTTTTGTGCTCAAGCTAACTCAACCAACCGTAACACCATCAACTGGACAGAGCAAGAAGAGGAAGTTGATCTCTGGTGACTACTTTCCGGCAGAGCTTCCCGAGGCCGCCGCCAAGAAAGTCCCCAAGATTGACACCAACAGAGCTGAGGGGCAGTCTGCTCCGACAAGCCCGAGGTTTGTTTACGTTGAAGCGGGCGCTCGACAAGCTTTGCTCGGCAAGCTTGCCGGAAGCGTCAAGCTCGGCTGAGCCGCAGTTCTTGCCGTGGAAGCTGATGTTCCTTGCAGCAGATGTGCCTTTAGTCCTTGTTGTCGAGCCACAAGCTCCGGCATGGGCGCAGCAGATTGTCCATTTCCTTGAGACGGGAGAACTTCCGAAGAGCAAGAAGAAGCGAAAGAGTAGCCCGGCGGTCAAGTATGTACCGGTTTGTCGACGGCATCGCATGCGAAGAAGACTCAACAGTGTGAAATTGAAGTGTATTCACCGGGAAGAAGGACAAAAGCTGTTGGCAGAGATACATGGAGGCATATGTGGTCACCACATTGGCGCCACAGCACTTGCCGGCAAAGCGTTCCGGCAAGGTTTCTTTTGGCCGACAGCCCTCCAGGATGCAACTGCACAAGTAACCAAGTGTGAAGCATGCCAGTTCCATTCCAAACAGATACACCAGCCAGCTCAAGCTCTCCAGACGATCCCTTTATCCTGGCCATTTTTGATGCGGGGGCTCGACATCCTCGGCCCCTTCCCCGAGCTGTTTGGGGCTTTGAGTACTTATGCGTTGCAATCGACAAGTTCACAAAGTGGCGGAAGTGGACGAAGTGAGGAAGGTGACAACCGCGATCGTGATCAAGTTCTTGGTCGATTGTTTGCCGTTTGAATCCCTAACAGGATCATCACCGACAACGGCACACAATTCACAAGCCGCACCTTCATGCAAGACGTCCAAGACCTTGGCGCCAAGATGCCGCTTTCGCTTCGCTGCTCATCCGAGAAGCAACGGTAAAGCGGAGAGGGCAAATGCTTTGAAGTGCTGCGGGCTCAAGACCAGAACTTTCGACAGGCTGCACAAGTGCGGAAGAAACTGGATTGAGGAGCTACCGGTGGTTCTTTGGTCGATCAGGACGACGCCAAATCGAGCCACTGGCCAGACACCTTTCGCTCTAGTCTATGGAGCAGAGGCAGTTCTCCCCACGGAACTCGTATACGGATCGCCTCGGGTGCTCGCTTATGATGAGTTTGAGCAAGAGCAGCTGCGACAAGATGACGCGCTGCTCCTTGAGGAAGATCGTCTTCAGGCTGATGTACGAGCTGCTCGGTACCAGCAAGCTTTGCGCCGCTACCATAGCCGCAAAGTCAATGCCAGAAGTCTCGAGGAAGGTGACCTTGTTCTTCGGCGCGTTCAGTCCGCCAAGAATTCCAACAAGATGATGCCGAAGTGGGAAGGCCCTTATCGGGTAATACGAGTCACCAGGCCTGGCGCTGTCATGCTTTGAGACCAAGATGGCATTCGGTGAGCAACTCACGGAATATTGAGCATCTTCGTAAGTTTTACCCGTGAGGGCGCGGTTGCCGGAACCTGTTCCGACAACCACCTTTTGTACAAGTCTTGCCGCGATGCATGTAATCCTTTGTACAAAGCGAGGCGCCAGACCCGTGCATCGATAAAGCTAAGCGTAGCTTCGCACACCTTGTCGATTTCATGCTTTTTCACTTCTATTTTGCATGCATTATCGACACTTTGTGCAGCACCTACCCCTGGTAAGTAATAATGAGCCACAAGGCTCCATATCTTTATTTTCTCTTCTTTCTCTTTCCCAAAGAAAGGAAGGTTCCCTCGCACACAAGTTTGCCGGGGGGGAAAGGAGAAGATAATGGTGTGGACCAAGCGTCGCTCAAGGAAATCTAGCCTTCTTAGGGAAGCAAGCGACGTAAAAGCTAAGTTGACCAAAGTTTGAGCAATCAGTTTTAAAAATTTTAAGTTATCTTCCTTGAACGACCGAACTTTGTATGGAAAACCTGTGCACAGAGGAACCAACTCGTAGCTAGTTGCGCCCTTACTTTGTTTCGAGTCCGCTCAACAACTTAAGTGAGCTGCGACTAGTTGCGACAAGGTTACTTGTCGGAAGCGGCACCGCCAGCAGGCTGCTGACGTTCCGCACTCAGCGCTCGCGGCTCAGGTGCCCGCGCCGACAAGTTCCCTAAAAGCGTAAGGCAAAAACATACAAAGGAAGGAATCAAGTAAAGGAAATAACGTAGCGATTGATATCCAAAATAAAGTTATATTACAAGATAGCTTGCCGCGGCTCTAATAGATTGTTCCTGTGACATGACCAGCAGCGGCAAGGGAAAGAGAAAACGGGCGGCCTAATCTACGCGATCGCCCTCAACCCTCTTGATTCCGCTCACCCTGTCCACAATGGGTGCGACAAGGGTCTTGAGCGCCTCCACATCAGCATTCGGCGGCAGGGACTTGAGGACGTTGGTGAAGTTGAGGCCCGGGTTGCGGAAGGCCACCTTCATCAGCACCTTCTGGAGGGCTCCCGCGCAGATCTGGCGTGACTCCTCGCCAGCTGTTTTGGGACTTCTTCCGGAGTCGGCTGGAGGCCCGTCACCACGCCCTTGAAGAATAAGTTAAGCTTGGCGCTGGGTTGGAGGTGCTCGTCGGAGGAGTATCCAAGATCCACCATCCCCAGCTCCATCAGCTCGCTGTGGATGGCGGCAACAGTATCCACGAGACCTTCGGTCCAGTGCTCCACACTCTCCCTCAAGGCACCCTGGGCAGGAACAGCATTCGCTAGCAGCTCCTCGTCGACCTTGATCTTCTCCTTCAAGGCCACCTCCCGCTCCTTGGCGCCGTCCAGCGTCTGAGTCAAAGTAGTTAGCTTCAACTCAAGATCTGCATTGGAGTCCCTGGCGGCGCTGAGCTCTTTGCTCCTCTCGGCGAGGCAGCCTGCAGCTCGCCAAGAGTGTAGGCGTCCTTCTCGCGCTCGTGCTTGAGTGCGGCAAGCTCCTCGCCGCTCTTCTTGAGGCTGGCCTCCAACTGCGTTACCTTCGTCTCCAGCTCCTTCTTGGCGGCCTCGGCAGCCGCGGCGGCATCCCTTGCCTCCTTGAGAGCCCCGCCAAATGTTTCCTCGCGCATGGCGAGATCCTCCTCGTGGCTGTCCAGATTGACCTTCCGCTGCACCAGCTCGCCTTCCTGCGCAGATAGCTTCTCGGCGGCAAAGCATTGTTCCTCCTCGGCTGCAGCCTTCTCGAGGATGAAGGCCTTGCGCTCCTCGGCGAAGTTGCTCCCGCTCCTCCGCCAAGGACCGGAGAGCTTCCTGGTTGCGGCCCGAAGCTCCTCCGGCGCTTCTCGATGTCTGCTCCGCCTTCACGACAAGCGCCTCCGGGATGCCGATTTGGCTTGTCGGTATGGTAGAGCGACAGCGATTTCGCAGCAACTGCTCCTCCTCGGGCTCGCCGCTGCTGCTGCTTAGCGTCAACTAGCGTCGGCCAATGAGGCGTAGCAGCTCTTCATCGAAGGTTTCTCCTTCGGCCGGCGCTCTGGAACTCGACTCCCATGGGATCTTGATGAAGACGCCGTCGCCGGCCTTCAAGTAGGCGCCGGGCTGGGGCTCTTCGGAGCCTGGCGCTGCAGCATCGGCGGAGGGATCGGTGGTCGGTGTAGCGCCTGGCGCTCCTGCTGACCTCGAAGTGCGTCGGTCGATCGCCAGACCCTCGCCCGGCTTCGTGGCGGCAGCCGGTGGCCTCTTCGCCGGCAGGCTCGTCAGGGCCGGCTTCTTCTTCCACGGCGGCGGCTTCGTCAGTGTTGCCGCGCACGTCCTCCTCGCCGGCGACCTCGGTCTCCATCGGCTCTGTGGCGGACGGATGAAGAAAGTCAAGCAAATATTCAAAGACAAAATCAGAAGAAGAAAAACACAAGGGAAGTACTCAGGCGAGAAGGTTACCGGCGCCGGGGGCTGCGGTCATGTTCTCCGCCGCTAAGGGATCGCTGGTGCCGTCCCTTGCCGGAGAGCTACCCCTTGCCGGAGAAGGCTCCCTTGCCGGAGAAGGCTCCCTTGCCGGGGAATCCATCCTTGGCGGCGTAGTCGAAGCAGAAGGAGGCTGCTCTGCTCCTACACGAGTCAACAGTCAGATATCAGCAAAGGGAAAAGCACCCACGCGCGCCGAACAGCAAGAAGTAGACCATATACTTACGGCTTTGGGGGCTCTTGTTGAAACTGCTTTGAAGAGAGTTGCCTCGTCCGGCAAGGTTGTCTCAGACGCGCCTCCTGCCGTCGCGATAGGTTAAATCCTCGACGACAATCACCGGGGTCTTGGCTCTCTTCAACATCCTCTGGGCCAGCGTCCTGAAAAGGAATGGACTCAGAGTAAAGCAGATCAGATACAAGACAAGGCAACAAATTGAAGAATTACAAGTACAACAAGGAATCTTACTCTTCCTCTTCTTCATTGAGCTGGCGCGGAGAGGTGGTGCAGCCCGCCTCCAAAGACGACGAGAGGCGGAGGAGTGGGCTCCCTTGGGCGCTTGGCGGGAGGCGGGACCGGTGGCCTGTGAGGGCCCGCTCCGATTACCCACTTGGCGGCGTGAGGAGCTCCAGCGGCAGCAGTGCTTGCAGCGGTGGGCGCGTCCAGCGGTGCTGCGGCTGTTGGCCCGTCTGCCGCCCAGCTGCCTCTCGGCCTTGCGAAGACGCCTTCTTGGTGGAGCCGGTGGCTCACTTCATGGCAAGCTACTTGGAGGTGGGAGGATGCACCCTCGGCGGGCTCGCTCGACTCGGCCTCAGGCTCGGCAAGCTCTTCCTCGCCGACGAACTCCTTTCGCTCGACAAGACTTGCCGCCTCGGCTGCCTCCGCCTCCTCCACAGTAAAGCCAAACTCACCCACGGCAGCGGTTGCTGCCGCCTCTTCTTTGGTGGCGTCGCGCTGCATCTAAATGCGTCGATAGTGTCATGGGTGAGGCCCCTCTGCCGTCCGGGGCGGACTGGCATCTCTACCAGATTGTCGAAGAACCGCCACACCACGTCATCTGCGGCTCTTGCCAAGTGGGGACAATTCCGTGGGAGTCACGCAACAGCATCATTACGCGGATGCGGTCAAGCGACGAAGTTGTTGCACTGTGAACGACGCCCCTCGGCAACCTAAACATCTCCGGATGATCAGGATCAGGCTTGAACAGCTCTAAGAGCATTGCGTCAAGCTCCAAGGCAGTGAAGTTGAAGTTGAGGCCTGGGCGCAGCCTCATGATGTCTGCTGCGTTCTGAAAGTCCAGGCAGGTCTCCTTCTCTCCTGCAAAGAAGCGTCTGGCGGCGAAGAAAGTCCGCGCCAAGCGTGCCTCTGATGAGTCCGGCAAGTCCGAGGCGGAGGATTGAATGCTGCGATCTTGACCTAGCGTCCTCGGGGCCAGATTGCTCCAATCATTGCAGCGTACCACTTTGGGGTTTGGCGTTGGGCGGTAAAAGGCTGCGGATTCTCCTCAACAATCCGGCACCAATCTGCCCTCCACTCCTCCCATTTGCTACGGAGCTCTCCCTCTAGATAGGCCTCCTTCTTGCCGACCACAGAGACCCAAGCAATTCCTCCGGCAAGGGCTCTCCTCTCGGCTCGGGGTAAAAAGAAGTAGCGGAAAAAGAGCTACATTTGGGTGGACTCCGATAAAGTTTTTAGAGATGTGCGAAAACTGCCATGGTCGAACGGCGTTGGGGGTGAAATCAAGGCGGCGGAACCCGTAGGTGTTCATAATGTCGCATAAAGAACTTCGAAGAAGGCGGCAGAGCCCGCAGATAGAAAAGCGCGAAGAAGGGATACCCGGGGCGATTCTGCGCAGCGGGGGAGTAACCGTTCAGCGGATCTTGTAGCGTCTCCGTCGACGAGAAGAGGTAGTAGTTCTCCTCGGCTCTCGCGGCGAGCTGAGGGGGAAGACAACCCGCTCCTTCCGGCGCCGCAAAGTCAGCGCCTCGGCCGACTTCACGGTCTTCCCTTGTCGACTTCGGGCCCATGGCGGAAGCGGTGGAGGAGATCGGCGGCGTTGAGTGTGCTGGTGGCGATGAAGCGGGCGCTGCTCTCTTTCAGCCTTGAGAAGAAGGGGGAGCAGCGGTGGTTTTCCGATGGGACAAGAATCGGCAAGGTAGGCGACGGGCCCTGCTTCCCCTGCTTATAAAGAGGGAGGCGGACGTTCGATTTTCGAATAAAGAAACCCCACGATCTCGCCCACGTTCTCTCGCACGACGCCACGTTCGATGCGTGCCGTTAAATGGGGGGCGTGGAGTCCGGGGTGAGTTATGGTGTGACCCGGGCCGCGTGTGCCGATGCCTGTTTTGGGCCAGGCCCAACAGCGCTTCGGCACTGCAGGTGGCCCAGCAGGGGGCTCTGTCGGTGTACTAGAGTAGGGGTACCCTAGTATCCCGAACTTGTGCAGGCAGTTGCAGCCCTCCGCGGCAAGGCTTACCGGGTGACCACCAAGATCCTCCGTGGTTCCTTTGGATCCATTCAAGAACAAAGTATTCAAGCCAGGGAGACAAGACCCCGGCAAGAGGAGCTTGCCGGGAAGGCCACACCAGGCACTTACGAGACAAGGCCCCGGCAAGAGGAGCTTGCCGGGAAGGCCCGGTGAGCGACAAGCTTCCGGGCGCGACAAGATAACAACCGCGGCAAGGCGCTTGCCGCGGCAGACCATCTCTCTGTACCTACGCTCCAGCACATCCGCTAACGTGTCGCCTACAGGGCCTTTCGGTAGCGCGTGGCGAGAGGCTGTGCAGCCGGTGATGCGAGGTGGCAAGCAATCGACAAGTTTGCCATCGTGGCGAACGATGGCGCCCGACGGTCCCTGTTTGCCTTTATTAGGGCGACTAGACGGGCATTTAATGCCTTTGTCCCCGCCGTCGAGGTTAGGTATATTACAACATACCTTTGTACAAGTAGGTGTACCAACCACTATTTTTCCACTTGTACCCCCGTCTACATTGCCACCTGTCAGAGCCCCTTTGAGCATATAAAAGGAGGCCCATGCGCAACGTAGAAGGGGTTGGTTGGTCGATCAGTTCCCTCCATGCTCAGTCTCGTTAGCAGCTAAATGCATCTTTGTAGTATTCGAGCGCTCTGAGCAAGAACGCATAATACACCTAGACATGCAGCGGTAGGAGTATTATCTCTCCGGAGAGCTCCGAAGCTGGGTAAACCTCTCGCGTGCTTCGCCTCGATCCGCTCTTCGTGCGACCTCCGCTCCCCGCCGAACCGAAAGGGGCTCGGTCCACCAGTCCCATAGGGCAAGCTGATCTGGCCCACGAACAGGGTGGATCCGGCGCTGCGGAGCCTTCCGGCTCCAACGGTGGGCACCGTTCGACGTGGAGGACAGCGGCGGACGCCTACGGCATGTTGGCGACGCGAGGCGAAGACGGTGGCCGCGGGATCGACGTGGCGACGGCGGCGGGCGCGCTCGGGTCAGAGAGAGGGGAGTGCTCGAGGGGGATCTGAAGGGGAGTGGGAGAGGCGGAGGTGATTGGGGGTAGCTGGGGAGGAGGCCGAGGTGTCGAGGGGGGGCGCGGAGGCCTTATCCTCTCGTGGAGACGTCGACGGCGAGGTGGTTCGGCGGCGACGGGCACGCTCTGCCTCGCCCGGTCGGAGGAACAGGAGGGAGGCGCGCTTCGGGGAGCTGGGCCGGCCAGGCTGGGTGAGGTGGGCCGGCCTGCTGGGATGGGCCGAAGCCCAAGGGGAGCCTGGGGCTCTCCCACCCCTTCTTTCCTTTTCTTTTTTTTTTGTTTTTCTTTTTCCAGCAGCTTTTGCCTTTTCTTTTTGCCACAATTGACTTTGCAAAATTATGCCACCGCCAAAACAATCTCAAAGAATTAAAGTGCACTGCCTCAAAAGGTTGGGTGGCTTTTGGAATAGTTGCCAATTTTATAAATTAAAAAGGGCATTTATTTTATTGCTTAGGTCACTGCTTTAAGTAGCTTAGGCCACTTAAACCTTTTGCAAAAATGTTGGTTCACCACCAATATTAGTTGTGGATTATTTGGCACATGATGAACATTTTAGTTTTCATGTTTGAGCATTTTGAATTTCACACATAAGTTGAATTTGAATTCAACTGGAATGTGAACGAGCATGAGACAATAATGATCAGGAACATGTTTAGCAAAACAATTAACTTAACCCCAGGGGTTACTGTAGCATCATTACACCAGGGTGTTACAACTCTCCTCCTCTAAAAGAAATTCTCGTCCCGAGAATTAAGAGGTAGAAGGGAATAGGTCGGGGTATTCAAAGACGGAGGTTATCCTCGCGTTCCCAAGTGGCTTCATCCTTAGAATGATTTGACCATTGCACCTTGAGGAACTTGGTAACCTTACGGCGTGTTCGACGTCAGCTTCTTCAAGAAGGCAGATCGGATGCTCCTTGTATGTGAGATCATCTTGAATTTCAATCAATTCGGATCCACTTCACGTTCCGGATCCTTGAAGCATCGACGAAGTTGCGACACGTGGAAGACGTCATGAACATGAGAGAACTGAGGTGGCAACTCAAGTTGATAAGCCACCAGCCCATGACGGGCCAGAATGCGGAAAGGACCAATGTAGTGCGGAGCTAGCTTGCCCTTGACTCCGAACCGATGAGTGCCTCTCAAAGGAGTGACACGCAGATAAGCTTGTTCACCAGGTTGATAAGTTGAACCCCAGTGTTTCCGGTCATAGTTGCTCTTCTGGCGGGACTGGGCCGCCTTGAGATTATCCCGGACAATGCGAACCTGCTCTTCAGCTTGTTGAATAATGTCTGGACCAATGAGTGCCCGTTCCCCAGTTTCTTACCAATTCAGAGGGGTTCGGCACTTATGTCCATTGAGCACTTCGAAGGGTGCCATCTTCAAGCTGGCTTGATAGCTGTTGTTATAAGAGAACTCTGCATAAGGGAGAGATTCTTCCCACTTCTTGCCAAAAGAAATAACACAAGCTCGAAGCATGTCTTCAAGAATTTGGTTGACTCGCTCGACTTGGCCTTGGGATTGGGGATGATAAGCAGTGCTCCAGGTAATGTGAGTTCCCATTGCCTCTTGGAAACTATCCCAGAACTTAGAAGTGAAAATCGCCACGGTGCGAATCGATCTCCTTGAATGCCATGGAGTGACACAATGCAGGAGATATACAAGTTTGCTAATTGACTAGCGATGATTGTCTCCTTGGTGGCAGAAAGTGAGCAACTTTTGAGAATTGGTCGATGACAACGAAGATAGCATCGTTACCTTTACGAGACTTGGGAAGGCTGTGACGAAATCCATTTGGATCTCATCCCACTTCCATTCGTGAATCGGAAGCGGTTGTAGAAGTCGGCCGGTTTACGATGTTCTGCTTTGTGACGCGACGGCAAGCGTCACATTCTTCAATATATCGAGCAATGTCTTGCTTCATATTAGACCACCAGTACTTCTGACGGATGTCTAGATACATCTTGGTACTTCCCGAATGAATAGAGAGAGGGGTGTCATGCGCTTCTTTCATCACCTTCTCTGTCATAAGCTCGAACCGGGGTACTACAATGCGATCTCTGAAGTATAAGGTTCCATCTTCACCAAGTGAGAAATCTCTGGATTTATCTAAGGCAAGATCCTTTTTCATTAAATCCACGTGAGCATCTTTGGCTTGAGCAGACTTAATTGCTTTCAGCAGAGTTGGTTCGATACAAGGTTATTGAGAGAACCTGTGGAACTAGTTGAGCGTTCAGCTTGCATAGCTCTTCATAAAGGCGGGGTTGAGCTTTGTAGACCATGTGATTGCTGCAATATGACTTGCGGCTCGGGCATCGACCATTACATTAGCCTTACCGGGGTATAAGATATACCGCATGATTGTAGTCCGCAATAGCTTCCATCCACCGGCTGGCGGCGGAGGTTCAGATCTGGTTGACTAAACAGGTACTTCAGACTCGATGATCGGTGAAGATCTCATAGCGATTACCGAGAAGATCTTGTCGCAATAGTTTCAGTGCAAAGATAACCGCTGCAAGCTCAAGGTCATGAACCGGGTAGTTTTCCTCGTGAGGACGCACTTGACGGGAAGCATAAGCAATCACCCAGCGCTCTTGCATTAGAACACAACCTAATCCTTGACGTGAAGCGTCACAATAGATGACGAAGTCCTTGCGAGAATCAGGAGGAGCAAGCACTGGGGCAGAAGTCAGCTTGCCCTTGAGTGCCTGGAAACTTTCACGACATTTGTGCGTCGATCGAACTTAACGCCTTTGTGAAGCAGATTAGTCGATTGGCTTGGCGATCTTGGAGAAATTCTCAACAAAGCAGCGACAATAGCTGGCTAGTCCGAGAAAGCTTCGACTTGCTTGACAGTCTTAGGAGGGTCGATCAAGAATAGCTGAGCAGCTCTGGGTTGACGGCAATACCATCCTTGGAGATGACATGACCAAGGTAGGTGACTTCGGGCAACCAGAATTCACACTTGGAATACTTGGCATAAAGTTGATGCTCTCGAAGCTTCTCCAGAACAAGACGAAGATGTTCAGCATGTTCTTCTTTATTCTTCGAATATACCAGTATATCATCCAGATAGACTACGACGAACTTGTCGAGGTAATCCATGAATATATAGTTCATCAGACGAGAGAATGTAGCTGGAGCATTGGTTAAACCGAATGACATGACGGTGTACTCGTAAGAACCATAACGAGTGATTTAAGGCGGTCTTTGGAATATCCTCTTCACGAACACGGATCTGGTGGTAACCCAACCTCAAGTCGAGTTTAGAGAATATCGATGAACCAGCAAGTTGATCATACAGATCATTGATCCGAGGAAGGGGATATTTGTTCTAAATTGTAGCTTGGTTAATAGGACGATAGTCTTGGACCAAACGGTTCGTACCGTCCTTCTTCTTGACGAAGAGAGAAGGTGCTCCCCAAGCAGAGGAACTTGGACGAATGAAACCCTTGCGAAGAGATTTGTCGATTTCCTCCTTAAGTTCTAGGAGTTCATGAGGTGGCATCTTGTAGGGTCGTTTAGCAATAGGAACGATTATGCGGCTTCAAGTCGATGACGAACTCGACGGCCCGGCGGGGGGTATTCTGGAAGTTCTTACGGAAATACGTCTTGGAAGTCGCGAACGACGGAATCTTTTCAATTCCCTCAAGAGGTGTTGCGTTCAACGCATTCAAAGCATTTAGTGGTGCTTCAGCGTTTTTAACTTGATGTGCATGGTAGGTTACTATCTCATCGGTATTATTTATGATATGTTCGTCTTTGGTGGCACAATCGATAGTAGCGGTATGTGCTTTCAACCATTCCATTCCCAGAATGAGGTCAATGTTGGAAGACTCGAATAATGGGAGAAACATGAAATTCCAGCCCTTCAATTTCAGCGGGACGTCGCGACCAATCATGGTAGTTCGACACTGACCGGCAGGGGTGCGTACCACTATCGGAGTGTTCATGGGCTCGCATCGAATGTCGTGTGCGTATGCAAAATTTTCTGACATGAATGAATGCGAGGCTCACGAATCGAATAAAAGCGAAGCGGTCTTGAATTAACGAGAAGAGTACCCATCACGGTGGCAGGTTGATCTTGAGCTTCATTCAGATCAACATGATTAGCGACCATGACCATAAGGTGCGGCATTATTGTTATGGGGCTGATTGTTACGACGATTGAAGGCGAGCGGTGATCCTGATTCTGAGGGCATTTCCTGGAGCGGTGACCTGGAAGGCCACACTTGAAGCATAGACCATCATTGGGATCGGGAGCAGGAGCTTGGGATGGTACAGCCCGAAGGGGCTGCCTCTGCGGTGGAGGAGGCAGGCGAGGTGCAACATAGGACTGTCTTGGTGCAGGTGCAGTTGGATGATACATGCTGTGGGGAATCCATATCCGACGATTCTGCGCTCACGGGCCCGAAGATGAGCCAACGTCGCGACTACGCCTAAGGGATCCCTGGTGTTCCTGAAGACCAGTCTCAACCTGAATAGCCTTGTTCACGAAGGTGGCAAAGTCGGCAAAGTCATGAACGAGCAATGCTAGCTTGATATCAGGGTGAAGTCCATCACGAAACTTCTCTTTCTTACGAGCATCAGTTGCAATGTCTTCTTCAGCATAACGTGACAAGTCCAGAAATTCCCGTTGATACGCATCTACAGACTTGTTGCCTTGGGTGAGGTTGCGGAACTCTCGCTTCTTCCTATCCGTGGTTCCCTGAGGAAGGAAACGGGCACGGAAGGCAGCTTGGAAATCCGGCCAAGTAATGACCGTTCCAGCAGGTAGGGTACGCCTGTGGCTGTCCCACCACTGAGCAGCAGGACCCTTGAGGAAGAAGGATGCGAAGGTGACATAGCTGGCGAGGCAACACTAGCAGACTCCATTTCATATGTGATGTCGCTGGAGCCGATCATCAACATCAAGGGGTTGGGTTGAGCTGCGGTAAATAGTCGGGTTGAGGCGCATGAAGTCCTGCAGAGTTACTGGGGTTGGCTGTTGATTCATGTTCGGATGAGGAAACTGAGCCATCATTCCTTCCATGAACTGGTGGTTAAGCTCAAATTGTTGCATCATTCTAGCAAAGAATTCAAGCGGTGGTGGATCATTGGCACCACGTCCACGACCAGCGGGTCTAACCATCCTGCTAACATGTAACAGGGGGTAGTTCAGCATTGAGCATTTCCAAAGACAAGGATCATTCATGATGAAACATGCATAAGGAAAGATGTACGATGGATTCCACTTCGTAGTCAACACGACAGGTGTGTGTACTATTCAAGAGGCTATTCAAAGGAATAACTATGGCTTTATCCAACTTCGGGTGAATGTGGTCACGGGATCCTAATGTTAGTAAATTCGTTTAACCCGAGTAGAAGAGAGTTCAGAGTCCCAGAGTATAGACGAGGAGTAAAAGATGCTAATACCACCCAATGGCGACGTGGGACCGTAAGCCACACAACCAATGTTAGTAAAAGTTTTTCGGTGACTAGACTCAACTTCGGCCAAGGAGTTGGAAAGGGGGCTACCTACAGGCAGTCGGCTCTGATACCAACTTGTGACGCCCTCGATTCAATCGTACACTAATCATGCATAAGCGTTAATGCGATCAAGATCAAGGACTCACGGGAAGATATCACAACACAACTCTAGACACAAATTAAAATAATACAAGCTTTATATTACAAGCCAGGGGCCTTGAGGGCTCGAACACATAAGCTCGAATACACAAGAGTCAGCGGGAGCAACAATATCTGAGTACAAACATAAGTTAGACAAGTTTGCCTTAACAAGGCTAGCACAAAAGCATCTACGATCGAAAAGGCAAGGCCTCCTTCCTGGGAGCCTCCTAACTACTCCTGGTCATCGTCGGTCTCCACGTAGTAGTAGGCATCGGCGGTGGCATCCGCTCTGGGCTTCGATATCTGGTTGCATCAACCGGAAAGAAAAAGAAAGGGGGAAAAGGGGGAGCAAGGCAACCGTGAGTACTCATCCAAAGTACTCGCAAGCAAGGATCTACACTACATATGCAACATTATCAAAGGAAGGCTGTATATGTGGACTGGGCTGCAGAAATGCCAGAATAGAGAGAAGGCCTAGTCCTATCGAAGACTAGCATCTTCTGGAAACCACCATCTTGCAGCAAATAGGAGGGAATAGAGTAGCACAAAGTAAGGTAGAAGTAGTGTTATCAACCTCGTAGGAGATCCTTTCTCGACTCCTCGCGAAAGAAATCCCGAGCCATACTATCCGATTATCATCACAATCCAATTCTCATCGCAATCCATTGCTCATATCCATGTCTCATCTCAAGTATCCAGTTCTAGTTGTATCGATCGGGATACAACTCCAAGTGTCCGTTATCAGAGGACAGGCTATCGATAGATGTTTTCTTCCCTGCAGGGGTAAACCAACTTACCCACCACGCTCGCTTAACTCCGGCCGGACACACTTTCTAGGGTCATGCCCGGCCTCGGCCAAACAATACGCCGCAACCCGACCTAGGCTTAATAGAGAGGCCAAAGACGCCGGACTAAACCTATGCCCCTCAGGGGTCATGGGCCATCTCCCGGGAAATCCTGCATGTTGCGTGGGCGTCCGGTGAGAAGACCTAGCTACATACTTAAACAAGGCAGGCGATTACGCAGTCCAACCAGGCGCGCCATTCGGGCCGACGCGTCTATTAAGCTTCGGTGATGTATCTGACGCAGAACGCCCATACTATGCCCACGTGATGGTTAGTGCTATCGGACCAGAGGCCCCTCGGATCAAATATCCAAATCGTAGTGGATTAGGAACGCGGTAACAAGCGAGAGACTCACGAAGATGTGACCCCGTTGCCCCGTCTCGAGGACTTGCGGCAAGGGCTAGGAATGCCTGGCCACGCCTCGTAATTATCTCGCGGGCACCCTCCAGGTCAACCCGACTCCACATCACTCGCAATTAAGCTCGCACGGGTACCCCTCAGGGTCGACCCGTCTTTAGTAACATGGCTCAGTGTAAAGTCATAGTAACCATAGTAACTGTGTGTCTAAACATGAAGGGAAAGCCCGAGGAATCACCCCCGGTGAATTCCACTCGATGTAGTCATCAAGGTGAACATAAGAGGATTCACCCTCGAGGTCCACACTTGAGGGGTTGCACCTGACAGTCGTATCGAAGTGGTTAAAAGAGGAAATCACCCTCGATGACCACCCGAATAACTATACTCTGAGGTTAATATCGGAAGTCTTTAGAGGTTTCACCCTCGGTACTCGATAGTAACCCAAAGAGTGTCGAGCAACTAAGGGGAAGTGATGTGCGTGTCGGGGCCTGGTCTTCGATCCGTTGATCGGGTCTTCGATTATCCGGTAGGCGATCGGGACAAGGCGGTGGTCAGCGATGGATCACTATCCAACCTATACTAAGCAGTTTAGGATAAGCGGTAAGGTACAACAAGAGGTACAAAAGCAGGCTATGCATCGAATAGGTGCAAACAATAACTTGATAGCAAAATCTAATGCAAGCATGAGAGAATGGAATGGGCGATATCGGGATGATCAAAGGGGGCTTGCACGGTTGCTCGGCAAGGAGGAGTCGTCGGTGGCGTAGTCGATCACCGGGGCATCAAAGACCTCGGGGTCTACCGGAGAGAAGAGGGGAAGAAACAGTAAATACATAGCAAACAGAGGTAACACTAAGCATGACATGACGATACGTGGCGCTTAGGCGTGCTCTAACGCGGTACTACACGCTATGCATTTAAGGGGGGAAACATCCGAGGGTGAATTCCGGCGTTAGGTGGATTCCGGACAAGGAAAAGAGGGGGAAAGTTCCATGTTCAGCATGCTAGGGGCATGTGACAGATGAACGGACCATGTATTCGGATTCGTTGGATATTTCTGAGCAACTTTCATATAGAAAACATTTTCATCCGAGTTACGGTTTATTTTCTATGAATTTTTAAAGTTTAAACAATATTCTGGAATTATTTTAAAAAACAGAAAAGGAATATGACATCATCATGACGTCATAGAGAAGTCAACGATCGTGAGGCGGTGACCAGGTCAAACTTGGCATGTGGGTCCGTGGAACCCACATGTCGACCTCTGATAGTCTAATAGTGTAATAAACTAACTAATCTAGGTTAATTAGCTCTGGACCCCACATCATAGACTAATTAGCTAAACTAATTAGTTTTAATTATTAAAACAATTTAGTTAGAAAAAGCGGCGGGGCCCGGCGTGTCGAGTGGTGAGGGCCTGCCTTGATCGGCCTGATTGACCTCGGTGTTGGCCAGCCGAGCCCCAGGACCAGGTAGTGACCACAGGGGTGGCCCGGTCGGCCCACGTCGGCCTATGGCCTTGGCGTCTAGCCGCCGGTGGCAAAACCACGGCGGAAGCATGGCAGTGAGGGGGTTAGCTACAGGCGTCTCGGGCTCGTGTCCTAGCTCGTTCGAGCAGCGGGACGGCTTGTCGTTCTGCAGTGGTGGCCCAGGTGGGGAGTGGCCGAGTGCGTCGGTGGTGAGGCAAGGCGGCGGAGATGAGGGTGGTCGGGCTAGCGGCTAGGGGGCGCAGGGAGGCACGTGCTCGAGCTCGTTGGGCTCTGGGAGCTCAGGAGTTCAACGGTGGCCTCAGTGGCGGCGGCGTCGACCACAAAGACGGCCACGATCTCGTCGGCGGCGGCGAGTGGCACGCAGGCGGCGGCGACTAGCTTCTGGCGCAGGGAAAAGAGCACGGGAGAGAGGGAGAGGGAGGCAGAGCTCACTTTGGGCGCTGAGGTGTGCAAACGTGGGCTCGGGGAGGCTCGGCGGAGCGAATCGACGGGCGGCGAGCTCGGGCGTCCCGAGGAGGAAGGCAGGGTGGATCCGGCGCTGAGCCTTCCGGCTCCGACGGTGGGCACCGTTCGACGTGGAGGACGACGGCGGACGCCTACGGCATGTTGGCGACGCGAGGCGAAGACGGTGGCCGCGGGATCGACGCGGCGACGGCGACGGGCGCGCTCGGGTCAGAGAGAGGGGAGTGCTCGAGGGGGATCTGAAGGGGAGTGGGAGAGGCGGAGGTGAGTGGGGGTAGCTGGGGAGGAGGCCGAGTCGTCGAGGGGGGCGCGGAGGCCTTATCCTCTCGTGGAGGCGTTGACGGCGAGGTGGTTCGGCGGCGACGGGCGCGCTCTGCCTCGCCCGATCGGAGGAACAAGAGGGAGGCGCGGGAGGCTGGGCCGGCCAGTGGGTGAGGTGGCCCGGCTGCTTTGGGATGGGCCAAGCCCAAGGGAGGCCAGGGGCTCTCCCACCCCTTCTTCTTTCCTTTTCTTTTTTTTGTTTTTCTTTTCCAGCAGCTTTTGCATTTTCTTTTTGCCACAATTGACTTTGCAAAATTATGCCACTGGCCAAAACAATCTCAAAGAATTAAAGTGCACTGCCTCAAAAAGGTTGGGAGGCTTTTGGAATAGTTGCCAATTTTATAAATTACAAAGGGCATTTAATTTATTGCTTAGGTCACTGCTTTAAGTAGCTTAAGCCACTTAAACCTTTTGCAAAAATGTTGGTTCACCACCAATATTAGTTGTGGATTATTTGGCACATGATGAACATTTTAGTTTTCATGTTTGAGCATTTTGAATTTCACACAGAAGTTGAATTTGAATTCAACTGGAATGTGAAAGAGCATGAGACAATAATGATCAGGAACATGTTTAGCAAAACAATTAACTTAACCCCTGGGGTTACTGTAGCATCATTACACCGGGGGTGTTACAATTATGTTGTAGGTGCTGTTCTAGGACAAAGAGTTGATAAGAAATTAAATGTTATCCATTATGCTAGTAAGACTCTAGACAATGCTCAAAGAAATTATGCCACTACTGAAAAAGAATTCTTAGCAGTTGTATTTGCTTGTGATAAGTTCAGACCTTATATTGTTGATTCTAAAGTAACTATTCACACTGATCATGCTGCTATTAAATACCTTATGGAAAAGAAAGATTCTAAACCTAGACTTATTAGATGGGTTCTCTTGCTACAAGAATTTGATTTGGATATTGTTGATAGACAGGGAGCTGAGAACCCCGTTGCAGACAACTTGTCTAGGTTAGAAAATGTTCTTGATGACCCATTACCTATTGATGACAGCTTTCTTGATGAACAATTAAATTTTATAAGTACTTCTCGTAGTACTCCATGGTATGCTGATTACGCTAATTATATTGTTGCTAAATTTATACCACCTAGTTTCACATACCAGCAAAAGAAAAAGTTTTTCTATGATTTGAGACATTACTTTTGGGATGACCCACATCTTTATAAAGAAGGAGTAGATGGTGTTATTAGACGTTGTGTACCTGAGAATGAACAAGAACATATCCTACGCAAGTGTCATTCTGAAGCTTATGGAGGACACCACGCTGGAGATAGAACTCCACATAAGGTATTGCAATCTGGTTTTTATTGGCCTACTCTCTTCAAGGATGCCCGTAAGTTTGTCTTATCTTGTGATGAATGTCAAAGAATTGGTAATATTAGTAGACATCAAGAAATGCCTATGAATTATTCACTTGTTATTGAACCCTTTGATGTTTGGGGCTTTGATTATATGGGACCTTTTCCTGCCTCTAATGGTTATACACATATTTTAGGTTCTGTTGATTACGTTACTAAGTGGGTAGAAGCTATTCCAACTAGTAGTGCTGATCATAACACTTCTGTTAAAATGCTTAAAGAAGTTATTTTTCCGAGGTTTGGAGTCCCTAGATATTTAATGACTGATGGTGGTTCACACTTTATTCATGGTGCTTTCCGTAAAATGCTTGTTAAGTATGACGTTAATCATAGAATTGCATCTCCTTATCACCCGCAGTTTAGTGGTCAAGTAGAATTGAGTAATAGAGAGCTTAAATTAATTTTGCAAAAGACTGTCAATAGGTCCAGAAATAATTGGTCCAAGACACTTGATGACGCATTATGGGCCTATAGAACTGCATATAAAAATCCTATGGGTATGTCTCCGTATAAAATGGTTTATGGAAAAGCATGTGATACGTCTCCAACGTATCTATAATTGTTGATTGCTCCATTCTATGTTATCTACTGTTTTGGGCAATATTGGGCTTTATTTTCCACTTTTATATTATTTTTGGGACTAACCTATTAACCGGAGGCCCAGCCCAGATTTGTTGTTTTTGCCTATTTCAGTGTTTCGAAGAAAAGGAATATCAAACGGAGTCGAAACGGAACGAAATCAACTGGAGAAGTTATTTTTGGAAGGAAAGCTACCGGATGGACTTGGACCCCACGTCAGGAGCCAAGGGAGGTGCTCACGAGGGTGGGGGGCGCACCCACCCCTAGGCGCGCCCCACCTCGTGGGGCCCCGGCTCCACCGACGTGCTTCCTGCACCCATATATACTCACGTGCCCTAAAACTTCCGTAACGGAGATTAGATCGGGATTTGCGGCGCGCAAGCCTCTGTAGCCACCAAAAGTCAATCGGGACCTGTTAAGACCCTGCCGGAGGGGGAACCCTCACCGTGGCCATCTTCATCATCCCGGCGCTCTCCATGACGAGGAGGGAGTAGTTCACCCTCGGGGCTGAGAGTATGTACCAACAGCTATGTGTTTGATCTCTCTCTCTCTCTCGTGTTCTTGATTTGGCACGATCTTGATGTATCGCGAGCTTTGCTATTATAGTTGGATCTTATGTTTCTTCTCCCCCTCTACTCTCTTGTAATGGATTGAGTTTTCCCTTTGAAGTAATCTTATCGGATTGAGTCTTTAAAGATTTGAGAACACTTGATGTATGTCTTGCGTGGGATACCCGTGGTGACAATGGGGTATTCTATTGATTCACTTGATGTATGTTTTGGTGATCAACTTGCGGGTTCCATGACCTTGGGAATCTATGCATAGGGGTTGGCACACGTTTTCGTCGTGATTCTCCGGTAGTAACTTTGGGCACTCTTTGAGGTTCTATGTGTTGGTTTGAATAGATGAATTGAGATTGTGTGATGCATATCATATAATCATACCCACGGATACTTGAGGTGACATTGGAGTATCTAGGTGACATTAGGGTTTTGGTTGATTTGTGTCTTAAGGTGTTATTCTAGTACGAACTCTAGGGTTGTTTGTGACACTTATAGGAATAGCCCAACGGATTGATTGGAAAGAATAACTTTGAGGTGGTTTACGTACCCTACCATAATCTCTTCGTTCGTTCTCCACTATTAGTGACTTTGGAGTGACTCTTTGTTGCATGTTGAGGGATAGTTATGTGATCCAATTATGTTATTATTGTTGAGAGAACTTGCACTAGTGAAAGTATGAACCCTAGGCCTTGTTTCCTATCATTGCAATACCGTTTACGCTCACTTTTACCGCTTGTTACCTTGCTGTTTTTATATTTTGAGTTTACAAAACCTATATCTACCATCCATATTGCACTTGTATCACCATCTCTTCGCGAACTAGTGCACCTATACAATTTACCATTGTATTGGGTGTGTTGGGGACACAAGAGACTCTTTGTTATTTGGTTGCAGGGTTGCTTGAGAGAGACCATCTTCATCCCACGCCTCCCTACGGATTGATAAACCTTAGGTCATCCACTTGAGGGAAATTTGCTACTGTCCTACAAACCTCTGCACTTGGAGGCCCAACAACGTCTACAAGAAGAAGGTTGTGTAGTAGACATCAAGCTCTTTTCTGGCGCCGTTGCCGGGGAGGTTAGGTAAGTGAAGGTTGTCTTTAGATCTTGCAATCGAATCTTTTTGTTTCTTGTTTTAGCACTATTCTAGTTTATAAAAGAAAACTACAAAAAAAATGGAATTGAGTTTGTCTCATGTGCTTCATCTTTTTAATATCTTTCATGAGAATGATGGAAAGGAAAATTGTGCCAAAGTGTTAGAAGAAGAATTACATAGAATGCTTGGCATAAAATATGTGAATGATGAGCATGATTGCAATGTTGTTAGTATGAATTCCTTGAATGTCCATGATGCTAATGATATGCAAAGCCACAAGCTTGGGGAAGCTATGTTTGATGAAGATGATATTTTTTGTCCCCCAAGCTTTGATGGGCAAATTTACTATGATGAAAGCATGCCTCCTATCTATGATGATTATTGTGATGACATGTATGCTTTAAAGAATAATGATAACCATGAAACTTGTCATCTTGATCTTAATTCTCAATTATATTATAGTTATTTTGTTGAGTTTGCTCCCACTACTATTCATGAGAATAAATTTGCTTATGTGGAGAGTAGAAAAAAATTCTATGTTTGTAGATCATGAAAAGAATGCTTTAGGTGCTGGTTATATTGTTGAATTCATTCATGGTGCTACTGAAAATTATTATGAGGGAGGAACATATGCTTGTAGGAATTGCAATAATATCAAGTTTCCTCTCTATGTGCTTAAAGTTTTGAAGTTATGCTTGTTTTACCTTCCTATGCAAGTTGATTATTGTTCTCATAAGTTCTTTGCTTACAAAATCCCTATGCATAGGAAGTGGGTTAGACTTAAATGTTCTAGTCATATTCTTCATTATGCTCTCTTTATATTTCAATTCCTATCTTTTATACGAGCATCATTGAAATCATCGTGCCTAGCTAGGGGCACTAAACGTTAGCGCTTGTTGGGAGGCAACCCAATTTTATTTTAGTTTCTTGCTTTTTGGTTCTGTTAATTAATAGGTAATCCATCTAGCTTCTGTTTAGATGTGGTTTTGTGTTTTAATTAGTGTTTGTGCCAAGTAGAACCTTTGGGAAGACTTGGGTGAAGTCTTTATGATCATGCTGTAAAAAACAGAAACTTTAGCGCTCACGAGATTAGCTAGAACTTTTTACTGGAGAGTGCTATTTAGTTGATTCATTTTTAAGATTATTACTAGACAAATTCCTCAGGTCCACCAATTTATTTTAGAATTTTTGGAGTTCCAGAAGTTTGCGTTAGTTACAGATTACTACAGACTGTTCTGTTTTTGACAGATTCTGTTTTTCGTGTGTTTTTTGCTTATTTTGATGAATCTATGGCTAGTAAAATAGTTTATAAACCATAGAGAAGTTGGAATACAGTGGGCTTAACACCAATATAAATAAATAATGAGTTCATTACAGTACCTTGAAGTGGTGTTTTGTTTTCTTTCGCTAACGGAGCTCACGAGTTTTCTGTTAAGTTTTGTGTTGTGAAGTTCTCAAGTTTTGGGTAAGATTCGATGGACTATGGAATAAGGAGTAGCAAGAGTCTAAGCTTGGGGATGCCCAAGTCACCCCAAGGTAATATTCAAGGATAACCAAGCGTCTAAGCTTGGGGATGCCCCAGATGGCATCCCCTCTTTCGTCTTCATTCATCGGTAACTTTACTTGGAGCTATATTTTTATTCACCACATGATATGTGTTTTGCTTGGAGCGTCATTTTATTTTCTTTTTCTTTGCTTGCTGTTTGAATAAAGTACCAAGATCTGAAATTCTTAAATGTGGGAGAGTCTTCACATAGTTGCATAATTATCCGACTACTCACTGATCTTCACTTATATCTTTCGGAGTAGTTTGTTGTTTGCTCTAGTGCTTCACTTATATCTTTTAGAGCACGTTGGTGGTTTTATTTTGAAGAAATAGATGAACTCTCATGCTTCACTTAGATTATTTTGAGAGTCTTAAATAGCATGGTAATTTGCTTAAAATCCTACTATGCTAAGCATACAAGATTTGTAAGAATTCTTATGAGTGTGTTGAATACTAAGAAAAGTTTGATGCTTGATAATTGTTTTGAGATATGGAGGTGATAATATCAAAGTCGTGCTAGTTGAGTAGTTGTGAATTTGAGAAATGCTTGAGTTGAAGTTTGCAAGTCCCATAGCATGCACGTATGGTAAACGTTATGTAACAAATTTGAAACATGAGGTGTTATTTGATTGTCCTCCTTATGAGTGGCGGTCGGGGACGAGCGATGGTCTTTTCCTACCAATCTATCCCCCTAGGAGCATGCGCATAGTGCTTTGGTTTTTGATGGCTTGTAGATTTTTGCACTAAGTATATGAGTTCTTTATGACTAATGTTGAGTCCATGGATTATACGCACTCTCACCCTTCCATCATTGCTAGCCTCTTCGGTACCGTGCATTGCCCTTTCTCACATTGAGAGTTGGTGCAAACTTCGCCGGTGCATCCAAACCCCGTGATATGATACGCTCTTTCACATATAAACCTCCTTATATCTTCCTCAAAACAGCCACCATACCTACCTATCATGGCATTTCCATAGCCATTCCAAGATATATTGCCATGCAACTTTCCACCATCCAGTTTATCATGACACATTCATCATTGTCATATTGCTAGCATGATCATGTAGTTGACATAGTATTTGTGGCAAAGCCACCGTTCATAATTCTTTCATACATGTCACTCTTGATTCATTGCATATCGATTACACCACGGAGGCATTCATATAGAGTCATACTTTGTTCTAGTATCGAGTTGTAATTCATGAGTTGTAAATAAATAAAAGTGTGATGATCATCATTCAATAGAGCATTGTCCCCCAAAAAAAGGAGAAAGGCCAAAAAAAGTGAACGCCCAAAAAAAGGAGAAAAAAATATAAAAAAGGGGCAATGCTACTATCCTTTTTCCACACTTGTGCTTCAAAGTAGCACCATAATCTTCATGATAGAGAGTCTCTTGTTTTGTCATTTTCATATACTAGTGGGAATTTTTCATTATAGAACTTGGCTTGTATATTCCAACGATGGGCTTCCTCAAATGCCTTAGGTCTTCGTGAGCAAGCAAGTTGGATGCACACCCACTAGTTTCTTTTGTTGAGCTTTCATACATTTATAGCTCTAGTGCATCCGTTGCACGGCAATCCCTACTCCTTGCATTAACATCAATCGATGGGCATCTCCATAGCCCATTGATTAGCCTCGTTGATGTGAGACTTTCTCCTTTTTGTCTTCTCCACATAACCCCCATCATCATTATTCTATTCCACCCATAGTGCTATATCCATGGCTCACGCTCATGTATTGCGTGAAGGTTTATGAGTTTGAGATTACTAAATTATGAAACAATTGCTTGGCTTGTCATCCGGGTTGTGCATGATGAGAGCATTCTTGTGTGACAAAAATGGAGCATGACTAAACTATATGATTTTGTAGGGATGAACTTTCTTTGGCCATGTTATTTTGAGAAGACATAATTGCTTAGTTAGTATGCTTGAAGTATTATTATTTTTATGTCAATATGAACTTTTGTCTTGAATCTTTCGGATCTGAATATTCTTATCACAATTAAGAAGAATTACAATGAAATTCTGCCTATTAGCATTCCACATCAAAAATTATATTTTTAACATTTACCTACTCGGGGACGAGCAGGAATTAAGCTTGGGGATGCTTGATACGTCTCCAACGTATCTATAATTTTTTATTGCTCCATGCTATGTTATCTACTGTTTTGGGCAATGTTGGGCTTTATTTTCTACTTTTATATTATTTTCGGGACTAACCTATTAACCGGAGGCCCAGCCAATTCTTTGTTTTTTGCCTATTTCGGTGTTTGAAGAAAAGGAATATCAAACGGAGTCAAAACGGAACGAAATCAACTGGAGAAGTTATTTTTGGAAGGAAAGCTACCAGATGGACTTGGACCCCACTTCAGGAGCCAATGGAGGTGCTCACGAGGGTGGGGGGCGCGCCCACCCCCCTAGGGCGCGCCCCCTGCCTCGTGGGGCCCCCGAAGCTCCACCGACGTACTTCCTGCACCCATATATACTCACGTACCCTAAAACTTCCAGAACGGAGATTAGATCGGGAGTTCCGCCGCCGCAAGCCTCTGTAGCCACCAAAAGTCAATCGGGACCCTGTTAGACCACGCCGAGGGGGGGGAACCCTCACCGTGGCCATCTTCATCATCCCGGCGCTCTCCATGACGAGGAGGGAGTAGTTCACTCTCGGGGCTGAGGGTATGTACCAGTAGCTATGTGTTTGATCTCTCTCTCTCTGTCTCGTGTTCTTGATTTGGCACGATCTTGATGTATCGCGAGCTTTGCTATTATAGTTGGATCTTATGTTTCTTCTCCCCCTGTACTCTCTTGTAATGGATTGAGTTTTCCCTTTGAAGTAATCTTATCGGATCGAGTCTTTAAAGATTTGAGAACATTTGATGTATGTCTTGCGTGGGATACCCGTGGTGACAATGGGGTATTCTATTGATTCACTTGATGTATGTTTTGGTGATCAACTTGCGGGTTCCGTGACCTTGGGAATCTATGCATAGGGGTTGGCACACGTTTTCGTTGTGATTCTCCGGTAGAAACTTTGGGCACTCTTTGAGGTTCTATGTGTTGGTTTGAATAGATGAATTGAGATTGTGTGATGCATATCGTATAATCATACCCACGGATACTTGAGGTGACATTGGAGTATCTAGGTGACATTAGGGTTTTGGTTGATTTGTATCTTAAGGTGTTATTCTAGTACAAACTCTAGGGCTGTTTGTGACACTTATAGGAATAGCCCAACGGATTGATTGGAAAGAATAACTTTGAGGTGGTTTCGTACCCTACCATAATCTCTTCGTTTGTTCTCTGCTATTAGTGACTTTGGAGTGACTCTTTGTTGCATGTTGAGGGATAGTTATGTGATCCAATTATGTTATTATTGTTGAGAGAACTTGCACTAGTGAAAGTATGAACCCTAGGCCTTGTTTCCTATCATTGCAATACCGTTTACGCTCACTTTTACCGCTTGTTACCTTGCTATTTTTATATTTTCAGTTTACAAAAACCTATATCTACCATCCATATTGCACTTGTATCACCATCTCTTCTTGAACTAGTGCACCTATACAATTTACCATTGTATTGGGTGTGTTGGGGACACAAGAGACTCTTTGTTATTTGGTTGCAGGGTTGCTTGAGAGAGACCATCTTCATCCTACGCCTCCTACGGATTGATAAACCTTAGGTCATCCACTTGAGGGAAATTTGCTACTGTCCTACAAACCTCTGCACTTGGAGGCCCAACAATGTCTACAAGAAGAAGGTTGTGTAGTAGACATCAGCATGTCACTTACCTCTCGAACTAGAACATAAGGCATATTGGGCTATTAAAGAGCTCAACTATGATTTCAATTTGCCGGTGAGAAGAGGTTGTTTGATATTAGCTCACTTGATGAATGGAGAACCCAAGCTTATGAAAATGCCAAGTTGTTTAAAGAAAAAGTTAAAAGATGGCATGACAAAAGGATACAAAAGCATGAGTTTAATGTAGGTGATTATGTATTGCTATACAACTCTCGTTTAAGATTTTTTGCAGGGAAACTTCTCTCTAAATGGGAAGGCCCCTACGTTATCGAGGAGGTCTATCATTCCGGTGCCATAAAAATCAACAACTTCGAAGGCACAAACCCGAAGGTGGTAAACGGTCAAAGAATTAAACATTATATCTCAAATGTTGAAACCAATGTTATTGAAATCGTAACCCCGGAGGAATACATAAGGGACACTTCCCATAATGTTTCAGACTCCGAAAGGGAATAGGTATGTGGTACGGTAAATAAACCGACTCCAAAACAATTTTAAGGCAATATTTCTCTGTTTTGGAATATTTAAAAAAATAGAAAAATAAGTGGCTGTCCGGGAAGGACACGAGGGCTCCACGAGGGTGGAGGGCGCGACCTACCCCCCTGTGCGTGCCCCCCTACCTCATGAGCACCTCGTGTGTCTTCCGGACTCCGTTTTCTTGCACGTTACGTATTTTGGTCGGTAAAAATTCATTATATATTCTCCCCAAGGTTTTGACTCCCGTATCACGCAAATCTCCTATGTTCTTGTTTCGAGCTGTTTTTCTGACAGATCTAGATTATCATGACGTCCCCAAGTGCCTCCAAGGACAAGTTCTTCGAGAAGGTCATCAACCCTTACCTCGCGGAGGTGCTGCGACACCCTCAAACCATTGAGTTGTGTGATGGGTTGCTGCACATCTGCGATGAAGAGGGACCAAAGGGGACCGGAAGCGTGGAGACGAGGCTCGAAGCAGTGGAGCAACAAGTTTTCAAGTGTCAAGGGATGGTGGAACGTGGACTCAACTCCAGCCACATGATGATCGCGGAGTTCACTAGCAACCACAAGTTGGATGCCGACAACATCGGGGAGGCCATCTTCAAGCTTCATGAGAAGATCGAGCACCTTCAAGCCCAAACCTATGACGTGCAAAACCAAAACTGTGAGTATGAATATAGATTCAAAAGGATGAGTTTGGCTGCAGATTTGAGGATCCCGGAGACTCGATCATCCTTCTATGATGGCGAGCCTATGCCTTGGAAGATGGACGACAAGCCCGCATCATTGACAACACCTCCACCTTCTTCACCAACAAAGGAGACATAATCACATGGGTATGGGCACTCCCCTTGGCAACTGCCAAGCTTGGGGGAGGTGCCCCGGATACGTATCACAAACACGTCTCATATCTTTATTGTTTTTCTTAGTTCGATCCTATTAGTAGTATCTTGATCTAGTTTCGAGTTTTGCTTTATGATCTCTCTATGTAATCGAGTCCGTGAGCTATATAATAAAGATTAGTGTTGAGTCAAGGGCTTGATTATTTTGCCATGATCTTGAGTGAATAAAAGAAAAGAAGAAAAGAATAAAAAGAAACAAGAGTTCATATTGATCTTATTGAGAGTAATGACTTCACATAGAAAGAGTATGATGATTAAAAGTTGTTGGGAGTTGGCAGACATAGTTTTGGTCATCGTTGCAATTAATAGGAAGTAATAAGGAAAGAGTGGTTCACATACAAATATATTATCATTGACATCTTTTATGATTGGGAGCACTCATTAAAATATGACATGCTAAAGAGTTGATGCTGGAAAAGGAAGACAACGTAATGAGTTATGTTTTCTTATATCTGAGATAAAGTATGTTGTCATGGATCCTCCAACATGTTGAGCTTGCCTTTCCCCCTCATGCTAGCCAAATTCTCAGCACCAAGTAGAGATACTACTTGTGCTTCCAAATACCCTTAAACCAATTTTGCCATGAGAGTCCACTATACCTACCTATGGATTGAGTAAGATCCTTCAAGTAAGTTGTCATCGGTGCAAAGCAATAAAAATTTCTCTAAATATGTATGATTGATTGGCGTGGGAGAAATAAGCTTTATACGATCTTGTGATGTGGAAGAAATAAAAGTGACGGACTGCATAATAAAGGTTCATATCCCAAGTGACAATATAAAGTGACGTTCTTTCGCATTAAGATTTTGTGCATCCAACCATAAAAGCGCATGGCAACCTCTGCTTCCCTCTGCGAAGGGCCTATCGTTTATCATTATCTTCTACCTTATGCAAGAGTCATGGTGATCTTCACCTTTCCTTTTTCATTTTATCCTTTGGCAAGCACAGTATGTTGGAAAGATCCTGATATATGTACCTAATTGGATGTAGGGGAGCATGAGTTATTATTGTTGACATTACCCTTGAGGTAAAAGGTTGTGGGGCGAAACTATAAGCCCCTATCTTTCTCGTGTCCGATTAAAACTTCTTAACCACAAGTATTGCGTGAGTGTTAGCAATTATGAAGGACTAGATGATAGTTGAGTATGTGGACTTGCTTTTAAGCTCTGACATAGACTCTTTCTGATGTTATGATAAATTGCAATTGCTTCAATGACTGAGATTATAGTTTGTCGGTTTTCAATAAAGTTTATGATTCGTATTTTGCATTGTGAATAGATTATTACTTGAGCATAAGAAATCATCTGACAATATCTATATATTTAGCTGTTATGAGAATAATCATGATGCCTTCATGTCCGTATTTTATTTTTATCGACACCTCTACCTCTAAACATGGGGAATATTTATCGTTATCGGCTTTCGCTTGAGGACAAGCAAGGTCTAAGCTTGGGGGAGTTGATGCGTCCATTTTGCATCATGCTTTTATATCGATATTTATTGAATTATGGGCTGTTATTACACGTTATGTCACAATACTTATGGCTATACTCTCTTGTTTTACAAGGTTTACATAAGGAGGGAGAATGCCGGCAATTTGGAATTACGAAATTTGGAAAAGGAGCAAATATTAGAGACCTATTCTGCACAACTCCAAAAGTCCTGAAACTCCACGAAAGTCATTTTTGTAAATACTAAAAAATATCCAGCGGAAGAAGTTCACCAGAGGGGGGCCCACCTATCCACGAGGGTGAGGGGCGCGCCCACAACCCTAGGGCGCGCCCCCTACCTCGTGGGCCCCCTGTTGGCTCTCTGATGCCCATCTTCTGCTATATGAGGTCTTTCGATGAGAAAAAAATCGGAAGCAACCTTTCGGGACGAAACTCCGCCGCCACGAGGCGGAACCAATCTAGGGCTCCGGCAGAGCTGTTCTGCCGGGGATACTTCCCTCCGGGAGGGGGAAATCATCGCCATCGTCATCACCAATGCTCCTCTCATCGGGAGAGGGCAATCTCCATCAACATCTTCACCAGCACCATCTTATCTCAAAACCCTAGTTCATCTCTTGTATCTAATTCTTGTCTCCAAGTCCAGGATTGGTACTAGTAGGTTGCTAGTAGTGTTGATTACTCCTTATAGTTAATGCTAGTTGGTTTATTTGGTGGAAGATCATATGTTCAGATCCTTTATGCATATTATTACCCCTCTGATTATGAACATGAATATGCTTTGTGAGTAGTTAAATGCATTCACGAGGACACGGGAGAAGTCTTGCTATTAGTAGTCATGTGAATTTGGTATTCGTTCGATATTTTGATGAGATGTATGTTGTCTAGCCTCTAGTGGTGTTATGTGAACATCGACTACATAACACTTCACCATTATTTGGGCCTAGAGGAAGGCATTGGGAAGTAATAAGTAGATGATGGGTTGCTAGAGTGATGAAGCTTAAACCCTAGTTTATGCGTTGCCGTAAAGGGGCTGATTTGGATCCACATGTTTCATGCTATGGTTAGGTTTACCTTAATACTTTTTTTGTAGTTGCGGATGCTTGCAATAGAGGTTAATCATAAGTGGGATGCTTGTTCAAGTAAGAACAACACCCAAGCACCGGTCCACCCACATATCAAATTATCAAAGTACCGAACGTGAATCATATGAATGTGATGAAAACTAGCTTGACGATATTCCCATGTGTCCTTAGGAGCGCTTTTCCTTATATAAGAGTTTGTCCAGGCTTGTCCTTTGCTACAAAAAGGATTGGGCCACCTTGCTGCACTTTATTTACTTTTGTTACTTGTTGCTCGTTACAAATTATCCTATCACAAAACTATCTATTACCACTTGTTTCAGTACTTGTAGAGAATACTTTGCTGAAAACCGCTTATCATTTCCTTCTGCTCCTCATTGGGTTCGACACTCTTACTTATCGAAAGGACTACGATAGATCCCCTATACTTGTGGGTCATCAAGTAGCAAGAAGGATTTCTGGCGCCGTTGCTGGGGAGATTCGCGCCAAGTCAAGTCAAGACATACCAAGTACCCATCACAAACTCGTATCCCTCACATTACATTATTTGCCATTTGATTCTCGTTTTCCTCTCCCCCACTTCACCTTTGTCATTTTATTCGCCCTCTCTTTCCGTTCGTCCTTCTGTTTGCTCGTGTTACCATGTGCCTTCTTTTTGCTTGCATCTTCGCTTGCTAAAAGTTTATGGATCCTCATCCACTTGCTAATCTCTTTAAGAGATCAAATTATGATGAACCTATTTCTAGCGAGTTTTGTGCACTATATTATCTTTATGAGGTTTTTTTTGAAATTCGTGAATCTGAAAATTGTGATGAAGTGCTTTATAAAGTGATTCATGATGGATCTTTGGATAAAAAGCATGATTGCAATGATCTTATCATAAATTCTATTAATGTCAATTGTGCTAATAATATGCAAAACCCTAAGCTTGAGGATGCTAGTTTTGCTATGTCTACTACTTGTTGCAATGATCATGATTGGGGTGATTCTTCTTATGATCTTGAAAATTTACTTACTCCCCATGATGAATATGAGATTGATAATAATGTTTGCAGTAATATTGAAAGTGGGTTTGGAAGAGTGTCAACTTTAGATCCCACATATTTGGAGAATGTTCAATCTTGTGAATTTTTTGATAAAAGTGGGTTTGGAGAGGTCATGACTTTAGTTAATGTTAACCCCACTATTTTGGAAGAGTGTCAACTTTGCATGCATGTGGATCATGTTGAGAAAATTTTATGTGATAGCTATATTGTTGAATTTGATTATGATCCCACATGCAATTATTATGAGAGAGGAAAATATGGTTATAGAAATTTTCATGTTACTAAATTACCTCTCGTTATGTTGAGATTGCTATCATTCCTTTCAGCTTCCTTGCATATGCTAGTTTTTGTTTGCTATGATAATTTGTTTTTCTATAAGACGCCTATGCATAGGAAGTATGTTAGACTTAGATGTGTTTTTCACGTGTTTCATGATGCTCTCTTCGCGCTTCAATTCTTGTCTTTTATGCGAACATCATTAAAATTATCAATGCCTAGCTAGGGGCGTTAAACGATAGCGCTTGTTGGGAGGCAACCCAATTTTATTTTAGTTTTTTTATTTTTCTTATGTTTAGGAATAAGTATTTATCTAACCTCTGGTTAGATTTGTTTTTATGTTTTAATTAGTGTTTGTGCCAAGTTAAACCTATAGGATCTTCTTGGATGATAGTTATTTGATCTTGCTGAAAATTCCAGAAACTTTCTGTTCACGAAAACAATTGTTAAAAATCACCAGCACGTGATAAAATACTGATTCCAATTGCAGGAGATCACTAAACAAATTTTCTAGTTCGTCCTATTTTGGTAGATGTTTCTGAGTTCCATAAGTTTGCGTTAGTTACAGATTACTACAGATTGTTCTGTTTTTGACAGATTCTGTTTTTCGTGTGTTGTTTGCTTATTTTGATGAATCTATGGCTAATAAAATAGTTTATAAACCATAGAGAAGTTGGAATACAGTAGGTTTAACACCAATATAAATAAATAATGAGTTCATTACAGTACCTTGAAGTGGTGTTTTGTTTTCTTCGCTAACGGAGCTCATGAGATTTTACATTAAGTTTTGTGTTGTGAAGTTTTCAAGTTTTGGGTAAAAGATTTGATGGATTATGGAATAAGGAGTGGCAAGAGCCTAAGCTTGGGGAAGCCCATGGCACCCCAAGATAATCTAAGGACACCAAAAAGCCAATGCTTGGGGATGCCCCGGAAGGCATCCCCTCTTTCGTCTACTTCCATCGGTAACTTTACTTGGAGCTATATTTTTAATCACCACATGATATGTGTTTTGCTTGGAGAATCTTGTATTATTTGAGTCTTTGATTTTTAGTTTACCACAATCATCCTTTCTGTACACACCTTTTGAGAGAGACACACATGATTCGGAATTTATTAGAATACTTTATGTGCTTCACTTATACTTTTTGAGCTATATAGTTTTTGCTCTAGTGCTTCACTTATATCTTTTAGAGCACGGTGGTGGATTTGTTTTATAGAAACTATTTTTATCTCATGATTCACTTATATTATTTTGAGAGTCCTACATAACAGCATGTTAATTTGCTTAAATTGAAAACTTAGTCCTAAAGTAATAGGCATCCAAGATTAGTAAAAAAATTATTATGAGTGTGTTGAATACTATGAGAAGTTTGATGCTTGATAATTGTTTTGAGATATGAAGATGGTGATATTAGAGTCATGCTAGTTGAGTAGTTGTGAATTTGAGGAATACTTGTGTTAAAGTTTGTGATTCCGTAGCATGCATTATGGTGAACCGTTATGTGATGAAGTCGGAGCATAATTTATTTATTGATTGTCTTCCTTATGAGTGGCGGTCGGGGAAGAGCGATGGTCTTTTCCTACTAATATATCCCCCTATGAGCATGCGCGTAATACTTTGCTTTGATAACTTGTAGATTTTTGCAATAAGTATATGAGTTCTTTATGACTAATGTTGATTCCATGGATTATACGCACTCACTTCCTTCCACCATTGTTAGCCTCTCTAATACCGCGCACTTTTCGCCGGTATCATACACCCACCATATAACTTCCTCAAAAAAGTCACCATACCTACCTATTATGGCATTTCCATAGCCATTCCGAGAAATATTGCCATGCAACTTACCACCGTTCCGTTTACTATGACACGCTTCATCATTGTCATATTGCTTTGCATGATCATGTAGTTGACATCGTATTTGTGGGAAAGCCACTGTTCATAATTCTTCCATACATGTCACTCTTGATTCATTGCATATCCCAGTACTCCGCCGGAGGCATCACATAGAGTCATATTGTTGTTCTAAGTATTGATTTGTAATTCTTGAGTTGTAAGTAAATAGAAGTGTGATGATCATCATTATTAGAGCATTGTCCCAAGTGTGGAAAGGATGATCGAGACTATGATTCCCCCACAAGTCGGGATGAGACTCCGGATGAAAAATAAAAAATAAAAAGAAAAAAAGAAGCCATAAAAAAGAGAAAAAGGCCCAAATAAAAAAATGAGAGAAAAAGAGAGAAGGGACAATGTTACTATCCTTTTACCACACTTGTGCTTCAAAGTAGCACCATGATCTTCATGATAGAGAGTCTCCTATGATATCACTTTCATATACTAGTGGGAATTTTTCATTATAGAACTTGGCTTGTATATTCCAATGTAACATCCCAAATTTCCTATTTGGAATGTTTTACAATTATAGATAAGCATCCTATGCATTCTGTTTGAATTTGATTGTCATTTGAAGTTTCAGAGCAAATTGAGTTTGAATTTGAAACTTTGGCATGTGAAACAATTCAAAAAACTAAGCCTGATAAATACTTGATCAAAAGTATGAGAGGAGCAAACATGACACTCCAAAATATCAGAGGAAACATTGCCAAAAGATTTGGATTCAAATCTGAGATTTATTTGAATTTGAAAAAATAGATTTTTATGAAGTTTGGATTTTGCCTTTGGAAAAATGTTCAAATGAAAGGGAATATTCCGTGATCATTTTGGTATATATATACCCTATATAAATTATTTCTAGATTTGGTTTTATTTTTTTAGTTTTATTAAAAAAAACCCCTCGGCTAGGCCACCCAGGCCCGGCCACCGCACCCTCACACCCAGCGCTTTGGCCCGGCCGGCCCACGAGGCTAGCCCAATGAGCCACCAAGCCTAGCTCACCTCCCTCTCACCACAGCAACGGCCTCGGCCACCCGCTCGACCCGCCTCCCTCTCTCTCTCGACCGTGGACCCCCCTCTTCTTCCCCCCCACGCTTCGACCTCGCGGAGATCGTGGGATCCGAAGGATCCGGGATCCCCCGATCGCCCCGATCGACCCCCGAAGCAAGGCCCGACCCCCAGGCTATAAAAGCCGAGCTCGCCGCACCCCATTCCCCCCCCCCCGAGACCTCGCCGCACCCCCTCTCCCTCCCGCTCGACGTCGCCGGAGCCCGAAGCTCGCCCCGCCAAAGTCGCCCGGTCGACGCCCTACCCCTCCCGACCACCCCGACCCCACGAACCACTCCCGTGCTCCCGCACCCTCCCGACGACTCGCCGGACCTCACGGACGCCAGGAAGCCCCGACGCACTCTCGCCGCCGCCGCCGCCGTCGCCGGAGTCCGGTAAGTCACCGGCAATTCCCCCCCCCCGTCCGATCTTAGATCGATGGCCAGGATTAGAACCCCGAAGGGTTAGGTTTTATTTTATAAAACCGGTCGGTTCTGTGGTTTATTTTTAGTTTAGGTTTATTTGTTTAGGCGGTTCTTTTAGTTTAAACCCTAGAGCCCGTTTAGACTAAACTACGCCTAGTGCATGATATAGGCCCATTAGGCCTTTTTCTTTTATTTGATTTTCTGTTTTAGCGAATAGTTTCAGTTTTCAAAAAAGTATATCTTTTATTCTGTTTAATATTTTTGAGTGATTCTTTTTTTGTGGGATTGCAAATTTTGTGTAGTTTCTGTAGATTATATATTTAGCCATGTTAAAAACAATTAAAAATGCTTTAATATTGTTTTAGCCAGAATAGTAAATCTGCTATAACTTTAGTTAGAAAAATTATTTTGCATGATTCTTTTTGTCACCACTTTATTTTGACATGGCCAAACCCTAGAAATTTATTTGGGTATTTTAGGATTAATAAATAATTAGTTTTAGACAGAATCCTATTAATCCTAATTAATTAACTAGTTCCTGTTTTCCTAATTAATTAATTAGTAAATTAATTTATTTTTAACTTGTGATTAGTTATTCTAGGTTAGTTTCTGTCATTCTAGTAGATGAACTTTTATTTATAATTAATAAAAGTTTTAAATTATTTTTCTTAATAGAAATTGGATTAGGCCTAGAATGAGTTTTATAATAGCTTTTAATTAATTCTTTTTGCTCCTAGTTGCTTAGTGAATCCTTTTACATTAAGTTAACCTAAAACCATGATTAGGTTATATTAAGGAATTTTGTTATATAAAAACTATTATTCTTATTGTTTTGAGTATGGAAAAACAATGAATAGGAATCTTAGAGTTTTAATTTTTGATTTGGTTTTGATAGTTTTGTTGAGATATTTTACTTTTGTAATCTTGTGTGATCCTCTTGCTTTGTGCTTATTGTGTTATTGTTTGTCTCGGTAGAGTTTCCTTGAGTCTTGAAGCTTGCTACTACGACTCTTTAGCTTACGAGGATCATCGGCAAGGCAAGTTTTGATCATGTTATTTCTATACCTATGTTTTTGTGCATTAGTAGTTGTCACCACCCCACCATGCATGCAGTAGTGAAATCTTGAAGTCATTAAACTTGAGTAGTATCATGTGGTAGGATGAACCAATCCCTTGTTACCATGACCGGGACGTAGTAGTTATTTTGCTATGCTCGTAGGCGGGATTTGGTATGAGTGATATTCATAAGCAAGATGTGAGAGTCAATGATGATGATAACCCCATGAACTACAATGATCAAGATGGACTTGAAAATCACTCTTTGGGTGGAGGACGGTTGTGGGCACCTGGAGCACCAGTGGTGGCGGGATGCATGGAGAAGCGCCATGACATCCTGCGGAAAGCTTCACCCAGCCACGAAGAGAAGGATGGATGCCCCATGACCGGAAGCTTACATGCAGCCGCAAGCCATTATGGGCTCTGGCTGGGTTGACCCTAGTAGTAATATTTGGTGGGCGGTACTCACGAAGTAGAGCGAGCGGTAGGATTGGATGGGTACCGGCGGTGGCGGAAGAACTCTTTGGAAGACCCTGTTTCATTCGTCCGTCTTCAAACACCATGAAGTGCGAAGACTCTAAAGGAGGAATGATTCTTGCGGGAAAGTCATAAACCTCTGCAGTGTTATAACCTAATCGATTAGCCGTGTCCCGATTCACGGACATTTGAGCCTCTGGAACTTGGAAGTATTCGGATATCTCAACACTAAAACTAATGAATTAATTTGAGGGTTTATGACTTAATAATTTGGGAGCGAGATTTTGGTTGGCGGAACCATCTCAATAACTACCAACAATTTGTAGTAATTTGCAAATAAGTCCTTTGTAGTAGGATAAAATTGGCTTTTCGCAAAATGATGAAACTTAGAGCTCCACAGCCAAAATGCATATAGTGTAGTAACTTTATTATTGTTATTCTTCATGACTTGCCGACTTATTCCAAAAGCTGACCTACATGGCTGCAACGTATTATGTTGCGTAGATATATTCGATCGAGAGTGAGGCTATGCTCGCGCTTGGCGATTGCCCTTTGGAGTCGGATGGACTCGCTTTACCTCGACGCTTCCGCAGCACTAGTAGTTTATTTCTCATGAGTTGGCCTTGAGCGAATTTATTCCCTTGTAATAAAGACTCTATATGAGAATCGTGTAATAAAATTCAGGTGTGATTGAACTTTGATTACTTTATCAATGTCTTGTGAGTACCTGGCATGATCTTGGGATGGTACAGAACCACGTAGATTTGACCGATGTTGGGTCAGGTCGCTCTGAGAGATGGTATCGAGCACCTGCTGACCGTAGGATCGTAACCCCTAGGATCGGAAAGCCATAGCGAGACCATTTACTTTGAACCCCTTTTCATTCTATAATTCTTCCTGTTCAATTCGACTCTTCTCCCTTTGCAACATTCTATATGGCGCGAGTTCACCCGGTTTGCTACCGGAGTTACGCCGGCCCGACGAGGCGATGCCCTTTGGAAGAAAGCTGGTCCGGATGGTGAAGCGGTGAAGATAGCTCTACCCTCGATCACCGGAAACCCACTAATGCACTTGAAGCGGACACCCGCTCTGAGATTGAGGTGCATATCCTGGGGAGGACCTTTGGAGGACACACGGAGCCTATCAACTTTGAGTTCACCGAGTTCAAGCTGGATCATCGGAAGGACGTGGCGATCTCACAGAGCACTTGGACATCTCCGAGAGAATCTGAGGCCGAGCTCGATCAATCGACCTCGCCATGGTTTCTCGCAGGGCAAGGAATGGAGATATCATCCGTACCATCGAGGCGATTCCACTCTTTCTTACATCCGGGACTTGGAGTGTCTTCTCGGAAGCGGAGATTCAGACTCGCCGTAACTTCGAAGACACACCGGAAGCTTTGTTCCGCGAATTGGAACTGGAGGAGAAGGCACGCAGACTTCCTTGGCCATGAGGAAGAAATCACGGACTTCATGGAGATAGTCGACGACACGAAGATGAAGCTTGCCGCGATAGAGGAAAAGATGGACTTGGAGAGGACCTTTACCCGAGTGGAGACGAAGCACCCTCGTGAGCAATGATCAGGATTTGAAGGAGTACCCTTTGAAGGAAACCCCAAGAGGAGGCGCCAGCGATGAAGACTGTTTAGTCGACCACCATGTTATCTTTTACTTTTTAAATCGATCGGTTAGGCCGATGTTTTCCCTTGATTAGTCATGAGCTTTTATGTCGAGTTGAACCATATTTGAATGGAATGAATAAATGATTGGTGTGTTATGATTGTGCATTCATATGGGTAGTGTTATTCCTCATAGACCATTGTTCTATTCTAATTTTCTCACCCACTCCAAAAAAAAAACACCAAATGCCTCCGAGGGCGTGACCTTTGGTTTCCGCGGAGCTCACCCACCGCTCCTCAGCAGAATGCACTGATGCAACTCCTTATTCAGAATCAGAACAACACCACCCACTGTGGACAACTTGACTCGATTTCTGAGGTTGAATCCGCCAGTGTTCTCTAGTAGCACTGAGCCAATTGTGGCTGATGATTGGCTCCGCAAAATCGGAAGGAGCTAGTCACCGTTGGATGCACTGATCACCCCGATTCATTGGCCCATACAAAATCCTCGAACGTCGTGGAGAAGTTGCTTACAAATTGGAATTGCCGGAAGGATTGTCCGGAGTTCATGATGTCTTCCATGTCTCTCAGCTGAAGAAGTGTCATGCCGACATGGCCGATGTTCCGTTGAGAGACACGGTGCCCCTAGAGGCCATACACTTGACAGCGTGATCTCGACTTACAAGGAGAAACCCGTCCGAATTCTCGAGATCGCAAGCAGAGTCACCCGCAGGAAGGTCATCAAGTTTTGCAAGGTGATGTGGAGTCACCACACCGAGGAAGAAGCCACACAGGAGCGAAGAAGATCTTCGTCGAGACCATCCGCACCTATTTGCTAGCCAACCCGAATCTCGAGGGCGAGATTCATCTTAAGATGGTAGGTTTGTAACATCCCAAATTTCCTATTTGGAATGTTTTACAATTATAGATAAGCATCCTATGCATTCTGTTTGAATTTGATTGTCATTTGAAGTTTGAGCAAATTGAGTTTGAATTTGAAACTTTGGCATGTGGGAAACAATTCAAAAACTAAGCTGATAAATACTTGATCAAAAGTATGAGAGGAGCAAACATGACACTCCAAAAATATCGGAGGAAACATTGCCAAAAGATTTGGATTCAAATCTGAGATTTATTTGAATTTGAAAAAATAGATTTTTCTAAAGTTTGGATTTTGCCTTTGGAAAAATGTTCAAATGAAAGGGAATATTCCCCTGATCATTTTGGTATATATATACCCTATATAAATTATTTCTAGATTTGGTTTTATTTTTGTTTTAGTTTTATTAAAAAAAAAACCCCCTCGGGCGCCAGCTAGGCCACCCCAGGCCCAGCCAGCGCCGCACCCCTCCGCACCCAGCGCTTTGGCCCGACCAGTGACCCACGAGGCTAGCCAGTGAGCCACCGACCGCCCAGCTCACCCTCCCTCTCACCCAGCAGCGCTTGGCCTCGGCCACCCGCTCGACCCGCCTCCCTCTCTCTCTCGACCCGTGGACCCCCCCCTCTTCTTCCCCCCCATGCCTTGACCTCATGGGAGATCGGCCGGATCCAGAAGGATCCAGGATCCCCGATCGCCTGATCGACCTCAAGCAAGGCCCGACCCCAGAGCTATAAAGCCGAGCTCACGCACCCCATTCCCGAGACCTCGCCGCACCCCTCTCCCTCCCGCTCGGCGTCGCGGAGCCAAGCTCACTGCCGCCAAAGTCGCCGCCGACGCCGCCCTACCCTCCCGACCACCCCGACCCCACCGAACCACTCCCGTGCTCCCGCATCCTCCAGACGACTCATGGGACCTCACGGACGCCTTGGAAGCCCGGCCTTTTATCGCCGCCGCCGCCCGCCGTCATGAGTCCGATAAGTCACCGCAATCCCCCCCGGTCCGATCTTAGATCGATGGCTAGGATTAGAACCCCGAAGGGTTAGGTTTTATTTTATAAAACCGGTCGGTTCCACGCGGTTTATTTTTAGTTTAGGTTTATTTGTTTAGGCCGGTTCTTTTAGTTTAAACCCTAGAGCCCGTTTAGACTAAACTACGCCTAGTGCACAGTATAGGCCCATTAGGCCTTTTTCTTTTTATTTGATTTTCTGTTTTAGCCGAATAGTTTCAGTTTTCAAAAAAAGTATATCTTTTATTCTGTTTAATATTTTTGAGTGATTCTTTTTTTGTGGGATTGCAAATTTTGTGTAGTTTCTGTAGATTATATATTTAGCCATGTTAAAAACAATTAAAAATGCTTTAATATTGTTTTAGCCAGAATAGTAAATCTGCTATAACTTTAGTTAGAAAAATTATTTTGCATGATTCTTTTTGTCACCACTTTATTTTGACATGGCCAAACCCTAGAAATTTATTTGGGTATTTTAGGATTAATAAATAATTAGTTTTAGACAGAATCCTATTAATCCTAATTAATTAACTAGTTCCTGTTTTCCTAATTAATTAATTAGTAAATTAATTTATTTTTAACTTGTGATTAGTTATTCTAGGTTAGTTTCTGTCATTCTAGTAGATGAACTTTTATTTATAATTAATAAAAGTTTTAAATTATTTTTCTTAATAGAAATTGGATTAGGCCTAGAATGAGTTTTATAATAGCTTTTAATTAATTCTTTTTGCTCCTAGTTGCTTAGTGAATCCTTTTCTGTTAAGTTAACCTAAAACCATGATTAGGTTATATTAAGGAATTTTTGTTATATAAAAACTATTTTTGTTATTGTTTGGAGTAGGGAAAAACTTTGAATTGGTTTCTTTGAGTTTTTTTTTTGATTTGGTTTTTATTGTTTTTTTTTGTTATTTTAATTTTTTTATATTGTTTTATCCTCTTGCTTTTTGCTTATTTTTTTATTTTTTTTCTCGGTAGAGTTTCCTGAGATCTTGAAGCTTGCTACTACGACTCTTTAGCTTACGAGGATCATCAAAGAAGGCAAGTTTTGATCATGTTATTTCTATACCTATGTTTTTGTGCATTAGTAGTTGTCACCACCCCACCATGCATGCAGTAGTGAAATCTTGAAGTCATTAAACTTGAGTAGTATCATGTGGTAGGATGAACCAATCCCTTGTTACCATGACCGGGGACGTAGTAGTTATTTTGCTATGCTCGTGAGACGGGATTTGGTATGAGTGATATTCATAAGCAAGATGTGAGAGTCAATGATGATGATAACCCCATGAACTACAATGATCAAGATGGACTTCGGAAAATCACTCTTGGGTGGAGGACGGTTGTTGACGGGCACCTGGAGCACCCGGTGGTGGTGGCAGGGATGCATGGAGAAGCGCCATGACATCCTGCGGAAAGCTTCACCCAGCCACGAAGAGAAGGATGGATGCCCCATGACCGAAGCTTACGTGCAGCCGCAAGCCATTATGGGCTCTGGCTGGGTTGACCCTAGTAGTGTGTTGGTGGGCGGTACTACGAGAAGTAGACGAACGGTAGGATTGGATGGGTACCGGCGGTGGCGGAAAGAACTCTTTGGAAGACCCTGTTTCATTCGTCCCGTCTTCAAACACCATGAAGTGCGAAGACTCTAAAGGAGGGAATGATTCTTGCGGGGAAAGTGCGCAAACCTCTGCAGAGTGTTATAACCTAATCGATTAGCCGTGTCCCCGGTTACGGACATTTGAGCCTCTGGAACTTGGAAGTATTCGGATATCTCAACACTAAAACTAATGAATTAATTTGAGGGTTTATGACTTAATAATTTGGGAACGAGATTTTGGTTGGCGGAACCATCTCAATAACTACCAACAATTTGTAGTAATTTGCAAATAAGTCCATTGTAGTAGGATAAAATTTGCTTTTCGCAAAATGATGAAACTTAGAGCTCCACAGCCAAAATGCATATAGTGTAGTAACTTTATTATTGTTATTCTTCATGACTTGCCGGCTTATTCCAAAAGCTGACCTACATGGCTGCAACGTATTATGTTGCAGAGATATATTCCGATCAGAGTGAGGCTACGCTCAGCGCTTGGCGATTGCCCTTTGGAGTCGGATGGACTCGCTTTACCTCGACGCTCCGCGGCACTAGTAGTTTATTTCTCATGAGTTGGCCTTGAGCGAATTTATTCCCTTGTAATAAAGACTCTATATGAGAATCGTGTAATAAAATTCAGGTGTGATTGAACTTTGATTACTTTATCAATGTACTCGTGAGTACCCGGCATGATCTTGGGATGAATGCATACGTAGATTTGACCGATGTTGGGTCAGGTCGCTACATCCAATGATGGGCTTCCTCAAAATGCCCTAGGTCTTCGTGAGCAAGCGAGTTGGATGCACACCCACTTAGTTTCTTTTGTTGAGCTTTCATATATTTATAGCTCTAGTGCATCCATTGCATGGCAATCCCTACTCACTCACATTGATATCTATTGATGGGCATCTCCATAGCCCGTTGATACGCCTAGTTGATGTGAGACTATCTTCTCCTTTTAGTCTTCTCCACAACCACCATTCTATTCCACATATAGTGCTATGTCCATGGCTCACGCTCATGTATTGCGTGAAGGTTGAAAAAGTTTGAGAACACCAAAAGTATGAAACAATTGCTTGGCTTGTCATCGGGGTTGTGCATGATTTAAATATTTTGTGTGGTGAAGATAGAGCATAGCCAGACTATATGATTTTGTAAGGATAACTTTCTTTGGCCATGTTATTTTGAGAAGACATAATTGCTTGGTTAGTATGCTTGAAGTATTATTAAATTTATGTCAATATTAAACTTTTATCTTGAATCTTTCAAATCTGAATATTCATACCACAATTAAGAGAATTACATTGAAAATTATGCTAAGTAAGCATTCCATATCAAAAATTTGTTTTATCATTTACCTACTCGAGGACGGCAGAATTAAGCTTGGGGATGCTTGATACGTCTCCAACGTATCTATAATTTTTTATTGTTCCATGCTATATTATATTCTGTTTTGGACGATTAACAGGCTTTATTATACACTTTTATATTAATTTTGGGACTAACCTATTAACCGGAGGCCCAGCCCGAATTGCTGTTTTTTGCCTATTTCAGTGTTTCGCAGAAAAAGAATATCAAACGGAGTCCAAACGGAATGAAACCTTTGGGAACGTGATTTTCGGAACGAACGTGGTCCACAGGACTTGGAGTCTACGTCAAGAAATCAACCAGGAGAGCACGAGGCAGGGGGCGCGCCCTCCACCCTCGTGGGGCCCATGTTGCTCCACCGACGTACTTCTTCCCCCTATATATACCTACGTACCCTCAAACTATCAGAGAGAGAGAGCCAAAAACCTAATTCCACCGCCGCAACCTTCTGTACCCGTGAGATCCCATCTTGGGGCCTTTTCCGGCGCTCCACCGGAGGGGGCATTGATCACGGAGGGCTTCTACATCAACACCATAGCCTCTCCGATGATGTGTGAGTAGTTTACCTCAGACCTTCGGGTCCATAGTTATTAGCTAGATGGCTTCTTCTCTCTCTTTGGATCTCAATACAAAGTTCTCCATGATTGTTGTGGAGATCTATTCGATGTAATCTTCTTTTGCGGTGCGTTTGTTGAGACCGATGACTTGTGGGTTTATGATCAAGTTTATCTATGAACAATATTTGAATCTTCTCTGAATTCTTTTACGTATGATTGGTTATCTTTGCAAGTCTCTTCGAATTATCAGTTTGGTTTGGCCTACTAGATTGATCTTTCTTGCAATGGGAGAAGTGCTTAGCTTTGGGTTCAATCGTGCGGTGTCCTTTCCCAAAGGATGTTAGGGCAGCAAGGCACGTATTGTATTGTTGCCATCGAGGATAAAAAGATGGGGTTTATATCATATTGCATGAGTTTATCCATCTACATCATGTCATCTTACTTAAAGCATTACTCTGTTCTTATGAACTTAATACTCTAGATGCATGCTGGATAGCACTCGATGTGTGCAGTAATAGTAGTAAATGCAGAATCGTTTCGGTCTACTTGTTGCGGACGTGATGCCTATATACATGATCATACCTAGATATTCTCATAACTATGCTCAATTCTATCAATTGTTCAACAGTAATTTGTTGACCCACCGTAATACTTATGCTCTCGAGAGAAGCCACTAGTGAAACCTATGGCCCCCGGGTCTATTTTCCATCATATTTATCTTCCAACACTTAGTTATTTTTATTGCCTTTTATTTTACTTTGCATCTTTATCATAAAAATACCAAAAATAGTATCTTATCATATCAATGAGATCTCACTCTCGTAAGTGACCGTTGAGGGATTGACAACCCCTTTACCGCGTTGGTTGCGAGGTTCTTATTTGTTTGTGTAGGTGTGAGGGACTCGTGCATGATCTCCTACTGAGGGAAATACTTACGCTACTTTACTACATCACCCTTTCCTCTTCAAGGGAAAACCAACATATTGCTCAAGAGGTAGCAGGCTTCGCCTAAGCACTACGTGAATATGACCGGAGGAGTAAACCGTGGAGGGAGACGCCGCACACGGCTTGGAACAATTGGTGTGTCTCCAAGGGGTGCCCTGCCCACGTATATAAAGGAGGGAGAGGGAGGAGGCCGGCCCTAGGGGGCGCGTCATAATGGGGGAGTCCTACTAGGACTCCTAGTCTCATGGAGGGGGAAAGGGGAAAAGGAGAGGGAGTAGGAGAAGGAAAGGGGGTGGCGCCCCCTTCCCTAATCCAATTCGGCCTCCTCCCTTGTGGAGGGCGCACCAACCCTTGTGGGCTGGTTAGCCTCCCTCCTATGGCCCATATCTTCCCCCGGGGGGTTCCGGTAACCCCTCCGGTGCTCCGGTATGTACCTGATACACTCCGGAACCCTTCCGGTGTCTGAATACCACCTTCCAATATATCAATCTTTACCTCTCGACCATTTTGAGACTCCTCGTCATGTCCGTGATCTCATCCGGGACTCCGAAAAAACTTCGGTCACCAAAACACATAACTCATAATACAAATCATCATCGAACGTTGAGCGTGCGGACCCTACGGGTTCAAGAAATATGTAGACATGACCTAGACACATCTCCAGTCAATAACCAATAGCAGAACCTGGATGCTCATATTGTTTCAAATATATTCTACGAAGATCTTTATCGGTCAAACCGCAATAACAATATACGTTATTCCCTTTGTCATCGGTATGTTACTTGCCCGGGATTCGATCGTCAGTATCATCATACCTAGTTCAATTTCGTTACCAGCAAGTCTCTTTACTCGTTCTGTAATGCATCATCCTGCAACTAACTCATTAGTAACATTGCTTGCAAGGCTTATAGTGATGTGCATTACCGAGAGGGCCTAGAGATACCTCTCTGAAACCCGAAGTGACAAATCCTAATCTCGATCTATGCCAACCCAACAAACACTTTCGGAGACACCTATAGAGCATCTTTATAATCACCCAGTTACATTGTGACGTTTCATAGCACACAAGGTGTTCCTCCGGTGTTCGGGAGTTTCATAATCTCATAGTCAGATGAATATGTATAAGTCATGAAGAAAGCAATAGCAATAAAACTTAACGATCATTATGCTAAGCTAACGGATGGGTCTTGTCCATCACATAATTCTCTAATGATGTGATCTCGTTCATCAAATGACAAAACATGTCTATGGTTAGGAAACTAAATGTAACATCCCAAATTTTCAATTTGGAATGTTATACATAGATCATCATGCATACCATATTTTTTATTGCATTGTTGGATCGATCCTAAAAATCCTACGCAACTCAAGGACCCACGGAGAGAGTTGGGGATTTCTTTATTTTCATATTTGAGTTTTCTCAAATTTTGAAAAAAGGGATCATTTGATTTTATTTATTTTATCTTCAATTATTTCTACTGCCAAAATATGAGAGAGGGAATAAAATGACTTTCCCAAAATAAAGAAATAATGAAGATTCAATAAAAAAATCAAATAAGATTTTATTTTGGAGTTTTGCGCCTTTTTATTTGAATTTAGAAAAAATGCGCGTTTTTCAAAATTGCATTTAGGCCCCAAATAAATGTTCATCTAGTCCGGCTTGATTTTAGAAGCCGGGGAAAAATTATTCCGGGATTTTTGGAGTCCGTTTAGTACTTCTTTTGTTTTTTTTTTCTGAGCGTAATTATTTAAAAAAACGCGCACCGCCTTACAGACGTGCCAGCGGGACTCCGCTGGGCGCATCTCTAAATAGCCACCCGGCCGCGTCACCGCCCGTCGTGCCTTGACCCGCCGCCGCCCTTGCCGAGCCTCACGGACTTCGCGCCGCCGCCGAACCTCACGGGACTTCGCCGCCGCCGCCTTGAGGTTCAGCCGCCTCGATCCACGTCTTGCGGGTTTTTAAAAAACTGGGTGGTTTTTATTACGGTTTATTTTCGGTTTTCTTTTAGTTTTCGGTTTTTTTTCCGGGTTAGGTTATTTAGCGGACGTTCGTCCGTTAGTTTGTTTTAACGAACGAGTTCGTCAGATTAGTTTTGTTAACGAACGTTCGTTCATTAACCCGTTCGTCGTTTTTTTCTTTTTCTCGGATTTAATCCGCGATTTTTCTGATCGCGATTTCTGATCCAATTTCCGTTTTAGTATAACTTTTCGCTCGTTTATCGGAATCAGGCGATTCAAGCGCCTGGAGTTTCGTCTCGAAGCCCTCTTTCCGATAACCAACTTAAACAAGTTTTTGCTACTGTAAAATTTGACCTAGATCCAGATTAGTAAAACGGAGCTGTTTTCTTTCGCTGTTTGTTCTCCGTTGCTTTGTTTGCTTTGTTTCTTTTTGTAAACCGGAGTTCTTAAGTTGAACTATCTGGTTAGACCTTTTGTTCGAGTTTTATCTGTGCATTAGATGAGTACTTATTGTATGCTTGTTTGTTTGTCTGTGATAGAATACCCGGAGTGCGCCGCCTATTACTTCGAGTCTCTAGGTTTCGCGGATCATCAGCAAGGCAAGTAACACTTTGATCATACCTTTTCTCATACCCAGTTTTTATTACATTAGATCAATCCTCAAACATTGCATGATTAGGATCTAATTAAACTGTGGGTTATGGGAAGTAGTTGAGGTAGTACCTATTACCTGTTTATTATCAAACCTTTGGGAGTTACTTCTACGTTTGCTTATTATGCCATGCTATGCTAGTAGAAGTGGATTGGGTGAGTGTATCCATGACAGATGTGAGATTGTGAATTAATGGTTTATTTAAGGTGGCAACTTAAACACACATCCGGGTGGATTGAGGCACCTAGTTTCTATCAGGACTTGCCTGTATTTCTTTGGACCGCCACCCAGGCCCAAAGGGATCATAAGATTATTCATGCTAGAAACTTCCGTGTGCAGCCACATGCTACTATGGGCTCTAGCATAGTTGACTAAGTCGTGCGAACTCTTACAGTGGTAGACTAGCTGATGTAGGGGTTGTAGGTTGGTTACGGTCTATCACATACGTAAGGTGCAAGCGCTTCTGAAAGACTATGTCTCGGTCATCCGTTTCTCAAACACCATGTAGTGCGAGAAAATCAAACGGAGGAGATCGAGTCATGTGGGGAAAGGTGCGCAAACCTCTACAGAGTGTATCAAACTAATCATGGTTAGCCGTGTCCCCGGTTATGGACATTTTGAGTATCTAGTACTTGGATATCATGTGAATCTCAACATGTTACTTCTAATTAATATTGTTGGGTTTGTTAATGAGTACTTTTAATTGGGATTGAGAATGCTGTCAACCATTCTCAATGTTTAACAACCACCATGATAGTTAAATAAATTTATTCCTTTGCAGTAGGGAAAAACTGGCTTTATGCAAAACTGTAACCATAGAGCTTTCCACCAGCCATATATGCATGTAGTATAGCTTATTCCATTGTTATTCTCTCTGTGTTACATTGCCAGCATATTCCATGCGCTGACCCGTTTTCGGGCTGCAACGTTTCATGTTGCAGACTTTTCAGACGACGAGTAAGGTGATTAGGTCGTGGTTCTATACTCAGTGATGCCGTTGGAGTTGATGGACTCGCTTATTCTTCCAAGCCTTCCGTTGTTATCGTATTTAGATGGCTTAAGCCATATTTATTTTATTAAGTTCTCTCTTGGGACATTCGATTGTAATAAGTGTATGATTGCTACTCTGTTATAAATCCTCCGAGTAATCTTGTGTGGTGTCGACATTCTTGATCCAGTGGATGACATCGAGCACGTAGATCGAACTATTTAAGGTCCGGTCGCTACAAAGATGGTATCGAGCACACTGTTGTTGTAGGACACGGCCACTAAGCTTAAGCCCTAGATCACTACTCTTTCTTCTCATTTCTGACTCCTCATCTTTTCTATTCTTTAGGATGGAGGATGCAAGGAACAGGTTCACACAACCGGATGAAGACTCACCTTTTGGATGTCACTTGAAGGAAGTCACTAGATACCTGAACATAGGAGTACCAAGCTTCACTGGAACCTTCAACGCCACTTTACCCGAAGAGGAGCGCTGGATGATTCAAGTCTACATTCCAGGAAGGACATTTGCACCAGTCACGGAGCCCATAGAGTTTTCCTTTGACACACCAACATGGAGCCTAGGAAAGAGCATGGCAGCCAACATCACCATGGGACGAATTGGAGAAGTTTACCATGAAGATCTCAAGAATACTATCTACCAGATTTGTGGGCGCCGAGATGAACAATGGGAGATGATCAGCACCAGGAGGGACAGATCAATCGCAGCTTATATCCAGGAGTTAAACCAACATATCCGACACCAGGAGAATCAGATGTGCGCAGATATGGAGGATCTGCAAAAGGCTAGAACCAAGATCAAGGAGCTAGAAGAAGAACTCAAAGCTACACGTGAAGACTACATGGAAGAGATCGTCGCTCTAGTGAGACAGAACGGCGACCTAAAGGAGAAGCTTGGAGTATTCATGGGAGGTTCAGCACCCAAAAGAGAAAGGGGCGCATCAACTTGCCCGGATAATTATATCATCATCGACGACACCGACTCGGATCCTGACGACAGCGATGATGACTTTGTTGGTGAAGCTGGAGCAGATATCATGGAATCTTCATCGGAGCAGTTTTTCTAGATTGACCACCATAATAGTAGTAGTATTTTCCCCATTTTATATTAGTTTTAGTCCAGCACTTGTAACGATAGTTAGACCGTTGTACGCCTTTGTTGAATTGATTGGAGTGAAATTGTGTGATTTTGTCCCATGTGCATATGGGTAGTGTTTTCTCACTAGACCTTATTCTATTCTTAACTCTCGTCTTTTCTATAAACCCCTCAGATGCCTCCGAGACGCGACCCCGGATTTGTTTTCCGCCTTGAGATCACTTTCGGTTGATTCAGCAGCAGAATGCCTTGATTCAAACATTGGTACAGAACCATGGCAACAACAACAACAACCCACCACCACCACCACCTGTTGACCATCTGACACGTTTCTTGAGGTTGAATCCGCCGGTGTTTTCCAGTAGCACCGAGCCGATAGTAGCAGATGATGGCTCCGTAAGATAGGGAGGGAGTTGACCACTGCAGGATGTACAGATGGGGAAAAGGTGAAGTTTGCCGCACATCAGCTCGAAGGACCCGCAACAGCATGGTGGGAGAATTTTACAGCCACTTACCCTGTAGACACTGTCACATGGGATCAGTTTCAGCAAGCTTTCTGTACTGCCCATGTTTCAGCAGGAGCTATGGCCATGAAGAAGCGTGAGTTTCGCAACTTACGCCAAGGAGGACGGACAGTTGGCCAGTATGTGGATGATTTCAGTAAGTTAGCACGTTATGCCCCAGATGACGTTGCTATGGATGCAGCTAAGCAGGAGAAATTCCTAGAAGGACTGAATGATGAGCTAAGTATGCAGTTGATGGTAGCCACTTTCAATAACTACCAGGAGTTAGTAGATCGTGCTCTTATGATTGAAGGGAAGCAACAGCAGATTGAAAATCGTAAGAGGAAGTATGGACATGGGAAGTATAATTCTGGAGCTCAACAGAAGCTACGCTTTACACCAAAAACAAGAGGACAATTTCAGCACACTCATGGAGGAGGTAGCTCTCACAATCATAATGGCACAAAGAATGGAAACGGGAATGGAGGAAGCAATGGACAAAACCGCACCACCCCGTCAACACCATCCAAGGTAGACCTGAGCCACATCACTTGTTTTAAGTGCCGTAAGACGGGGCATTATGCAAATGAATGTCCAGAAGCCCAGAATGGAAATGGCAATGGAAGCTCAGGAAAGAAGCCTAACCCTTTCAACAGAGGACAAGTGAACCACGTTACCGTGGAGGAGGTTGAAGCTCAGCCAGACGCAGTAATAGGTAAGTTTTTGGTTAAGACATTTACTGCAGTTGTTCTTTTTGATACTGGTGCATCGCATTCATACATATCAAGGGGATTTGTGGATAAGTATAAATTACCAACCCAAGCCCTTAGGTCACCCATGCTAGTAACCTCACCCGGAGCAGAGTACATGGCTAGTATATGGTGTGATCGACTGCCATTAAGGATTGGACACTATGTATTTCCCTCAGACCTAATAGTTCTGGAATCGCAAGGACTGGATGTGATATTAGGCATGGATTGGTTATCGAAGTATGGAGGGAACATAGATTGCGCGATGAAAGTCGATTTTGCTTACCACCCCAGAAGGAAGGAGAATCAAGTATGTATCACGGCATGAGCCGAGGAGAGCACATGTAAATTCCTTATCAGGAGTTGTGCAGGAGGAAGTACCGGTAGTAAGGGATTTTTCGGACGTGTTTCCGGAAGAATTGCCAGGCATGCCACCAGACAGGGATATTGAGTTTCTGATTGAACTACTGCCAGGCACTGGGCCGATATCCAAGAGACCGTATAGGATGCCAGCCCAAGATTTGGAGGAAATCAAGAAGCAGATTAAGGAGTTGTTGGACAAAGGTTTTATTCGCCCAAGTTCTTCACCTTGGGGATCGCCAGTACTTCTAGTGGAGAGGAAGGATGGATCATTAAGAATGGTTGTTGATTACCGAGGATTGAATGAAGTAACAATCAAGAACAAGTACCCACTATCGATGATCAATGACTTGTTTGACCAATTGCAAGGAGCTAAGGTGTTTTCCAAGATCGATTTGCGATCAGGGTACCATCAGTTGAAGATTCGAGAGCAGGATATACCTAAGACGGCTTTTACCACCAGGTATGGGCTGTATGAGCATACCGTTATGTCATTTGGTTTGACTAACGCACCTGCCTATTTTATGAACATGATGAACAAAGTGTTTATGGAGTTTTTGGATAAGTTCGTCGTAGTGTTCATTGATGATAACTTAGTCTACTCAAAGAATGAAGAGGAACATAAGGAACATTTGCGACTGGTACTGGAGAAGCTCAGAGAACATCAGTTATATGCCAAGTTCAGCAAGTGTGAGTTTTGGTTGAAGGAAGTTGGATTTCTCGGACATGTTATATCCGGGGAAGGTATAGCAGTGGACCCCACTAAAGTTGCCACTGTGACAAACTGGGAAGCACCAACTACAGTTGGGGAGATCCGGAGTTTCCTTGGACTCGCAGGATACTACCGGAGATTCATTGAGAATTTCTCAAGGATTGCGAAGCCTATGACAGAATTGTTGAAGAAGGATACCAAGTTCATATGGACTGAGGAGTGTGAAGCTAGTTTCCAAGAATTGAAGAAATTCTTGGTTACCTCACCAGTGTTAATTCTGCCAGATCAGACCAAGGATTATGAGGTATATTGCGATGCTTCACGCCGAGGACTTGGAGCAGTGCTTATGCAGGAGGCAAGAGTTGTTTCGTATGCTTAACGACAACTTAAGCCTCATGAGCTAAATTATGCTACTCATGATTTGGAGTTGGCAGCCGTAGTGCATGCATTGAAAACATGGAGACATTTTCTTATTGGGAACCATTGTGAGGTGTACACGTATCACAAGAGTTTGAAGTACATCTTCACGCAGAAGGAGTTAAATCTCAGACAGAGGAGATGGTTGGAGCTTATTAAAGAATACGATATGAGATTGCATTATCACCCCGGAAAAGCTAACGTTGTAGCAGACGCGTTGAGCCGTAAGAGTCATGTCAACACTCTAATGACCGGAGGTTTACCAAAATAATTAGCCGAGGAATTACGAGAGCTATGTTTGGAAATAGTTCTGAGAGGCTATGTAGCAGCATTGGAGATTCAGTCTACTTTGATGGATAGAATCAGAGAAGCTCAAAAGACAGATAAGGAAGTTGCTTCTATTAAGGAAAAGATGAGCAAGGGAAAGGCTAAGGGATTTCGTGAGGATGAACACGATACCTTATGGTTTGAGGACCGCATTTACGTGCCAAGTGATCCGGAGATTCGGAAGTTGATTTTGCAAGAGGCACATGATTCGCCGTATTCGATCCACCCTGGAAATACCAAGATGTATTTGGATTTGAAAGATACTTTCTGGTGGACCGGAATGAAGAAGGATATTGCAGAGTATGTAGCAGTTTGTGATGTATGTCAGAGAGTGAAGGCAGAACATCATAAGCCAGGATTATTCTGACCATTGCCGATACCCAAATGGAAGTGGGATAAACTAGGCATGGATTTCATCACGGGATTGCCGAGGACTCGTTCAGGCTATGACTCGATTTGGGTTGTAGTCGATCGCTTGACGAAGGTAGCTCATTTCATTCCAAAGAAAGACTACCTACAACGATGCCAAATTGGCTAAGATATACATGACCGGGATTGTATGCTTGCACGGAGTTCCGAGGAGTATCAGACGATAGAGGAACCCAATTCACCTCAAAGTTCGGAAGGCGGTTGCACGAAACTTTGGGAACCAGTGGAGTTCAAAGACGACTTTTCATCCACAGACAGATGGACAAACCGAGAGAGTCAAGCAGATTTTGGAGGATATGCTAAGAGCTTGTGCCTTGGATTATGGATCCAGCTGGGACGATAATTTGCCATCTGCGGAGTTCTCTTACAACAACAGTTACCAATCTAGTTTGAAGATGGCCCCTTTCGAAGCCTTGTACGGAAGGAGGTGCAGGACCCCGTTGTTGTAGGATGAATTTGGAGACCGCCAGTTGTTTGGACCGGATTTGATTAAGGAGTCTGAACAGAAAGTAAAGTTGATTCGCGATAGGCTCAAGGTAGCTCAGTCGAGGTAGAAGAGCTATGCGGATTCAAAACGCAAGGAGACAGAGTACGAAGTCGGAGACAGAGTTTATCTTCGAGTATCTCCACTTCGAGGAGTTAAGCGCTTTGGAGTTAAGGGAAAGTTAGCGCCCCGATTTGTAGGACCATATCGTGTTCTGGAACGTATGGGAGAGGTGGCCTACAAGTTGGAATTACCTGAGGGATTGTTAGGAGTTCATGATGTGTTCCATGTTTCTCAGTTGAAGAAGTGTCACGCAGAGATGGCGGATATACCACTGAGAGATACAGTGCCACTTGAAGCAATTCAGTTGAATGATGATCTGACCTATGAGGAGAAACCTGTTAAGATTCTGGAGTATGCCAGTCGAGTCACTCGCAGCAAGGTTATCAAGTTTTGTAAAGTTCAGTGGAGCCACCACACCGAGGAAGAAGCCACCTGGGAGCGAGAGGAAGATCTGCTCAAGGCCCACCCTCACCTATTTGCTAGCCAACCCGAATCTCGAGGGCGAGATTCATCTTAAGGGGGGTAGGTTTGTAACATCCCAAATTTTCAATTTGGAATGTTATACATAGATCATCATGCATACCATATTTTTTATTGCATTGTTGGCTCGATCCTAGAAATCCTACGCAACTCAAAGACCCACGGAGAGAGTTGGGGGTTTCGTTATTTTCATATTTGAGTTTTCTCAAATTTTGAAAAAAGGGATCATTTGATTTTATTTATTTTATCTTCAATTATTTCTACTGCCAAAATATGAGAGAGGGAATAAAATGACTTTCCCAAAATAAAGAAATAATGAAGATTCAATAAAAAATCAAATAAGATTTTATTTTGGAGTTTTTCGCCTTTTTATTTGAATTTAGGAAAAATGCGCGTTTTTCAAAATTGCATTTAGGCCCCAAATAAATGTTCATCTAGTCCGGCTTGATTTTAGAATCCGGGGAAAATTTATTTCGGGGTTTTTGGAGTCCGTTTAGTACTTCTTTTGTTTTTTTTTCTGAGCGTAATTATTTAAAAAAACGCGCACCGCCTTACGGGCCGTACCCGAGCGGGACTCCGCTCGGGGGCGCTATATAAATAGCCACCCCGCCGCCGTCGGCCCGCCTTGACCCACCGCTTGCCGCCGCCGCCGCCGGAGCCTCGCCGGACTTCGCCGCCGCCGCCGCCGAGGTTCGCCGCCGCCTCGATCCACGTGCCGCCGGGTTTTTTAAAAAACTGGGTGGTTTTTATTACGGTTTATTTTCGGTTTTCTTTTAGTTTTCGGTTTTTTTGGGTTAGGTTATTTAGCGGACGTTCGTCCGTTAGTTCGTTTTAACGAACGAGTTCGTCAGATTAGTTTAGTTAACGAACGTTCGTTCGTTAACCCGTTCATCGTTTTTTCTTTTTCTCGGATTTAATCCGCAATTTTTCTGATCGCGATTTATGATCCGATTTTCGTTTTAGTATAACTTTTCGCTCGTTTATCGGAATCAGGCGATTCAAGCGCCTGGAGTTTCATCTCGAAACCCTCTTTCTGAATAACCAACTTAAACAAGTTTTTGCTACTGTAAAATTTGACCTAGATCCAGATTAGTAAAACGGAGCTGTTTTCTTTCGCCGTTTGTTCTCCGTTGCTTTGTTTGCTTTGTTTCTTTTTGCAAACCGGAGTTCTTAAGTTGAACTATCTGGTTAGACATTTTGTTCGAGTTTTACCTGTGCATTAGATGAGTACTTATTGTATGCTTGTTTGTTTGTCTGCGATAGAATACCCGGAGTGCGCCGCATGTTACTTCGAGTCTCTAGGTTTCGCGGATCATCAGCAAGGCAAGTAACACTTTGATCATACCTTTTCTCATACCCTTATTGCATTAGATCAATCCTCAAATATTGCATGATTAGGATTTAATTAAACTGTGGGTTATGGGAAGTAGTTGAGGTAGTACCTATTACCTGTTTATTATCAAACCTTTGGGAGTTACTTCTACGTTTGCTTATTATGCCATGCTATGCTAGTAGACGTGGATTGGGTGAGTGTATCCATGACAGATGTGAGATTGTGAATTAATGGTTTATTTAAGGTGGGAACTTAAACACACATCTGGGTGGATTGAGGCTCCTGGTTTCTATCAGGACTTGCATGTATTTCTTCGGACCGCCACCCAGGCCCAAAGGGATCATAAGATTATTCATGCTAGAAACTTCCGTGTGCAGCCACATGCTACTATGGGCTCTAGCATAGTTGACTAAGTCGTGCGAACTCTTATAGTGGTAGACTAGCTGATGTAGGGGTTGTAGGTTGGTACGGTCTATCACATACATAAGGTGCAAGCGCTTCTGAAAGACTATGTCTCGGTCATCCGTTTCTCCAACACCATGTAGTGCGAGAAAATCAAACGGAGGAGATCGAGTCATGTGGGGAAAAGTGTGCAAACCTCTACAGAGTGTATCAAACTAATCATGGTTAGCCGTGTCCCCGATTATGGACATTTTGAGTATCTGGTACTTGGATATCATGTGAATCTCAACATGTTACTTCTAATTAATATTGTTGGGTTTGTTAATGAGTACTTTTAATTGGGATTGAGAATGCTGTCAACCATTCTCAATGTTTAACAACCACCATGATAGTTAAATAAATTTATTCCTTTGCAGTAGGGAAAAACTGGCTTTATGCAAAACTGTAACCATAGAGCTTTCCACCAGCCATATATGCATGTAGTATAGCTTATTCCATTGTTATTCTCTCTGTGTTACATTGCCAGCATATTCCATGCGCTGACCGTTTCGGCTGCAACGCTTCATGTTGCGAGACTTTTCGAACGACAAGTAAGGTGATTAGGTCGTGGTTCTATACTCGATGATGCCGTTGGAGTTGATGGACTCGCTTATTCTTCCAAGCCTTCAGTTGTTATCGTATTTAGATGGCCTTAAGCCATATTTATTTTATTAAGTTCTCTCTTGAGACATTCGATTGTAATAAGTGTGTGATTGCTACTCTGTTATAAATCCTCCGAGTACTGTGTGGTGTCAGCATTACTGATCCAGGGATGACACTGAGCACAGAGATCAGACTGTTTGAGGTCTGGTCGCTACACTTAACCATCTTTGATTAACGAGCTAGTAGAGTAGAGGCATACTAGGGACACTCTGTTTTGTCTATGTATTCTGATACGTCTCCAACATATCTATAATTTTTGATTGCTCCAGGCTATATTATCTTCTGTTTTGGACATTATTGGGCTCTATTATTCACTTTTATATTATTTTTGGGACTAACCTATTAACCGGAGGCCCAGCCCAGAATTGCTGTTTTTTTTTGCCTATTTCAGAGTTTCGTAGAAAAAGAATATCAAACGGAGTCCAAACGGAATGAAACCTTCGGGAATGTGATTTTTGAAACGACCATGATCCAGGAGACTTGGACCCTACGTCAAGAAATAAAGGAGGAGGCCACGAGGTAGGGGGGCGCGCCTACCCCCAGTGCGCGTCCTCCACCCTCGTGGCCCCCTGTTGCTCCACCGACGTACTCCTTCCTCCTATATATACCTCATTACCCCCAAAGCGATCGGAATCGGAGCCAAAAACCTAATTCCAAGGCCGCAACCTTCTATACCCACGAGATCCCATCTTGGGGCCTGCTCCGGAGCTCCGTCGGAGGGGGCATCGATCACAGAGGGCTTCTACATCAACACCATAGCCCCTCCGATGAAGTGTGTGTAGTTTACCTCAGACCTTCGGGTCCATAGTTATTAGCTAGATGGATTCTTCTCTCTTTTTGGATCTCAATACAATGTTCTCCCCCTCTCTCGTGAAGATCTATTCAATGTAATCTTCTTTTGCGGTGTGTTTGTTGAGACCGATGAATTGTGGGTTTATGATGAAGTTTATCTATGAACAATATTTGGATCTTCTCTGAATTCTATTATGTATGATTGGTTATCTTTGCAAGTCTCTTCGAATTATCAGTTTGGTTTGTCCTACTAGATTGACCTTTATTGCAATGGGAGAAGTGCTTAGCTTTGGGTTCAATCTTAGGGTGTCCTTTCCCAATGACAGTAGGGGCAGCAAGGCACGTATTGTATTGTTGCCATCAAGGATAACAAGATGGGGTTTTTATCATATTGCATGAATTTATCTCTCTACATCATGTCCTCTTGCTTAAGGCGTTACTCTGTTCTTATGAACTTAATACTCTAGATGCATGCTGGATAGCGGTCGATGTGTGGAGTAATAGTAGTAGATGCAGGCAGGAGTCGATCTACTTGCCTTGGATGTGATGCCTATATACATGATCATACCTAGATATTCTCATAACTATGCTCAATTACATCAATTGCTCTCTGATAATTTTTTCACCCACCGTAAAATACTTATGCTCTTGAGAGAAGCCACTAGTGAAACCTATGGCCCCCGGGTCTATCTTCATCATATTAATCTTCCAACACTTAGTTATTTCCGTTGCTTTTTACTTTGCTTTTATTTTACTTTACATCTTCATCACAAAAATACCAAAAATATGATGTTATCATATCTATCAGATCTCACTCTCGTAAGTGACCGTGTAGGGATTGACAACCCCTTATCACGTTGGTTGCGAGGATTTATTTGTTTGTGTAGGTGCGAGGGACTCGCGCGTAGCCTCCTACTGGATTGATACCTTAGTTCTCAAAAACTGAGGGAAATACTTACGCTACTTTGCTGCATCACCCTTTCCTCTTCAAGGCAAAATCTAAAGGAAATATGCCCTAGAGGCAATAATAAAGTTATTATTTATTTCCTTATATCATGATAAATGTTTATTATTCATGCTAGAATTGTATTAACTGGAAACATAATACTTGTGTGAATACATAGAGCGAGCAGTGTCACTAGTATGCCTCTACTTGACTAGCTCGTTGATCAAAGATAGTTATGTTTCCTAGCCATTGACATGAGTTGTGATTTGATTAACGGGATCACATCATTAAGAGAATGATGTGATTGACTTGACCCAATCCATTAGCTTAGCTCTTGATCGTTTAGTATGTTGATATTGCTTTCTTCATGACTTATACATATTCCTATGACTATGAGATTATGCAACTCCCGTTTACCGGAGGAACACTTTGTGTGCTACCAAATGTCACAACGTAACTGGGTGATTATAAAGGTACTCTACAGGTGTCTCAGAAGGTACTTATTGGGTTGACGTATTTCGAGATTAGGATTTGTCACTCCAATTGTCGGAGAGGTATCTCTGGGCCCACTCGGTAATGCACATCACTTAAGCCTTGCAAGCATTACAACTAATGAGTTAGTTGCAGGATGATGTATTACAGAATGAGTAAAGAGACTTGCCGGTAACGAGATTGAACTAGGTATTGAGATACCGACGGTCGAATCTCAGGCAAGTAACATACCAATGACAAAGGGAACAACGTATGTTATTATGCGGTCTGACCGATAAAGATCTTCGTAAAATATGTGGGAGCCAATATGAGCATCCAGGTTCCGCTATTGGTTATTGACCGGAGACGTGTCTCGGTCAAGTCTACATAGTTCTTGAACCCGTAGGGTCCTTGCAACGCTAAAGTTTCGATGATAGTTATATTATGAGTTTATGAGTTTTGATGTACCGAAGGTTGTTCGGAGTCCCGGATGTGATCACGGACATGACGAGGAGTCTCGAAATGGTCGAGACATGAAGATTGATATATTGGAAGCCTATATTTGGATATCGGAAGTGTTCCGGGTGAAATCAGGATTTTACCGGAGTACCGAGGGGTTACCGGAACCCCCCGGGGGCTTAATGCGCCATAGTGGGCCTTAGTGGAGAAGAGGAGAGGCGGCCAGGGCAGGGCCGCGCGCCCCTCCCCCCTAGTCCGAATAGGAAAAGGAGAAGGGGGCGGCGCCCCCCTTTCCTTCGTCTCTCCCTCCTCTTTCCCCCCTTCTCCTATTACAACAAGGAAGGGAGGGAGTCCTACTCATGGTGGGAGTAGGACTCCTCCTGGCACGCCTCTCCTGGCCGGCCGCACCTCCCCCCTTGCTCCTTTATATACGGGGACAGGGGGCACCCCAAAGACACAACAATTGATCGTTTGATCTTTTAGCCGTGTGCGGTGCCCCCCTCCACCATAGTCCACCTCGATAATACTGTAGCGGTGCTTAGGCGAAGCCCTGCGTCGGTAGAACATCATCATCGTCAACACACGGCTGGATCAGAGTTCGAGGGACGTCATCGGGCTGAACGTGTGCTGAACTCGGAGGTGTCGTGCGTTCGGTACTTGATCGGTCGGATCGTGAAGACGTACGACTACATCAACCGCTTTGTGCTAACGCTTCCGCTTTCGGTCTACGAGGGTACGTAGACAACACTCTCCCCTCTTGTTGCTATGCATCACCATGATCTTGCGTGTGCGTAGGAATTTTTTTAAAATTATTACGTTCCCCAACTGTGGTATCAGAGCCAGGTTTTATGCATAGATGTCATATACACGAGTAGAACACAAGTGAGTTGTGGGCGATATAAGTCATACTGCTTACCAGCATGTCATACTTTGGTTCGGCGGTATTGTTGGATGAAGCGGCCCGGACCGACATTACACGTACGCTTACGCGAGACTGGTTCTACCGACGTGCTTTGCACATAGGTGGCTGGCGGGTGTCAGTTTCTCCAACTTTAGTTGAACCGAGTGTGGCTATGCCCGGTCCTTGCGAAGGTTAAAACATCACCAACTTGACAAACTATCGTTGTGGTTTTGATGCGTAGGTAAGAACGGTTCTTGCTAAGCCCAGTAGCAGCCACGTAAAACTTGCAACAACAAAGTAGAGGACGTCTAACTTGTTTTTGCAGGGCATTTTGTGATGTGATATGGTCAAGACATGATGCTAAATTTTATTATATGAGATGATCATGTTTTGTAACCGAGTTATCGGCAACTCGCAGGAGCCATATGGTTGTCGCTTTATTGTATGCAATGCAATATACGTAATGCTTTACTTTATCACTAAGCGATCGCGATAGTCGAGAAGCATAATATTGGCGAGGCGACAACGATGCTACGATGGAGATCAAGGTGTCGTGCGGTGGCGATGGTGATCATGATGGTGCTTGAAATGGAGATCACAAGCACAAGATGATGATGGCCATATCATATCACTTATATTGATTGCATGTGATGTTTATCTTTTATGCATCTTATCTTTCTTTGATTGACGGTAGCATTATAAGATGATCTATCACTAAATTTCAAGATAAAAGTGTTCTCCCTGAGTATGCACCATTGCCAAAGTTCGTCGTGCCCGGACACCACATGATGATCGGGTGTGATAAGCTCTACGTCCATCTACAATGGGTGCAAGCTAGTTTTGCACTGCAGAATACTCGGTTTAAACTTGACGAGCCTAGCATATGCAGATATGGCCTCGGAACACGGAGACCGAAAGGTCGAGCGTGAATCATATAGTAGATATGATCAACATAGTGATGTTCACCATTGAAAGCTACTCCATTTCACGTGATGATCGGTGATGGTTTAGTTGATTTGGATCACGTGATCACTTAGAGGATTAGAGGGATGTCTATCTAAGTGAGTTCTTAAGTAATATGATTAATTGAACTGAAATTTATCATGAACTCAGTACCTGATAGTATCTTGATTGTCTATGTTGATTGTAGATAGATGGCCCGTGTTGTTGTTTCGTTGAATTTTAATGCGTTCCTTGAGAAAGCAACATTGAAAGATGGTGGTAGCAATTACACGGACTGAGTCCGTAACTTGAGGATTATCCTCATTGTTGCACAGAACAATTACGTCCTGGAAGCACCACTAGGTGCCAAACCTGCTGCAGGAGCAACACCAGATGTTATGAACATCTGGCAGAGCAAAGCTGATGACTACTCGATAGTTCAGTGTGCCATGCTTTACGGCTTAGAACCGGGACTTCAACAACGTTTTGAACGTCATGGAGCATATGAGATGTTCCATGAGTTGAAGTTAATATTTCAAGCAAATGCCGGATTGAGAGATATGAAGTCTCTAATAAGTTCTACAGCTGTAAGATGGAGGAGAATAGTTACATCGGTGAGCATATACTCAAAATGTCTGGATATAATAATCACTTGATTCAACTGGGAGTTAATCTTCCGGATGATAGCGTCATTGACAGAATTCTTCAATCACTGCCACCAAGCTACAAAAGCTTCGTGGTGAACTATAACATGCAAGGGATGGATAATACGATTCCCGAGCTCTTCGCAATGCTAAAGGCCGCGGAGGTAGAAATCAAGAAGGAGCATCAAGTGTTGATGGTCGATAAGCCCACCAGTTTCAAGAAAAAGGGCAAAGGGAAGAAGAAGGGGAACTTCAAGAAGAACAGCAAGCAAGTTGCTGCTCAAGAGAAGAAACCCAAGTCTGGACCTAAGCTCGAGATCGAGTGCTTCTAGTGCAAGCAGACTGGTCACTGGAAGCGGAACTGCCCCAAGTATTTGGCAGATAAGAAGGATGACAAGGTGAACAAAGGTATATGTGATATACATGTTATTGATGTGTACCTTACTAGAGCTTGCAGTAGCACCTGGGTATTTGATACTAGTTCTGTTGCTAATATTTGCAACTCGAAACAGGGACTACGGATTAAGCGAACACTGGCCAAGGACGAGGTGACGATGCAAGTGGGAAACGGTTCCAAAGTCGATGTTATCGCCGTCGGCACGCTACCTCTACATCTACCTTCGGGATTATGAAAGCACAAGTGCTCCCTGGGTGATTTTGATAATTAATGACAACATATCTCTTGTTGGACTAATACTTTTACCTAGTATGTTTCAGACAAGTTCAACATATTAGGTGGCATGGATTAAAGGATGTGGAACCCCTTCAAGATGCTAAGGGCAAAGGATTGGCTCAAGCTTCAAGATCAAGACTCTACATTTTATATTTTAGTGATCCAAGATCACATTGAGTTTATAGGAAAAGCCAATACTATCAAGAGGGGATGAGGTGTTGCTTAATGGATTGCTTGCTCAAAGTGCTTAGTGATATGCTACAAAACCCTCAACTATATTCCCATATCCACATATGACCTAAACCAAAAATCTAACTCGGCCCCACCGATTCTTTCTATCCGGCGCCACCGAGTTCAGATGTCATAGCCACTGCCACAAACCCTAGGCAAATCGGTTTCACTGATAGGGATCTCGGTCTCACCGAGATGGGGTTGTAATCTCTCTGTGTATGTCCATTACCAAAATCGGTCTCACCGAGTTCAATCGGTACTACCGAGATTACAATGCAAACTCTCTGGTCAGCTTATTACCAAAATCGATTCCACCGAGGTTGTGTAATCGGTCTCACCGAGTTTGCCTGACCAACTCTCTGGTTAGCTTATTACCAAAATCGGTCCCACCAAGTTTGTGTAATCGGTCTCACCGAGATTACGTTATGCCCTAACCCTAACCAGATCGGTCCTACCGAGTTGCATCTCAGTCCCCAATCAAAATCCTAACGGTCACTAGGTTTACTAAATCGGTCCGACCGAGTTTCTCAATTCGGTCTCACCGAGATTGGTAAATTGTGTGTAACGGTTAGATTTTGTGTGGAGGCTATATATAACCCTTCACCCACTCTTCATTTGAGGAGAGAGCCATCAGAACATATCTACACTTCCAATACACATTTTCTGAGAGAGAACCACCTACTCATGTGTTGAGGCCAAGATATTCCATTCCCACCATATGAATCTTGATCTCTAGCCTTCCCCAAGTTGCTTTCCACTCAAATCTTCTTTCCACCAAATCCAAATCCTGTGAGAGAGAGTTGAGTGTTGGGGAGACTATCATTTGAAGCACAAGAGCAAGGAGTTCATCATCAACACACCATTTGTTACTTCTTGGAGAGTGGTGTCTCCTAGATTGGCTAGGTGTCACTTGGGAGCCTCCGACAAGATTGTGGAGTTGAACCAAGGAGTTTGTAAGGGCAAGGAGATCGCCTACTTCATGAAGATCTACCGCTAGTGAGGCAAGTCCTTCATGGGCGATGGCCATGATGGAATAGACAAGGTTGCTTCTTCGTGGACCCTTCGTGGGTGGAGCCCTCCGTGGACTCACGCAACCGTTACCCTCCGTGGGTTGAAGTCTCCATCAACGTGGATGTACGATAGCACCACCTATCGGAACCACGACAAAAACATCCGTGTCTCCAATTGCATTTGAATTCTCCAAACCCTTCCCTTTACATTCTTGCAAGTTGCATGCTTTACTTTCCGCTACTCATATACTCTTTGCATGCTTGCTTGATATGTATTGTGTTTGTTAAACTTGTGCCAAAACTCCACTTCAACTTTAAGAAATTAAAAACTGCAACTTTTGGTACTTAGTGTCTAACCACCCCCCTCTAGACACCTCTTCTCGATCCTTTCAATTGGTATCAGAGCATTGGTCTCCATTACCTTGGTTTAAACACCTTTGGAGGAAGATGGATGTGTCTACCTTGGGGAGTCTTAGACATAGAGTGCCTATTCTTGATGGAGAATATTTTCATGAGTGGAAAAATGAAATGCTTGAGATTTTCAATGAATATCACTTGAACAAGTACATTGCTAGCCCTTGTGCACCTCATATTGATCCCTTGCATCCCACACTCGAAGAAGATATTGACATGATTCACAATCTTAGAACCATAAATATTATCATAAGAGGATTGCCCAAAAATTTGATTGCTAGTTTGCCTACTCTTGATTGTGCCTATACTATATGGAAATTTTTTGAGGAACGATTTTCGGATTATTCCTTGAAAAATTTAGACGAAATTCTTCATAAATATATCGCTTTGAGTAAGATGAACTCTAGTGATCCTAGTTTTGGTGATTGTCTATTTGAGCTCACCAATCTCATGTGTGCCATAGGAAATGTTGGGATCATTAGTGATATCATATCTGAAGCTATTATAATTCATAAAGGTGACCATTGTGATGATCATTGGTCTAATGAATTACCTTCTCTAGGAATTGATCAATCACAAAATGATGTTGAACATGGATACTATGCTGAGGATGATGATAGTGACTATGATCTTGATGATGCGATGAGACACTTTGGTCTTATGGCAAATCTTCGCGGCTACATGGCTGGAGGAAAGGAATGGGTCCTTGATAGTGGATGTACTGATCATATGACCGGAGATAAAGACATGTTGTGTGAGCTTGCTGGAAACGACGACCCTCTAAAGTATGTCACTTTTGGTGATAATTCAAAGGGTAAGGTGGTTGGCCTTGGTAAGGTGGCCATCTCACATGATAGCTCCATACAAAATGTCATGCTCGTTGAATCTCTTGGCTACAACTTACTTTCAGTATCTAGACTTGCTGATTTCGGTTTCAATGTCCTATTTACTGAAGTAGACTGCCAAGTGTTTCGTAGAGACAATCATAAAATGGTCTTTACCGGTGTACGTAGAGGTGATCTATACATTGTTGATTTCACTAAAAAGGCTCAACCTAAAACTTGCTTAATTGCTAAATCTTCTAAAGGCTAGTTGTGGCATAGAAGACTAGGCCATGTGGGCATGCGAAACCTTGACAAATTCATTAAAGGAAATCATATCCTTGGCGTTAACGATGTCATATTTGACAAGGATAGACTTTGTAGTGCTTGTCAAGCAGGGAAACAAGTTGGAGGAAGTCATCGCGCTAAGAACATCATGACCACAAGAAGACCACTTGAGCTACTTCACATGGATCTCTTTGGTCCAAATGCCTACAAGAGTCTCGGTGGTAACTCATTTGGTCTAGTCATAGTTTAAGATTTTTCAAGATTTACGTGGGTGTTCTTTCTTGATGACAAATCGCAGGTCCAAAAAACTTCAAAAACTTTGCTAGGAAGGCCCAAAATCAATTTGACATGAAGATCAAGAAGGTTCAGAGCGACAATGGAACGGAGTTCAAGAACGCAAATGTGGACACCTTTCTTGACGAAGAAGGGATTTCACATGAGTTCTCGGCTACGTACACACCTCAACAAAATGGAGTTGTTGAGAGGAAGAACCGGACTCTTATCGAGATGGCAAGAACGATGCTTGATGAGTACAAGACGCGAAAACACTTTTGGGCGGAAGCGGTTGAGACAGCTTATCATGCAACAAATCGCTTGTATCTTCACAAGCTACTCGGCAAGACGGCATATCAGCTCCTCACCGGTAACAAACCCCAAGTTGGATACTTTCGAGTATTTGGCTCAAAGTGCTACATTCTTGATAAGCATCGTCGTTCTAAATTTGCTCCTAAGTCTCATGAAGGTTTCCTACTTGGTTATGCCTCAAACTCTCACACATACCGTGTCTACAACAATTTCACCCGAAAGGTTGAAGAAACGGTAGATGTGAAGTTTGATGAATCTAATGGCTCGCAAGTAGAGCAATTGCCAATTGATGTAGGAGACAAAGATCCCTCGGACGCAATCCAAGACTTGTCTATTGGCGAGATTCGTCCAACGGAGATGAAGGAGAGTACCTCGTCCATCCAAGTGTAAGCTTCTACCTCACGACAAGGTGAACCAAGAGTTGATACGGAAGCATCCACAAGTGGGACACACCAAGATGAAGAAAACGAGGAAGCGCACCAAGATGAACGTCAACAACGTCCCTCACCATCACGACAAGAGGATGATAACGCTAACAATGAAGAAGAACAAGATGAAGAAGATGTTCAACCAAGACCCAAGCAAAAGCTTTCACGAGTTCGAGCAAGAATTGCTAAAGATCATCCCGTTGAGCAAATCTACAATGATATCCAAACCAGGAGAATCACTCGCTCTAAAACTCGTTTGGCTAACTTTTGTGAACATTACTCATTCATCTCTAGCATTGAACCTATGAAGGTTGAAGAAGCATTGGAGGATCCGGACTAGATAAACGCTATGCATGAAGAGCTGCACAACTTTGAGAGAAATCGAGTGTGGACATTGGTCGAGAAGCCCGACAACAACCACAACATCATCGGTACCAAATGGGTGTTTCGCAACAAGCAAGATGAAGATGGACAAGTGGTTCGCAACAAAGCACGTGTAGCGACCCGACCCGAATGGATCAAGTCTCTGTGCTCAGGCGTCATCCCTGGATCAGTAATGCTGACACCACACAGTACTTCGAAGGATTTATAACAGAGTATCAATCACACACTTATTACATCATTGTCCAAAAGAGGACTTATTACAATAAATATGGCTTAAGGCCATCTAAATACGATAACAGCGGAAGACTTGGAAGATAAGTGAGTCCATCAACTCCAGCGACATCACTGAGTATAGAACCACGACCTAAAGCACCTTACTCGTAAATGCGAAAAGTACGCAACATGAAAGTTGCAGCCCGAAAACGGGTCAGCACATGGAATATGGCAATGTAACACATAGAGAGAAATGAAGGAATAAGCCTATACTACATGCATATATGGCTGGTGGAAAGCTCTACGATTACAGCTTTTGCATAAAGCCGCTTTTCCCTCTTGCAAAGGAATAAATTTGTTTAACTATCATGGTGGTTGTTAAACATTGAGAATGGTTGATGACATCCTCAATCCCAATTAAAGGTACTCATTAAAAACCCAACAATATTAATTAGAGTAACATGTTGAGATTCACATGATATTCAAGTACTAGATACTCAAGATGTCCATAACCGGGACACGGCTAATCATGATTAGTTTATACACTCTGCAGAGGTTTGCACTTTTCCCCACAAGACTCGATCGCCTCCGTTTGGTTTCTCGTGACTACACGGTGTTTGAGAGGCGGATGACCGAGACATAGTCTTTCAGAAGCGCTAGCACCTTACGATGGGTGGACCGGTACACCTACATCCCCTACATCTGCTAGTCCACCACTATAAGAGTTTGCACGACTTAGTCAACTATGCCAGAGCCCATAATGGCTTGTGGCTGCACATGGAAGTTTCTAGTTTGAATAATCTTATGATCCCTTTGAGCCTGGGTGGCGGTCCAAAGAAAGCAGGCAAGTCACAGAAACCCCAGTGCCTCAATCCACCCAGATGTGTGTTTAAGTTGCCACCTTAAATAAACCATTAATTTAACAATCTCACATCATCATGGATACACTCACCCAATCCACGTCTACTAGCATAGCATGGCAATTAAGCAAACGTAGAAGTAACTCCCAAAGGTTTCATAAGTAAAACAGGTAATAGGTACTACCTCAATCTACTTCCCATCCCACAATTTAATTAGATCCTAATCATGCAAGTGTTTGAGGAATAGATCTAATGCATAAAACTGGGTAGTAGAAAAGATATGATCAAGTGTTACTTGCCTTGCTGATGATCCACGAAACCTAGAGATTCGAAATAACAAGCGGCGCACTCCGGGTGATCTATCGCAGACAAACAACAAGCATACAATAAGTACTCATCTAATGCACGGGTAAATCTCGAATAAAAGATCTAACCAGAAAGTTCAACTTAAGAACCCTGGTTGCAAAAAGAATCGAATCAAATAAAGCAACGAAAGTCAAATGACGAACGAAAACAACTCGGTTCTAGCAAGTTGAAACTAAGTCAAATTTTACAGTAGCAAAACTTTGTTTAAGTTGATTAATAGGAACGGCGGTTTCGAGATGAAACTCCAGACGCTTGAATCACCTGATTCCGATAAACGAGCGAGAAGATAAACTAGAACGAAGATCGAATCTGAAATCGTGATCAGAAAATAGCGGATTAAATCCGATTAAAAGAAAATCGACGAATGGTTAAACGAACGGACGTTCGTTAACCGGGAATAACCGGTGATCACGTTCGTTAAGACGAACGGTCCGGCGGATGCTTGCTAAACAAAACTGGAAAGAAAAACCGGCGAGAAAAACCGATCTAGGGTTTCGGAAAGAAAACCGAAATGAAAAACCGATCTAGAAAACCGGAACAGAAAACCGAACGATTCTGAAAAAACCGAATCAAGGAAAAGAAAGGTGGCGTGGCGGGGCTAGTACCTCAAGAGGCGAGGGCTCGGCGGCGGCGTTGGTGGCGATGTGGCGGCAAGTGGCGGCGGCGGTGTGAAGCGGCGGTGTGGGGCGGCGGGTGTGGGCGGCCAGTGGTGGTCTGCTGCTGCTTCTTTAATGGAGAGGAGAGGTGTTGGTTTGATGTGTTGGAGGGGGTGCTTGGGTATTTATATTGGGGAGGGAGGGTTTTGCTTGGAGTAGGGGACAAGAATTAGAGTAGGATTAGGAATCCTAGGAATAAAAAGCGGAACAACGAACGGGATCAAATCCTACTAGGATTTGTAAAAGAATAGGAAACCTTGGCTCCTGGCTCCCTAGGTGCGTCTTGTGATGGCCTTGGCCTCTGGCCGGCAGTGGTTGGCTTGGGCCTTTGGCCCAAGGCGCCGCAGATTTTTTAAAACTGTTTCACAAGGCAAGAAAAATAAATAAATAAAAAATCTAAACGAACTCCAAAATTAATAAAGTAAACTTTCCCCGACTCCTAAAAATGAGTCGAACAAAATGAACTTTAACACGGGGCCAAAATGAAATTTTTGAAAACACACATTTTTCCCTAAGGCAAATAAACTCCGAGAAAAATACAAAATTTGATTTATTTATTAAATCTTCATTTTTCCTAAATTTTGGGAAAGTCATATTATTCCCTCTCTTATTTTTGATATTGGAAAAATATTTGAAGATAAAATAAATAAATCCAACGATCCTCTTTTCATAGTTTTGAGAGAACTCAAATATGAAAATTTGAAACCTCCAACTCTCTCCGAGGGTCCTTGAGTTGCGTGAAATTTCTAGGATCAACAAAATGCAAGAAAATATGATATGCATGATGATCTAATATATAACATTCCAAATTGAAAATTTGGGATGTTACAAACCTACCCCCCTTAAGATGAATCTCGCCCTCGAGATTCGGGTTGGCTAGAAAATAGGTGAGGGTGGTCCTTGAGCAAATCTTCTTCTCTTTCCCAGGTGGCTTCATCCTCAGTGTGGTGGCTCCACTAAGCTTTGCAAAACTTGATAACCTTGCTGCGTGTAACTCTGCTGGCATAATCGAGAATCTTGACTGGTTTCTCCTCATATGTCAAATCATCCTTCAGCTGAATTGCTTCAAGCGGCACTGTATCTCTTAACGGTACCTCTGCCATCTCGGCGTGACATTTCTTCAGCTGAGAAACATGGAACACGTCATGAACTCCTGACAGTCCTTCTGGTAATTCCAGCTTATAAGCAACTTCTCCCATGCGTTGCAAGATCCTATACGGTCCAATGAAACGTGGTGCTAATTTTCCTTTAACTCCAAAACGCTTAACTCCTCGAAGTGGGGATACTCTAAGATATAATCTGTCTCCAACTTCATATTACGTAAGCCTTATGCTTTTGAATCCGCATAGCTTTTCTGTCTGGACTGGGCTACCTTGAGTCTATCGTGAATCAACTTAACCTTCTGTTCGGACTCCTTAATCAAATCTGGTCCAAACAACTGACGGTCTCCAGCTTCGTCCCATGATAACGGTGTCCTGCACCTCCTTCCGTACAAAGCCTCGAAAGGTGCCATCTTCAAGCTGGTTTGGTAACTGTTGTTATAAGAAAACTCTGCATACGGCAAGTTATCATCCCAACTAGATCCATAATCTAGTGCACAAGCTCTCAGCATATCCTCCAAAATCTGATTGACTCTCTCGGTCATCCATCGATTACGTGGGTGGAAAGTCAGATTGAATTCCAGCCTGGTTCCCAATGTTTCGTGCAACCGATTCCAAAACTTTGAGGTAAATTGGCTTCCTCTATCCGATACGATACTCCTCGGAACTCCGTGTAAACACACAATTCTGGTCATGTATATCTTTGCCAACTTAGCACTGCTATAGGTAGTCTTGATTTGGAATGAAATGAGCTACCTTCGTCAAGCGGTCGACTATAACCCAAATCGAATCATAGCTTTGAACGAGTCTTCGGCAAACCCGTGATGAAATCCATGCCTAGTTTATCCCACTTCCATTCGGGTATTGGCAATGGCTGCAACAATCCTGCTGGCTTCTGATGTTCTGCCTTCACTCTCTGACATACATCGCAAACTGCTACATACTCCGCGATATCCTTCTTCATTCCGGTCCACCGTAACGTATTCTTCAAATCCAAATACATCTTGGTATTCTCTGGTGAATCGAGTAGGGTGAATCATGTGCCTCTTGCAGAATCAACTTCCTGATCTCCGGGTCATTTGGCACATACACACGGTCCTCAAACCATAGGGTATCGTGCTCATCCTCACGAAATCCCTTAGCTTTTCCTTCGCTCATTTTCTCCTTTATAGAGGCAACTTCCTTATCTGCCTTTTGAGCTTCTCTGATTTTGTCCACCAACGTAGACTGAATTTCCAATGCTGCTACATAGCCTCTCGGAACTATTTCCAAACATAGCTCTCGAAGGTCCTCGGCTAACTCCTTGGGTATTCCTCCCATCATTAGTGTATTGACGTGGCTCTTACGGCTTAATGCGTCTGCTACAATGTTAGCCTTCCCGGGGTGATAATGCAATCTCATATCATAATCCTTAATAAGCTCTAACCATCTCCTCTGTCTGAGATTTAATTCCTTCTGCGTGAAGATGTACTTCAAACTCTTGTGATCCGTGTACACCTCACAATGATTTCCAATGAGAAAATGTCTCTGTGTCTTCAATGCATGCACAACAGCTGCTAACTCCAAGTCATGTGTGGCATAATTCAACTCATGAGGCTTTAGCTGTCGTGAAGCATACGAAACAACTCTTCCTTCCTGCATAAGCACTGCTCCAAGTCCTCGGCGTGAAGCGTCGCAATACACCTCATAATCCTTGCTCTGATCTGGCAAAATTAACATTGGTGAGGTAACCAATCTTTTCTTCAACTCCTGAAAACTTGCCTCACAATCCTCAGTCCATATGAACTTGGTATCCTTTTTCAGCAATTCCGTCATAGGCTTTGCAATCCTAGAGAAATTCTCAATGAATCTTCGGTAGTATCCTGCGAGTCCAAGGAAACTCCGGATCTCTCCAACGGTCGTTGGTGCTTCCCATTTGGTTACGGTCTCAACCTTTGTGGGGTCAACTGCTATCCCTTCTCCGGATATAACATGTCCAAGAAATCCAACTTCCTTTAGCCAAAACTCACATTTGCTGAACTTGGCATATAACTGATGTTCCCTTAGTTTCTCCAAAACCAATTGCAAATGTTCCTTATGTTCCTCTTCATTCTTCAAGAAAACCAAAATATCATCAATGAACACCACGAAGAACTTATCCAAAAACTCCATAAACACTTTGTTCATCAGGTTCATGAAATAGGCAGGCGCGTTAGTCAGTCCAAATGACATAACGGTATATTCATACTGATCCATATCTCGTGGTAAATGTTGTCTTAGGTATGCCTCGCTCTCGAATCTTCAACTGATGGTACCCTGATCGCAAATCGATCTTGGAAAACACTTTAGCTCCTTGCAAACGATCAAACAGATCATTTATCATTGGTAGTGGGTACTTATTCTTGATTGTTACTTCATTTAAGCCGCGATAGTCTACAACCATCCTTAACGATCCGTCCTTCTTCTCTACTAAAAGTACGGGTGATCCCCAAGGCGAAGAACTTGGGCGTATATAACCTTTATCCAATAGCTCCTTAATCCGCTTCTTGATTTCCGCCAAATCCTGTGCGGGCATCCTGTACGGTCGCCCGATATTGGGCACATGCACAGCAGTTCAATCAAAACTCAATGTCTCTATCCGGTGGCATTCACGGCAATTCCTCGTGAAATACATCGGAAATCCTTCACCACTGGCACCTCTTCTGCACAACTCACGATAAGGAATTTACTTGATTCCTATTTGGTCCATGTCGCGATACATACTTAATCCTTCTTCCTTACGGTGTTGTGAGCAAAATCGTCTTACTTGCAATCGATGTTTCCTCCATACATCGACAGCCAATCCATACCGAGAATCACATCAAATCCTTGGGATTCCAAAATGATCAAATCCGTCGCGAACACATGCCTTCCTATACTTAATGGCACTTGAAAACATCCTTGTCTGGCCATATACTCCGCTCCTGGTGAGCTTACTAGCATAGGGGTTTTAAGAATCCGAGTAGGCAAACTATACTTCTCTACAAATCCCCTTGATATGTATGAATGCGATGCACCAGTATCGAAAAGAACTAGTGCAGTAAATGACTTAACCAAAAACTTACCGATTACTGCATCGGGCTGATCTTCAACCTCCTCCACATCAATGTGGTTCACATCCCCTGTTGAAAGGGTTTGGCTTCTTTCAGAGCTTCCATTTCCACCTTGGCCTTGGGACAGTCATTTGCATAGTGTCCGGTCTTGGAACACTTGTAACAGGTGACATGACTCAAGTCTTTCTTGGTTGGGGTTGATGGTGTGGTCCGGTTCTGGCCGTTGCTTCCTCCATTCCCATTTCCATTTTTGTGGCCATTATGGTTGTGCGAACTACTTCCTCCATGGGTATGCTGAAACCGAACTCCTGTTTAGGGGTATAACAGGGCTTCATTGGGCTCCAGAGTTATACTTCCCTGCCCATACTTCCTCTTGCGATTCTCAATTTCTTTGATGCTTTCCTTCAATCATGAGGGCACGGTCTACCAACTCCTGGTAGTTATTGAAACTTGCTACCATCAACTGCATGCTTAACTCATCATTCAGTCCTTCCGAAACTTCTCTGCTTAGCTGCATCCAGAGCAACGTCATCCGGGGCATAACGTGCTAACTTACTAAAATCATCCACATCTTGCCATGAGTCCTTCCTCCTTGGCGTAAGTTGCGAAACTCACGCTTCTTCATGGCCATAGCTCCTGCTTTGAGACATGGGCGGTCTGAAAGCTTGCTGAAACTGATCCCATGTGACAGTGTCTACAGGATAAGTGGCTGTAAAATTCTCCCACCATGCTGCTGCGGGTCCTTCAAGCTGGTGTGCAGCAAACTTCACCTTATCTCCATCTGTACATCATGCAGTGGCCAACTCCCTCCCTATCTTACGGAGCCAATCATCAGCTACTATTGGCTCGGTGCTACTGGAAAACACCGGCGGGTTCAGCCTTAAGAAACGAGCCAGATGGTCAACTGGTGGTGGTGGTGGTGGGTTGTTGTTGTTGTTGTTGCCTTGATTCTGTACTAGTGTTTGGATCAAAGTGTTCTCGCTTTGAATCAACTGGGTGATCTCCGTGGAAAAACAAACCCGAATTCGCGTCTCGGAGGCATCGATGGGTTTAGAAAAGGCGAGAATTTAAGAATAGAGTGGGGTCTAAGGAGAAACACTACCCAAATGCACATGAGCAAATGCACACAAAATCACTTCATTCAATTCAAACAAAGGGCTTACAACGGTCTAACTATCGCAAAGTGCGTGTACTATGATGTTACATGGAGGTAATACTACTAATGTGTGGGGGTCATCTATTAATTTGAACCGTGGAAGACTCCATGATGTACCGCTCGACTTCGTCTTCAAAGTCGGGTTCACTTGGATCCGAATCGGTGTCGTCGATGATGATGTAGTTGCTTTCGGACGATCGGCGTACTTGTCTTCATTCTTGAGCGCCAATTTCTTCTTGAGTTCTTCAATCTCATACTTAAGATCGTTATTGTGTCTTGCTAAAGCTACGATCTCGTCCATGTAGTCCTTACGTGTAGACTTTAGCTCTTCCTCAAGTTCGATGATCCTTCCCTTCGCATCCTTCAATTCGATCATATCATTGCACATCTGGTTCTCTGGCGTCCGAATGTCTGGTTTAACTCTGGATGAAAGCTGCAATGGATCTGTCCTTCTTGGTCTTGACTATCTCCCATTGTTCATCTCGGCGTCCACAAATCTGATAGATGGTGTCCTTGAGGTCTTCTTGGTAAACTTCTCCAATGCGTCCCATGGTGATATGAGCTGCCATGCTCTTTCCAGACTCGAGTTGGTGCAATGAAAACACTATCTATAGGCTTGGTGATTGGGGCGAATGTCCTTCCGGAACATGAGCTTGAATCTTCCAGCTCCTCTTCACGCAGAGTGGCGTTGAAAGTCCGGTGAAGCTTGGTAGTCCAATGTTCGGTACTTGGTGACTTCCTTCAAGTGAAATCCAAAAGGCGTGCCTTCATCCGGTTGGGCGTACTTGATCTTGGCGTCCTTCATCCTAAAGAGTAGAAAAGATGAGGAGTTAGAAAATGTGAAGAGAGTAGTGATCTATGGCTTTAACTTAGTGGTCGTGTCCTACGGTCGGCGTGTGCTCGATACCATCTACATGGCGACCCGACCGAATGGATCAAGTCTACGTGCTCAAAGGCGTCATCCTGGATCAAGAATCTTGACACCACGTAGTACTTCGAAGGATTTATAACAGAGTAGCAATCACACACTTATTACATCGTTGTCCAAAAGAGGACTTATTGCAATAAATATGGCTTAAGGCCATCTAAATACGATAAGAGCGGAAGACTTGGAAGATAAGTGAGTCCATCAACTCCAGCATCATCGAGTATAGAACCACGACCTAAAGCACCTTACTGTCGTTCGAAAAGTCTGCAACATGAAAGTTGCAGCCCGAAAATGGGTCGACATGGAATATCTGGCAATGTAACACATAGAGAGAAATGAAGGAATAAGCCTATACTACATGCATATATGGCTGGTGGAAAGCTCTCTGATTCTGATTTTGCATAAAGCCGCTTTTTCCCTCTTGCAAAGGAATAAATTTGTTTAACTATCATGGTGGTTGTTAAACATTGAGAATGGTTGACAGCATCCTCAATCCCAATTAAAGGTACTCATTAAAAACCCAACAATATTAATTAGAGTAACATGTTGAGATTCACATGATATTCAAGTACTAGATACTCAAGATGTCCATAACCGGGGACACGGCTAATCATGATTAGTTTATACACTCTGCAGAGGTTTGCACTTTTCCCCACAAGACTCGATCGCCTCCGTTTGGTTTCTCGCACTACGGTGTTTGAGAGGCGGATGACCGAGACATAGTCTTTCGAGCGCTTAGCACCTTACGATGGGTGGACGGTACACCTACATCCCCTACATCTGCTAGTCCACCACTATAAGAGTTCGCACGACTTAGTCAACTATGCCAGAGCCCATCATGGCTTGTGGCTGCACACGGAAGTTTCTAGTTTGAATAATCTTATGATCACTTTGAGCCTGGGTGGCGGTCCAAAGAAAAACAGGCAAGTCCTGGAAACCCCAGGTGCCTCAATCCACCCAGATGTGTGTTTAAGTTGCCACCTTAAATAAACCATTAATTTAACAATCTCACATCTGTCATGGATACACTCACCCAATCCACGTCTACTAGCATAGCATGGCAATTAAGCAAACGTAGAAGTAACTCCCAAAGGTTTCATAAGTAAAACAGGTAATAGGTACTACCTCAATCTACTTCCCATCCCACAATTTAATTAGATCCTAATCATGCAAGTGTTTGAGGAATAGATCTAATGCATAAAACTGGGTAGTAGAAAAGATATGATCAAGTGTTACTTGCCTTGTCGATGATCCATGAAACCTAGAGATTCAAATAACAAGCGGCGCACTCCGGGTGATCTATCGCAGACAAACAACAAGCATACAATAAGTACTCATCTAATGCACGGGTAAATCTCGAATAAAAGATCTAACCAGAAAGTTCAACTTAAGAACCCTGGTTGCAAAAAGAATCGAATCAAATAAAGCAACGAAAGTCAAATGACGAACGAAAACAACTCGATCTAGCAAGTTGAAACTAAGTCAAATTTTACAGTAGCAAAACTTTGTTTAAGTTGATTAATTGGAACGGCGGTTTCGAGATGAAACTCCAGACGCTTGAATCACCTGATTCCGATAAACGAGCGAGAAGATAAACTAGAACGAAGATCGAATCTGAAATCGTGATCAGAAAATAGCGGATTAAATCCGATTAAAAGAAAATCGACGAACGGTTAAACGAATGGACGTTCGTTAACCGGGAATAACCGGTGATCAAGTTCGTTAAGACGAACGGTCCGGCGGATGCTTGCTAAACAAAACTAGAAAGAAAAACCGGCGAGAAAAACCGATCTAGGGTTTCGGAAAGAAAACCGAAATGAAAAACCGATCTAGAAAACCGGAACAGAAAACCGGAACGATTTACGAAAAACCGAATCAAGGAAAAGAAAGGTGACGTGGCGCGGGGCTAGTACCTCGAAGAGGCGAGGGGCTCCGGCGGCGGCGGCGTTGGGTGGCGGCGGCGGCAAGTGGCGGCGGTGGGGCGGCGCGGTGTGGGCGGCGGCGGTGGTGGTTCTTATTCTTCTTCTGCGGGAGAGGAGAGGAGAGGTGTTGGTTTGATGTGTTGGAGGGGTGCTTGGGTATTTATATTGGGGAGGGAGGGGTTTTGCTTGGAGTAGGGGACAAGAATTAGAGTAGGATTAGGAATCCTAGGAATAAAAAAGCGGAATAACGAACGGGATCAAATCCTACTAGGATTTGTAAAAGAATAAAACCTTGGCTCCCTGGCTCCCTAGGTGCGTCTTGTGATGGCCTTAGCCTCTGGCGGCCGGCTGGTTGGCGGCTTGGGCCTTTGGCCCAAAGCTGCCGATCCCACTAAGCGGTTTCACGCAGAAAAATAAATAAATAAAAAATCTAAACGAACTCCAAAATTAATAAAGTAAACTTTCCCCGACTCCTAAAAATGATTCGAACAAAATGAACTTTAACACGGGGCCAAAATGACATTTTTGAAAACACGCATTTTTCCCTAAGGCAAATAAACTCCGAGAAAAATACAAATTTTGATTTATTTATTAAATCTTCATTTTTCCTAAATTTTGGGAAAGTCATATTATTCCCTCTCTTATTTTTGATATTGGAAAAATATTTGAAGATAAAATAAATAAATCCAACGATCCTCTTTTCATAGTTTTGAGAGAACTCAAATATGAAAATTTGAAACCTCCAACTCTCTCCGAGGGTCCTTGAGTTGCGTGAAATTTCTAGGATCAACAAAATGCAAGAAAATATGATATGCATGATGATCTAATGTATAACATTCCAAATTGAAAATTTGGGATGTTACAGCACGTCTCGTCGCCCAAGGCTACACACAAGTCGAAGGTATGGACTATGGTGAGACATATGCTCCCGTTGCTAGACTTGAGTCCATTCGCATCTTACTTGCTTATGCAAATCACCATGATATCACTTTGTACCAAATGACATTAAAAGTGCTTTTCTAAATGGTGAAATTGAGGAGGAAGTTTATGTCAAACAACCTCCCGGCTTTGTCAATCCTAAGAAACTTAATCATGTCTACAAACTTCACAAAGCCCTTTATGGTCTTAAACAAGCTCCTAGAGCATGGTATAAATGATTGACCAAGTTTCTTATTGAAAAAGGCTTTGAAATTGGAAAAATAGATTCTACTCTTTTTACTAAAAGGGTTAATGGAGAACTATTTGTATGCCAAATTTATGTTGATGATATTATATTTGGATCAACTAACCCTCATTTTAGTGAAAAGTTTGGGAAGCTAATGTCGGAGAAGTTTGAGATGTCTATGATGAGTGAACTCAAATTCTTTCTTGGTTTGCAAATCAAGCAAACTAAGGAGGGTACTTTTGTCTCTCAAACGAAGTACACCAAGGACTTATTCAAGAAGTTCAATATGCAAGAATGCGAAGGTATGACCACACCCATGCCTACTAGTGGACATCTTGATTTGACCAAAGATGGTGAACCGGTTGATCAAAAGGTTTATCGCTCTATGATTGGTTCATTATTATATCTATGTGCTTCACGTCCCGATATCATGCTAAGTGTGTGCATGTGTGCACGATATCAAGCTGCTCCTAAGGAATGTCATCTTAAGGCCGTGAAGAGGATAGTGAGATACTTAATTCATACACCAAATTTTGGCATTTGGTATCCAAAGAGGGCTTCCTTTGATCTTGTTGGCTACTCCGACTCGGACTATGCTGGGGACAAGGTTGATAGAAAGTCCACTTAGGGTACTTGTCAATTCCTTGGTAGATCTCTTGTGTCTTGGTCTTCCAAGAAACAAAACTCGGTATCCTTATCCACCGCCGAAGCGGAATACATTACCCATTGGTTCATGTTGTGCTCAATTACTTTGGAAGACCCAAACTCTTAAAGATTATGGGATATATGTGAAACATGTTCCATTGCTTTGTGACAATGAAAGTGCTATCAAGATTGCTCACAATCCCGTGCAACATTCTTGAACAAAGCATATTGAAGTTCGTCATCATTTCATTTGAGATCACGTTGCTAAGGGTGACATAAACCTTAAGCATGTTCGCACCGATAAGCAATTAGCGGATATATTCACTAAACCACTTGATGAGAAAGTGTTTTGCAGGTTAAGAGGTGAATTGAACATCATTGATGCTTCAAACTTGGAGTAGGAACTCCATTGGATACATGCAAGACTTGAGCTTACGACTAATCCTTGATATTTCTCCTATGATGATGATCTTATGTCTTGGAAAATTTGCATCTTGCATGTTATCTAACCCTTGTAGGTACTTGGATGAATCTAATTTTATGAGATTGCAACTCACTCACATCTTGAGCAATCTCTACATCACCAAGTCTCTACACAATGGTGGTTGAAGACAAGGAAGCACAACATCATTCAAACATATCCTTTGACAAATTCTATGTTGAGTTTCATGATTGTCATGTTGGATACACAAGTGCTCTTCCTTGCAAAAACTAATCCATGTAGATAGATGAACTCAAACTCCAAGTGGTGCTCCCAACTCTTGATGAGCTACATCAACCTTGAGCAACCCACACAATTTCAACTACATGATCACGATCAACACCACAATCCAAGGTATGTTATTCCATCTTAGAGAAGCTTTACTCCAAGTCATAAGTCAAAGCAACTCGACAAGATGTGAATACATCAAGATGCTTAAACAAAAAATGGTAACCCCATTTTGAGCTTAAACAATGAGTATGACCTATGATCAAGTGATCTCACTTGACTCCTAAGTCAATATACTCTAACATAGGTGACTTTGTCACCGCCCAACTCTAGATGAAGTTCTCTTGTGTTCTTTTCTGTGCTTTTGCATTTGTCTCATGCATATTTGTTTCCCGTTTCAAAAACAAAAAAACCTTCATCTAGATCTTTTAGTTTCTTTTCCTTGCTTTATGTTCTGCATTTTCTGCATCCAATTCATTGCAAATCTTTCAGTAAATTCCTTGCATATCTTTGTGAGATCTCATTTGCCTAGTGAGCTGAGGTGACAAGTGTTTTTCTCTGTGATGAACTCGGTTCCATCGGTTTCATGTCTCCGGTCTAGCCGAAGTTTTTCAGTGCAACCAAAGCATCCAACTCGGTGACACCGATTTCACTACAAGAAAAACAACTTGCCACTCATTTCTGCCTCATTTTTTATCCAGCTCCACTCAATGAATCTTGTCCTCTGCAAACATCACATTTACCTTAATGCTTTGTACTGTGATTCAAGGACCGAACCCATGCACAACAAATTCCAGAAGACCCTTCTTGGAAATTGATGTTAAAGGGGGAGAGAAAGATCACATCAAAGCCTAATCATATCTCTAGGGGGAGAGATCTCTAGGGGGAGTGAATACTCCAAGAAAGAGTAATCTTCAAGGATCCCAGATGCTTGATGTTCACGAGGAGAGTTGTCACATGTCCTCTTGGGGGAAAAGACATGTTAATATGTGCTTATTTGCATTAGCTCTGTTCATTTGTTTCTTTGAGCTATGATTTTCTATTCCCTATCTTCTCCCAGTATCCCATGATAGATTCAGGGGGAGCAAGACTTCCAAGGGAAAGAAAATTCTTGAATTCATTGCATATCTTTTTCTTTGGGGACATGTCAATATCTATCGTGGTACTTAGTACCCGTTCTACATGTCATCCCAGTCTTGGTACTCTTGTGGTTTCTTTTGTTTGCTCTAGCTAGTAGGTGCATCTGTGTTATCTAACCTTGTTTACGCAGGCTCATCTCATCCTAGCCAACTCAAGACCACAAGGTAAGTATATGCATCATAGTCATGTGTATGAGAAACTCTTGCTGATGTACATACTGTTTGCAAGGAGGACTCATGGGCATGAAGGTACATTTCCCATATTCATATCCTTTGCTCTGATGCATATAGCCAAGATACATGTAACACATTGCCTACTATGTCATGGTTATGCTCTCACATGCTTCTATATTCCATATTCACATGATTGCATACATGTAGGGGGAGCCTATGTTTGTTACATGTCTTTCCAAAGCTTTACTTGCTATTCTCTGTATCTTCATCTAAAGCTTTGATGTATGTTGCCATCAATTACCAAAAAGGGGGAGATTGAAAGCACAAGTGCTCCCTGGGTGATTTTGATAATTAATGACAACATATCTCTTGTTGGACTAATACTTTTACCTAGTATGTTTCAGACAAGTTCAACATATTAGGTGGCATGGATTAAAGGATGTGGAACCCCTTCAAGATGCTAAGGACAAAGGATTGGCTCAAGCTTCAAGATCAAGACTCTACATTTTATATTTTAGTGATCCAAGATCACATTGAGTCTATAGGAAAAGCCAATACGATCAAGAGGGGATGAGGTGCTGCTTAATGGCTTGCTTGCTCAAAGTGCTTAGTGATATGCTCCAAAACCCTCAACTATCTTCCCACATCCACATATGACCTAAACCAAAAATCTAACTCGGCCCCACCGATTCTTTCTATCCGGCGCCATCGAGTTCAGATGTCATAGCCACTGCCACAAACCCTAGGCAAATCGGTTTCACCGATAGGGACCTCGGTCTCACCGAGATGGGATTGTAATCTCTCTGTGTATGTCCATTACCAAAATTGGTCTCACCGAGTTTGAGCAATCGGTACTACCGAGATTACAATGCAAACTCTCTGGTCAACTTATTACCAAAATCGGTTCCACCGAGGTTGTGTAATCGGTCTCACCGAGTTTTCCTGACCAACTCTCTGGTTAGCTTATTACCAAAATCGGTCCCACCGAGTTTGTGCAATCGGTCTCACCGAGATTATGTTATGCCCTAACCCTAACCATATCGGTCCTACCGAGTTGCATCTCAGTCCCACCGAAAATCCTAACGGTCACTAGGTTTACTAAATTGGTCCGACCGAGTTTCTCAATTTGGTCTCACCGAAATTAGTAAATTGTGTGTAACGGTTAGATTTTATGTGGAGGCTACATATACCCCTTCATCCACTCTTCATTCGTGGAGAGAGCCATCAGAACATATCTACACTTCCAATACACATTTCCTGAGAGAGAACCACCTACTCATGTGTTGAGGCCAAGATATTCCATTCCCACCATATGAATCTTGATCTCTAGCCTTCCCCAAGTTGCTTTCCACTCAAATCTTCTTTCCACCAAATCCAAATCCTGTGAGAGAGAGTTGAGTGTTGGGGAGACTATCATTTGAAGCACAAGAGCAAGGAGTTCATCGTCAACACACCATTTGTTACTTCTTGGAGGGTTGTGTCTCCTAGATTGGCTAGGTGTCACTTGGGAGCCTCCGACAAGATTGTGGAGTTGAACCAAGGAGTTTGTAAGGGCAAGGAGATCGCCTACTTCGTGAAGATCTACCGCCAGTGAGGCAAGTCCTTCGTGGGCGATGGCCATGATGGAATAGACAAGGTTGCTTCTTCGTGGACCCTTCGTGGGTGGAGCCCTCCATGGACTCACGCAGCCGTTACCCTCCGTGGGTTGAAGTCTCCATCAACGTGGATGTACGATAGCACCACCTATCGGAACCACGACAAAAACATCCGTGTCTCCAATTGCGTTTGAATTCTCCAAACCCTTCCCTTTACATTCTTCCAAGTTGCATGCTTTACTTTCCGCTGCTCATATACTCTTTGCATGCTTGCTTGATATGTATTGTGTTTGTTAAACTTGTGCCAAAACTCCACTTCAACTTAAAGAAATTAAAAACTGCAACTTTTGGTACTTAGTGTCTAATCACCCCCCCCCCCCCTAGACACCTCTTCTCGATCCTTTCAGATTAGTATTAGACCTAAATAATTGTTATTTGGTGCCAGCGTTAAGTATGAACATTATATCTGGATCTTGTTTGATGCAAGACGGTTATTCATTTAAATATGAGAATACTGGTTGTTCTATTTATATGAGTAATATCTTTTATGGTCATGCACCCTTAAAGAGTGGTCTATTTTTGATGAATCTCGATAGTAGTGATACACATTTTCATAATGTTGAAGCCAAAAGATGCAGAGTTGATAATGATAGTGCAACTTATTTGTGGCACTGTCGTTTGGGTCATATTGGTGTAAAGCGCATGAAGAAACTCCATACTGATGGACTTTTGGAATCACTTGATTATGAATCACTTGGTACTTGCGATCCATGCCTCATGGGCAAGATGACTAAAATGTCGTTCTCCTGTACTATGGAGTGAGCAACAGATTTGTTGGAAATCATACATACAGATGTATGTGGTCCGATGAATATTGAGGCTCGTGGCGGATATCGTTATTTTCTCACCTTCACAGATGATTTGAGCAGATATGGGTATATCTACTTAATGAAACGTAAGTCTGAAACATTTGAAAAGTTCAAAGAATTTCAGAGTGAAGTTGAAAATCATCGTAACAAGAAAATAAAGTTTCTACGATCTCATCGTGGAGGAGAATATTTGAGTTACGAGTTTGGTCTACATTTGAAACAATGCGGAATAGTTTCACAACTCACGCCACGCGGAACACCACATCGTAATGGTGTGTCCGAACGTCGTAATCGTACTTTACTAGATATGGTGCGATCTATGATGTCTCTCACTGATTTACCGCTATCGTTTTGGGGTTATGCTTTAGAGACGGCTGCATTAACGTTAAATAGGGCACCATCGAAATCCGTTGAGACGACGCCTTATGAACTGTGGTTTGGCAAGAAACCAAAGTTGTCGTTTCTTAAAGTTTGGGGCTGCGATGCTTATGTGAAAAAGCTTCAACCTGATAAGCTCGAACCCAAATCAGAGAAATGTGTCTTCATAGGATACGCAAAGGAGACTGTTGGGTACACCTTCTATCACAGATCTGCAGGCAAGACATTCGTTGCTAAGAATGGATCCTTTCTAGAGAAGGAGTTTCTCTCAAAAGAAGTGAGTGGGAGGAAAGTAGAACTTGATGAAGTAACTGTACCTGCTCCCTTATTGGAAAATAGTTCATCACAGAAACCAGTTCCTGTGACGACTACACCAATTAGTGAGGAAGTTAATGATGATCATGAAACTTCAGATCAAGTTGTTCTTGAACCTCGAGGGTCAACGAGTAAGATCCGCACTGAGTGGTACGGTAATCCTGTTCCGGAGGTTATGTTACTAGACCATAGCGAACCTACGAACTATGAAGAAGCGATGGTGAGCCCAAATTCGCATAAAATGGCTTGAGGCCATGAAATCTGAGATGGGATCCATGTATGAGAACAAAGTGTGGACTTTGGTTGACTTGCCCGATGATCGGCAAGCCATTGAGAATAAATGGATTTTCAAGAAGAAGACCGACGACGGGTAATGTTATCGTCTATAAAGCTCGACTTGTTGCGAAAGGTTTTCGACAAGTTCAAGGGATTGACTACGATGAGACCTTCTCACCCGTAGCGATGCTTAAGTCTGTCCGAATCATGTTAGCAATTGCCGCATTTTATGATTATGAAATTTGGCAAATGGATGTAAAAACTGCATTCCTGAATGGATTTCTGGAAGAAGAGTTGTATATGATGCAACCGGAAGGTTTTGTCGATCCAAAGGGAGCTAACAAAGTGTGCAAGCTCCAGCGATCCATTTATGGACTGGTGCAAGCCTCTCGGAGTTGGAATAAACGCGTTTTGATAGTGTGATCAAAGCATTTGGTTTTGTAAGACTTTTGGAGAAGCCTCAGTATTTACAAGAAAGTGAGTGGGAGCTCTGTAGCGCTTCTGATATTATATGTGGATGACATATTGTTGATTGGAAATGATATAGAATTTCTGGATAGCATAAAGGGATACTTGAATAAGAGTTTTTCAATGAAAGACCTCGGTGAAGCTGCTTATATATTGGGCATCAAGGTCTATAGAGATAGATCAAGACACTTATTTGGACTTTCACAAAGCACATACCTTAACAAAGTTTTGAAGAAGTTCAAAATGGATCAAGCAAAGAAAGGGTTCTTGCATGTGTTACAAGGTGTGAAGTTGAGTAAGACTCAATGCCCGACCACTGCAGAAGATAGAGAGAAAATGAAAGATGTTACCTAAGCTTCAGCCATAGGATCTATCATGTCTGCAATGCTGTGTACCAGACCTGATGTGTGCCTTGCTATAAGTCTAGCAGGAGGTACCAAAGTAATCCAGAGTGGATCATCGGAGCGGTCAAGAACATCCCGAAATAAGAAAAGGACTAAGGATATGTTTCTCGTTTATGGAGGTGACAAAGAGCTAGTCGTAAATGGTTACGTTGATGCAAGCTTTGACACCGATCCGGATGATTCTAAATCGCAAACTGGATATGTGTTTACATTGAACGGTGGAGTTGTCAGTTGGTGCAGTTCTAAACAAAGCATTGTGGCGGGATCTACGTGTGAAGCGGAGTACATAGCTGCTTCGGAAGCAGCAAAGGAAGGAGTCTGGATGAAGGAGTTCATATCCGATCTAGGTGTCATACCTAGTGCATCGGGTCCAATGAAAATCTTTTGTGACAATACTGGTGCAATTTCCTTGGTGAAGGAATCCAGATTTCACAAGAGAACCAAGCACATCAAGAGACGCTTCAATTCCATTCGGGATCTAGTCCAGGTGGGAGACATAGAAATTTTCAAGATACATACGGATCAAAATGTTGCAAGACCCATTGACTAAGCCTCTTCCACGAGCAAAACATGATCAGCACCAAGGCTCCATGGGTGTTAGAATCATTATTGTGTAATCTAGATTATTGACTCTAGTGCAAGTGGGAGACTGAAGGAAATATGCCCTAGAGGCAATAATAAAGTTATTATTTATTTCCTATATCATGATAAATGTTTATTATTCATGCTAGAATTGTATTAACCGGAAACAAAATACTTATGTGAATACATAGACAAATAGAGTGTCACTATTATGCCTCCACTTGACTAGCTCGTTGATCAAAGATGGTTATGTTTCCTAGCCATTGACATAAGTTTTCATTTGATTAACGGGATCACATCATTAAGAGAATGATGTGATTGACTTGACCCATTCCGTTAGCTTAGCACTCGATCGTTTAGTATGTTGCTATTGCTTTCTCCATGACTTATACATGTTCCTATGACTATGAGATTATGCAACTCCCGTTTACTTGAGGAACACTTTGTGTGCTACCAAACGTCACAACGCCCATTGGTGATTATAAAGGTGCTCTACAGGTGTCTCCGAAGATACTTGTTGGGTTGGCGTATTTCGAGATTAGGATTTGTCACTCCGATTGTCGGAGTGGTATCTCTGGGCCCACTCGGTAATGCACATCACTTAAGCCTTGCAAGCTGTAGCGACCCGACCCGAATGGATCAAGTCTCTGTGCTTTCGTGTCATCCCTGGATCGGTATGCTGACACACACAGTACTCGAAGGATTTATAACATAGGTAAATCACATGTATAAAGTAGCGTAAATACTATTACCTCAATCCAAATATAGCGGAAGCAACAAGGTTGTGGATTCCCATCAACACCAACGGCAAAGTTGAGTATAGGAAATCGTAACCCTAACGTATCACTTACTCGTCATTCGAGAAGTGCGGAACATGAAAAGTTGCAGCCGAAACGGGTCAAAGACATGGAATATGCCGCAATGTAACACATAGAGAGTAATGAAAGAATAGGCTATACTACATGCATATATGGCTGGTGGAAAGCTCTATGGTTACAGTTTTTTGAAAAGCCAATTTTTCCCTCTTGCAAAGGAATAAGTTTATTTAGCTATCATGGTGGTTGTTGAACATTGAGAATGGTTGACGGCATCCTCAATCCCAATTAAAAGTACTCATTAAACCCAAACAAATTATATTAAGTAACGTGTTGAGATAAACAGTATAATCCAAGAACTAGATTCTCAAGATGTCCTTTACCGGGGACACGGATAATCTTGATTAGTTTATACACTCTTCAGAGGTTTGCGAGCTTTTCCCCAGAAGACTAGATCGCCTCCGCTTGGTTTCTCGCACTACATGGTGTTTGAGAGACGGATGACCGAGACATAGTCTTTCGAGCGTTTGCACCTTAAGATGGGTAGACCGTACCACCTACAACCCCTACATCTGCTAGTCTACCACTGTAAGAGTTCACACGACTTAGTCAACTATGCCAGAGCCCATAATGGCTTGTGGCTGCACACAGAAGTTTCTAGTTTGAATAATCTCATGATCCCTTTGAGCCTGGGTGGCGGTCCAAAGAAATACAGGCAAGTCCTGGAAACCCAGGTGCCTAGACAGGCAAGTCCTGGAGTAACCAGGTGCCTCAATCCACCCAGATGTGTGTTTAAGTTGCCACCTTAGATAAACCATTAATTATCAACCTCACATACATCATGGATATTCACTCAACCAATCCACGTCTACTTGCATAGCATGGCATAATAAGCAAACGTAGAAGTAACTCCCAAGGTTTCATAAGTAAAACAGGTAATAGGTACTACCTCAATCTACTTCCCATCCCACAATTTAATTAGATCCTAATCATGCAAGTGTTTGAGTATTGATCTAATGCATAAAAACTGGGTAGTAGAAAAGATATGATCAAGTGTTACTTGCCTGCAAAGTTGATGAAGATGATTCGCACTCAAAACTCTTGATAGATCTACTCGTCACACTCCCGTCAATCTATCATAAGCAAGCAATAGCAACCACACATAAGCAATCACTCAAAACATCAGAAAGAACGAAGAAACAATTCGGAAAACATCAAAACCAAGCAAATAACTCTTGCAACATAAAACAATTTCTAACAGTACCAAAATTATGTGAATTTGGCCTTATCAGAAAGTTTAGGTCAAGAGCTTCGATTTGCAAAAAGAATCAACTAAATCGGAGTTACGAAACTCAAGTTATAATCAAACAAAGTTCAAATACAAATCTGTTTGAATTCAAATTTTAAAACTTTCGAAAACATGTTTAAGTTGGATTATTGGATAGAGGGGATCATAACGAAGAAGTGGGCGTTGGTTTCGTTGAATTTGGATAAATGAGTAAAAAGTTATGAACGTTTGAAAACTAGGGGCTAATCTGTAAGAAAAGTATCACAGATAGGTCCCTGGCCGGAAATTTAAAAAGAAAAAGAAAAATCTATCGAGCGGACGCTCGCTACAGAACCTAAACTGACGAAAACCGTTTGCTACAGAAGTATAAACGGTGAACGTTCGTTAAATAACTAAACTAAATAAAAAACGGGTTTTAAAAGAAAACTGAAACCCTAAAATAAAAACTGTCGGACCGGGGTGATTAAATCGGTTTATACCGGTTCGGGCGAATAAACCGACGGCGGCGGCGTTTCCCGGCGAAGTGTGGCGGCGAGGCGGAGCGACGCGGCGGCGGCGGCTCGGGTCCGGCCGGGCGGGCTCCGGCTGCCCGTGAGGGAGGCGAAGGCACGGGAGGGGCGGCGGAGTGGCGGTTATGGGAGTGGCCTCGGTGGCGGTCCGACGGCGACGAGGGCGACGGCCAGCCTCTGACCTCGGCGGTGGAGATGCGGCGTGCGCTGAGAAGAGGGAGAGAGGGGTCTGGGCGGCGCCTTTATAGGAGGGAGGGAGGCGGCTTGGGGAATGGGGGCAGGTAAGGTGGCGGCGGTGACGTAGCCGAGGCGGACTCGCCGGCGGGCGGCGGGAGTCGCCCCGCGACGGGACGAGGGACGAGGCGGTTTGGGCGCTGGGCTGGGCCGGGCCGGCCCGGCTGGCTGATCGGTGGGAGGGAGGCGGCGCGTGATCGGACCTTGGCCTTGCTTGGGCCGCCCAAAGGCGGAGAAACTTTTTTAAACATTTGTTTTAAACAGAGACAAACAAAAAACTAAAGAAATAAAAATATTATATAGGCATATAATATATCAAAATTTTCGTAAAAAGATTTCCTACAAGATGAACTTTATTCCAGAGTCAAATAAAATACACACAAATTCAAATAAAGCAAAGAGTGCTTCTGCTCTAATAAAATCCAACCAAAATCATTTTAAAAATACCAAAATGAATTCAAATTTATTTCTCTCCATTTTTCTGAGGTAGGGAATCATGTTACCCTATTTTCCATATATTTTATTTTTGGAGAAAAATAATTTGAATAAAACTCAATAACTCCAAATTGAAAATAAATTCAAAGGAACTTTGAATTTAATTCTTTGAAACTCCCAACTCATATTTCATATGCTTTTGAAGAAGTCATTTTATCTTCGCTCTTGAAAATCATTGAGTTGCATAAAGTTTTAATTGGAAATATTTTCCAAATGAAATTCAAATATTTTCAACACCCTTGTCATTTAAGTAAATGGAAGAAGTCATGTCATCTTCTCTCCGTGGTTTTGTGATGAAAAGAATTTGAATTCGAAGATCATAAAAGCAAAATGAAAGTTTGGGAAAGTCCTTTTATTCCCTCTCATTTAACTTTCAAAAAGTCTCAATTTCACTCAATCAATCACACAACAATCAAGCAACAATCAAAACTATCTATTTGTTTATAACATTCCAAAATTTAGAATTTTGGGATGTTACAAACCTACCACTTTAAAATGAATCTCGCCCCTCGAGATTCGGAGAGGCTAGAAAGAAATAGGTTAGGGTTTGGGGGTCTTCTCGAAAATCCATCGATCGTCTCCGGGTCTCGGGTGCTACCACCCTTAGAAGCATTGTTACGGTTCCATCAAAACTCAGATACTCCATCCTTATTGCTGACAGTGTCGGTCTTCTCAGATATTAAGGATAATTCCTTCTCTGGGCTCTTCCGGTAGTGGCATAACCTTTTCCTCAATTCCTTTGTCCTTTCCTCTTGGTAAGGTTATCCGAAACTGGGTCTTCATAGTCGACGGGTCCGGGCGCCAATGCTAAACAACTATCGATACCTCATGGTGGTCAACAATTTATGGTTTCTCCTGCAGAAAACGGGTCTGGGTTGAACCTCACCGTATAACCTACGGTTGGCAACAACTGCCGTGTACAAGGGAAAAAAATACCTATACCATTCTAAGGTTTTGAACAGGGTTTTGATCGTCGTCTCGCAACTATAGGTAGGTCACTCAGATTTACCATCCCACATAGCAAAGCGAATAATAAGAGTAAGTCGGTATGGTGATCAATCCATCCCGCTTTTCCATTACATGTCTCAACTTAACACCTCAATATAAAAGAAAAAGCTCACACTTCTACTACTCCATTTCTTTTGTTACAACTTCTCAGATATCATCGGTCTCCTTCTCCTTCTGGACAATCTACGGCAAAGTGCCCTGCTATATTACAACGGAAACATATTACTTGACGGGTTTCGAGGTTTCCTCATGATCACATAGCCTCTTTGGGTCCTCGGCTTCCATTTTGGGCAAGTGTTGATGTAGTGCCCCGACTCCTTGCATTTGTAACAGGTGACATGACTCAGATCCTTCACGAATCCAATCTATTCCCCTTCCGGGACCTTTCTATTCCAATCAAGGCTTCTATTTCCTGTGGGTCATACTCTACTTCCTCTGTCGGGAATTCTACTAGATCTCCATTCAGACAATCTTGGGAGACGTGTCCCTCTTCTCCACATGAATAGCATGACTTGGTGCGGGCTTTAATTTTGTTTCCTTTGTGTGTGTCCTCAACATCTTCCTTCGTCACAGGTTCTTCTAACATCTCCATGAGGGCTCCTTTCATTTCTTCTTTCTTCTGCTGGATGGTTCTTTGTACCATGGGGTAAATGTGACACCGAGGTGGTAGTGGGTAGTCCCTTCACACAAGAAACAAGTGATCCGCCTAGTTGGGCATTCTTCATTGGGTGACTTCCTTCACAATTAGGGCATTCATCCTTGTGTTCCTTATGGGTGTGTCCTATTTCTCCACAGAGCTTGCATGCACAAGGTTTCTTCATATCCTTTCCGAAGGCTTCAATTCTGGGTCACAAACCGAGACTTTAGCAAAGTCAACTTAAATTCTTCCCAAGTGGTTACTCTTTGCAATCCATTGATGGTTTGGTACATCCTCCACCAAATAGCGGCACCTCTTTCAAAGCCTTTGAAGAGCATCTTTGGGCCATATCCTTTCTCGACTATAGGGTTGTTCTTCATGTGATTCTCCATGTTCTGAATCCATCGGTCCGTCTTTAATTGACTCATCGGTCCCGAAAATACGAGCTCATCTCCATTCATCATCTATTGGGTCCATGGGTTTTGGGGTGAGATAAGAGGGATCGAGAGGGATACACACAAGACAAACAAAAGTTTTGAAAAGACAGATTTTATTGTGGCTGTCGGAAAAACATCAAACAAATGACAGCTCACAATCGTCGCATCTAACGTACGTATGTAACAGGGGTTAGGTCTACTAAGGGTCAATAAATCTTCAACGCCATCAAACTCTTCAAGTCTTGTTCATGTCTCCGATGGCTTCTTCCAATCGTGCTTGTCCTGCTCAAGTTCTTTTGCCAGATCATATCTGTTGACACGAAGTCTCTTGGGACGTCCTTTAACAGTCCTGGAGTTGCATTCCAAACTTCTGTATTTCATCATCCTTGGCATGAACCATGGTCCTACTATCCTCCAGTTCTTGACAAACCTCCGGTATCTCGATGTTTTGCTCCTTCAGCTTGTCTACTTTCAGCTTCTGGGACCTGGGTTCTTCATGAATTGCCTCCTTGTCAAATACGGCTTCCTGCATATCCATCCTAAACTCCTTGATGTAATACTCCAGATCCTGGTCTTACTCCAATACACCTTAATCTCGGGTATTGATTACTTCCATAGTCTGCCAAGTTCCATAAGGGGTGCCTTCCTAGGTCATACAAATCCGGAAATTCTTCAAAGCCTTCAAATTCTCCTAGTCTTCGGAGTCTTCAACCGTTGTAGTTTCCATTATCATAATGTAGGGTAAAATCCTCTTCATTCCGAATGGTCTTACTTGTCCGATATCTTGTCTCCTTGGAGTGGTCTCATCAGTCAACGAATCTTCGTGGTCAAAAGGGGGAAAAGGGGTATGGTCTCACTAAAAGGATATATTTGAATAAGCTCAGAAGAGAAGAGAGGTAAAAGATCTTTTTGAAAATGAAGTTGTAGAGAAAATTTTTTCCTATGGGCTTGTCAGTTTCTAGGGTCACGTCCTACAGTCAACATGTGCTCTGATACCATCTTGTAGCGACCCGACCGAATGGATCAAGTCTTCGTGCTTTCGTGTCATCCACGGATCGGTATCTCGACACACACATTACTCGAAGGATTTATAACAGAGGTAAATCACATGTATAAAGTAGCGTAAATACTATTACCTCAATCCAAATATAGCGGAAGCAACAAGGTTGTGGATTCCCATCAACACCAACGGCAAAGTTGAGTATAGGAAATCGTAACCCTAACGTATCACTTACTCGTCAATGCGAGAAGTCTCGAACATGAAAAGTTGCAGCGAAAACGGGTCAAGACATGGAATATGTGGCAATGTAACACATAGAGAGTAATGAAAGAATAGGCTATACTACATGCATATATGGCTGGTGGAAAGCTCTATGGTTACAGTTTTTGCGAAAAGCCAATTTTTCCTACTACAAAGGAATAAGTTTATTTAGCTATCATGGTGGTTGTTGAACATTGAGAATGGTTGACAGCATCCTCAATCCCAATTAAAAGTACTCATTAAACCCAAACAAATTATATTAAGTAACGTGATGAGATCAACAGGATAATCCAAGAACTAGATACTCAAGATGTCCATAACCGGGGACACGGCTAATCATGATTAGTTTATACACTCTGCAGAGGTTTGCGCACTTTTCCCCACAAGACTCGATCGCCTCCATTTGATTTCTCGCACTACATGGTGTTTGAGAGACGGATGACTGAGACATAGTCTTTCAGAAGCGTTTGCACCTTACGATGGGTAGACCATACCACCTACAACCCCTACATCTGCTAGTCTACCACTGTAAGAGTTCACACGACTTAGTCAACTATGCGAGCCCATAATGGCTTGTGGCTGCACACGGAAGTTTCTAGTTTGAATAATCTCATGATCCCTTTGAGCCTAGGTGGCGGTCCGAAGAAATACTGAGCAAGTCCTGAAACCTGTGTGCCTAGACAGGCAAGTCTGGAGTAACCAGTGCCTCAATCCACCCAGATGTGTGTTTAAGTTGCCACCTTAGATAAACCATTAATTATCAACCTCACATACATCATGGATATTCACTCAACCAATCCACGTCTACTTGCATAGCATGGCATAATAAGCAAACGAGAAGTAACTCCCAAGGTTTCATAAGTAAAACAGGTAATAGGTACTACCTCAATCTACTTCCCATCCCACAATTTAATTAGATCCTAATCATGCAAGTGTTTGAGGATTGATCTAATGCATAAAAACTGGGTAGTAGAAAAGATATGATCAAGTGTTACTTGCCTGCAAAGTTGATGAAGATGATTCACACTCAAAACTCTTGATAGATCTACTCGTCACACTCCCGTCAATCTATCGTAAGCAAGCAATAGCAACCACACATAAGCAATCACTCAAAACATCAGAAAGAACGAAGAAACAATTCGGAAAACATCAAAACCAAGCAAATAACTCTTGCAACCTAAAACAATTTCTAACAGTACCAAAATTATGTGAATTTGGCCTTATCAGAAAGTTTAGGTCAAGAGCTTCGATTTGCAAAAAGAATCAACTAAATCGGAGTTACGAAACTCAAGTTATAATCAAACGAAGTTCAAATACAAATCTGTTTGAATTCAAATTTTAAAACTTTCAAAAACATGTTTAAGTTGGATTACTGGATAGAGGGGATCATAACGAAGAAGTGGGTGTTGGTTTCGTTGAATTTGGATAAATGAGTAAAAAGTTATGAACGTTTGAAAACTAGGGGCTAATCTGTAAGAAAAGTATCACAGATAGGTCCCTGGCCGGAAATTTAAAAGAAAAAGAAAAATCTATCGAGCGGACGCTCGCTACAGAACCTAAACTGACGAAAACCATTCGCTACAGAAGTATAAACGGCGAACGTTCGTTAAATAACTAAACTAAATAAAAAACGGGTTTTAAAAGAAAACCGAAACCCTAAAATAAAAACCGTCGGACCGGGGTGGTTAAATCGGTTTATACCGGTTCGGGCGAATAAACCGACGGCGGCGGCGTTTCCCGGCGGCGGCGAGGCGGAGGCGACGCGGCGGCGGCTCGGGTCTGCCGGGCGGGCGGCTCCTGGCCGTCTGTGAGGGCGGCGAAGGCACTGAGGCGGCGTGGAGTGGCGGCGGGAGTGGCCTCGGTGGCGGTCGACGACGGCGACGAGGGCGACGGCTGGCCTCCGGGCGGTGGTGAGATGCGGCGGCGGCAAGGCCTGGAGAAGAGGGAGAGGGGCGGGCGGCGCCTTTATAGGAGGGGAGGAGGCGCGGCTTGGGGAAGGGGCGTGGTAAGGCGGCGGCGGTGGCGTAGCCGAGGCGGACTTCGGCCGGCGTGGCGGGCGGGAGTCGCCCCGCGACGGGACGAGGCGGTCGGGCGCTGGGCCGCTGGGCTGGCCGGGCCGGTGGCCCGGCGTGATCGGTGGGAGGGAGGCGGCGCGGAACTGGGCCTTGGCCTGGCTTCGGCTGGGCCGGCCCAGGCGACGGAGAAACTTTTTTTTAAACATTTGTTTTTAAACAGAGACAAACAAAAAAAACCAAAGAAATAAAAATATTATATAGGCATATAATATATCAAAATTTTCAGAAAAAGATTTCCTACAAGATGAACTTTATTCCAGAGTCAAATAAAATACACACAAATTCAAATAAAGCAAAGAGTGCTTCTGCTCTAATAAAATCCAACCAAAATCATTTTAAAAATACCAAAATGAATTCAAATTTATTTCTCTCCATTTTTCTGAGGTAGGGAATCATGTTACCCTATTTTCCATATATTTTATTTTTGGAGAAAAATAATTTGAATAAAACACAATAACTCCAAATTGAAAATAAATTCAAAGGAACTTTGAATTTAATTCTTTGAAACTCCCAACTCATATTTCATATGCTTTTGAAGAAGTCATTTTATCTTCGCTCTTGAAAATCATTGAGTTGCATAAAGTTTCAGAATTGGAAATATTTTCCAAATGAAATTCAAATATTTTCAACACCCTTGTCATTTAAGTAAATGGAAGAAGTCATGTCATCTTCTCTCCAGGGTTTTGTGATGAAAAGAATTTGAATTCCCGAAGATCATAAAAGCAAAATGAAAGTTTGGGAAAGTCCTTTTATTCCCTCTCATTTAACTTTCACAAAGTATCGAATTTCACTCAATCAATCACACAACAATCAAGCAACAATCAAAACTATCTATTTGTTTATAACATTCCAAAATTTAGAATTTTGGGATGTTACACAAGCATTACAACTAATGAGTTAGTTGCAGGATGATGTATTATGGAACGAGTAAAGAGACTTGCCGGTAACGAGATTGAACTAGGTATTGAGATACCGATGATCGAATCTCGGGCAAGTAACATACCGATGACAAAGCGAACAACGTATGTTGTTATGCGGTCTAGCCGATAAAGATCTTCGTAGAATATGTGGGAGCCAATATGAGCATCCAGGTTCCGCTATTGGTTATTGACCGGAGACGTGTCTCGGTCATGTCTACATAGTTCTCGAACCCGTAGGGTCCGCACGCTTATACTTTCGATGACAGTTATATTATGAGTTTATGAGTTTTAATGTACCGAAGGTTGTTCGGAGTCCCGGATGTGATCACGGACATGACGAGGAGTCTCGAAATGGTTGAGACATGAAGATTGATATATTAGAAGCCTATATTTGGATATCGGAAGTGTTCCGGATGAAATCGGGATTTTACCGGAGTACCGAGGGGTTACCGAAACCCCCCGGGGGCTTAATGGGCCATAGTGGGCCTTAGTGGAGAAGAGGAGAGGCGGCAGGACCGCGCGCCCTCCCCTAGTCCGAATAGGACAAGGAGAAGGCGGCGCCTTTCCTTCCTCGCTCCCTCCTCATTCCCCCCTCTCCTGGTCGGCCGCACCTCCCCCCTTGCTCCTTTATATACGGGGACAGGGGGGCACCCCAAAGACACAACAATTGATCGTTTGATCTTTTAGCCGTGTGCGGTGCCCCCCTCCACCATAGTCCACCTCGATAATACTGTAGCAGTGCTTAGACGAAGCCCTGCGTCGGTAGAACATCATCATCGTCACCACGCCGTCGTCTTGTGAAACTCTCCCTCAACACTTTCTTTGGATCGGAGTTCGAGGGATGTCATCGGGCTGAACATGTGCTTTGAACTCGGAGGTGCCGTATGCTCGTACTTGATCGATTGGATCGTGAAGACGACGACTACATCAACCGCTAAGCAGTTAACGCTTCCGCTTTCGGTCTATGAGGGTACGTAGACAACACTCTCTCCTCTCGTTGCTATGCATCACCATGATCTTGCGTGTGCGTAGGAATTTTTTTGAAATTACTACGTTCCCCAACAAAACCAACGCAGTGCTCAAGAGGTAGCAAGAAGGATTTATGGCGCCGTTGCCGGGGAGGTATACGCAAAAGTCAACATACCAAGTACCCATCACAAACCCTTATCTCCTGCATTACATTATTTTCCATTTGCCTCTCGTTTTCCTCTCCCCCACTTCACCCTTGCCGTTTTATTCGCCCTTTTTCCGTTCGTCTTTTCGTTTGCCTTGATGTCTTACTTGGCTCATTTGCTCGTTTGGTTGAAATAGTTGAGTATTTATTCCTAAACAGAGAAGCTAAGATCTATGGATCCTCATCCGCTTGCCAATCTTTTTAAGAGATCCAATTATGATGAACCAATTCCTAGTGATTTGGGTGCACTAGTTTATCTTTATAAGGTTTTGCTTGAAATCCGTGAATCTGAAAATTGTGATGAAGTGCTTTATGAAGTGATTCACGATAGATCTTTGAATAAAAAACATGATTGCAATGATGCTATTATAAATTCTCTTGATGTCAGTTGTGCTAATAATATGCAAAACCCTAAGCTTGGGGATGCCAGTTTTGCTATGTCTACTACTTGTTGCAGTGATCATGATTGGGGTGATTCTTCTTTTGATCTTGAACATTTATTTAAGCCCCATGATGAATATGAGATTAATAATAGTGTTTGCAATAATATTGAAAGTGGGTTTGGAAGAGTGTCAACTTTAGATCCCACATATTTGGAGAACGTTCAGTCTTATGAAATTTTTGATAAAAGTGGGTTTGGAGAGGTCATGACTTTAGTTAATGTTAATCCCACTATCTTGGAAGAGTGTCAACTTTGTATGCATGTGGATTATGTTGAGAATATTTTTTGTGATAGCTATATTGTTGAATTTTCTTATGATCCTACATGTAATTATTATGAGAGAGGAAAATATGGTTGTAGAAATTTCCATGTTACTAAATTACCTCTCTTTATGTTGAGATTGCTATTGTTTCTTTCCGCTTCCTTGCATATGCTAGTTTTTGCTTGCCTTGATAATTTGTTTGCCTATAAGAAGCCTATGCATAGGAAGTATGTTAGACTTAGATGTGTTTGTCACGTGTTTTATGATGCTCTCTTTGTGCTTCAATTCTTGTCTTTCTGGGCATCACTGAAATCTCGATGCCTAGCTAAAAAGGCTTTAAAGAAAAGCGCTTGTTGAGAGACAAACCAATATTTATCCTTGTTATTTAGCAATAAATATTTGTTATAGCCTCTGGTTAGATGTTTTTTATGTTTTAATTAGTGTTTGTGCCAAGTTAAACCTATAGGATCTTCTTGGATGATAGTTATTTGATCTTGCTGAAATTTCCAGAAACTTTCTATTCACGAAAATAATTGTTAAAAATCACCACAGCGTGATAAAATATTGATTCCAATTGCTTCTGATAAATAAACAAATTTCCTAGGTCTTACTATTTTGGCTGATTTTTTGGAGTTCCAAAAGTTTGCGTTAGTTACAGATTACTACAGACTGTTCTGTTTTTGACAGATTCTGTTTTCCGTGTGTTGTTTGATTATTTTGATGAATCTATGGCTAGTAAAATAGTTTATAAACCATAGAGAAGTTGGAATAAAGTAGGTTTAACACCAATATAAATAAATAATGAGTTCATTACAGTACCTTGAAGTGGTCTTTTGTTTTCTTTCGCTAACCGAGCTCACGAGATTTTCTGTTAAGTTTTGTGTTGTGAAGTTTTCAAGTTTTGGGTGAAAGATTTGATGGATTATGGAACAAGGAGTGGCAAGAGCCTAAGCTTGGGGATGCCCATGGAACCCCCAAGATAACCTAAGGACACCAAAAATCCAAAGCTTGGGGATGCCCCGGAAGGCATCCCCTCTTTCGTCTACTTCCATCGGTAACTTTACTTGGAGCTATATTTTTATTCACCACATGATATGTGTTTTGCTTGGAGCGTCTTGTATTATTTGAGTCTTTGCTTTTTATTTTACTAAAATCATCTTTGCTGTACACACCTTTTGAGAGAGACACACATGATTCGGAAATTATTAGAATACTCTATGTGCTTCACTTATATCTTTTGAGCTATATAGTTTTGCTCTAGTGCTTCGCTTATATCTTTTAGAGCACGGTGGTGGATTTGTTTTATAGAAACTATTGATATCTCATTTTTCACTTATATTATTTTGAGAGTCTTAAAATATCATGGCAATTTGCTTTAATTAATATCATGAGAAAATTCGATGCTTGATAATTGTTTTGAGATATAAAGGTGGTAATATCATAGTTGTGCTAGTTGAGTAATTGTGGAATTGAAAAATACATGTGTTGGAGTTTGTGATTCCCGTAGCATGCACGTATGGTGAACCGTTATGTAACGAAGTCGGAGCATGAAGTATTTGTTGTTTGTCTTCCTTTGTGTGGCGATCGGGGTCGCGCGATGGTTAACTCCTACCAACCCTTCCCCTAGGAGCATGCGTAGTAGTACTTTGCTTTGAGGGCTAATAAATTTTTGCAATAAGTATATGAGTTCTTTATGACTAATGTGAGTCCATGGATTATACCCACACTTACCTTTCCGCAATTTTCTAGCCTCTTCGGTACCGCGCATTGCCCTTTCTCACCTTGAGAGTTGGTGCAAACTTCACGGTGCATCCAAACCCCGTGATATGATACGCTCTATCACACATAAACCTCCTTCTATCTTCCTCAAAACAGCCACCATACCTACCTATCATGGCATTTCCATAGCCATTCCGAGATCTATTGCCATGCAACTTTCCACCGTTTCATTTATCATGACATACTCCATCATTGTCATATTGCTTTGCATGATCATGTAGTTGACATTGTATTTGCGGCAAAGCCACCGTTCATAATTCTTTCATACATGTCTCTCTTGATTCATTGCATATCCTGGTACACCGCCGGAGGCATTCATATAGAGTCATATTTTGTTCTAAGTATTGAGTTGTAATTCATGAGTTGTAAGTAAATAAAAGTGTGATGATCATCATTATTAGAGCATTGTCCCAAGTGAGGAAAGGATGATGGAGACTATGATTCCCCCACAAGTCGGGATGAGACTCCGGACTAAAAAAAGGCCATAAAAAGAGAGAAATGGCCCAACTAAAAAAAGATAAAAAGAGAGAAGGGACAATGTTACTATCCTTTTACCACACTTGTGCTTAAAAGTAGCACCGTGATCTTCATAATAGAGAGTCTCTCATTTTTTCACTTTCATATACTAGTGGGAAATTTCATTATAGAACTTGGCTTGTATATTCCAATGATGGGCTTCCTCAAATGCCCGAGGTCTTCATAAGCAAGCAAGTTGGATTCCAATGATGGACTGATCCATTTTGAACTCCTTCAAAATCTAATCAAGGTATGTACTCATCGAAAGTCTTATCAAGCGTCTTGATTGCTACCTCTTGAGCACTGCGTTGGTTTTCCCTTGAAGAGGAAAGGGTGATGCAGTTAAGTAGCATAAGTATTTCCCTCAGTTTTTGAGAACCAAGGTATCAATCCAGTAGGAGATCACGCACGAGTCCCTCACACCTACACAAACAAATAAGAACCTCGCAACCAACGCGATAAAGGGGTTGTCAATCCCTCAACGGTCACTTACGAGAGTGAGATCTGATAGATATGATAAGATAATATTTTGGTATTTTTATGATAAAGAGAAATAAAGATGCAAAGTAAAATAAAAGGCAATAGAAATAACTAAGTGTTAGAAGATTAATATGATGGAAAATAGACCCGGGGGCCATAGGTTTCACTAGTGGCTTCTCTCAAGAGCATAAGTATTACGGTGGGCAAACGAATTACTGTCGAGCAATTGATAGAATTGAGCATAATTATGAGAATATCTAGGTATGATCATGTATATAGGCATCACGTCGCGACAAGTTGACCGAAATGATTATGTATCTACTACTATTACTCCACACATCGACCGCTATCCAGCATGCATCTATAGTATTAAGTTCATAAGAACAGAGTAATGCTTTAAGTAAGATGACATGATGTAGAGGGATAAACTCATGCAATATGATATAAACCCCATCTTTTTATCCTCGATGGCAACAATACAATACGTGTCGTTTCCCTTTACATCGGGATCGAGCACCGCAAGATTGAACCCAATGCTAAGCACTTCTCCCATTGCAAGAAAGATCAATCTAGTAGGCCAAACCAAACTGATAATTCGAAGAGACTTGCAAAGATAACCAATCATACATAAAAGAATTCAGAGGAGATTCAAATATTATTCATAGATAATCTTGATCATAAACCCACAATTCATCGGATCTCGACAAACACACCGCAAAATAAGATTACATCGCATAGATCTCCAAGAAGATCGAGGAGAACTTTGTATTGAGATCCAAAGAGAGAGAAGAAGCCATCTAGCTAATAACTATGGACCCGAAGGTCTGAGGTAAACTACTCACACATCATCGGAGAGGCTATGGTGTTGATGTAGAATCCCTCCATGATCAATGCCCCCTCCGGTGGAGCGCCGGAAAAGGCCCCAAGATGGGATCTCACGGGTACAGAAGGTTGCGGCGGTGGAAATAGGTTTTCTGCTCCGTATCTAATAGTTTGGGGGTACGTGGGTATATATAGGAGGAAGAAGTACATCGGTGGAGCAACATGGGCCCCACGAGGGTGGAGGGCGCGCCTGGGGGGCGCCCCCCCCCCCACCTCGTGCTCTCCTCGTTGATTACTTTGCGTAGACTCCAAGTCCTCTGGATCACGTTCGTTCCGAAAATCATGTTCCCGAAGGTTTCATTCCGTTTGGACTCCGTTTGATATTCTTTTTCTGCGAAACACTGAAATAGGCAAAAAAACCAGCAATTCGGGTTGGGCCTCCGGTTAATAGGTTAGGCCCAAAAATAATATAAAGTGTATAATAAAGCCCATTAAACATCCAAAACAGAATATAATATAGCATGGAACAATAAAAAAATTTATAGATACGTTGGATACGTATCATTGATCTATCTTTATAGATCTTGATGCCCAATATGTAAGTAGCTTCACTGAGGTCTTTCATTGAAAAATTCTTATTCAAGTATCCTTTTATGCTATTCAGAAATTCTGTATTATTTCCAATCAACAATATGTCATCCACATATAATATCAGAAATGCTACAGAGTTCCCACTCACTTTCTTGTAAATATAGGCTTCTCTAAAAGTATGTATAAAACCATATGCTTTGATCACACTATCAAAGCGTACATTCCAACTCCGAGATTCTTCTTTAAGAAATCCATTAAGGAATGCAGTTTTGACATCCATTTGCCCAATTTCATAATCATAAAATGCGGCAATAGCTAACATGATTCGGACAAACTTTAAGCATAGATACGAGTGAGGAACTCTCGTCGTAGTTAACACTTTGAACTTGTTCAAAAACTTTTTACGACAATTCGAGCTTTGTAGATAGTAACACTACTATCAGCGTCCATCTTCCTCTTGAAGATCCATTTAATCTTAATGGCTCGCCGATCATCGGGCAAGTCAATCAAAGTCCATACTTTGTTGTCATACATGGATCCCATCTCAGATTTCATGGCCTCAAGCCATTACGCGGAATCTGGGCTCATCATCGCTTCCTCATAGTTTGTATGTTTGTCATGGTCTCGTAACATGACTTCCAGGAAGGATTACCGTACCATTCTGGTGCGGACCATACTCTGGTTGACCTACGAGTTTTGGTAGTAACTTGATCTGAAGTTTCATGATCATCATTAGCTTCCTCACTAATTGGTGTAGGAATCACTGGAACTGATTTTTGTGATGAACTACTTTCCAATTCGGGATAAGGTACAATTACCTCATCAAGTTCTACTTTCCTCCCACTGACTTCTTTCGAGAGAAACTCCTTCACTAGAGATGATCCATTCTTAGCAACGAATATCTTGCCTTTGGATCTGTGATAGAAGGTGTACCCAACAGTTTCCTTTAGGTATCTTATGAAGACGCATTTCTCCGATTTGGTTTCGAGCTTATTAGGTTGAAGCTTTTTCACATAAGCATCACAACCCCAAACTTTAAGAATGACAACTTAGGTTTCTTGCCAAACCACAGTTCATACAGTATCGCCTCAACGGATTTAGATGGTGCCCTATTTAACCCCAAAACGATAGTGGTAAATCGGTAAGAGACATCATAGATCGCATCATATCTAATAAAGTACGGCTACGATGTTCGGACACACCATTACGCTGTGGTGTTCCAGGTGGCATGAGTTGTGAAGCTATTCCACATTGTTTTAAATGAAGGCCAAACTCATAACTCAAATATTCGCCTTCGCGATCAGATCATAGAAACTTTATTTTCTTGTTACGATGATTCTCAACTTCACTCTGAAATTTTTGAACTTTTCAAATGTTTTAGACTTGTGTTTCATTAAGTAGATATACCCATATCTGCTCAAATCATCTATGAAGGTCAGAAAATAACGATACCCGGCGTGATCCTCAACACTCATCGGACCGCATACATCGGTATGTATTATTTCCAATAAGTCAGTGGCTCGTTCCATTGTTCCGGAGGACGGAGTCTTAGTCATCTTGCCCATGAGGCATGGTTCGCAAGCATCAAAGATTCATAATCAAGTGATTCCAAAAGTCTATCTGCATGGAGTTTCTTCATGCGCTTTACACCAATATGACCTAAATGGCAGTGCCACTAGTATGTTGCACTATAATTATCAACTTTGCATCTTTTGGCATCAATATTATGAATATTTGTATCACCACGATCGAGATTCAATAAACCATTCACCTTGGGAGTATGACCACAGAAGATTTTATTCATGTAAATAGAATAACATTTATTCTTTGACTTAAATGAATCCTATCATTTGTATCTTTCCTTTGCTTTTATTTTACTTTGCATCTTTATCACAAAAATACAAAAAATATTATCCTATCATATCTATCAGATCTCACTCTCGTAAGTGACCGTGAAGGGATTGACAACCCCTTATCGCGTTGGTTGCGAGGAGTTATTTGCTTTGTGCAGGTACGAGGGACTCGCGTAGCCTCCTCTTGGATTGATACCTTGGTTCTCAAAAACTGAGGGAAATACTTATGCTACTTTGCTGCATCATCCTTTCCTCTTCAAGGAAATCCAACGCAGTGCTCAAGAGGTAGCAAGAAGAATTTCTGGCGCCGTTGCCGGGGAGTCTACGCAAAAGTCAACATACCAAGTACCCATCCCAATCCCTTATCTTCCGCATTACATTGTTTGCCATTTGCCTCTCGTTTTCCTCTCCCCCACTTCACCCTTGCCGTTTTATTCGCCCTCTCTTTTCTTTTCGCCTCTTTTCGCTTGCTTTTTGTTTGCTCGTGTGTTGGATTGCTTGTTTGTCACGATGGCTCAAGATAATACCAAATTATGTGACTAAACCAATACCAACAATAATGATTTCCTTAGCACTCCGATTGCTCCTCTTACCAATACTGAATCTTGTGAAATCAATGCTGCTTTGTTGAATCTTGCCATGAAAGATCAATTCGCCAATCTTCCTAGTGAAGATGCCGCTACTCATATAAATAGCTTCGTGGATTTGTGTGATATGCAAAAGAAGAAAGATGTTGATAATGATATTGTTAAATTGAAGTTATTTCCTTTTTCGCTTAGAGATCGTGCTAAAGCTTGGTTTTCGTCTCTGCCTAAAAATAGTATTGATTCTTGGAACAAGTGCAAAGATGCTTTTATCTCTAAGTATTTTCCTCCCGCTAAGATCATCTCTCTTAGATACGATATTATGAATTTTAAGGAACTTGATCATGAACATGTTGCACAAGCTTGGGAGAGGATGAAATTAATGATACTTAATTGCCCTACTCATGGTTTGAATTTGTGGATGATTATACAAAAAATTTATGCCGGATTGAATTTTGCTTCTAGAAATCTTTTGGATTCGGCCGCGGGAGGCACTTTTATGGAAATCACTTTAGGAGAAGCTACTAAACTCCTAGATAATATTATGGTTAATTATTCTCAATGGCACTGTCGGTGTCAAAACCGGCGGATCTCGGGTAGGGGGTCCCGAACTATGCGTCTAGGCGGATGGTAACAGGAGACAAGGGACACGATGTTTTTACCCAGGTTCGGGCCCTCTCGATGGAGGTAAAACCCTACTCCTGCTTGATTAATATTGATGATATGGGTAGTACAAGAGTAGATCTACCACGAGATCGAGAGGCTAAACCTAGAAGCTAGCCTATGGTATGATTGTTGTTTGTCCTATGGACTAAAACCCTTCGGTTTATATAGACACCGAATAGGGTTAGGGTTACACAGAGTCGGTTACAATGGTAGGAGATCTACATATCCGTATTGCCAAGCTTGCCTTCCACGCCAAGGAAAGTCCTATCCGGACACGGGACAAAGTCTTCAATCTTGTATCTTCATAGTCCAGGAGTCCGGCCAAAGATGATAGTTCGGCTATCCGGACACCCCCTAGTCCAGGACTCGCTCAGTAGCCCCTGAACCAGGCTTCAATGACGACGAGTCCGGCGCGCATATTGTCTTCGGCATTGCAAGGCGGGTTCCTCCTCTGAATTCTTCATAGAAGGTTTTGAACACAAGGATAGTGTCCGGCTCTGCAAAACAAATTCCACATACCACCGTAGAGAGAATAATCTTTTACACAGATCTGCTGACGTATTCCGCGGCGTGACATCACACCACGGCCAGGCCTTTATTCGTTTTTTACCATTCCACCTCAGCGCGTTTAGCGAGGCGGTTTCCTTGGCACGTCTTATCAAAGCGGAGATCGTGCCCCCTTATTCCGGGATTCTCATCAATACAGGCGTGGGTAACCCAACCGTGCCAATGATTACGGCGCTTGGGAGATAAGCGAGTTTTACCAGGCTAGTGGGGGACGCATAGCTTCGTCCGTCCATATAAGGGGATAAGGATCCACCCTTTTCACCTACGCCTTCTTCCTCCCTTGCTCATCCATTTCAAGACTCGAGCTCCAAATACCCAAGTCCGCACATCCCTCCTCGACCTTCTCCAGCCATGTCCGGAGCAGGAGGCAAGTGGATGGTCTCCTCCGTCACGGAGGGTCAAGTAAAAAAGCTGCGGAAGGCCAGATACTTGTCCGGCGACATCGCGCATCGGCTGCCCGACGCAGGGCAGCTCATCCCCACCCCTAGGCCCCATGAGAGGGTGGTGTTTCTCGCCCACTTCCTCCACGGACTGGGTTTTCCACTTCACCCATTCGTCCGGGGGCTCATGTTCTACTATGGCCTAGATTTCCACGATCTGGCCCCGAATTTCGTCCTCAACATCTCGGCGTTCATCGTCGTGTGCGAGGCCTTCCTCTGCATCCAGCCCCACTTCGGCCTATGGCTGAAGACCTTCAACGTCAAGCCGAAGGTAGTGGGCGGCCATCAAGCGGAGTGCGGAGGCGCCATGGTTGGCAAGATGGCCAACGTCCTATGGCCCGAGGGCTCCTTTGTGGAGACCGTGAAGGGGTGGCAATCGGGGTGGTTCTACATCACCGAGCTGCGCGACCCTAAATGGGCGGCAGCCCCCGAATTTCGGTCTGGTTTTCCCACGCGGCTCACTTCTTGGAAGGAGACGGGCCTGGCGTGGGGTAATTCAGAAGAGCTGACCGGACTCCGAACCTGCATGCAAACCCTGGTGAACAAGAATCTCAGGCTTGTCAACATGATCCAGGTTATGCTCATCCGCCGGATCCTCCCATGCCAACAACGGGCCTTCAAATTGTGGGAGTTCGATCCGGAACAGGACCAGACTCTGAAAAGGCTCTTCGACACTACGTATGAAGATGCCTGGAAGGCGCTATTCAAGGGCGCCGAGGCTCCCTCATCCGCTACCGAAGATCGCGGATTCAGCTCGCAGCGTAAGGCTACCGAGGTAAACTATTTTGCCCTTTACGGGACTCTTGTTTTTTCATAGTTTGATTCTATGTGGGATCTAAACTCCCTTGCCTTTGACAGGACTGGCAGAACACGTCCGGGCAGGTTAACTGTCTGACTCCTTTGCCAGAAGACCCAGTAGATGCCCGCTTGGCGGGGCTGCTGGTTCCGGCGCCGCACGTGGTGCCGGAGAAGAAGGCCAAGAAGAAGGCCACGGGAACTCTAAGGAGTGCCCGGCGCCCGGTGCCGTCGGAGTCATCGTCCGACGACTCTGATGCGGAATCCTCCCGTGAAAACTAGGAGGAGGAAAAAGAATCCTCTCCCCCAGCGGGGGGAGAGAAGAAAAGGAAGGCCGCCCCGACTAGGGAGGCCGGATGGTCCAAGACCCTTCCTCCGAACGTCTCCACCAACGCCGACGAGGAGGAGGAGGAGTGGCCCTCAAGGGCCAAGACCCTGGCGAGATCCTAAGTGTCCGGATTCCGAATAGCTCATGGTTTTCATTTATCGCATAGTGTCTTCTAATGCCGAACAACTATGCAGCCCGCCCAAGGACGAGCTGGCCTCTTCATCGAGCGGGTCCCTGGATCCGTCGGATGTGGAGAGCGATTCACTTCCGGCCGCCTCCTCTCCTCGCGCTGCCGACGACACCGAGGTAGGGCCCCAAGAGGGGCCTGGCCAGGAGGAGGTGGCCCAAGGGGTGCTGCAAGGCAACCCCCCGGACTCCAGGCGAGAGGGGAGTAAAACCCTCAAGGGCTCTAAGTCCGACCCTGGTCCGGACTCCGTACCGGAACCTTCAGTGGTTCCTAAGTCCGGCAAGCGGCCCCTTCGTAAGAAGGGTAAGGCTTGATGACCTCCGCCCAAATCAGCAGGAGGCACCGGATAACTTCTGGAGGCGCTTAACAGCGCCTCCATCGAGGAGGAGCACCGCCTTGTTATGAGTGTGGTGATCCAGAAAGTTCGATCCGCCAAGAGCGGGCTGGCTAAAACTGCAACAGCCTTCTAACAGGCTTTGAGGTAAGTTTTAATATATGTAAGAAGATTACCGCATGACAGACGGTAGCCTCGATGCTTAGTTCGGTGTTCGGAAAGAAAAGCCGAATCGAGGATCTAAAAAGATATCTGTGAGGAGTCTAACATAAGTATGTCAATATGGGAATGCAGGCTGCGCTGCTTGACCTCTGCCAAGACCGGCTGGAGGTCAATACTTTGAAGGAGAGCCTCGGCGGTCCGAGCAGGCTCGGCCGTGCCAAGAAGCAGCTCGAGGACAAGGAAGGTAAGTAATACCTTATGGGATTGTGTATATAAGAAATGTGGTTGCAAAAGATAACAGGAATAACGTGGGTACTGCAGGGGCCATGAACGAGGTGGTGACCCTGAAGGAAGCGGTTTCTGCGGCTGAAAATAAAGCGGCCGCGGAGCGCACCGAGCGCGAGAAGCAGGAGGCGCGGGTGGCGGAGGTGCGGCAAGAGCTCCAGGCTCTCGTGAAAAAACACGAGAGTTTGGAGCGTGACTCGAAGACTCGAGAGTCCGAGCTTGCCTCGGCTCTTGAGAGTGCCAAGGCCGCTAAGGCCGAAGCCCAAAAAGCCCTCCAGGAGATTGAGGCGATAAGGAAGATAGCGGCGGGTAAGGCATTCTTTATGCAAAGCAAGAATGTAAAAGTCAATTATTTGTTACTTACCCGAATCCGAAGCTCTCCAGAGCCTTCGCAGATCTGCCCATGATGTGTCCGATGCGCCCGCTTTCTATAGAGCCGAAGAAGGGAGCTCGGCGGAGAAGGTGTTACGGTCTCGGTATCTTTGAGGCGGACACCAGTGCCTTGAGCGACCAGCTGAAGTAGCTGGTCGAGCTCCACAAGGTCGCCGAACAGGCCATGAAGGGCCTTATAGGTCGGCTGTGGCCAAATGAAGCCATGCCTGGGAGCTACTTCGGGCTCGTGCGGCGGCTGGTGGACGCCTGTCCATGGATTGAAGTCATCAAGCGCTCCGTCTGCATCGAAGGTGCCCGTAGGGCCCTTGCCCGCACTAAGGTGCACTGGGGTAAGCTAGACGCTAAGAAGCTTGTGACGGACGGACCACCGCCGGGCAAGGATTATCGCAAGCCCGAAATGTATTATGAGGGCGTCCTGAAGGGTGCCTGCCTTATAGCGGGTGAATGCTCCAAAGATGTAATATTTGAGTAGACTCGCATTTGTTATCTGTCAGACGCTGAAAACTTGTTCATATGCGCTAAGCAACGCTTTTGAATTTAAAATATTACCTTACATGCGGCCATTTATCAAATTTGAGAGATGGCGAGTCGTTGGCTTCAGCCCCCATGCCACGAGTCTTTGGGGTGTTCGGGATAAACTTGAGCGCTCTTGTTCCCATTCTTGGGTCCTTCGAGGAGGCGCTCAACACAACGAACTGTGCAACCGGACTATGATGCTTGAACACTCTCACTTAGCCATAGAATTCTATAATTTTAAATTTCGGCGAAGCCCCTAGTGTTCGGAAGACCGAGTTCGGGGCGCTATCCACGCCTAGGCCGGACAATGCCGACTCCTCGCTCTAGGCGGCATAAGTCTTTAGGGACTCGAAAAAACCTCTCGAACAGCGATCGGCTCTCGCCCTATCATGACGGTCAGTTTTAGCTTTCTCCACTGAGGTGCTCAACCCAGCTCAACCGAGGCACAATCGCAGTGGTTCTCCCAGCGCTACCTTAGCCGATATAACGGGCGTAAGGTACCAAAACATGGGAGCCGGGCAAACCCAACTATTGACCCAAGACATGATTCGGAGCCGATGCATATAATGCTATAAGTTCGGGGTGCCGCACTTGTGAAAGTGTTCGGACTTATCACGCCATATTTTGGGGTACATAAGCCCCTGGTCTATTGGCCGTACCAAATTGTACGGTTGCACAATGTCGCAACTGAACATACATAAGAAAAAGGGAATGCAACAATAGGCGAAAGCTATATATTGTTTATTCAAAAGAGACTACAATGAAAGCAGAACGATACAAATAGTGCGATAAGCAAGGAACAGGACTTTTGACATGTCCCCCTCCAGGGGTAAGCTTGCGGGATTTTATGTAAAACAATTATCTTGCTTTCGTAATAGAGACCACTGGACACTCGACGTAGCTTTCCACTTCCCTGGCTGTTGCATCGTGAGTTTGGCGATTCTAATGCCGGACAGGGCTTCTTTGAGAACGGAGTCCTGAAAGTAAAAAAAAAGAAAATAAAAAATGAATGACACATCTGGGAGCCCCTAGTGCGGTTAAGCCGCATGCTGGGCATGCCGTGGTCGTTCCCCTCCCCTTATGCCCATGGTATTTCCTGAGCGTAGTTATGTACACGTAGTACTGGTTTCGCAATTTCGCGAGGGTTGGGGTTGGGGCCGCATTGCTACGCGTGTTCGAAACGTGCCAGGCGGTCTTGTTGTAGGTTACTCCGGGCGCGCTTGATGGTGTCCCGCCGTTTATTGGCCGGACTGGAGAGTTGCCTTGAGAGGCTGCTTTGCACTTCTGCCGCAAGGGCCGCCGTATGCTCCTCCATTCGGAGAGAGCGTTCGGTGTTTCCATTGACCGTAATTACTCCTCGAGGGCCTCGCATCTTGAGCTTGAGGTACGCGTAGTGCGGCACTGCATTGACCTTTACCGTCACGGTTCGCCCAAGCGATGCTGTTAGCCGCTGAGCAGGACTATGTCGAAGATTAACTCCTCGCTCTGGAAATTATCCGGGATCCAAGACCACTTCAAGTGTGGCGAGCTGTCTGCAGTTGGCCTCTACACCTGGTATGACGCCTTTAAAGGTCGTCTTTGTGGGTTTGATCCTTGAGGGGTCTATGCCCATTTTGCGCATTGTATCCTGATAAAGCAGGTTCAGGCTACTGCCGCCGTCCATGAGGACCTGGTAAGGTGAAATCCGTTGATGATTGGATCAAGAACCAATGCGGCGAAACCGCCGTGACGGATGCTAGTGGGGTGGTCCCTTCGATCAAAAGTGATCGGGCAGGAAGACCACGGGTTAAACTTTGGGGCGACTGGCTCCATCACATATACGTCCCTTAGTGCATGCTTCCACTCCCTTTTGGGTATGTGGGTTGCGTATATCATGTTCACCGTCCGCACTTGTGGGGGGAAGCCCTTCTGTCCTCTGTTGTTCGGTGGTCGGGGCTCCTCCTCGTCATCGCTATGCAGCCCCTTGTCATTGTTTTCGGCGTTTAACTTGTCTGCCTGCTTGAACACCCAACAATCCCTGTTGGTGTGGTTGGCTGGTTTTTCGGGGGTGTCGTGTATCTGGCACGAGCGATCGAGTATTCGGTCCAAGTTGGACGGGCCCTGTGTATTTCTCTTGAATGGCTTTTTCCGCTGACCGGGTTTAGAGCCTCGGAATCCGGCATTGACTATCGTATCTTCAGCATTATCACCGTTAATGCGGCGCTTGTGCTTGTTACGACGCGACCTGCCGTTGCTGTCCTTGGTATCCGAACTACCAGGGTTTTTGGTCAAGTTGTTACTTCGAGCTAGCCAGTTGTCCTCTCCCGCGCAAAAGCGGGTCATGAGTGTGGTGAGGGCTGCCATGGATTTCGGCTTTTCCTGTCCTAGGTGCCGGGCCAGCCACTCGTCGCGGATGTTGTGTTTGAAGGCCACTAGTGCCTCTGCATCCGGACAGTCGACGATTTGGTTTTTCTTTGTTAGGAACCGTGTCCAGAATTGTCTGGCCGATTCCTCTGGCTGATGAATTATATGGCTAAGGTCATCGGTGTCTGGTGGTCGCACATATGTGCCCTGGAAGTTGTCGAGGAATGCGGCTTCCAGGTCTTCCCAACAACCGATTGACTCTGCTGGCAAGCTGTTGAGCCAATGCCGAGCTGGTCCTGTAAGCTTGAGTGGGAGGTATTTGATGGCGTGCAGATCGTCATCGCGGGCCATGTGGATGTGAAGGAGATAGTCCTTGATCCAAACCGCAGGATCCGTTGTGCCATCGTATGACTCGATGTTTACGGGTTTGAAACCCTTAGGGATTTGATGATTCATTACTTCATCTGTGAAGCATGGTGGGTGTGCGGCGCCTCTGTATTGGGCTATATCATGACGTAGCTCAAGTGAGTTGTGTCTTCTGTGTTCGGCCCGGCCGGAATTGCTGTATCCGGCGTGACAGTTGTCATCACGTGTCGTGGGGCGCCACGCGATCCGTAGATCGATCTTGTTTGCCTTGCCTTGTCCTCCAATATATCTCGCAAGTCCGGCGCATTTTCCCGTAGCTTGATACTTTTTGAGCGGCGCCAGGGTGCGGCTTGAGTGGAGGGCCGAGAGGCCCCTCTGTCGCGGCCACGAGGTGGCCTGTCGGCTGCGTCGTATGCTGGTGATGTAGGTTTGGGTGCTTCCTCCTCTAATCGGGGTAGCAACCTGAGTTTTGGGTAGCTCTTGGAGGGGCGTTCGAGCTCGTACTCTTCGGCTGCAAGGACTTCAGTCCATCTGTCAGCTAGCAGGTCTTGGTCAGCTCTAAGCTGTTGCTGCTTTTTCTTGAGGCTGCTTGCCGTGGCCATAAGCCTGCGTTTAAAACGCTCTTGTTCGACGGGATCCTCGAGCACGACAAATTAAATTGGTAAATCCGAGGCTTGCCTCGTCTTCGGAGGGAGGCATATAATTATCGTCCTCTACCTCTTTGTCTGCCGCTCTATCATGCGGGCTGGCTTCTCCGTCCTCCTGTGTTGAATCCTGCCGAAGGAGGTTATCTTCGGCACTGTCCGGGGTGTTATTATCTCCCGTGCCAGAATCACCGTTTTTACTGTGGCGGGATTTAGAGCGGCGCCGCTGACGCCGGCGCTTAGGCTGTTTCTTGGAGGGGTCATCCTCCGTTGTTCCATCGCCATTCCCATCTTTTGGAATGTCCACCATGTATATGTCGTATGACGAGGTGGCCTTCCAGTGCCCTGTGGGCGCTGGTTCTTGGTCGTCTCCGACATCGTTGTCCATACCGTCGATGTCTTCGGAGTCAAAGTCGAGCATGTCGGTTAAATCATCGACAGTGGCTACGAAGTGGGTGGTGGGTGGGCCTTGAATTTCTTCGTCGTCCGCATCCCAACCTTCCTGACCATAGTTCGGCCAGGGTCTCCTGACAAAGTGAGAGACTTAAGTGATTTGAGGATATCGCCGAAGGGCGAGTGCTGAAAGATGTCCGCGGCGGTGAACTCCATAACCGGCGCCCAATCGGATTCGACTGGCAGGGGCGCGGAAGGTTCGGAATCCGGAGAGGAGTCCAACACCTTGGAGTCACGAGCTTCGCAAAGGACGGGGATGATGTTCGGCTCGATCGCCGTAGAGATCGTAGCCCCGAGGTGGTGTCCAGCCACTCGTCCTTGGTCGGCGGGGTCGGCTCCGAACTAAAGGTCGGAGCGGACTCTGGCGCGGCCTCCAGGGCACTGTTCGGCGGCAGAGTTAGATCGTGCCCATCAAGACAGTGTGGCGCGCTCGGCTGTGGCTCGAATCCGTCGAAGATCAAGTCTCCGCGGACGTCGGCCGTGTAGTTTAAACTTCCAAATCTGACCTGATGGCCAGGGGCGTAGCTTTCGATCTGCTTCCGGATGGCTGCGAATTGGCCCGCATGATGCAAAGCCGCCGAATCTGAAGATGCATGTCTGGGAGAAAAGTCTCATCCTGGACCGCGTTGTTTTTGATGATTGAGGGAGCCATCAGGCCTATAGGTGACGACACAGAGGAACTCTCAATGAAAGCACCAATGTCGGTGTCAAAACCGGCGGATCTCGGGTAGGGGGTCCCGAACTATGCGTCTAGGCGGATGGTAACATGAGACAAGGGACACGATGTTTTTACCCAGGTTCGGGCCCTCTCGATGGAGGTAAAACCCTACTCCTGCTTGATTAATATTGATGATATGGGTAGTACAAGAGTAGATCTACCACGAGATCAGAGAGGCTAAACCCTAGAAGCTAGCCTATGGTATGATTGTTGTTTGTCCTACGGACTAAAACCCTTCGGTTTATATAGACACCGAATAGGGTTAGGGTTACACATAGTCAGTTACAATGGTAGGAGATCTACATATCCGTATTACCAAGCTTGCCTTCCACGCCAAGGAAAGTCCTATCCGGACACAGGACGAAGTCTTCAATCTTGTATCTTCATAGTCCAGGAGTCTGGCCAAAGATGATAGTTCGGCTATCCGGACACCCCCTAGTCCAGGACTCCCTCAGGCACACTGAAAGATCTACTAATAAAAAGGTGCATGTGATAGAAGAAATTAATGTTTTGAGTGGAAAGATGGATGAATTTATGAAATTATTTGCTACTAAGAGCGTTCCTTCTGATCCTAATGATATTCATTTGTCTACTTTGATTGAGAATAATAATGAATCTATGGATGTGAATTTTGTTGGTAGGAATAATTTTGGTAACAACGCGTATAGAGGAAACTTTAATCCTAGGCCTTATCCTAGTAATCCCTCTAATAATTATGGAAATTCCTACAACAATTCTTATGGAAATTTTAATAAGATACCTTCTGAATTTGAGACTAGTGTTAAAGTGTTTATGAATTCGCAAAAGAATTTCAATGCTTTGCTTGAAGAGAAATTGTTTAAAGTTGATGATTTGGCTAGGAACATTGATAGAATTTCTCTTGATGTTGATTCTTTAAAGCTTAGACCTATTCCTCCTAAGCATGATATCAATGAGTCTCTCAAAGCCATGAGAATTTCCATTGATGAGTGCAATGAAAGAACCTCTAGGATGCGTGCTACGAAAGATGCCTTTATTAAAGCGTGTTCTTCCAATTCCTATGAAAATCAAGATGAAGATCTAAAGGTTATGGATGTGTCCCCTATTAAATCTTTGTTTTACAATATGAATCTTGATATGAGACTGAATATGATCCACCCTTACCTAGAAGGCGTTCCAAAAATTGGGAGTTTTTAGATCTTGATGCTAAAATTGATAAAAGTGGGATTGTAGAGATTAAAACCCTAGATGTTGCAAAACCCACTATTTTGGATTTCAAGGAATTTAATTATGAAAATTTATCTTTGATTGATTGTATTTCCTTGTTGCAATCCGTGCTAAATTCTCCTCATGCTTACAGTCAAAATAAAGCCTTTACCAAACATATCGTTGATGCCTTGATGCAACCTTATGAAGAAAAACTTGAGTTGGAAGTTTCTATCCCTAGAAAACTTTATGATGAGTGGGAACCTACTATTAAAATTAATATTAAGGATCATGAGTTCTATGCTTTATGTGATTGGGTGCTAGTGTTTCCACTATTCCCAAAACTTTGTGTGAATTGCTAGATTTCTGTGATTTTGATTATTCCTCTCTAAACTTGCACCTTGCGGATTCCACTATTAAGAAACCTATGGGAAGAATTAATGATGTTCTTATTGTTGCAAATAGGAATTATGTGCCCGTAGATTTTATCGTTCTTGATATAGATTGCAATCCTTCATGTCCTATTATTCTTGGTAGGCCTTTCCTTAGAACGATTGGTGCAATTATTGATATGAAGGAAGGGAATATTAGATTCCAATTTCCAGTAAATAAAGGCATGGTACACTTCCCTAGGAAGAAAATAAAATTACCATATGAATCTATTATGAGAGCCACTTATGGATTGCCTACCAAAGACGGCAATACCTAGATCTATCATTGCTTTTATGCCTAGCTAGGGGCGTTAAATGATAGCGCTTGTTGGGAGGCAACCCAATTTTATTTTTAGTTTTTTTTGCCTTTACTTCTGTTTAGGAATAAATATTTGTTCTAGCCTCTGGTTAGATGTGTTTTTATGTTTAATTAGTTTTTGTGCCAAGTTAAACCTATAGGATCTTCTTGGATGATAGTTATTTGATCTTGCTGTAATTTTCAGAAACTTTATGTTCACAAAAACGATTGTTAAAAATCACCAGAATGTGATAAAATATTGGTTCCAATTCTGATGATCAATAAACAAATTTCCTAGGTCGTCCTATTTTTTCTGATTTTTTGGAGTTCCAGAAGTTTGCGTTAGTTATAGATTACTACAGACTGTTCTGTTTTTGACAGATTCTGTTTTCATGTGTTGTTTGCTTATTTTGATGAATCTATGGCTAGTAAAATAGTTTATAAACCATAGAGAAGTTGGAATAAAGTAGGTTTAACACCAATATAAATAAAGAATGAGTTCATTACAGTACCTTGAAGTGGTCTTTTGTTTTCTTTCGCTAACGGAGCTCACGAGATTTCTGTTGAGTTTTGTGTTGTGAAGTTTTCAAGTTTTGGGTGAAAGATTGTTTATGGATTATGGAACGAGGAGTGGCAAGAGCCTGAGCTTGGGGATGCCCATGGCACCCCCAAGATAATCTAAGGACACCAAAAAGTCAAAGCTTGGGGATGCCCCGGAAGGCATCCCCTCTTTCGTCTACTTCCATTGGTAACTTTACTTGGAGCTATATTTTTATTCACCACATGATATGTGTTTTGCTTGGAGCGTCTTGTATGATTTGAGTCTTTGATTTTTAGTTTACCACAATCATCCTTGCTACACACACCTTTTGGGAGAGCCATACATGATTTGGAATTTGTTAGAATACTCTATGTGCTTCACTTATATCTTTTGAGTTATATAGTTTTGCTCTAGTGCTTCACTTATATCTTTTAGAGCACGGTGGTGGATTTGTTTTATGGAAACTATTGATCTCTCATGATTCACTTAGATTATTTTGAGAGTCTTAAATAGCATGGTAATTTTCTTAAATAATCCTAATATGCTAGGTATTCAAGAATAGTAAAAACTCTCTTATGAGTGTGTTGAATACTAAGAGAAGTTTGATGCTTGATGATTGTTTTGAGATATGGAGGTAATAATATTAAAGTCGTGCTAGTTGAGTAGTTGTGAATTTGAGAAATGCTTGTGTTAAAGTTTGCAAGTCCCGTAGCATGCACGTATGGTAAACATTATGTAACAAATTTGAAACATGATCTGTTCTTTGATTGTCCTCCTTATGAGTCGCGGTCGGGGACGAGCGATGGTCTTTTCCTACCAATCTATCCCCTAGGAGCATCTTGGCGTAGTGCTTTGGTTTTTGATGACTTGTAGATTTTTGCAATAAGTATGTGAGTTCTTTATGACTAATGCTGAGTCCATGGATTATACGCACTCTCACCCTTCCATCATTGCTAGCCTCTTGATGCCGTGCATTGCCCTTTCTCTCATTGAGAGTTGGTGCAAACTTAAGCGGTGCATCCAAACCCCGTGATATGATACGCTCTTTCACACATAAACCTCCTTATATCTTCCTCAAAACAGCCACCATACCTACCTATTATGGCATTTCCATAGCCATTCCGAGATATATTGCCATGCAACATTCCACCATTCCGTTTATCATGACACATCATTCATTGTCATATTGCTTAGCATGATCATGTAGTTGACATAGTATTTGTGGCAAAGCCACCGTTCATAATTCTTTCATACATGTCACTCTTGATTCATTATCCCGGTACACCGCCGGAGGCATTCATATACAGTCATACTTTGTTCTAGTATCGAGTTGTAATCATTGAGTTGTAAATAAATAGAAGTGTGATGATCATCATTTTCTAGAGCATTGTCCCAAGTGAGGAATTAAAAAAAGAGAAAGGCCATAAAAAATTAGAGAAAAAGAGATAAGGGACAATGCTACTATCCTTTGCCACACTTGTGCTTCAAGGTACCACCATAATCTTCATGATAGAGAGTCTCTTGTTTTGTCACTTTCATATACTAGTGGGAATTTTTCATTATAGAACTTGGCTTGTATATTCCAACAATGGGCCTCCTCAAGTTCCCTAGTTCTTCGTGAGCAAGCAAGTTGGATGCACACCCACTTAGTTTTTTTAGCTTTCATAGCTCTAGTGCATCCGTTGCATGGTAATCCCTACTCCTTGCATTAACATCAATCGATGGGCATCTCCATAGATCATTGATTAGCCTCGTTGATGTGAGACTTTCTCCTTTTTTTCTTCTCCACATAACCCCCATCATCATATTCTATTCCACCCATAGTGCTATGTCCATGGCTCGCGCTCATATATTGCGTGAAAGTTTATAAGTTTGAGATTACTAAAGTATGAAACAATTGCTTGGCTTGTCATCGGGGTTGTGCATGATGGGAGCATTCTTGTGTGTGAAAATGGAGCATGACTAAACTATATGATTTTGTAGGGATGAACTTTCTTTGGCCATGTTATTTTGAGAGGACATAATTGCTTAGTTAGTATGCTTGAAGTATTATTGTTTTTATGTCAATATGAACTTTTGTCTTGAATCTTTCGGATCTGAATATTCATACCACAATTAAGAAGAATTACATTGAAATTATGCCAAGTAGCACTCCGCATCAAAAATTCTGTTTTTATCATTTACCTACTCGAGGACGAATAGGAATTAAGCTTGGGGATGCGATACGTCTCCAACGTATCTATAATTTTTGATTGCTCCATGCTATATTATCTACTGTTTTGGACAATATTGGGCTTTATTATTCACTTTTATATTATTTTTGGGACTAACCTATTAACCGGAGGCCCAGCCCAGAATTGTTGTTTTTTGCCTATTTCAGAGTTTCGAAGAAAAGGGATATCAAACGGAGTCCAAACGGAATGAAACCTTCGGGAACGTGATTTTCTCACCGAACATGATCCAGGAGATCTATTTTTGGATCTCAATACAATGTTCTCCCCCTCTCTCGTGGAGATCTATTCGATGTAATCTTCTTTTTGCGGTGTGTTTGTTGAGACCGATGAATTGTGGGTTTATTATCAAGATTATCTATGAACAATATTTGAATCTTCTATGAATTCTTTTATGTATGATTGGTTATCTTTGCAAGTCTCTTCGAATTATTAGTTTGGTTTGGCCTACTAGATTGGTTTTTCTTGCAATGGGAGAAGTGCTTAGCTTTGGGTTCCATCTTGCGGTGTCCTTTCCCAGTGAGAGTAGGGGCAGCAAGGCACGTATTGTATTGTTGCCATCGAGGATAACAAGATGGGGTTTTTATCATATTGCATGAATTTATCCCTCTACATCATGTCATCTTGCTTAAGGCGTTACTACATTTTCTTGAACTTAATACTCTAGATGCATGCTGGATAGCGGTCGATGAGTGGAGTAATAGTAGTAGATGCAGGCAGGAGTCGGTCTACTTGTCTCGGATGTGATGCCTATATACATGATCATACCTAGATATTCTCATAACTATGCTCAATTTTGTCAATTGCTCAACAGTAATTCGTTCACCCACCGTAAAATACTTATGCTCTTGAGAGAAGCCACTAGTGAAACCTATGGCCCCCGAGTCTATCTTCATCATATTAATCTTCCAACACTTTATTTATTTCCTTTCCTTTTATTTTACTTTGCATCTTTATCACGAAAATACCAAAAATATTATCTTATCATATCTATCAGATCTCACTCTCGTAAGTGACCGTGAAGGGATTGACAACCCCTTATCGCGTTGGTTGCGAGGAGTTATTTGCTTTGTGCAGGTACGAGGGACTCGCGTGTAGCCTCCTACTGGATTGATACCTTGGTTCTCAAAAACTGAGGGAAATACTTACGCTACTTTACTGCATCATCCTTTCCTCTTCAAGGAAATCCAACGCAGTGCTCAAGAGGTAGCAATACCACATATAGGAAGGTATGGTGGACTTTTTTTTGACCAGTGAAAACAGCAGGAGAGCCTCCTACTGTTGTTTTTTTCCCTTTGTTTATTTAAATGTTAACCAATGGTTAACATTATAGAGAAAAAGATGTTTTACATGGTGAGGGAGTCCTGGATTAGGGGGTATCCGGATAGCCGGACTATATCCTTTGGCCGGATTGTTGGACTATGAAGATACAAGATTGAAGACTTCGTCCCGTGTCCGGATGGGACTCTCCTTGGTGTGGAAGGCAAGCTTGGCAATACGGATATGTAGATCTCCTTCCTTGTAACCGACTCTGTGTAACCCTAGCCCCCTCCGGTGTCTATATAAACCGGAGGGTTTAGTCCGTAGGACCAACAACAACAATCATACCATAGGCTAGCTTATAGGGTTTAGCCTCTCCGATCTCGTGGTAGATCAACTGTTGTAATACTCATATCATCAAGATCAATCAAGCAGGAGTAGGGTTTTACCTCCATCGAGAGGGCCCGAACCTGGGTAAAAACATCGTGTCCCCCATCTCCTGTTACCATCCGCCTAGACGCACAGTTCGGGACCCCCTACCCGAGATCCGCCGGTTTTGACACCGACATTGGTGCTTTCATTGAGAGTTCCTCTGTGTCGTCACCGTTAGGACAGATCTTTGTATTCGGCGGCTTCGCACTACAGGCCAACTCGCTTGGCCATCTGGAGCAGATCGAGAGTTACGCCCCTGGCCACCAGGTCAAGTTTGGAAGCTTAAACTACACAGCCGACATCCGTGGAGACTTGATCTTCGACGGATTCTTGCCCTTGCCGAGTGCGTCGCACCGTCACGATGAGCATGATTTAGCTCTGCCGTCGGACAGTGTTCAGGAGATCGCACCTGCAACCGCTCCGGCCCTCAATCCGGAGCCAATTGCGCCATCCATGGACGGGTGGCTAGACCCCGCCACGGAAGCCGCAGTCTCAGCGGCCATCGAGCCGAATACCAACCTTACCCTTCACGAGAGCCGTGACTCCCAACTGCCGGATTCTTCCCCGGCCACGGACTCCGAACCGCCTGCGCCCGTGCCTGCTCGAATCCGGTAGGCGCCCGATCATGGAGTTCACCTCAGGGGATATCTTCGACCGCCCTTCGGCGACATACTGAACTCATTAAGGTCTCTCTCCTTGTCAGGAGGGTCCTGGCCGGACTATGTCCAGCAGGATTGGGATGCGGATGACGAAGAAATTTGCCGCCCACCCACCACCCACTTAGTAGCCACTGTTGACGATTTGACCGACATGCTCGACTTCGACTCCGAAGACATTGACGGTATGGACGATGATGCAGGAGACGAATAGGAACCATTGCCCACAGGGCACTGGACAACCACCTCATCATATGATATATATATATATATATGGTGGACACACCCAAAGAAGGCAATGGCGATGGGACAACAAAGGATGACCCCTCCAAGAAGCAACCCAAGCGCCAACCTCAGCGGCGCCGCTCTAAGTCTCGCCAAAGCAAAAGCGGTGATACCGGCACAGGAGATAACAACACTCCGCATAAAGGTGCGAAGATGGCGACAATCCTCGGCCAAAGAAAATCTAGAGCAGGAGGATGGAGAAGCCAACCCTCCTGAGAGAGCGGCAGATGGAGAGGATGATAATTACATGCCTCCCTCCGAAGATGAGGCAAGCCTCGACGACGACGAATTTGTCGTGGCAGAGGATCCCGTCGAGCAAGAGCGCTTCAAGCGCCGGCTTATAGCCATGGAAAATAGCCTTAAGAAAAATCAACAGCATCTTCGAGCTGATCAAGATTTGCTAGCTGACAGATGGACTGAAGTCCTTGCGGCCGAGGAATATGAACCCGAACGCCCCTCCAAGAGTTACCCAAAGCGCATGTTGCTACCACGATTAGAGGAGGAAGCATTAAAGCCAACATCTCCAGTGTATGATGCGGCTGATCGGCCACCTCATGGCCGCGATAGAGAGGCATTTCAGCCAAAAGCTCAGCCCGCACCCCGACGCCACTCAAATAAAAATGTCAAGGCACGGGGAAATACGCTAGACCTGTGAGACGTATTGGAGGACAAAGCAAAACACGCAAGATCGATCTACGGATCATGAGGGCGCACCACTATACGAGACGACAATCGTCATGCCGGATATAGTAAAAGCAAATCCGGCCGGGCCGAACACAGCAGACAAGATTCATTTGAGTTGTGTCGCGATATAGCCCAGTACAGAGGCGCCGCACACCCCCTATGCTTCATAGATGAAGTAATGGATCATCAAATCCCAGAGGGTTTCAAACCCGTAAATATTGAATCATACGATGGTACAACAGATCATGTGGTATGGATCGAGGACTACCTCCTGCACATCCACATGGCCCGTGGTGACGATCTACATGCCATCAAATACCTCCCACTCAAACTCAAAGGACCAGCTCGGCATTGGCTCAACAGCCTGCCAGCTGAATCCATTGGCTGTTGGGAAGATCTGGAGGCCGCATTCCTCGACAACTTCCAGGGCACTTATGTGCGACCACCAGATGCCGATGACTTGAGCCACATAATTCAGCAGCCAGAGGAATCGGCGAGACAATTCTGGACACGGTTCCTGACAAAGAAAAATCAAATCATCGGTATGCGGATCACGAGAGGCCCTAGCAGCTTTTAAGCATAACATCCGCGACGAGTGGCTCGCCCGGCACCTTGGCCAGGAAAAGCCGAAATCTATGGCAGCCCTCACGACACTCATGACCCACTTTTGCGCGGGAGAGGACACCGGGCTGGCTCGCAGCAATAACATATCAAAGAACCCTGGTACTTCGGACACCAAGGATAGCAATGGCAGGTCACGTCGCAACAAACATAAGCGTCGCATCAACAGCGACAACACCGAAGATATGGCAGTCAATGCCGGATTCAGAGGCTCCAAACCCAGTCAGCCGAAAAAGCCATTCAAAAGAAGCACTCCGGGCCCGTCCAGTTTGGACCGTATACTCGATCGCTCGTGTCAGATACACGGCACCCCCGACAAGCCAACAAACCACACCAACAGGGAATGTTGAGTGTTCAAGCAGGCCGGCAAGTTAAATGCCGAAAACAAGGATAAGGGGCTGCATAGCAATGACGAGGAGGAGCCCCGGCCGCCGAACACCGGAGGACAGAAGAGGTTCCCCCCACAAGTGCGGACGGTGAACATGATTTACGCAACCCACATCCCCGAGAGGGAGCGGAAGCGTGCGCTAAGGGACGTATATGCGTTGGAGCCAGTCGCCCCAAAGTTCAATCCATGGTCCTCCTGTCCGATCACCTTCGATCGCAGGGACCACCCCACTAGTATTCGTCATGGTGAATTCGCTGCACTGGTCCTAGACCCAATCATTGACGGATTTCACCTAGTCCTTATGGACGGTGGCAGCAGCCTGAACCTGCTTTATCAGGACACGGTGCGCAAAATGGGTATAGACCCCTCAAGGATCAAACCCACAAAAACGACCTTCAAAGGCATCATACCAGGTGTAGAGGCCCATTGCACGAGCTCGATCCTGTGGAAGTGGTCTTCGGATCCCCGGATAACTTCCGAAGCGAGGAGTTAATCTTCGATATAGTCCCGTTCCGTAGTGGCTATCATGCACTGCTCGGGCGAACCGCATTCGCAAGATTCAATGCCGTACCTCATTATGCATACCTCAAGATCAAGAAGCCAGGACCTCGGGGGGTCATCATGGTCAATGGAAACACAGAGCGCTCTCTCCGAACGGAGGAGCACACTGCGGCCCTCGCAGCAGAAGCGCAAAGCAGCCTCTCAAGGCAATTCACTAGTTCGGCGTTCAAACACCCGAACGCCGTCAAGCGTGCCCGGAGTAATCTGCAACAAGACCGCCTGGCGTGTTCCGAGCTCGCATAGCAATGCGGCCCCCACCTCAGTCCTAGTCAAGTGGTGAAATCCATGCCACGCGTACATAATTATGCATTGAAAATACCATGGGCATAGGTGGTGGGGGCACGACTACGGCACACCCCAAAATGCGGCTCAACCGCACTAGGGGCTTCCCGTTTTGTTATTTTTTTCTCTCTTTCAGGACTCTACTCCCTGGAAGCCCCGTCCGGCAGTACAATTGCCGGACACACGATACAACAGCCAAGGAGGCAGAAAGCTACGTCGCACCATGGAACTCCCAGGTGGTCTCTGATAACGAGTGAAATGCCTGCTTTAAATACCGTTCCGCAGCTCGCCCTTGGAGGGGACATGTCAAATAGTCCTATTTTTTGCTTATCGCACTACTTGTATCGTTCTGCTTCAATGCACCTTTTTGAATAATCAATGCATAGCACTAGTCTATTATTGCATTCTCTATTCTTTCTTTATATATATATATATATATATATATATGTTCATTTATGACATTCAGCACCCGTACACTCTGGTACGGCCAATACGCCAGGGGCTTAACCGTACCCCATAATACGTCGTGAGAAGTCCGAACACTTTCGACAATGCGGCACCCCGAACTTATAGCATTATATGCATCAGCTCCAAATCATGTCTTGGGTCAATAGTTGGGTTTGCCCGGCTCCCATGTTTTGGTACCTTACGTTCCGCTATATCGTCTAAGGTAGCACTGGGAGAACTACTGCGATTGTGCCCCGGTTCATCTGGGCATGCACCTCAGTAGAGAAAGCTAAAACTGACTGTCATGATAAGGCGAGAGTTGGCCGCTGTTCGAGAGGTCTCGAGTCCCTAAAGACTTATGCCGCTTAGAGCGAGGAGTCGGCTTTGTCCGGTTTAGGCGTGTATAGCGCCCCGAACTCGGCCTTCTGAATACTAGGGGCTTCGCAAAAATTTAAAATTGTAGACTTCTATGGCTAAGTGAGAGTGATAAAGCATTATAGTCCGATTGCCTTGTTCGTTGCGCTGAGCACCTCCCTCGAAGGACCCAAGAATGGGAAAAAGAGTGCTCAGATTTATCCCGAACACCCCAACACTCATGGCATGGGGGCAGAAGCCGACGACTCGCCGTCTCTCAAATTTGATAAACAGCCGCACAGAAGGTAATATTTTAAATTCAAATAAGTGTTGCATAGCGCATATGAACAAGTTTTCATAATACAGGATCACACGAGCAAGTTCACTCAAAAATTACATCTTTGGAACACTCATCCGCCATAAGGCGGGCAGCCTTCAGGACGCCCTCATAATGCATTTCAGGGTGGCGATGCTCCTTGCCCTGCGGCGGCCCCTCCTTCACCAGCTTCTCAGCGTCCATCTTGCCCTAGTGTACTTTAACACGGGCAAGCGCCCTGCGGGCGCCCTCGATGCAGACAGAGCGCTTGATGACCTCAAGCCAAGGACATGCATCCACAAGCTGCCTCACCAGCCCGAAGTAGCTCCCTGGCATGGCCTCTCCAGGCCACAGCCGGACTATAAGACCCTTCATGGCCTGTTCGGCCGCCTTATGGAGCTCGACCAATTGCTTCAGCTGGTCGCTTAAGGGCACCGGGTGTTCGGCCTCAGTATACTGAGACCAGAACACCTTCTCCGTCGAGCTCCCTTCCTCGGCTCGGTAGTACTTTGCAGCATCCGACACGCTGTGGGGCAAATCTGCGAATGCTCCTAGAGAGCTCCGGACTCTGGTAAGTAACAAGTAATTTACTTTCACATGCTTGCTTTGCATAATGAATGCCTTACCCGCCGCTATCTTCTTCATCGCCTCAATTTCCTGGAGGGCCTTTTGGGCTTCAGCCTTGGCATGCTTTAGCTCTCGAGGGTCATGGCAAGCTCGGACTCTCGCGTCTTCGAGTCAAGCTCCAAAGTCTCATGCTTCTTCACGAGAGCCTGGAGCTCTTGCTGCACCTCGCCCACCCGTGCCTCTTGCTTCTCCCGCTCGGTGCGCTCCATGGCCGCTTTGTTTTCGGCCTCGGACAGCGCTTGCTTCAGGGTTGCCACCTCGGTCGTGGCCCCTGGTATATCCATGATGATCCTATCATTTTTTGCAACCACATCTTTTTATATATATATGGACAAGGTATTACTTACCTTTGTTCTCCTCGAGCTGCCTCTTGGCAAGGCCGAGCTCTTCCTCGGGCCGCTCGAGGTTTTGCTTCAGTACGGCGACCTCCGCAGTCAGTGCGGCAGAGGTCAGCAACGAAGCCTGCATACGCATATAGACATACTTATATTAGACTCCTGCATATATTATTCGATCCTCTATTCAGCCTTTCTTCGTGAACACCAAACAGAGCATCAGGGGCTACTGTCTATGCGGTAATATTTTCTTATATTTTAAATACTTACCTCAAAGCCTGTTAGAAGGCTGGCACAGGCTCCAGTCAGTCCGCTCTTGGCGGACTGAACTTTCTTGATCACCGCACTCATAATAGTGCGGTGCTCCTCTTCGATGGAAGCGCCGCTAAGCACTTCCAGCAAATTGTCCGGTGCCTCCGGATGGACGGAGGTCACCGGCACGGGCGGCTTGCCCCTCTTGGCAGGGGGCCGCCTGCCGGAGTCCGGAACCACTGGAGGTTCCGGCGTGGTGTTTGGTTGAGGGCCAAACATGGGGCCCTTGGGAGCCTTGCCCCCCTTGCGCCTGGAGTCCGGAAGGTCGCCTTGAGGCGCCTCCAGGAATACCTCCCCTCGGCTCGGAGCCCCTTGAGACAATACTTCGACATTGTCCGCAGGGCGAGGAGAGGAGGCGGTCGGAAGTGAAAAGCTATTCACATCCGACGAGTCCAAGGTACCGCTCGACGAGGATACGTCGACGCGCGCTCGGGGCAGACTGCATGATTATATTCGGCATTAGGAGAAGCAGTGCAATAAAGGTATACTATGAGTTACTCTGGTATCCGAATACTTACGACTTTGCCAGGGGCTTGGCCCTGGCTGGCCACTCGTCTTCGCTGTCGGCGGCGGTGGTGGAATAGTCCGGAAGGAGAGTCCTTCCCTTCTTGGACCCTCCGGCCTCCCCGGTTGGAGCGGCCTTCCTTTTCTTTTCTCCCCCGGCTGGAGGGGGAGAATCTTCCTCTTCCTCCTCCTCGTCTTCGTGGGAGGAGTGCGCCTCGGAGGGTTCGGGCGACGAGTCTGATACCACCTGGCGCCGGGAACTCTTTCGGGTTCCTGTGGCCTTCTTCTTGGCCTTCTTCTCCGGCACCACGTAAGGTGCCGGAACCAGCATCTCCGCTAAGCGAGCGTCTGCTGGGTCTTCGGGCAGAGGGGCCGGACAGTCGATCTGTTCGGCCATCTCTAGCCATTCCTGTCAAAGGTATGGGAGCTTAGATCCCGCATATGATTATACTGGGGAAAATGAATACCCTGTAAGTGGAGAAAGAGCTTACCGCGCCGACTTGGCGCTGCTCGCTGAGTCCGAGATCCTCGGTAAGGGGAGGGGGAACCTCGGCACTCTTAAACAACACCTTCCAGGCGTCCTCGTGCGTCATGTCGAAGAGCTCGCTCAGAGTCTGGTGCTGGGCCGGGTCGAACTCCCACAAATTGAACGCCCGTTGTTGACACGGGAGGATCCGGCGGATGAGCATGACCTGGACTATGTTGACAAGCTTGAGCTTCCTGTTTATCATATTTTGGATATAGGTCTGGAGTCCGGTCAGCTCTACCGGATTACCCCAAGGCAGGCCCTTCTCTTTCCAGGAGGTGAGCCGCGTGGGGATTCCGGATCGGAACTCGGGGGCCACATCCCATTTGGTGTCGCGCGGCTCGGTGATGTAGAACCACCCCGATTGCCACCCCTTTATGGTCTCCATGTAGGAGCCCTCGATCCATGTGACTTGGGCATTTTGCCCACCATGGCGCCTCCGCACTCCGCCTGCTAGCCGCCCACCACCTTCGGTTTGACATTGAAGGTCTTCAGCCATAAGCCGAAGTGGGGCTTGATGCGGAGGAAGGCCTCACACATGACGATAAACGCCGAGATGTTGAGGATGAAGTTTGGGGCCAGAGCGTGAAAATCCAGGCCGTAGTAGAACATGAGCCCCCGGACGAATGGGTGGAGGGGAAATCCCAGTCCGCGGAGGAAATGGGTAAGGACTACTACCCTCTCATGGGGCCTGGGGGTGGGGATGAGCTGCCCCTCATCTGGGAGCCGGTGTGCGATATCCTCGGACAGGTATCCGACTCCCCTCAGCTTCTTGATATGTCCCTCCGTGACGGAGGAGACCATCCACTTGCCTCCCGCTCCGGACAAGATTGGAGAGGGTTGAGGAGGAAGATGTGGACTTGGGCACTGGAGCTCGAGTGCGCGAGAATGGATGAGCAAGGAGGAAGAAGGCGTGGGTAGAAAAAGGTGAATCCTTATCCCTTTATAAGGGCGGACGAAACTATGCGCCCCCACCAGCCTGGTAAAACTCGCTTATCCCCCAAGCGCCGTAATCAATGGCGTGGTTGGGTTACCCACGTCCGTATTGATGGGAATCCCGCAATAAGGGGACATGATCTCTGCTTCGACAAGACGTGCCAAGGAAATCGCCTCGCGAAACACGCTGAGGTTAGTTGTAAAAAATGATTTGAATGGTGACCTGGCTGTGGTGTGATGACACACTGTGAAATGCGTCAGCAGATTAGATTTGTGGAAACACTATTCTCTCTACGATGGTATGTGGAACTTGTTTTGCAGAGCCGGACGCGATCCCCGTGTTCAAAATCTTTTACGAAGTATTCGGAGGAGGAACCCGCCTTGCAATGCCGAAGACAATCTGCACGCCGGACTCATTGTCATTGAAGCCTAGTTCAGGGGCTCTTGAGGAGTCTGGATTAGGGGTATCCGGACAGCCGGACTATATCCTTTGGCCGGATTGTTGGACTATGAAGATACAAGATTGAAGACTTCGTCCCGTGTCCGGATGGGACTCTCCTTGGCGTGGAAGGCAAGCTTGGCAATACGGATATGTAGATCTCCTTCCTTGTAACCGACTATGTGTAACCCTAGCCCCCTCCGGTGTCTATATAAACCGGAGGGTTTAGTCCAGGGACCAACAACAACAATCATACTATAGGCTAGCTTCTAGGGTTTAGCCTCTCCGATCTCGTGGTAGATCAACTCTTGTAATACTCATATCATCAAGATCAATCAAGCAGGAGTAGAGTTTTACCTCCATCGAGAGGGCCCGAACCTGGGTAAAAACATCGTGTCCCCTGTCTCCTGTTACCATCCACCTAGACGCACAGTTCGGGACCCCCTACCCAAGATCCTCCGGTCTTGACACCGACACATGGCTTTAATAAGAACACATAAGGTGCTAAACTAGCCTATGTAAAACAAGATATTACAAAGATAAAGAGTTGCTAAAGCCTTCTAAAAAGGTTAATTTTTGAGGATTGATCATGTAACCCAAGATCACAAAATCTTCCTTGAGTTTCCTCAGCCACTCAGCATGCGTGGCCGCCTCTCCATCAAATATCTCTCTGTTGCGCTGCTTCCAAATATTCTAGGAGGTCAATATGGTTATATCTTTGAACAAATGTCCCCGCCATCTTGCCTTAGCTCTCTCATACTTGTGTTGTATGTCTGGTTGATTATCCCAATCTATGCCCACAACCTCCCAACACTTTGCACCAAAAGGACACTCATAAAATAGATGGGCATTTGTTTCCCGAACCTCCATATTTCACATTGGGCAATTGTGATTTTCTCCAATATTAAAGTGCCTTCTCAGCAGCAAATCCCTTGTGTTGACCCTGTCATGCAACATCAACCATGCAAACACTTTATGTCTCATGATACATTTTGTTTTCCAAACCGAGGTGATGCATTGGGGAGCCAATATATTTCTGAACATGAAATTGTAAAACTTCTTTGGTTTAAAATCAGTATCACCCCAACAAAGGATCCATTCATCAGTTCCCATAGCTTCCAAGTTGATTCCTTCCATGATCTCTTGTAAATTATCCAGTTCTGTTCTGGCTTCCATTGACAAAGGAAGCATGAAGTTGTCCACGTGATCATTGTTGTTGTAGTATTGCGCCAATGAGATGTCCTTGTTGTTAGCAAACAAAAAAAGATGCTCATGGGAGTCCATCAATGGTCTTTCGTTGATCCAAACATCTTTCCAAAGAAAAACCGTGTCCCCCGCGGCAGGTATACAGGAGGTAATCCCACGGTAAATATCCATCAGAGAGAATACATCACGCTACCAATAATAACCACAAGGTGGTTTTGCATGGGGAGGTGTATCATCATAATGGGCATTCCAAACTAGCATTACCCAGGGGACATCCTGTTTGTGAATAAATTTATGCAGGTACTTGAGCAGTAGAGCGTTGTTTTGGATTTGTAGGTTTAAGATTCCAAGACCCCCTTTTTTTCTTTGGGCGACAAACCATATCCCAAGCAGCCAAGGAGTGGGTTTTAGCATCTCTGTCCACTTCTTTCCTCCATAGACAGTGTCTTCTTGCTCTATAAAAGATATCAATCAACTTGTGGAAGTTTTAAAACGCACATAGCAAAAGATAGCAGTGATGAGAGCGCAGAGTTAATTAGCTGAACTCGTTCTCCGTAGGATAACTAGATAGTTGTTCCTATCAACCTTCTCTCAGTTCTGTCGACCAAAGGCATTAATTCTCTAACAGTGGGTCTTTTTGTACCAAGAGGCAAACCTAGATAGGTAAACGGCATCTCCCCAACTTGACACCCAAGAGCATTTGCCAGATCCATAGTTTTTTGAGCATTTACATTGATTGGCATTAATTGAGACTTAGCGTACTTAATTTTCAAACCAGTTGCCTGGGCATAAGAATCAAGAATCTCCTTAATTGTCTGCAACTCTTGTTGATTTGCTGGGAGTATGATTAATGTATCATCGTCATATTGTATCACTGGGTAGTCTTCTGAAGCAGGTTGATTAATTGGAAGTGAGATCAAACCATCCAGCCAGGCTTTATTAATTAAAGACTGCAGTAAAACCGTCGAGAGCACAAATAACAAGGGGGATATTGGGTCACCCTGTCTCACACCTCGCTTACACTGGAATTCCGTGCCAGGTATACCGTTTAGCAGAATTGATGAAGATCCTGACTACAGCAACATCTTAATCCACATACACCACCTGTCATCAAAACCCTTGCAATCAAGCATTTTCAAAATGAAAGAATGTTCCATCATGTCGAAGGCCTTCTCAAAATCTAGTTTTAGAATTACAATTTCCTTGCCTGATTGTTTACATTGGTGTAAATATTCGAAGGCCCAACCGAGACAATCTTGAATTGTCCTAATTTTAATGAATCCATACTGGTTTTGATGTACCACCTTTAGAATCCAACGCTGAAGCCTTTCGGAGAGAATCTTTGTTATAACTTTGAGCACACAGTTTAGCAAAGAGATTGGTCTATAATCATTGACCGACTCAGGTGTCAGCTTCTTCGGTATTAGTGTGATTAAAGACGTGTTCAGACATTGCAAATTGATTGTCCCCTTCCAGAAGTCCTCACACAGAATGTAAAAATCCTCTTTAATTATATCCCAACATACCTTAAGAAAGAGCCCATTGAAACCGTCAGGCCCTGGTGCACGATCAGTCGGAATAATTTTGATCACATTATCAATTTCTTCTTTCGTAAATGGTATTGAAAGTTCTTCCAGACCCTGACATTTTTGAATTAAGTTGGCAAGCTCAAAATCATAGACAGGCTGAGATGACACCCTCATTCTCTTCTTAAAGCAATCATAAAACGCTGCTGGCTTTTCATCATGATTTTCTATCAAGCGACCATCAGATAGTACTAGATTTGTGATGGCATTTCTCCGCAATCTTTCAGTTGCACGTGCTTGAAAATATTTAGTATTTTCCTCACCTTGGACAGCCCACCGAAACGTACAACGTTTTTTTTCCAATACTCACTTTGATATTTAAGCAAACGTAATAGATGTGCTTTTAAAATGTTTCTAAAATTTGCTTCAGGAATTGACAGCTGCCTCAATTCCTCAAGGTTGTCTATTTGGAGCAGAATTCTATTACAGTTTTCAATCAGCAGTTTTAACTTAGAGATTGATTTACTCCATTTTTTAAGGCATACCTCAGCCTCTTTAATTTTGCAGAGATTCTTGTGGCACTGGAGGAAGCCTTAATGGGAGCATGCCATGATGATTTCACAACCTCCAAAAATCCAGGGTGAGAGGGCCAAAACTTTTCAAATCTGAAAAGCTTAAATCTTGGGATTGAAGTTTCCAGAGAAAGAATACAAGGCACATGATCCGAGATTGGACGGGCAAGAGGTTTTGCAATTGTATTGGGGAATTTCATAATCCATTCAGGCGAAGAAAAAAACCAGTCTAATTGCTCTAGTAAAGGAGTTTCTTGCATGTTACTCCAAGTGTATCTCCTTCCTTTGATTGGAATTTCCAGCAATCCAAGATGACTGATAATCTCATTAAACTTGATCACATCATCCACATTTCCACCTGGTAGGTTTCTATTTTCCAAAGAGCGCATGAAGTTGAAGTCACCCATGAAAAGCCAAAGATCTTCAGGTTCTATGTTTAAACTGTCCATCCAATCAGTGAACATTACCCTCTTAGGTCCATCACACGGCCCATAAATGTTAGAGAGGAACCAACTTCCATTTGTTTGAACCGAGGTCATTTTGATAGTTATTGCAAATGAAAATTGATGAATTATTTGGCCCAAAAATTGGCTGCTACACCATATAATAACTAAACCACCTGAAGCACCATCAGATGGAATAAACTCAAACTTATCAAATCGCCTCGGGCAACATTTTCTAATAAAAGAATGATCAAACTCAAGCTTCTTAGTTTCCTGTAAGCATACGATCGAGCAGTTGGATTCATCAATCTTATTGCGCAGTGCATCACATTTAGAACTAGCATTTAGACCACGAATATTCTAGCACAAAATATTCCACATAACAAATGCCATTAAGTGTTGCAACAAGCTAGATAAAGCAAATATATAAGTTCAGGAGACTCCTAAGAAATTCCACAATTTAGCAGAAATAAACAGTAAATAAAAAGGCCTAGGCCTCGTCCTTCTCCTTTCCCTTGAGAGGGGCCAGAAGCTTCTCATTGGTGAGCTCTTCCTGTGGAATGGCACACTGAGTTGTTCCCAAATATTGCAGAGTTTCAATTGTAGTCGGAGGAGGGACTTGAGTGGAGGCCAAAGTTTCCTCAGTGTTCTTGCCATGCTGCAGTTCCAGGATATCCGGAGTCCTCCTCGGTTTGACATGTGAGGGTTTACGTTTCGTGTCTACCGGAGAAGGTGGCTTAAAACCCTGGTACCTGGTTGCGCGCACACTATGCCTGACTTCAGATACATCAAGCGGCGTAGTCATTCTGTGCTTTCTCTTATTAGTAGCCACATCCATCTCCATCATCTCAGGCTGTGAATCAATAAGTGGAAAATTAATCTCCTGACTGTTTTCTTCCACAACCATGAAGTCTGCACCGACCAGTTGACAAGCTCTGTTCATTTGAGCAGCAACAAAATCACAACAGATCGACTAAGCCTCTTGAGAAAGCAAATAACATCTGTGCCCGGAGCAAAAGGTGAAAATGGGAAGTAAGATAAGCAGGCCTCGCCCACCAGATCCACCAGAGTACTCTGTAAACCCTCTGAAAATCTATACCAAGCACTAGTCTCGCTTTCTTCGTCAGAGACCCAGTAGAGTCGAGGGGTGAATACTGTGCAGTAAAAGCAGATCATGAAAGAAAGCCAATTGTCCTCATCTTCAGGAACTTCCAAAACCACTTCATGAGCATTCATCTGCTGAAAAGAAAGATCACCTGTAGGGCTACCCTGAAAAAATAGTCTGCCACATCTTTGATCATTGCAACATGTTCATTCCAAAGTCGCAGCCCATCATCAAAACCAGAATCAGCAGTTTGAATCCCATCCAACATAGAGGGACCATCATAACCAGTGTAATTCTTGTAACTAAAGCCTTGATATACTGGTGGAACTGGAGGAAGCACTGGCCATTCGCCCCAGCCCTGCTGCGGTGGAGGGGGCGGCGGAGCAGCCTCCCAGGCATTGGCAGCGTTCTGGAGCTACCAAACTTGAGCATCATGATGCTGCTGCTGCATTGATTTAGAAAAGGGAGATGCTCTGGATGTGGGGAAGCACCCAAAGGCGGCGGCGCCTCCTCATCCCCCACAAGCCCCTGACTAGGATTTCTGCTGTTGAGCACATAAACTGGGACAGTCCAAGATGTGCCTAGCCCACTGATATCAGTAAATCTCTTAACCACGAGGCTAAAAGGCACCAGAGCAAGTTCATTAATCAGAACACGAACTAGCACACGAGACTTTCGGTGACCAGGGCGGTGCCAATACATACATCTTCCAAAACATGACACTGCCTTAATGATATAATGCTCTGTTTGATAGTTCAGGGGAAAACCAAGCAACATGACCAACGCATCCCTTTCTATGGCTGGCCTACGCATATTTGGACCTTCATCGTGGCGCAACAGATAAAAGTTGGAATGCTCATCTAGAGGTTGCTCCCCTCTACTAATCATTGTATCTCTAACAACACTGTCATTGAAACGAATCAAACCCACGCAGAAAGGATAGATCTCACCCTTACTAGTAGGCGCACCATGATCATCACAAAGAACTCTTCTGACCTCTGCAAGAACAGCTTCCCGCTGCAGATCTCCAGGGGGCGACACCACTTTGGGGTTTAAGGGATTGGATGCACAAGCAGTATTCCCGCTTAGTACAAAGTGAGGGCTAGCAAAAGACTGGGAAGGGGCCAACTAGAGAGCGACAACAGTCATGAACATGCATTAAAATTAATGAACATTGAGTGCAAGCATGAGTAGGATATAATCCACCATGAACATAAATATCGTGAAGGCTATGTTGATTTGTTTCAACTACATGTGCCAAGTCAAGTTACTTGAATCATTCAAAGGAGGATACCACCCCATCATACCACATCACAACCATTTTAATAGCATGTTGGCACGCAAGGTAAACCATGATAAGCTCCTAGCTAATTAAGCATGGCATAAGCAACTATAATCTCTAATTGTCATTGCAAACATGTTTATTCATAATAGGCTGAATAAAACAAGAGAGGTCGAGTTCATACCAGCTTCTCCCATCTCAATTAGTCCATCATATATCGTCATAATTGCCTTTCAATAGCACGACTGAATGATGTGAATAATAATAATAGTGCACGTGCATTGGACTAAGTTGGAATCTGCGAGCATTCAATAAACAGGAGAAGACAAGGCAATATGGGCTCTTGGTTAAATCAACAATAATGCATATAAGAGCAGCTTCAACAATTTTATTATGGTCTTCTCCTATCGACCCCTAAAGAAAAGAAAAGAAATAAAACTATTTACACGGGAAAGCTCCCAACAAGCAAAAGAAGAACAGGAAATCTTTTTGGGTTTTCTTTTAATTATTACTACTACAGCAAGAAAATAACCTAGCTAAAAGCTATTACTAATTTTTTGGTTTTCTTAAGATTTTTCAAAAACACAAGAAGAAAGCATAAAAAGGAAATAAACTAGCATGGATATTACAATGAAAGAGTATGAGCACCGACAACTAGCATGAGTGTGTGGACATAAATGTAATGTCGGTGAGAAATACATACTCCCCCAAGCTTAGGCTTTTGGCCTAAGTTGGTTTATTGCCACGGATGGCCTGGCAGATATCCAAAGTTGTAGTTGGGGTCGTAATGTGATGCAGCAGTCATTGCATTGTGGCCTGTAGCTTGGAGGTGAGCTATCTCAGCCCTCCTCTCGTACTCGGTCGCCTCCTCTCTGGTTATGAAATATCTCCCCTTTGCCTAGAAAGTAGAAGCAGGGAGAGCGACGTGATAGGTGCGTCGTCTGTCAAAGATTAGTCGGTACTGGAGGAACTGATCGTTCCTCTCAACAAAACGATGACGAACCATAGCCTCATAATCTAAATAAGCAGGAGGCAACTCAATATCATCCTCACGTATGGTTATATTAAGAAAATTAGCTAAACGGGTTGCATAAATCCCACCAAAGAAATCTCCATTAAATCTATTATTATGCAACCTACGTGCAGCAATGGCTCCCAAATTATAATGTTTATCTCCTAACACAGCGCTCCTGAGAACACTAAGGTCGGGGACACACATGTGACATGCTTCATCCTTACCATTTATGCACCTACCTATAAAGAGAGCAAAATAATGTATAGCAGGAAAATGAATGCTCCCTATAGTAGCTTGTGCTATGTCTCTAGATTCCCCCACAGTACTAGCAAGAAAATCTCTAAATTCAGATTTGCGAGGTTCACTAGGACTACCCCATTGTGGAAGTTTGCAAGCAGTGGTAAAATCCTCTAAGTCCATAGTATAAGAATTTTCATAAAGATCAAACAGGACAGTTTGAGAATTGCGTGAAGATGAAAATTCAAACCTCCTCACAAAGGAACTAGTGAGATAGTGGTACTGGCGGCACGTATCTGCCTCGAAGCTCTCAAGATCAGCGTTACGCACATATGCGTTAAATTCTTCCTTGATTCCTACTTGATCCATGAAGTCCTCTGAAGGCCATTCACAAGCACGCACTGGCGCGTCTCTTGGTGGTTCATCATCAGCATCGCGCATTGCAATCTTGGGTCCTTGCTTCCTTGAAGAACCACCTTGATACATTTTCCTAAACATATTTCTTCCTCTGAAAAATTTCTGAAATTTTTAGTAACTTCAAATAAAAGTGAACGAAACTCAACAAAATTGATAGCAACTACTCCTACAAGTGCCTAGAGCCTATATCATGCATTAGAACTACTTGGAACCATATAAATTTGACATGCAAGCTCAAGAACATGGTCACCTAGGCATCACAAATTTGCAATGAATAAAGCACTAGAACAAAAACTAATTGGACCAATGAAGGAGTCACATACCAAGGAACAATCCCCCAAAGCAGTTTTGTGAGAGGTGCTTTGAGCAAGGAGATCGAAAATCGCAGCAAAATGAGCTAGAACTCGTGCTTGAGCTGGTTGGTGATTTTTTTGGGAGGAAGAAGGAGTGTGTGGTGGCTGGAATAAGTGGAGGGGAGCCACCATGGGCCCACGAGGCAGGGGGCGCGCCCTGGACCCTCGTGGCCAGGTGCTTGCTCCCCCTGCTGTGTTCTCAGTGCCAGATATTCTCAAATATTCCAGAAAAAATCATATTAAATTGGCAGGGCATTTGGAGAACTTTTATTTTCGGGGTATTTTTTATTGCATGGATAATTCAGAAGACTGACAGAAAATACTATTTTTACTTTATTTCAACTAAATAACAGAAAGTAAAAAGAGGGTACAAAAGGTTGTGCTTTCTAACTTCATCCATCTCATGCTCACCAAAAGGAATCCACTAACAAGGTTGCTCAGGTCTTGTTAACAAACTCATTCCGAATCGCAATGAAACCTGAGAAATTTCGAATAACACTATGTTACCTCAACGGGGATATGCACATCCCCTATAATAAGAATATCATATTTCTTCTTGACAGTAGGTAGAGGAAATTCAAAACCTCCAAAAATAATCGATGGAATTTTTCCAATAGAATAGATACTGTGGACTTGAGGTTGTTTCCTCGAGAAGTGTACCGTATGCTCATTACCGTTAACACGAAAAGTGACATTGCCTTTGTTGCAATCAATAACAGCCCCTGCAGTATTCAAAAAGGGTCTTCCAAGAATAATATACATACTATCGTCCTCGGGAATATCAAGAATAACAAATTCTGTTAAAATAGTAACGTTTGCAACCACAACAGGCACATCCTCACAAATACCAATAGGTATAGCAGTTGATTTATCGGCCATTTGCAAAGATATTTCAGTAGGTGTCAACTTATTTAAATCAAGTCTATGATATAAAGAGAGAGGCATAACACTAACACCGGCTCCAAGATCACATAAAGCAGTTTTAACATAATTTCTTTTAATGGAGCATGGTATAGTTGGTACTCCTGGATCTCCTAGTTTCTTAGGTATCCCACCCTTAAAAGTATAATTAGCAAGCATGGTGGAAATTTCAGCTTCCGGTATCTTTCTTTTATTAGTAACAATTTCTTTCATATACTTAGCATAAGGATTAGTTTTGAGCATATCAGTTAATCGCATACGCAAAAAGATAGGTCAAAGCGCTCCAAATCCTCATCATCCTTTTTTTTGGATGGTTTGGGAGGAAAAGGCATGGGTTTCTGAACCCATAGTTCTCTTTCTTTACCGTGCTTCCTAGCAACAAAGTCTCTCTTATCATAACGTTGATTCTTTGATTGTGGGTTATCAAGATCAACAACAGGTTCAACTTCTACATCATTATTATTGCTAGGTTGAGCATCAACATGAACATCATCATTAACATTATCACTAGGTTCATGTTCCTTACCAGATTGTGTTTCAGCATTAGAAATAGAAATATCATTTGGATTCTCAGGTGTGTCTACAACAGGTTCACTAGAAGCATGCAAAGTCCTATCATTTTTCTTTTTCTTCTTTTTAGAAGGACTAGGTGCATCAATATTATTTCTCACGAGAATCTTGCTCAATTCTCTTAGGATGGCCTTCAGGATACAAAGGTTCCTGGGTCATTTTACCAGTTCTAGTAGCCACTCTAACAGCAAAATCATTATTCTTACTATTCAATTCATTGAGCAAATCATTCTGAGCCTTAAGTACTTGTTCTACTTGAGTGGTAACCATAGAAGCATGTTTACTAATGAGTTTAAGTTCACCTTTAACTATAGACATATAATCACCCGAGTGTTCAATCATATAAGCATTTTGTTTTAATTGTCTACCAAAATAAGCATTCAAGTCTTCTTGCTTAACCATAAAATTATCAAACTCTCCAAACATTGGCTAGCAAACTTAGTAGGCGGGATTTCAGCTTTATCATATCTATAGAGAGAATTTACCTTTACTACCTGTGTCGGGTTATCAAGACCATATGTTTCTTCAATAGGTGATGAATTAAGATCATATATTTCTTCAACAAGCGGTAAATTAAGACCATGTATTTCTTCAATAGGAGGTAAATTCTTCACATCTTCAGCTTTTATACCTTTTCTTTCATAGATTTCTTTGCCTCTTGCATATCTTCAGGACTGAGAAATAAAACACCTCTTTTCTTCGGAGTTGGCTTAGGAGTTGGTTCAGGAAGTGTCCAATTATTTTCATTGGTCAACAAATTATTCAATAGAATTTCAGCTTCATCTGATGTTCTTTCCCGAAAATGTAACCCGGCACAACTATCCAGGTGGTCTCTGGAAGCATCTGTTAGTCCATTATAAAAGATATCAAGTATTTCATTTTTCTTGAGAGGATGATCAGGCAAAGCATTAAGTAATTGGAGGAGCCTCCCCCAAGCTTGTGGGAGACTCCCTTCTTCAATTTGCACAAAATTATATATTTCCCTTAAAGCAGCTTGTTTCTTATGAGCAGAGTAATATTTAGCAGAGAAGTGATAAATCATATCCTGGGGACTACGCACACAACCAGGATCAAGAGAATTAAACCATATCTTAGCATCACCCTTTAATGAGAACGGAAATATTTTAAGGATATAAAAGTAGCGGGTTCTCTCATCATTAGTGAACAGGGTGGCTATATCATTTAATTTAGTAAGATGTGCCACAACAGTTTCAGATTCATAGCCATAGAAAGGATCAGATTCAACCAAAGTTATTATATCAGGATCAACAGAGAATTCATAATCCTTATCAGTAACAAAGATAGGTGAAGTAGCATAAGCAGGATCATATTTCATTCTAGCATTCAGAGTTTTTGTTTCAGCTTAGCTAATAATTTCTTAAGATCACTTCTATCATTGCAAGCAAGAAAGTCTCTAGCAGTTTCTTCATCCATAACATAGCCCTCAGGCACAACAGGCAATTCATATTTAGGGGGAGAATCTTCATCATCACTTTCATCAATATTATCAGTTTCAATAATTTCATTCTCTCTAGCCCTAGCAAGTTATTCATCAAGAAATTCACCAAGTGGCACAGTAGTATCAAGCATAGAAGTAGTTCCATCATAAGTATCATGCATAGCAGAAGTGGCATCATCAATAACATGCGACATATCAGAATTAATAGCAGAAGCAAGTTTAGGTGTCGCAAGCTTACTCAAAACAGAAGGTGAATCAAGTGCAGAGCTAGATGGCAGTTCCTTACCTCCCCTCGTAGTTGAGGGATACATTTTTGTTTTCGCGTCTTTCAAGTTCTTCATAGTGAGCAGCAGATATAAATCCCAAGTGACTCAAATAATAGAGCTATGCTCCCCGGCAACGGCGCCAGAAAATAGTCTTGGTAACCCACAAGTATAGGGGATCACAACAGTTTTCAAGGGCAGAGTATTCAACCCAAATTTATTGATTCGACACAAGGGGAGCCAAAGAATATTCTCAAGTATTAGCAGTTGAGTTGTCAATTCAACCACACATGGATAACTTAGAGCAAAGTATTTAGTAGCAAAGTAATATGGAAGTAACGGTAACGGTAGCAAAAGTAATAGTTTTGGGTTTTGTAGTAATTGTAACACTAGCAATGGAAAAGTAAATAAGCGAAGAACAATATGTGAAAAGCTCGTAGGCATTGGATCGGTGATGGAAAATTATGTCGGATGCGGTTCATCATGTAACAGTCATAACATAGGGTGACACAGAACTAGCTCCAATTCATCAATGTAATGTAGGCATGTATTCCGAATATAGTCATACGTGCTTATGTAAAAGAACTTGCATGACATCTTTTGTCCTACCCTCCCATGGCAGCGGGGTCCTAGCGGAAACTAAGGGATATTAAGGCCTCCTTTTAATAGAGTACCGGACTAAAGCATTAACACATAGTGAATACATGAACTCCTCAAATTATGGTCATCGCCGAGAGTGGTCCTGATTATTGTCACTTCAGGGTTGCCGGATCATAACACATAGTAGGTGACTATAGACTTGCAAGATAGGATCAAGAACTCATATATATTCATGAAAACATAATAGGTTCAGATTTGAAATCATGGCACTCGGGCCCTAGTGACAAGCATTAAGCATAGCAAAGTCATAGCAACATCAATCTCGTAACATAGTGGATACTAGGGATCAAACCCTAACAAAACTAACTCGATTACATGATAAATCTCATCCAACCCATCACCGTCCAGCAAGCCTACGATGGAATTACTCACACACGGCGGTGAGCATCATGAAATTGGTGATGGAGGATGGTTGATGATGACGATGGCGACGGATTCCCCTCTCCGGAGCCCCGAATGGACTCCAGATTAGCCCTCCCGAGAGAGTTTAGGGCTTGGCGGCGGCTCCATATCGTAAAACGCGATGAATTTTTCTCTCTGATTTTTTTCTCCCCGAACACGAATATATGGAGTCGGAGTTGAGGTCGGTGGAGCTCCAGGGGGCCCACGAGGTGGGGCGCGCCGAGGGTAGGCGCCCCCACCCTCGTGGAAAGGGTGTGGGCCTCGGCCTTGATTCTTTCGCCAAGATTTTTTATTATTTCCAAAAATAATATCCGTGAAGTTTCGTGTCATTCCGAGAACTTTTGTTTACGCACATAAATAACACCATGGCAATTCTGCTGAAAACAGCGTCAGTCCGGGTTAGTTCCATTCAAATCATGCAAGTTAGAGTCCAAAACAAGGGCAAAAGTGTTTGGAAAAGTAGATACGACGGAGACGTACCAGTGTGTTGTTTTAACCTTCAACAAGGACCGGCCGTAGTCAAACTAGATTCAACTAAAGTTGGAGAAACAGACACCCGCTAGCCACGTGTGTGCGAAGCATGTTGGTAGAACCGGTCTCATGAACATGGTCGTGTAATGTTGGTCCGGGCCGCTTCATCCAACAATACCGCCGAATCAAAGTAAGACGTTGGTGGTAAGCAGTATGACTATTATCGCCCACAACTCTTTGTGTTCTAGTCGTGCATATCATCTATGCATGCCACTGTTGGGAAACATAACATGCAATTTCAAAAAAAAATCCTACGCTCACGCAAGATCTATCTAGGAGATGCATAGAAACGAGAGGGGGAGAGTGTGTCCACGTACCCTCGTAGACCGAAAGCGGAAGCGTTAGGTTAACGTGGTTGATGTAGTCAAACGTCTTCCCGATCCAGTCGATCAAGTACCGAACGTACGGCACCTCCGAGTTCTGCACACGTTCAGCTCGATGACGTCCCTCGAACTCTTGATCCAGCAAAGTGTCGAGGGAGAGTCCCGTCAGCACGATGGCATGGTGACGGTGATGGTGATGTGATCTGCGCAGGGCTTCGCCTAAGCACTACGTGAATATGACCGGAGGAGTAAACCGTGGAGGAAGACGCCGCACACGGCTTGGAACAATTGGTGTGTCTCTAAGGGGTGCCTGCCCACGTATATAAAGGAGGGAGAGGGAGGAGGCCGTCCCTAGGGGGCGCGACATAAGGGGGGAGTCCTACTAGGACTCCTAGTCCTAGTAGGATCCGCCCCCCTTCTTTTCCTTCTCATGGAGGGGGAAAGGGGTAAATAAGAGGGAGTAGGAGAAGGAAAGGGGGGTGGCGCCCCCTTCTTTTCCTCCTCCCTTGTGGGGGTCGCACCAGCCCTTGTGGGCTGGTTAGCCCCCCTCCTATGGCCCATATCTTTCCTCGGGGGGTTCCGGTAACCCCTCCGGTACTCCGGTATGTACCCGATACACTCCGGACCCTTCCGGTGTCCGAATACTACCTTCTAATGTATCAATATTTACCTCTCGGCCATTTCGAGACTCCTCGCCATGTCCGTGATATCATCCGGGACTCCGAAAGAACTTCGGTCACCAAAACACATAACTCATAATACAAATATCATCGAACGTTAAGCGTGCGAACCATACGAGTTCGAGAACTATGTAGACATGACCGAGACACATCTCTGGTCAATAACTAATAGCGAAACCTAGATGCTCATATTGGTTCCTACATATTCTACGGAGATCTTTATCGGTCAAACCGCAATAGCAATATACGTTATTCCCTTTGTCATCGATATGTTACTTGCCCGAGATTCGATATTCGGTATCATCATACCTAGTTTAATCTCGTTACCGGCAAGTCTCTTTACTCGGTCCGTAATGCATCATCCCGCAACTAACTCATTAGTCACATTGCTTGCAAGGCTTATAGTGATGTGCATTACCGAGAGGCCCAGAGGTACCTCTCCGATACTTGGAGTGACAAATCCTAATCTCGATCTGTGCCAACCCAACAAACACTTTCGGAGACACCTGTAGAGCATCTTTATAATCATCCAGTTATGTTGTGACGTTTGATAGCACACAAGGTGTTCCTCCGGTATTCGTGAGTTGCATAATCTCATAGTCAGAGGAATATGTATAAGTCATGAAGAAAGCAATAGCAATAAAACTTAACGATCATTATGCTACGCTAACGCATGGGTCTTGTCCATCACATCATTCTCTAATGATGTGATCCCGTTCATAAAATGACCACATGTCTATGGTTAGGAAACTTAACCATCTTTGATTAACGAGCTAGTCAAGTAGAGGCATACTAGGGACACTCTGTTTTGTCTATGTATTCACACATGTATTAAGTTTCTGGCTAACAATTCTAGCATGAATAATAAACATTTATCATGATATAAAGAAATATAAATAACAACTTTATTATTACCTCTAGGGCATATTTCCTTCAAGCACCGCTCCAGTCTTCTGCTCGACGATGCGGCCGTCAAAGAGATTGACACGATACGCTGCGACAGAGAGAGTGACCAAGCAGCAGCCCAAGTACATGGCGGACTTAAGGCCATGGTAGGGAGGCGGAGGGAGTAGCCCAATGCACCTCGCACTCTTATTCCATCCTCATGTTCCAAAGGACCAATATAAAACCACCTCTAGCCATCAAGGTGAAGAAATCCATATTCATTGCCGTTGTTTAGTATTTATTTTTGTAATACTTAGTACTGCAATGAATAATAAAAAATGGCTCAAAGATAGTTTCAGAGTTTTTTTTGTAGCTTGGAAAATAACACAACTGCATGTACTGGAGACGATCTACCAAAGGAGCAGAAACTTGCAGTAGCATCTCCGACACCCTCTCGATGAGCTGCAAGTAGATCGTAGCTGAGGACGCGGTGATGACCACCGACGTATGCGCTTCAATCCTTCCCCTTCATGCTGGCATCAATAAGGCCAAAATATCTTTAGTCTTTTACAAGGTCAACCCCGCCTTCCTTACAATCCGCGACAGTAGAAATTAACCCTATGTTTGTGTTTCTTCATTGTGGGAGATATATGCAGGACCAGGGTGCATGCTCCTCTACAGAAGCATCAGGGTGCTCCACGCTCGACATCTTCTCAGCATAGATGCTCGATCAGTAGTTTTGATCAATCTATTTGATAATTTAAGTCAGCTGATAGATGTTATTGGGTCACTCATGCTATTTTATTATGTTGTTGTTTAATAACTATTGGTTTGGATATTCTCTATAGCATCTCAACGATTCACTGCAATTAGCCAGGTTCTTCTCGTGAATAGTAGTCGGACTCAAGAAATCAAAACATCTACAGGTACAACAACCACTTGACGCCGAACCTCAATGTGTTCGATTTAGCTTCCTCGGCATCATTAACTTATCTCTCATGTTATATGAACAGTTTCAAAATTTTGAGCAATGCATTTTTAGAGTAGTTTGAGAAGCACACATTGGTTCCTATAACTTATTTAGGATAACGTTTTTGCCATAGTATGACATTCTAAGGGATGTAGATGAATTTTAAAAAAATTCAATCACGCCCATTATCCCTGTCTCCAGGCCACTCTCTTAGATATCTACATAGTATATATGATAGAATATAAGATATAGGATATATGATTCCTCATATATTAATCAACTATGTCCCAAAATATTTCATTACATATTTCAAAATATAATTTCTCATATTAAGGTTTCCACTGGTTACAATCGAAATCACGGGAGAATGCAAAAGTTCAAACACACACCCAAGAGTCCATGCAGGAATGTCTATTACATGGTTGTTGGGATCTTTCAATGCACTGAGCAAGAAGTCAAGTCCAACATATACTAGTGGAGCAAGTTCTGTAAGAGAAGGACCATCATGGATAGAACCAAATGCAAAAGTAGCTGCCTTGCGACAATGCCAATATGTATTTGTGATGTTATCCTCAACAAATAGCATGAGAAGAGGGGCAATTGCATCACCAATAGCTTTACCGATGAGTCCGACGTCCCGAGGATCTTGAAGAGACGTGATTTTGCGAGGTCCCAAGGTGCTCTTTCAGCTGATAATGTTAGTCCATGATGGTTGAATGGAGAGACAGTGACGAGTCTCATTGTGGATGATATCTTTGAAGAGTTTGATGGTCATACGCGCTTGCGATAAGAACTTGCATAATTGTCGGGTGGTTGGTGCGACATATGCCAACGGGTGGCTTATCATTGCGGGAGCCAATAGAACGTCGCCGGTGCCTGGAAACGGGATAAGGCGAAGACATGCACGCCGGCAAATCTTACCCAGCTTCGGGGCTCTCCGTGGAGATAACACCCCGACTGCTGCTCTGCGGGGTCTCCGCATGGTCACTAGATCGTCAAGTAGCTACAAGAGGCTCCTTGAGCTGTTCGGTGGGAGGAAGAAGAAGGGCAAGGCTAGGTTTCTTCCTCCCTCGATGTGTTGTCTAAAACTCCTAAAAAAGATCTCCCTTTGCATGGGCGCCCTGGGGGGTTTATATAATCCTACCCCCCAGGGGTACAATGGTAATCTAGCTGGGCATGGGCCCTAGCTGTCTGTGTCTACGCTCGCCGGCTTCTCCGCCGGCCGATGGGGCCCGCCGACTGGTGGACCCCGCCGGCTGCCGGCCCTCTGGTCGACAGCCCGGTCCCACCGCTCGGGGGTCTTATCGGGGGCTGGTTACTGTTGCCTCGCCTCTGGTGACGAGGGCTTTGTCGTGGTAAGCATGGCCACAGGGCCGCCGCGGGGCGGCCTATCGCCGTAGCCTTACCTCGTCTTGTCTTCTTAATGACGCCTCCTTCGAGGGAGGGAACCAGCCGGCTATTGGGAGCCGGCCACACCCCAGGCCGACTGGGGGAGGCCTGGCCGCCTTTGGGTGTCTCCTTGACGGATGGGGCCCGCCACCCACGGGTCATACTGGCAGTTCGCCGTGGGTGATGTCATGGTCAACATGGCAACAGTGTCGTGCCGGACGGGTGATGGCCACCCCGTACGGCGTACTGTGGCCATGCGCGTCCCGGGATTCGGGGGTGGCAGGCTTCACTGTAGCCATGCCCCGTCTCATCGCCATTATGTGGGTGCAGACTCCGAGGGCTCGATCTTGGCTGCCTGCTGGGAAGCCGGCTTCTCGGAGTCGGCCTTCTCATGGCCGGCTTCTTGGAGCCGGCCCTCTCGTGGCTTTCTTTACGAGGATTCTAGGGTCGGGCCGCCTTCTTGCAGCCGACCTGAGAGGTAGCCTGCAGGGGGAAGGCGGCCCCACGCCTTGGATGCTTGACGGCTCGATCGGGCTATAATTTTCTTGAAGAACCAGGGGAAGACGGCTAGGCTACCCGTGGTCATTTACTCCGACAGTAGTCCCCGAAGCTGGTTGGGCTCTGAGGCTGAAAGAAGACGAGAAGCTCAATCAGCTTCCTATCTTGAGGTGCTGGCAGCTGGGAGCCGGCTTTGATTTGGTGCACCGTCTTCTGGTGGTTTCGAAGTTTGAAAGCGGGAACCAGGCGGCCGCGCGGGTCAGGCTGTGAGCTGTCCGCTAGCCGCCTACGCGCCACATGGCACCCTATGGCTGGAAGTGCCTGCCATCCCACGCGCGCGACGGGGCGTGGCCGCAGTCCGGGGCCCGCCACCACCGGGCCTCGCCCCACGCGCGGATTTTCTATGGCCAGGACGGACCGCATGCCTCCCAGCGGCGGTTACCGCATGTCGTTAAGGCGCAATAATCGCGGGACGTGGGGGAGTGGGCGTAGTTAATCCCACGCTCCCCCACACCATGCCTCCTCGGCTTCGCCGCAGGAGGCTATAAGTAGGGGGGAGGAGGGGGAGCGGCAGACGCTCGCACGCTCGCCCTCGCCCCGCCCCTTACTCCTTCTTCCTCTCTATCGCCGCATCTTCCTGCCGCCGCCCAACTCTTCCGCCAATCTTCTTGGCTCGCCGTTGTGCTGCCGTAGCAGGGCCGCGCGCCTCTTCACCGCCGCACCTCGCTCACCGCCGCGCCGTCCTCATGGCGCTGTCGAGCTCTTGGGATGGCTCCAACGTCCATGACGACCACGTTGACTTCCTTCGCCGGACGCGGCGGCTGCTAGGCGCAAACTACGTGCGGGTCCGTCTCACGCAGGCGAGGGAGATCTCGCCGGCACCGGAGGAGAACGAGCGGGTAATTTTCCGCTCGCACTGCATGCGCGGCTTCGGCCTGCCGGCGAGCGGGTTCTTCCGGTCCTTCCTCGAGTTTTATCGTCTCCAGCCGCATCACCTCACACCAAACGCGGTGATGCTGCTTTCGGCCTTCGTCGCCCTGTGCGAGGGCTTTCTTGGCTTTCTCCCCACTCTCGACCTCTCGGGAGAGTTCTTCCAGTGCAAGCTTGGCACTGTCATCGCGGGCGTACCCGCTCCATGCGGCGCCTTCATCGCCATGCAGCGGACGAGCGAGAACAATCCGTTCCCGTCCATCCCGCTGATCCAGTGGGTGAAGCTCTGGCAAAAATCTTATTTCTACGTGAAGAATGTCGCTCCGCAAGGCGACTTCATCAACCTGCCGGCTTACGTAGCCGGCCCGCCGGCTTGGAGGCAGCCCTCATGGGGCTACCGGGCCAGGTTGCTATCCCAGGCCGGGGCCGCCGCCGTTGCCCGGCTCCGGGTGATGATCCAGTCGGAGGGCCTGACCGGGGCCGATCTGGTGGCCGCCTTTGTGGAACGCCGAGTGCTCTCGCTCCAGGGCCGGCCTCACATGATTTGTCAGATGAGCGGCCGCTTTGACCCATGCCGGCTAAGCACCAGGGAGATGCCGCATGTCGAGGTGTCCTATATGGTGAACTACATTTCCAACTGCAAGCTTGCCGAGGAATGGTGGTACGGCAAGGAGCCGTATTCTCGCGCCAATCCTCCGCCTGTGGTAAGTTTCTCTTCTTTTCTTCTTTTCTTGTTGCCGGGTTCACGATGGCTGACTCCTGATCAGTCGGCTTGTTTTCAGCAGAACCCCCTTCTTCCGCCGGCAACCGGGGCTGCGGGGGTGGAGCGCCAGCTCCTCCCTGACCGCACGGTCGACGACGTTGACGACCCAGATCTGGGGGCAGCCGCCATGGAAGACGCCGTCGTAGGGGAAGGCAGCGAGGCAGGCGGCGCGGGGCTCGGGGCCGCCCTCGAGGACTGGGCGGATGATGATGAGGTCGAAGTCGTTCCGCGCTGCCAGCCGGCGCCCGATCATCAAGGTGCGGGCCCATCTGCCGCGCCGGCTGCTCGTGGCGGCGCGCAGAAACGCCGGGCCGTGTCGACCCACTTCGGCAGCCGGCCGAAGAAGCCCAAGGGTACCGCAAGGTGGTGAAGCAGCCGCAGGCGGTTTCGGCGTAAGTGTTGCTTTTCTTACGCCTTTCTTTTTCCTCTTTGGTTGAAATACTTCTAAGCCCTCCACTTGACTTATCGAACAGGGCCCCGCTTTCTCTCGAGCGGGTCTCTGCCGCCTCCATAGTCGGAACCGCGGGAGGATCTTCGAGCTCCCGCCGTGTGGATCCCCGCGCCGACCTCCTTGAGGCGACGGAGCGGAACTTGCGGGAGGCGCGGGAGGAGCGGGAGGTGGAGGAGCAGAGGACGGTTCGGGAGGTGCGGGAGAAGTCGGCGGAAACGCAAGCCGACGCGGCTGCCAAGGCCCAAGCGGAGGCCGCGGCCGAGGAGAGGGAAACGGAGGCTCTGCGGAACGAGCCTCCGCGGCTCATCATCCCCCTTCGCGCCGCAGCCCCCGACATCCCAGTGCCCCCGACGGAAGAGGCCGGCCACGGCCAGCCGGTGATGGAGAAGGAGGCGGTACCATCGCCACCTACTGGAACGGGACGAGGGGGCCGGCCTGATGCGCCGCCTGTGCAGCCGGCTGGAGGCAAGCCGACTGTGGGGGCGGACCTTGTTGTTTCGTCTCCGTCTCGTCGGCGCGCGGAGAAGGCGACTTCAGCGCCGGGGCCGCAAATCGGCGCCCGGCTCGGCCCAGGAGAGGCGGCGGCAGCTTGTCCGGGTGGACGCCGGGCGGTGGGACGACCGTGCTGAACGTGGCGGCGCAGGACGTCCGGAACCGGCTTCAGACCCAGGCCACCGCGCTGAAGCAGTACACCCAAGAGTTTACCGCGACACGAACGGCTATTCGGGTGAGTCCTCCTGCTTATCGTTGATTGTTCCTGATTTCTTCCGTGGGGGCGCGTCAGCGCACCCACTGGGTGTAGTCCCCGAGTTCCGAGTCGGCTGCTGAGCAGGCGGCTTGGAACTTCTTGGTAGACTTTGATTGCCGTCCTGTTCTTACTCGCTTCTCTTGTCTTATCTGCAGGAGTATCACAACTCTCGCGCGGCTGCTTTCAACTCCCAGGCCCAGGAGTTGAGTCAGAAGGCCACTGATCTGACCGAGAGCCGGAGTAAGTGCTTCATCTTTTATTCTCAAGTGGGGCGTCAACACTCCACCGGGTGTAGTCCCCGAGATTCGGGCCGATCACCGAGCCCGGGTCGGATCTTTTCCTGACGGCTTCTTTCTCATTGCTTTTTCTTCTTCTTCGTATCTGCAGGGGCCAATGCCGACTTGAGGGAGCAGCTAAGTAGGGCCTACTCCACCCTTCGTGCCAAGGAAACCGAGTGCAACACCCTGGTTCAGGAGCGCGATCGCCTGGCCGAGAAACTGGCCAACCAAGAGGTGAGCCACAAGGCGGCCCTGAAAGCGGTGCAGAACAGCGAGGCCGCCCTTAAAGCCGAGTGTGAGACCGAGGCGGCGAACTGGGCCGAAGCGAGGCAGGCGCTGAGTCAAGGCTACAGCCGGGTTGAAGATTTGATTGATGGTAAGCCGCCTTCTTCTTCGTTTCCTTGCCTGCCTGCTGCCATCTGGTTTATCTTTTGATTTTGAGCTATTGTTTTCTTCTTTGCGTAGATTACTTTCCCGGTTACTCTGTCACCGCTACCCAAGCAATCGAGGCCTACCGCGACGCGCGACGATAGGAAGGGGTTGAGATCGCGCCAGATGCGGGCCGATCACTTGAGGAGCAGCTCATGGCGATTCAAGCCCGCCTGCAGCCGGCTCACCGCATGCTCCGCCGTCTTCAGCGCGCCGTGGCGCAAGTGTTGGCCGCCCTCTGGCCCGGCGAGGCAGTTCCCCGCACCCCAAGTCGGACTGCCAACCGGCTGGAGGTTGCAGTCGGCCGCTTCGAGGCTTGGAAGGCATCAGCGGCCCGGTCCGGCGCTGGACGGGCGCTGGAGTTTGTCCGAGCTTGGTATCCTGGGCTAAACTTGGACCAGCTGAGCACCTGGCGGCAGGAGGCCGATGCGGAGCTGGAGGCGGCGCGGCCAGCTATCGCCCAGCGCGCCTCGGCGATCGCCGAGTACACCGATACCAGTGCCTTTGCCCCTGAGGTGAATGATGACGGTGTTGCCCAGCCGGAGGAGTGGTTCGGGCTGAAACCGGCAGAAGGTGAGGACTCGACGGAGGAGATTGCTTCCAGCGACGAGGCGAAGAGGAAGAGGGAGAAGATGGTGAAGACGTCGTGCCAGACAGCGAAGCGGCCAGCCAACCTCAGCCTGATCGTGCCTCCAGCAATGAGGCGCGCGCAAGCGCGCCGTCTGCGGGAGGTGATGATCATGCCGAGATTCGCCAGCCGGCCACTCCTCCAGCCGGCACTGCCGTCTCCACCAACCTGCCCGACTCGCCTGTCGTTCCCTTGGCCTGATCCGTTGTCCTTGCTTTTCCTGCTCGTTACTCTTTTGAACAACTTTTATTAAATTTGCGCAGTTCCACCCACTGGGGGTGTATTCAAACTATGTTGAATGCTGGCCTTTCGAAGGTCTTTTGTGTAAATATAATCATGCATGTGTTTGGCTTTCGTTCATGTTTGCTTTTCATCTTTTGGGCTTTTTCCTTTGCCGCCTTCCCTGGTCGCCGCCTTCCCAGCCGGACAGCTGCTCTGCAGTCTGTGGCTGGAGAAGGACTTAACCGTTTTTCTTTTGGGAAGGCAAGTACTGGAGCTTTCTTAGATTGTAGCAAGGTGAACGGGAAGCCGGCCAGCCGGCTTCTCTGGTAGCCGACTGGCGGGACGGGAGGCCGGCTTGTGTTATATGAGTTCGTTAGTCCTTAGCCGTTTTTCGTGTGGGCATCCTTTCCTGCCTTTTGCTCTTGCCAGTCGGACAGTCGATTCTTCGAGCTGTGACTTTTGGCAAGAGGGGGCTTGGGTGCCGGCACACTTCTTGTCTGACCGCAGGCAGAACTTAGATATAACTTAAGGCGGCGAGTCCCCGGGCCAACTGGTCGAACCCGGTGCCGGACGAAAAAAGAAGTGTAGTAACATAATCATAGGCATGATACTCATCATTCATAGATAAAAGAGGGTAGTCCCCGAGTGCTCCTCGGGGAGCCCTTTGTCTCGTACTTAGTACAAAAGGTAGCGTGGTACATACTGCTTTTTAACTGTAAAATCTTCGGAGGAGATTGGCGTTCCATGGTCGTTCCGACTCCTTGCCGGAATCATCTCTCTTTCGTGCCTTCGGCTTCTGTGCGTCGATTAGGTAGTAGGAGTCGTTGCCCAAAGCTCCACTGATGACGAAGGGGCCCTCCCAAGGGGCCGAGAGCTTGTGTTGGCCGGCTGTTCGCTGGATCAGCCGGAGCACAAAGTCGCCCTCTTGGAAGGATCTTGGCTTGACCTTCTGGTTGTGGTAGCGGCGAAGGCCCTGCTGGTAGATGGCGGACCGGCTGAGGGCTAACAGCCGGCCTTCTTCCAGCAGGTCGACGCCGTCTTCTCGCGCTTCCTTGGCCTCCGACTCCGTGTACATGGTAACCCGAGGTGAGTCGAACTCGATGTCAGTTGGGATGACAGCCTCGGCACCATATACAAGGAAGAAGGGGGTGAAGTCGGTTGACTTGTTGGGGTAGTGCGCAAGCTCCAGAGGACGGCCGGCAGCTCGTCGAGCCAACAGTCGGCCAAATGCTCTAGTGGCACGACCAGTCGGGGCTTGATGCCGGAAAGGATGAGACCGTTTGCTCGCTCGACCTGGCCGTTTGACTGCGGGTGGGCAACGGACGCTAGGTCCAGTCGGATGCCTTGTGTTGCGTAGAAACGTGCCAGTGCTCCCTTGGCAAAATTTGTGCCATTGTCGGTGATGATGTTGTGCGGTACGCCGTACCGGGTCGTGATATCTGCGATGAACGTCACGGCAGTCGGCCCATTTAGCTTCTTGATCGGCTTTGCTTCAATCCATTTGGTAAATTTGTCCACGGCGACGAGCAGATGTGTCATGCCGCCGCGTGCTGTTTTGAATGGGCCCACCATGTCCAGCCCCCAGACGGCGAAAGGCCATGTGAGGGGGATGGTCTTGAGTGCAGAAGCTGGCAGGTGTTGCTTGGAGCTGAAAACTTGGCACCCTTTGCAGTGTTTGACTAGTTCTTTGGCGTCATCCAAAGCGGTTGGCCAGAAGAATCCATGGCGGAAAGCTTTGGCGACAAGTGACCTTGAGGCCGCGTGGTGGCCGCATTCACCTTGGTGGATGTCCTTGAGGATTGCTATGCCCTTCTCTGGCTCGACGCAGCGCTGGAAGACTCCAGTGACGTTGCGCCTAATGAGCTCTCGATTTACTATTGTGTATGCTCCGGCTCGGCGTTGGACTTGTTTTGCCGAGATCTCGTCAGTCGGCAACTCTCTGTTTACCAAGAAGTTGAGGATGGGCTGGGCCCATGATGGAGATGTGACTTCTTCTACTGTCAAAACTGCTGCTGTAACCAGGGTGGGTGGGCTGGGTGGTGAGGAGTAGGAGTCAGCCACCGCCTGCTGTGTCAAAGCAGTCCCCGGGCTGACTGTAGTAGTCCTCGGGCCAAGTTCTGAAGTTCCTGGGCCGGGTGCGACTATGGCAGTCCCCGGGCTGTCTGTCAGAGTCCCCGAGCCGCCTGCTTGGTTCCCTAAGTCGGATCCGACTTCATCGGGGTCAGGCGGCACGAAGATGGAATCAGACTCTGGAGACGGCTTGATGGACGGCTTGAGGAGGCGGCGGAGGGAGACGCCGGCTGGTATAGCTTGCCGGGTAGAGCCTATCCGTGCCAGGGCATTTGCTCGCTCGTTGTCGGCCCGTGGCACGTGGAGGAACTCGCATCCTTCAAAATTTCCACTGATTTTCTGCACGAGGAAGCGGTAGCTCGCCATGTTTGTGTCCTTGGCGTCCCAGTCGCCAGATGACTGCTGGACCACCAAATCCGAGTCGCCATAGCACAGGATCCGGCGGATGCCGAGTTCTTTGGCTAGCCGGAGCCCGTGTATGAGCGCCTCGTACTCGGCCACATTGTTGGACGCGGCAAAAGGAATTTCTAATGTGTACTTGAGCTTGTCGCCCTTGGGAGAGGTGAGGACGATGCCGGCTCCCAAGCCGGTGCGCATCTTGGACCCATCGAAGTGCATCCGCCAACGAGTGGAGTCGGGGGCCCGTGGCAGGTACTGGGTTTCGGCCCAGTCGACGAGGAAGTCGGCCAGCGCTTGAGATTTGATGGCGGTGCGAGGCTGGTAGAAGATCGTGTAGGGAGCCAGCTCAATGGCCCATTTTGCCACCCGGCCGGATGCATCCCGGCTGCCTATGATCTCGGCGAGCGGGGCAGTACATACGACCGTGATGGGGTGCTCTTGAAAGTAGGGCTTGAGCTTCTTGGCGGCGAAGTACACACCATAGCACATCTTCTGGTAATGTGGGTAGTTCTGTTTCGAGGTGGATAGTACTTCGCTTAAATAGTACACCGGCCTCTGGACTAGATGAGCTCGGCCTTCTTCTGGGCGCTGGACCACGATAACTGTGCTGACCACCCGGCTAGTGGTGGCAATGTAAAGGAGCATGGGCTCTTTCTCAGTCGGTGCCGCCAAGACAGGCGGTGTGGTCAGTATCTTCTTTAGTTCGTGGAAAGCTTGGTCTGCTTGGTCATTCCACTCGAAGTGAGTGGACTTCTTCATGAGTCGGTAGAGAGGGAGAGCCTTCTCTCTGAGCCGGCTGATGAAGCGGTTCAGGGAATCCAGGCATCCGGTGAACTTCTGGACGTCTCGTAACTTGGTGGGAATCTCCATTCTCTCTATGGCCTTGATCTTCACGGGGTTGCATTCGATGCCGCGTTCAGAGACCAGGAAGCCTAGAAGCTGGCCGGCTGGTACACCGAACACGCATTTCTCGGGGTTGAGCTTGATCTGAAACCGGCGCTTTTCAAACGTTTCGCTGAGGTCTTCCAGCAAGGTGTCGCGCTTCTCCGTCTTCACCACAATATCGTCTACATAGACGTGGGCATTTCTGCCGAGCTGCTTAAGGAGGCATTTACGCATGCAACGCCGAAAAGTGGCACCGCATTTCTCAAGCCGAATGTCATAGTCGCAGCGTAAAGCTCGAATGGTGTGATGAAGGCGGTCTTCAGCGGTCACCGGATCCAACTTTATCCGGTGGTAGCCCGAGTAAGCATCCAAAAAGCTCAACAGCTCGCATCCGCCGTGGAGTCTATCACTTGGTCAATCCTTGGCGGTATGGCGATCTTTGGGGCAGGCCTTGTTGAGGCTTGTGTAGTCTATACACATGCGCCACTTGTTGTTTTTCTTCAGCACGAGGACCGGGTTGGCGAGCCAATCTGGGAAGAAAACCTCCATCATGAAGCCGGCTGCCAGGAGTCGGGCTATCTCTTCTCCTACAATCCTTCTCTTTTCTTCCAAAAGTCGGCGGAGAGGCTGCTTGACAGGCTTCGCACCTTCTCGGACGTGTAGCTTGTGCTCGGCGAATTCCTTCGGAACACCCGACATGTCCTTGGGGGACCATGCGAAGATGTCCCGATTCTCACGGAGGAAATCGACAAGCTCGCCTTCCTATTTGCTGTCCAGGTTTGCCCCAATGGTGGCAAACCTTTCTGGGTGCTCCGGGTCTAGGGGTATCTTCTTTGTTTCTTTGGCCGGCTGGAAAGAACCTTGGGCTTCACACTCCTTGGAGTCGGGGGACAGGGCCGGCTGCTTGCTGGCCATGGCCATGACTCAATCCAACATCTTCTTTTCTTCGGCAATAACGAGAGACTCGGCCAGCCGGCTGCTAGCTGCCGCACACTCGGCGGATTTCTTGTAGTCTCCGGTTATGGTGATGATGCCCTTGGAGCTTGGTATCTTCATCTTGAGGTAGGCGTAGTGGGGCACAGCCATGAACTTGGCCAGAGCTGGTCGGCCTAGCAACGCGTGGTAAGGGCTCTCCAGATCCACTACCTCAAACCACACCGCCTCTCGACGGAAATGATCCTTGTCCCCAAAGAGGACATCTATCTTGATCTTGCCGATTGGAGAGCAGGACAGGCCGGGCACGATGCCATGGAACACGGTCCGACTGGGCATGAGTTGCTTCGTCTTGATGCTCAGCTTCTCCATGGTGTTGCGGTACAGTATGTTGATGCTGCTCCCGCCATCTATCAATACGCGGGAGAAATAGGCAGCTCGTCTTTCTGTTGCGAGGGTTGCGTCCAAGACCAATGCGTAAGAGCTGGGAGACGGCATCACCTCTTGGTGATCGGCCCAGCTCCAGCTGATAGGCCTTTCTGACCAGTGCATGAACTCGGGGTTGTTGGAGGCAACTGCGTTGAATTCTTGATGATGTCGGCGCCGGCTACGCCAGTCTTCTGGTTGGCTTGTAAAGACGACGTAGGTGGCATGTTCGTCGGGGAACTCGTCTTGAACGGCCCCGACTGCTGGTCGAGCGGCCGGCTATTGTGGGGCCGGAGGCGGCTGACCAGCAGGCGGAGGCGGCGCTATCCCTCGCCTTTGGAGATTCGCTTGAGCCAGTGGCACTTCCGGGTCGTGTGGTTGGAGGGCTTCGCACCGCTGTGGAACTTGCAGGGGGCATCAAGTGCTTGTTCGTAGGAGAAAGTCGGCTGGCCGCCCTTCGGCTTCTTGGGCGCGGGTCGCCCTTCGGGTTGTTCGTCTTCGACTGTGGCCACCTGCCGACTAGTGGAAGGCGGCGCGGGAGCCTTGCGCTTGTGGTCATTATGGTATGGGCGTCGGCTGGAGTCTGCAGCCGACGTCTTGGGACCCGGGGCAAGCACCTTCCCAGAAGCGTCTACCCGGAGCTCGGTCTTCATCGAGGAATCGGCCGTGGCGTACTTATCTGCTATGACCAGCAGCTCGTCGAGGGTAGTCGGCTCGTCGCAGAGGAGTCGGTGAAGTACTCTATAGCCTTAACCTCGTGCACCCCTTCGCAGGAATTGTGGAGCTCGGCCCAACGCATGAGGTAATCGCGAGTTGACTCATTGGGCCCTTGGACGCACAAGGAGAGTTGTTGGGGCTTGGGAGCCCGCTTGTAGGTGCTGGTGAAGTTGCGGATGAAGGCTTCCGTGAAGTCTAGCCAGCTGTTGACGCTGTAAGGTTGAGGCTGTTGAGCCAGGTGCGCGCCGTGCCTTGGAGCATGAGGAGGACATACTTCATGGCAACGCGCCTGTTGTCGTTTTCTATGCGAACCGCAGTGGAGTAGTCGATCAACCAATCTTCCGGCTTCACGGAGCCGTTATACTTGGGCGTGTCTCTTGGGAGCGAGAACCCTTTGGGGAAGGGCTCGTCGCGGATGCGGGGGCCGAAGCAAGGCGGGCCGACATCATCTTCTTCTTCCAGAGCCAGGGATCGCGCAAGGCGGTCGATCCGGTGGCGGGCGTCATTCTCGCCGACTCCTTCGCGGCGGCCCAGGCGGCCGCTGAGAGTCGGATGCATGGCAGGCGGCGGGGCGGGATATCTCTCCCCACGAGGTGGAGGGGGAGGCGGGTCGCCTCGCCGCTCCACCGCTCGAGGGCGGCCTTCGCGCGTCAAGGCCGATGGAGATTCGGTCCGGCCAGTGCCGGCAGCCGGCTCCTTTTCTTTCCTTGTACGGGTGTTGCCCGCCGTTGGCGTTCGTGACGTTGCACCGTGCTCTCGGCGCGGGGGAGGACTTTCGGCGCGGACGCCGTCTTCATGCCGCTCCGCGGCCGCGTCGATAAGCTGCTGGATGCGTCTGGTCATGTAGGGGAGCTCGTCGGGCCCCAGTCTATCCAGCTCGTCTACGGCCGCCTGGGCGGCACGTAGGTTCTCGAGGGGCGTGGCATAGACTGGGCGGTCCGCCCCCAGCATGTCGGCGATTGCCACGCCGCGTTTCTTGATGATGCTGACGCGGCTCGGCCCGTTGGGAGACGGCGTGCCGAAGGCGGCGCGATCAACTTCGCGCTGGTGAGCCTCGGTGAGGCGTCTCATGGAAGCTAGCTTCTGGCCCTCCGCAACGAGGGCGAGGCGGCGTGCCTCCAGTGTTTCGGCGTCGGCGTCGGTCGGGATGGGGGCGGATAAGTCGTGCAGCATCGTTTGCAGGGCGTCGCGGGTGTTTTCGCCAGAGGCGGCGCCGTGGCTGATGACCAGTACCTCAGTGATAGCGCTGCCGCTGCTGTCGGCTCGAGGAAGAGGATCGTTGATGATGACTACGTTGGAAGGGAAGGCGTCAAGCGATGCTGTGTCGGAGTCGACAAGCATCGGGTCGGTGGAGCCAACTGACTCCAAGTCCACAGCAAGCTCGCTGGAGACGTGGAGTTGGTCGAGGAGGCTGGCGAGGTGGCTCTCGGGGCAGACTGTGCCCGCGTCGGACGCGGGCTCGTCGGAGATGCGAGCTTCGCCGAGAAGATCGGCGAGGCAGCTCGCCGCGCAGGCATCTACGACGCCTTGTGGCGCGTTGGGGCAAGCGCCATCGGGCGAGCCGGGCTGGCTACGCTCGCTGGGAAGGAAGAGGGTTCCCGTCCAGAGCAGGTCTCTGGACAACGGTGCACCTGGCCCCATGGTGGGCGCCAAATGTCGGGTGGTTGGTGCGACATATGCCAACGGGTGGCTTATCATTGCGGGAGCCAATAGAACGTCGTCGGTGCCTGGAAACGGGATAAGGCGAAGACATGCACACCGGCGAATCTTACCCAGCTTCGGGGCTCTCTGTGGAGATAACACCCCTACTACTGCTCTGCGGGGTCTCCGCATGGTCACTAGATCGTCAAGTAGCTACAAGAAGCTCCTTGAGTTGTTCGGTGGGAGGAAGAAGAAGGGCAAGGCTAGGTTTCTTCCTCCCTCATGTGTTGTCTAAAACTCCTAAAAAAGATCTCCCTTTGCATGGGCGCCCTGGGGGGTTTATATAATCCTACCCCCCAGGGGTACAATGGTAATCCAGCTGGGCATGGGCCCTAGCTGCTCAGGTTCACGCCGCTTCTCCGCCGCCGATGGGGCTGACCGGTGGTGGACCCCATCAGCTGTCGGCCCTCTGGTCGACAGGCTGGTCCCACCGCTCGGGGGTCTTGTCGGGGGCTGGTTACTGTTGCCTCGCCTCTGGTGACGAGGGCTTTGTCGTGGTAAGCATGGCCACAGGGCCGCCGCGGGGCGGCATATCGTTGTAGGCTTACCTCGTCTTGTCTTCTTAATGAGGCGCCTCCTTCGAGGGAGGGAACCAGCCGGCTATTGGGAGCCGGCCACACCCTGCATCGGCTGGGGAGGCACAGCCGCCTTTGGGTGTCTCCTTGACGGATGGGCCCCGCCACCCACGGGTCGTACTGGCAGTTCGTCGTGGGTGACGTCATGGTCAACATGGCAACAGTGTCGTGCCGGACGGGTGATGGCCACCCCAGACGGGCGATCGTGGCCATGCGCGTCCCGGATTCGGGGGTGGCAGGCTTCACTGTAGCCACGCCCCGTCTCATCGCCGTTATGTGGGTGCAGACTCCGAGGGCTCGATCTTGGCCGCCTGCTGGGGGGCCGGCTTCTCGGAGTCGGCCTTCTCATGGTCGGCTTCTTGGAGCTGGCCCTCTCGTGGCTTTCTTTACGAGGATTCTAGGGCCGGGCCGCCTTCTTGCAGCCGGCCTGAGAGGTAGCTGGCAGGGGGAAGGCGGCCCCACGCCTTGGATGCTTGAAGGCTCGATCGGTCTATAATTTTCTTGAAGAACCAGGGGAAGACGGCTAGGCTGCCCGTGGTCATTTACTCCGACAATAATAATTTATCAATAAAATGATAATATAATAGCAATAGAGATATAGTGATAGTAACATTAATAGTAATGCAGAATATTAGCATATTGCAGCGACAATAACTTTGAACAGCGCAACAATAATAAAAGCGTAGGCATGGAGTGAGAAATGAGTTTATTTTGATGTGATTCAATATGTAATAGTCATAACCTAGAGCGACAACAAACAATCTCATATTCATCAATCATATGTAGGCATGCATTCCATGAATGGTCATAAGTGCTTGCGATAAGAACTTGCATAACATCTTTTTGTCCTACTCTTCCTTGGCAGTGGGGTCCTAATGGAAACTAAGGGTAATGAAGGCACTCCTTTTAATAGAGAACCGAAACAAATCATTAACATACAATAATACATGTTATCCTCAACTTAAATTCAACTCCGTCGATATCCCAATTATTGTCACCTTGGGGTCTAGGGTTCAGAATGATAACAGGTGCATACAAATTGCAGATAAGATAAAAAACATGAATATATTCATGAAAATATAGAGAGTTCAGATTTGAAATCATGGCACTCAGGCCCTAGTGACAAGCTTTAAGCATAGCAAAGTCATAGTAACAACAATCTCAAAACATAGTGGATACTAGGCATCAAGACCTAATGAATCTGACATCACATAAGAAATATAACTCAACTCTCATCTAACTCCATATGCCAACAGGAAAATTACTCACATATTGATGGACGCATCATAGAATTGTTGTTCGAGAAGGGTTGATGACGACGACAATGAATCACTCTCTCTGGTGCAAGAAACAGACTCCAGATCGGATCTCCAACAGAATAATAGGAAGTGGTGGCGTCTCTGTATCGTGAAAAGCTTTTGTGATTTTTCTGGAATATTTCTAGTATATATGGGATTTTATGGCGGTGGAATCGTCGAAAGGCGGTATTTGGTGGGCCCACACGCCCACTCGGCGTGCCCTAGGGGACGAGAGCGCCACCAGGGCTTATGGAGCCCTGGTGGGTCCCCTATAGTCCATCTCTGCTCCATAATTCCTTCAATATTTTGAAGTAATTCTAAAAAAATCCCCATATGATTTCGAGCACTTTTATTTCTGCACAAAAATAATACCAAGATAGTTCTGTTGAAAAAAACGTCAGTTTGGTTAGTTTCATTCAAATCATGCAAATTAGAGGTCAAAATAATAGCAAACATGTTTGGAAAAGTATATACACTGAAGACGTGTCAGTGCTTATTTCAAAAAACCATAGTGCATTTATTCTAGGGAAGCTAATTTCGGATAACTCTATTATAGCTTTTTGGTGTATTGATTATATTCAGTCCGTGGGAGGCAATTCACCGGCAAGTTGTGCATATAAATTAGATATTTCTAAAGCATATGACCAATGGATTGAGTATTCTTGGAGAAGGCCCTAGTCACGTGGGGTTTCTGTCATAAGTGGATTTCTTGGACCACAGCATGTGTGACCTCTGTGAAGTACTGAATGAAATTGAATGGGAAATTATTGGAGTCTTTAAATCCCTTTCGTGGCCTCACGCAAGGTGATCCCTTGTGTCCGTTTTTATTTCTCTTTGTTGTTGACGCCCTTTCATGTTTGGTCAACAAAGCTACTTCGGAGGAGGGGTTGGAAGGAGTTAAAATTTGTCATCATGCACCGATAATATATCATTTATTATTTGTGGATGATTCACTTTTGTTTTTTAGAGCTTTATAGTAGCAAGTAATAATTGTGAAAGGTTTGTTGAGCACTTACGCGATGGATACAATTCAACTTATAAAACCATAAAAGTGTCACATCATTTTGTCTGGTAATTTTTTTGAGGTGGTATGTGTGGAAGTAAATAGGTTGTTGGAGATTACTAGTGAAGCTTTTGAACCAAAATATTTGGGTTTGCCGGTACCTGAGGGAAGAATGCATAAAGGGAGGTTTGAAACTACCCAGGAAAGAGTAACGAAGAGACTTGTGGATTGGAGTGAGCAGTTCATGTCCTCGGGCAATAAAGAGATATGATCAAAGTTGTTGCCCAGGATATCTCCATGTATATTATGAGCGTGTTTCATTTACCTGTTTCAATGTATGATGATCTTACAAGAGAATGATGAGGCGGTATTGATGGGGTATGGAGAGGGGCAAGAAAAAGATGGCATGGCTCTGTTGGAACAAGTTGAGACAACCTAAGAGTAAGGGTGGTATGGTATGGGATTCAGGGATATGCCAGCTTTTAACCGCATTGTTGGTAAAACAAGTGTGGCTATTAATAGAGTCTTCAGACAGTTTATGTGCTCGCTTGTTAAAGGTAAAATATTTTCCAAATGGAAGTATACTGGATATAGTGTTCTCTGCAAATTCCTTGGTTGTTTGGAAAGGCCTACTACATGGTCCGCCGTGTGAGAAAAGGCTGGAAGCGTATGCCTCTGCGGCAGGGACGTGTTCACGTTATATAGATCGATCAGAGATCAATCGAGAGGTACAGGTTGCCTAGGTTATTACAGAGACTTGATCCTCACGTAAAGCTATACAGGAGATAAGGAGGAGTCCATCCATAATAACCTAGCTAGGATTACAACAGAATACAATACGTGTACACGCCTCTATACATGATGTTTAACACTCCCCCTCAATCACAACTATCTAAGTTGAGATTGCGTCGAAATGCCTCTAACTGTCGAACCGTGAGAGGTTTTGTGAATCCATCTGCCACTTGATCACCAGTAGGTATAAACCGAATGTTTAACAATTTATTTGCTACCCTTTCTCGAACAAAGTGGTAGTCAATCTCAATGTGCTTCGTCCTCGCATGAAAAATAGGATTAGCAGATAAATAAGTGGCACCAAGATTGTCACACCAGAGAGAGGTTGATTTGGGATGTGGCACACCCAAATCTGTCAAAAGATTCTGAACCCAAATAACCTCCGCAGTAGCATTAGCAAGTGCCTTGTATTCAGCTTCCGTGCTTGAACGAGACACAGTTGCTTGTTTACGAGCAGTCCAAGAAACAAGATTACTGCCAAGGAAAACTGCAAAACCACTACTAGACCTTCTGTCATCAAGACAACCTGCCCAGTCTGCATCTGAAAAAGCACTGACTAACATAGAATCTGACTTGACAATTTTCGATCCATGAGACGGTGTTCCTTGCAAATAGCGAAGAATACGTTTCACCGTAGTCCAATGTACACTAGTAGGAGCATGCAAGAACTGACAAACTTTATTGACTGAGAAAGAAATATCAGGTCTAGTTAAGGTCAGATACTGCAATGCACCTACAATGCTGCGATACCTGGTGGAATCTTCCCCTCCAAGTGCGTCGCCATCATATAAAGACAACTTCTCAGAGATAGATAAAGGTGTAGTGACAGGTTTACAACCTTTCATATCAATACGTCTCAAAAGATCTAGCAGATATTTTCCTTGAGACAAAACAATGCCATCTGAAACATGTTTTACCTCGATGCCCAAAAAATAATGCAGACTGCCCAAATCCTTGAGTGCAAAGTCCATGCGCAAATCATGAAGGAGAGCATCAACTGCTTTGGCAGGGGAACTAGTGACAATTATATCATCAACACAAATGAGCATAAATATGGTGATCTCATGCCGATGATAATGGAACAAAGAGGTATCTGCTTTGGATGGAGAGAAGCCAAGGGATTGAAGCTTAGATGACAAGCGAGAGTACCATGCTCGAGGTGCCTGTTTCAGTCCATACAAAGCTTTATCGAGCTTACAAATATACCTTGGTTTGCTAGAATCGGCATACCCAGGAGGTTGTCTCATAAAAACAGCTTCTTCCAGAACACCATGCAAGAACGCGTTCTTTACATCTAACTGTCGCATGCACCAGTTTCGAGAAACAGCGATGGAAAGAATCAACCGAATAGTAGCAGCCTTAACAACTGGACTGAAAGTATCCTCATAATCAATACTGTACCTTTGCTTGAATCCCTTCGCAACTAGACGTGCCTTATATCTGTCAATAGTACCATCAGATTTTCTTTTGACCTTGTACACCCATTTGCAGTCAATGACATTATGGCCAGCAGCGGGAGGAACCAGATGCCATGTTTTGTTACTCATAAGAGCAGCAAACTCTTCATCCATTGCGGCCTTCCACCTAGGATCACCAAGAGCTTATTGCAAATTGTTAGGTTCACCAGTGGCACAAAAATTACACCAACGAATGCATCCATCCTTATACTCTTTGGGCCTATATAAACACCACTCTGAGATCTGGTATGAGTACGTTGGGGCGGAGGTGGTGGCAGAGCAGGTGCAAGTTGTTGTCGAATTCGCGCGGATTGAGAAGCATCGGACATGGCCTCATCAGCTGCAGCATCAAACGCCGCATGCAGCGAACCAGAAGGAGACAAATCCATAGTAGCATGCAGCGAACCAGAGGATGACAAATCAGCAGCAGCATGCAGCGACTCGGGCGTGCCAGAAGAGTTGTCGCTCGCGTTGTCGTCTCCTGCATGCAGAGATGCGGCCCGAGATGAGACAGGGACGGGCCCAGGGGACATGCGCGGTGCGGCCCGTCCAGGCATGCCAACTGCCGACGCGGGAGAGGCGCGGCCCGGTCGATCGAGGGACCGCACAGGGGCCGAGGCCGCCCCATCAGCCGACGGGCGCGATCCCACGGATCCCGTGGAGAAACCACCGGCGCCCAGGCGGGGCGATCCCGAGGAGATCGGGGCATGGGAACTGGGAGACGCGCCGGCCGGATCTTCTGTGGCAGGCGAGCCTGGGACAGATCCCTGCATAAAATGCTGACCAATTTCGCCACTGTTTTCGCCATCAGTTCCTGTTTCCTGCACACTAGTAGCAGACGGTGGATCAAAAGCATTGGAAATAGACATATGGTCAGCACGACATTCTTCCCCATGATCAAGAGCTGGTGAGTTAAGGAGGGATGGAGGAAAAAGAACTAATTCTGCGCGAAGTTGTGCACCGGCGTTTGGATGAAGGCTAGCGAACGGAAAGACATGTTCATCAGAAACAACATCCCTAGAGACATAGACACGGCCAGTAGAGACGTCAAGACATTTATAACCCTTATGGAGTGTACTATAGCCAAGAAAGACGCATTGTTTGGAACGAAACTCAAGTTTGTGTTTATTAAATGGACGCAAATTGGGCCAGACGACACAGCCAAAAATTCAAAGAAAGGAGTAGTTGGGTTTGATCCCAAAGAGACGTTCTAAGGGTGTCTGATTATGAATAACACGACTAGGAACTCGATTAATAAGGTAGATCGCCCGAGAAATGCCTCATCCCAAAACTTGAGAGGCATGGATGCATGAGCAAGAAGAGAGAGGCCAACTTCCACAATATGCCTATGTTTGCGTTCAGCGGATCCATTCTGTTGATGGGCATGGGGGCACGAAACATGATGAGAGATGCCTATACGTTCAAAAAACGGATTCAACTTCTGGTACTCACCTCCCCAGTCTGTTTGTACTGCAAGAATTTTGCGATCAAAGACACGCTCAACATGTTGTTGAAAATGACGAAATTTTTCGAACACATCAGATTTATGTTTAAGGAGATAAATCCAACTGAATTTGCTAAAATCATCAATAAAACTGACATAGAATTTTTGTCTACCAACTGAAACAGGCCCTGGGCCCCATACATCCGAAAAAATAAGCTCTAAAGGAGCTACTGACTCACTAGTTGATCGAGAATAAGGTAATTGATGGCTCTTGGCCATTTAACACGCATCACAAACATGATGACTTTTTTTATTCGACACTGGAAGACTATGATCTCGAAGAATTTTCTGGACCACCGGAAGTGAGGGGTGGCCTAAACGCCTATGCCACCGCGAAGTGGATGGTTTGATGGCGCCTAGAGCTTGGTGTTTGTGGACTCCCAGTTGACCAGAGACGGGAAAAAGACCCCGCCTACTCCTTGCACGAAGAAGTATGTTCCCTGATTCCTGATCCTTAACAGAAAAGAATTCAGGGTGAATTTCAAGAAAGGCTTGATTGTCTATCATAAGTCTATAAGCAGAAAGAAGACTCTGTGAAGCACTCGGAACATGGAGAATGTTATTAAGACGAAGGGAACGATGCGGAGTGGGAAGAAGTGCATGACCAATATGAGCGATTTCCATACCTTCACCACTTGCCGTGTGGACTCGATCATTGCCGGTGTAGCGATCCCGTACAACAAGTTTCTCCAACTCCCCGGACACATGATCTGTAGCTCCGGTGTCAAGATACCAATTGGTATCGACACCGTATGAGGACGATGCAGCGTTTGCCGAGCGACGGCCACCGCCACCGCCGCCGCCACTGTTACTACTGCCTCCGCCGCCGCCGCCTCCGCGACGCTTGGGGTTGTTGTTGAAGGTCTTGTCGAAGCGCTTGAAACACGACCATGCTCCATGACCTTCGCGCTTGCAGAGTTGGCACTTGAGTTCGTCGCGGTCGCCCCCATCAGAGTCACGGCCACCATTGCCGTGTATACGGGAGTCACCACTCCCGCTGCTGCCACCACAGGAGAAGCGACCACGAGGGCCGCCCTTGGCAGCGAGGTTGGCGGAGTAGCTGCTGCCGCCGTTCTGCGCCTCAAGACGCGCCTCTGCCATGAGGAGGATGGAGTAAAGTTCGCCCAGGCTGACCGCCTGATCGGGACGAACCGAGATGGCTGAGACGAACGGATTGAAATCCGCGTCCAGCCCGCCAAGAATATAGGAGACGGCCTCATCTTCATCGAGAGGCCTCCTACCGCAAAGAAGTTCATCTGCGAAGCTTTTCATCTTGGTGAAATAAGTAGCAATATTTAGATCACCTTTGCATGTGTTGTTGAGTTGCCCATGTAGCTGGATGACCTTGGCGTGAGATTGGGAGGCGAACATCTGGTTGATCGCCTTCCAAACACCAGCAGAAGAGTTGATGCCGATGACTTGCAGGACCACTTCCCGCGAGAGAGACGCTAGCAGGAACGACAGAACCTGCTGGTCCTGCGTATACCAGACAGCATAGGCAGGATTAGGAATCTTGGTGGTCTCCTTCTTCCCCGAGACATCCTTCTCCTCGACAAGGACAGCAGCTGGTGCGACCATGGCACCGTCGAGGAAGCCCATCATGCCCGCAGCCCTGATGTGCGGGAGGACTTGAGTTTGCCATACCAGAAAGTTATCTCTCGTAAGCTTTTCAGAGATGGTGTGACCAAGCGATGCAAGAGATGGAGCAGCCATGGAGGAAGAGGAAGATGCAATCGACATAGATGGGAAGGAAGAAGAGGCTTTGATACCATGTGAGAAAAGGCTGGAAGTGTATGCCTCTGCGGCAGGGACGTGTTCACGTTATATAAATCGATCAGAGATCAATCGAGAGGTACAGGTTGCCTAGGTTATTACAGACGTAAAGTTATACAGGAGATAAGGAGGAGTCTATCCATAATAACCTAGCTAGGATTACAACAGAATACAATACGTGTACACGCCTCTATACATGATGTTTAACACGCCGGACTCCCCCTCGCCTTCGCGCGCCGACGGAATCCGCCTCGCCATCGTGCAGCCGGAACTCGCCTTCACGCCACCGGAAACCACCCCGCCGTCGCGCCGCCGGAACCCACCCCGCCGTCGCACAACGGCGTCCCCGGGGCACGAGCGAGTACAGAAGGGGCCGGGACCAGAGGCAGGATGCGAAAGCTGGAGCGTCGTGCGACACCTTGCGGCGGTCGTGGCCCTCACCATCGCCTTCCCTCCTCTGTGGCCTGCCTGCGTCGTGGTCGTCGGGACTACTTGCCGTGGACGCGGTGGTTAACATCTACGGCTAGCCGTGGACTAGCACCTCGCTGCCTCCACAAAGTATGGATGCACCATTTTCTGCTGCCGAGCGTGTGCTACTCCAGAGTAATTTGCAATGTTGTGGCATATATGCTCGGTGGAAGAAGCTTCCGATTTTGATTTACAGGCGATGCTGGGGATTCATCTGGGATCTAATTTTGACAGGTCAAAGTTGTTTGTTGGCTGCTGGCTTCATGTGCTGTTATATTTCGCTACGGACAGGTACATAAGTTTGGTGTACCATATTGTGTCATCTATTCGATTTTGAGGTTTGGTATTGATTCATTGATCCCCTTTCCTAGGATTCATTATTGGAAATTGATCTTGGGCTATGGAACTAAGATGATCTACTCAATAAGTTTTCTTACCACTATATCTTTTTTATATGCTAAATCACTGATTAATTACTACACTTAGCAAGAATTTCCTTTACAAACAAAGCTAGCGATCGAGGGTGTGGAGGAGGTGAAACACATGGGGTCACCATCACCCTTTCCCTCTAGACCTGGATATTCAGAGACGTCTTGAAAGGGAAACAAGTCGGACCTTAGTTGTATATTTGATGAAACTATCTAATTTGGACTTGAAATTACACTGTAAAATTTTCTTTCGACTGCTAATTCAATTTACAAATTTTTGAACTTTACTTCTGCCACCGTATGCTCCCAGTCATCCCCGCCGCATGTACGTCGCTGGTTCATCCCGATGCTTGTCATCCTCATCGCGACTGTCGTACTTTGGCACCAGGCTACCTACCGGCGACGTTGCCCCGCGTCCCGTTGCCAGCTACTGCTCCTTACGGGTCCGCGAGTACCCACATGATTGGATGCCTTACGGGAACTCACGCTCCTTCCTGATCTGATTTGTTCTCATGGGAAATCACTTCCTCGCCAATTCCTCAAAGTTCACAAACAGTTTTTCTTTCGTGGATTTATTTTTGGCAACTCCTAATGTTTTGCATTGTTTTACAGGGACCAATAGTTGGATGGAAGAAAATAGAGATTGGCGATGAAGAGTGAGAGCAGAGAGATGAGATATAAAGAGATCAGAGATCAGAGAGAGAGAGAGAGGCATTGACTGCTGCACATTTAGATAGATGCATGGTGCTTCTTGTATGATGTATGCTGTTACTAATTGATGCACATTTTGATAGAGAACATACATGTAACTTTGCTACTGATTGCTGCTGTTATTGCTACAGCCTCATCAATCAATAGTACCTAATTTATATCCAGATAATTTGCATATGTCATGAAGGGAAAAAGACATCACTGAGCCGTTTGTTTCTAATTGCAAGGTTAAATAATTTTGTGTGTTCTAACTCTATGGGACAATCTGAAGTTATTTGGCTCATCGTCCTGCCATGAGTTTCCGACATCACCGTGTCTGTACACCATCGACTTCACTGGAAATCTGTCTGCACGTACTTCATCGTCCGCCGGAACTTTGTCTGACCTGAGGTACGTACTACAGTCTCATGAATTTGAATGTGTCATCAACTACTACTTATTAGTTCTGTATATGTCCTTTAGTATATTGTAAGCTCTGAACAAGGCAATGCCTAAAAGGGTCAGACATTGCTTTTCCGTGCCATTCAGTTTTTTCAGTTGAGTTGGCTACTTAAATTTCCACTATGTTAATTCTTTCGTTTGCAATTTCTCATTGGTGTTCATGTAATTACCCTGCAGCCTTTCTTAGTAGTGCCTAACATTTGATTGTTGTGCTTACATAGAACTGGAACTTTTTTGGATTTTGTAAGGCTTCGGATAACAAGCCGGTGAGAGCTTATGGTTCAGTTAGAACCTACCTCTTTCTCTATCCTAATGCGATTTATAATGTTTTATTCTGGTGAGCATATGAGGCTGCAGTACTGGGTTTATGCTCAGAAGTTAAATTGCTTGCTGATTAATTCACGTCATATTATTCACATCAAACAGCAGCAGTTTTCTTATCCAAGTTCATTTGATTTTGTAGGCAGGGGGATTCAATACCAAGATTTATGATTTGGCATAAGTGAGATGACATATAGGTGAGTATGTTGTTCTGACTTTATGATACGAGTGTTTTTCACAAATATTTCTCAATAATGAGCATATGTTCTTTTCTGATGTTGCATTAGTCAATGTTTTGAAACTGATGTATCTGATAGATTGAGATATTGGAGAAGTAATTGTTGTATTGATTGGGGCCTCAAGGGCTGTTTATATAGATTACAAAGCTTGGGCTCCAAGACTAGACTAATAGAGATAGATTACAATACGAATAGACTTTATACTCTAAGATCCCCTCGCAGTCTCAACATCAGGTGAAACAATGTTGAGACTTGAGCGTATGTCGGTGAACGATGCAGTCGGGAGTCCTTTGGTAAAAATGTCAGCAAATTGGGCGCTTGTAGGAACATGAAGAACGCGAACCTCACCAAGAGCCACCTTTTCATGAACAAAGTGAATGTCAATCTCAATGTGCTTTGTGCGACGATGTTGAACTGGATTGGAAGCCATGTATACTGCAGAGATGTTATCACAGTAAACAATGGTAGCACGTGGGAGCGGACGATGAAGTTCAACGAGAAGCTGCCGTAGCCACACCGCCGCCACAGCGTGAGCAACTGCCCTATACTCAGCCTCAGCAGAAGACACGAAATCTGTTACTGTCTTTTAGAACACCAAGAAACAAGATTATCACCCAAATAAACGCAAAATCCGGATGTAGATCGTCGAGTATCCGGACAACCTACCCAGTCCGCATCAGAATAAACTGTCAAGCTTGTAGGTGAAGAAGAATTAATAAGGAGACCGTGATCAAGAGTGCCTTTTAAATAGCGGAGAATGCGTCGACATGAGCGGATGAGGAGCACGAGGATCATGCATAAAGAGACAAAGCTTGCTGAACTGAATAGGAGATTTCGGGACGAGTAAGAGTGGCATATTGAAGAGCGCCAGATATAAAGTAGGATCGAAGAGGATCACCATCACCGACGGTTTAGCACCAACGTCATTTGGAGTCTGAGAGGGTTGACAATCGGACATACCGTAACGAGAAAGCAAGTCCAAAATGTATGACCGTTGAGAAAGAAAGAGGGAAGATTTTGTAGAAACATGAATACCTAGAAAATGATGAAGAGGACCAAGATCAGTCATGGAAAACTCCCGATTGAGAGAAGAGATGGTATGTTGAAGAAAAGAATCGAACTAGCCGTGAGAATGATATCATCAACATAAAGCAAGAGGTAGGCAGGTGAGTAGAAGACTGATAAACAAAGAGAGAAGAATCGGATTTGGAGGGAATAAAGCCTATGGTTTGAATAAAAGTAGCAAAGCATTGAAACCATGCACGAGGAGCTTGTTTAAGGCCATAAAGAGATTTGTTGAGGAGACAAACAAAATTTGGAGATGAGAGATTCTCAAAACCAGAGGGTTCTTGACAATAAACAGTTTCATTGAGAGTGCCATGAAGAAAAGCATTTTTAACATCAAGTTGATGAATAGGCCAAGAAGAGGAAACGGCAAGACTAAGAACAACACGAATAGTGCTTGGTTTAACAACAGGAGAAAAAGTCTCATCAAAGCCAATACCAGTTGCCGGGAGAAACCACGACACACCCAACGAGCTTTGTAACGAGCGAGAGTGCCATCGGAATGAAATTTATGACGAAAAACCCATTTGCCGTAAACAATGTTAACACCAGGAGGTTTGGGAACAAGAGTCCATGTATTATTTTCTTTGAAGAGCTTCAAATTCATCGCATAGCGTAAAGCCAGAGAGGGTCAAGAAGAACTCGCTTATAACTGGTTGGAATAGGAGAGATGGTTGGAGTGGCGGTAAGATTGAGACGTTTGGTGGGGAGAAGAAATCCTCGCTTTCCACGGGTGCACATGACATGATCATTGGTGAGCGATGGTATAAGAACGGCATTGGGTGGCAGTGGGTTTTCGGTTGAAGAGGACGGTGAGGAAGAAGAATCGTGAGGTGGTGGGTGTCGAGGGGTTGCCGTGGTAGGATGTGGTGAGGGAAAGACGGCTGGGGTAGAGGATGCCGCTATGGAGAGGTGGGGGAGGGGTCAAGAGGGTGGCTAACGTTGGGCGATTCCGGCTGAGAGACGAAACAAGATTCCATGGCAGCAGAGATGACCGAAGGCCGAACCAGGGAAGGGGTTTTGGAGGTGGCGGATTGTGGTGGAATTGGTGTTGTGGTTGTACTGACAGAAAAAGGAAAAGTACTTTCATCGAATGTGACATGACGAGAGAGAATGATACGACCAGAAGATGGTTCAAAACAACGATATCCTTTGTGATCATCAGAAAGACCAAGGTGAATGCAAGGTAGTGAGTGTGGTTCTAGTTTGTTGGAGGCGGTAGAGGCGATGTTGGGAAAGCATAGACAGCCAAAACACGCAGAAAAGAATAGTCGGTGGGAGAGAAAAAGAGATTGTAAAGGCGAATAAAGAGGGCAAGTTTTAGTTGGTCGAATATTAAGAAGGAGTGTGGCGGTGCGAAGGGCTTCAACCCAAGGCTTGTAAAAGCAATGTGCGAAGAACATCATTAATAGAGCGAAGACAGCGTTCAGCTTTACCATTTTGAGAAGATGTATAAGGGCATGAAAAGCGAAGAAGAATGCCTTGGGAGAGAAAGAAGGTGCGGTTTTGGGTGTTATCAAATTCACGACCGTTATCACATTGAATAAATCGAATTGGCAAGCCAAAGTGTGTGATTACATATTGTCGAAAGTTGAGAAAGATTGCAGGTACTTCAGATTTAGCGCGGAGAGGAAAGGTCCAAGTATAGTGAGAATAATCATCCAAGATCATAAGATAATATTTATAACCAGAAACACTAGGGACTGGGGAGGTCCATAAATCACAGTGAAGTAACTCAAAAGGAAAAGTACTAATGGTAGTAGAGGTTCCAAAAGGTAATCTAACATGTTTGCCGCATTGACATGCATTCTGAGAGAGAGGATTATGGGGACTGCTAGAACTAGGGATACAAAATTCTTGGAGTAAAGACGTCAAAGTGTTTTTGCTTTGGGATGACCGAGGCGACGATGCCATAGATCAACGGATGCGAGAATGGCACGAGGAGTGGATGTGGGGCGCCATGAAGAGGATAAAGATCGCACGCGTGCTATTGTACCGAAGCGAGGACCGCCCGTTGTCGATTCTTCACAGACAAACCAAAAGGGTCAAAGGCCAGGATAACTTTATTGTCAATGCAAAATTGTCTAACAGAAATAAGATTTTTGATGATGGAAGGAACCACAAGAATATTGCGGAGAAGAAAATTGGCATGAGAGGAAGGGATGTAAGAGTGACCGGTGCATGAAAGCGAGGATGGTGGAGCCATCGCCAATGGTGATAGTGGAAAAAGCAGAAGGAAAACAAGCTGACAATAAATTCATATTTGAAGACATATGCATTGATGCACCAGAATTGAAAATCCAATCCGTACCTGCGTCGTTGAGGACAAAATTGTTCATGGCGTTGATAAAGGCGGCTTGGTCCCAAGCCGGCTGTTGGGGAGGAGCAGAGGGGCCAGGAGCTTGCACGTTGACGTAGGGGACAGCGGATGGGTAGTATGCGATTGGGGCCTGCATGTTGCCGTAGAAGACCGGCATGGTGTTGGAGGGCGACGGCGGTCCTGGCGTGCTGGTAGGCGGAGTGGGAGTGGCGGTGTAGACGTCGCGCCGGCCTGGGTCCAAGGAGTCCCGGAGAGCCGGTGGCTGGACAAAGACCGGGGCTCCACGTGCCTGTCTGTGAGGAGGGGCACCATACGCCGAGGGGGCCGACCAAGGCATCGACCAAGCCTGGACGAGGCCAGTCCAAGGATCATGCTGAGGAGGCCATGACGACGGAGCTGGTGGCATGGGAGCGGTGGATGACGGGTTTGGGGAGGGAGGTGTTTGGGTAGTTGTAGAGGAAGAGGTAGGGGATGGGGCGCCGGCGGCGTGGAACTCGGCCATGGAGAAGAGGGGCCGAATCGGCCGGGGCGGCGGCGTGGGTGGCGGAGCCATACCTGGTGCGGAAAACCTAGGCATTAGATACCATGATAGATTGAGATATTGGAGAAGTAATTGTTGTATTGATTGGGGCCTCAAGGGCTGTTTATATAGATTACAAAGCTTGGGCTCCAAGACTAGACTAATAGAGATAGATTACAATACGAATAGACTTTATACTCTAAGATTATCTGTGACAAAAATATTGAAGTTATGGACATGTTGATAATTGGTTATCAAGCAAAGGTACATTCACTAAATGTTAGTGGTTATCGGAAGAAGAAGTCAGTTCATTTACCGCTGCAGTATAAAGTGGCACAACTGATTTTGTTCAGATACTAAATTTGCTTGCATGCTATTTTTATAGGCATTTCCTACATATTGAGGGGTATGCGCGATATCTTTTCTAAGGCCATGAAATATTTTCAGGTAGCTTTTCTTAATAAGGTCAATGGTTTGCGTACTGTACTTCTATAGATCCTTTCTTTCATAATGAGCTATGTGCATACTCTCTCTTTCCTCAAGTCAACATTTGATCAGGGAAGCTACTCAGTATTTTTGTTGAAGTTAGTATAACATGTCCCATAAATTCAGAAGTTAGTATAACATGACAATGAGGTTGCATCATGAGTCTGAAACCAAGCCTCTCCTGTTCACAAAATGATCTCCTCACAAAACCAAAATCATTTGATGATTTATATACAATTTTACTATACTCATTCTCCTGTCAGATTGAGAATGTGGTTCATGTAGAAAGGACTTCATGCAGATAGTAATACTTTTCCAATGATTCTCTCGGAGGTCATGTCTTCATGTTATTCAAGGATTTTGATATCCGAAAGTTATGACAATATAGATAGGGAGATAGCCTTCCGTGTCCCGGAGGCCACTGTAGGCTGCACTGAAGGGCACACAGCAGGTAGACGGATGCGGCGATCCTGGATGTGCTTTGCCGCTGTCATTTTTTTATCACGGAAGCCACTGTCCAAGTCGTTCTTCTTCCTTGGTTAGTGGTGCTTCTCTTCCATTCCACATACGAACACCCATGGAGAAGCTCATTTATAAAACATCCATCTGTGAATGAATTTTTCAAATATTACCATCTGCAATGGACATGATAATGGTAGAACACTTGTGGCTGATGGGGATTATAAGAACTTGAATGCCAGAGAAGTGGTGCTCCCCTTTCGACGACGACTCAGACTTTTTTTTATCGCTGTGCAATGCTCTAGGTCTTGCCGGACAGGAACCGCACTCCGCGACAGGCGAAACCTAATTCATGGTAATTATGTTTGCTCCATTACGAAGCAGGGAGTAGGAGGTTAGGGGTGATGTTGGGTGTCTGGACGATGCCCTGAGGACCTTCTGACCGAGCTTGGCATCCTGTAGGCCTCACGCTCCCCGAGGCTACCACACCTTGCCGGCATGCAGTCCATCATGGTGGTAGTGGATGGGCTCTGGGCGGTCATCATGGCGGAGATGAGGCGGATCTTACGAAATGTCGTACGTGCTGTCATGGCGTTGTACGTGATGCGATCCTGTTGTGTTGTCATGGCGTTGTACGTGATACGATCCCGTTGCAACGAAATGTCGTACGTGCTGTCATGGCGTTGTACGTGATGCGATCCTGTTGTGTTGTCATGGCGTTGTACGTGATACGATCCCGTTGCAACGCACGGGCAATTCTTCTAGTCTCCAGCTAATATTAAAAGGAAGATTGTTTCTCCACTTTTTTTGTCAAAGTATTTTTTCCACTTTTTTTGGTCAAAGTATTTTTTTTTACGTCCTTTGGTACGTCGAGCTCAGCCATCGAACGACCGTTCTATCGAGCAGCGATGCGATGGAACCAGTTTTTTTCTAGAGCACATGCAAACGGGCCGGCCCAATTCACAGGCTTGGAACGAAATACAAAAAGTAAAATATATATAGCAACTGCAGAATCGAAGTCCCAACCTCACACTGGAAAGTACCTAGGCTAACCAGTCGAGCTAGCTATAGAGGATGACTAAAAAGCAGCACTAAGTTTAAAGTCTAATGACAACGGCAGATCTGTTATTCAATATTTCTTTGAAGAAAATGTGAACAAAATTTATTCAGAAATTCGAAAAAATATTTAAAGTCGTGGATTTCTTCGAAATGATAATAATACCATGAATAGTTTTTAAAAAATGGACAAAATTTCAAAAACGTAAAAAGTTTCTAAAATGTGATCATTTTGTGAAATTGAAATAAAATAAAATTCTAAACAATTGTTTGGAACTGTGAACAATTAAAAAAATACACACTGAAAATTTTTTAGTATACGATGAACAATATTCAAATGCACATTGAATATTTTTGTAATATATGATATACTTTTTTCAAATGCATGCTGAACAAAATTTCTATACAAGATGAACAATTTTTAATTCAGAATGGACTTTTTTGTTCAATACAATTAACTTTTTTGAAATGTGAACAATTTTTGAAAGGATGAACAAAATTTGTTATTTCGAACACCTTTTGGAATTTTGAACTTATTTTGAACGTGATTTTTTAAAATGTGAACAAATTTTGAAATCATGAACCAAAGATTGAATATCAAACAATTTTTCAAAATTTATTCCTTTTTATGAACATTTTTTGAAAATTATGAATTTATGAAAAAAATATTTCTTATTTTCTTCCTTGCCCGTTTTCGAGTCACGTTTTCGGAGTCACATATAGTGTATCCCCCATTGCAACGCACGGGCATGTTTGCTAGTTACTCCTAAAAGGAATTGTCGGTTTAATCATGTCTCCGTTTTCTTAGACACTATTGGTGCTTGGATTATGGACCGTCTCGAGGAGCACTTCTGGTAAATGGATATTGCTGAAATTCTTAAGATACGTACATCTCCTAGGAACCAGCAAGATTTTGTCGGCTGGTCCCCGAAGGGATGATGCAACGGCAGCGCGAGGGTCAGTGGAGCTGCGGGGACGGTCTGGAACGACAACATGGATTGCGTGTCGTGACGCTACGATTCGAAGGGGCCACGCAGTGGCAGCGCACGGGTTGGTGCAACCACAGGGATGGCCTCGGGGCGACGCAGCTGCAACGCGCGGGTCGGTGCAACCGCGGGAATGGCCTTGGGACGGTGGTGTGGACTGCGTGCCGCGACGCTATGGCCCGAAAGGACAACGCAGCGGCGGCGTGGGTCTGTGCAGCCGCGAGGAGAACCACGGGCGGCGGCACTGCGGTCCGACGGGTCAATGCAGCGGTAACCCGTTGCTCGATCGGTGGAGGGGTGCGTTATACTCGGGGACAGGGCAACGACAGTCGGCGCACAACAACGGACGGGTAGACGCGCGGACGACGGCCGTGACGGTCCGCCGCGTCGTGCGAGGCCGCCCGGCCGGAGAAGAGTCCTGGTGGTCGCGCCGGAGTTGGAGTAGAGGCACGCGAGGATCGAGCGGCGGCGGGCTACGAAATCCGATCTTAGATCAGAAAACCAAAAAGAAACACCGATTAAGACGATCAGCACGAGAGAAAAATCCGGATCAAAAGATCGTGAAAAAACTCTCTAGAGCAGCCGATCAACATGACCAGTGGACGAACCCTAGGTACGGGCGACGCGTTCCCCGATGGCGATTATGGAGATCGACTGCCCTGCTGCGGCGCGGTGCGAAAGCGGCGGCGGCTAGGATTGTGGATTGTTGAGTATAAGGATTATTAGGTAGTATAGGATAGACTAGGATTTGGTCCTGCCTTGTCTTGTACTCCAAGTTGGTCTTTATACTTCTATATATATATGCCCACGAGGCTCAAGCAATACATTGAACAATTCCACCAATCCCCTCTCTCCCGTCTAACATGGTATCAGCCTAACCTCGATCCAAAACCCTAGCCGCCGTCGCTTCCGCATCTGCGCGCCGCCCCCGGGGCGGTCGGCCTCCATGACCGCCGGGGGCCGCGCCGCCCGTACCTAGGGTTCGTCCGCCGATCGTGTTGGCCGGCTTCCCTAGCTAGAGAGTCTTTCCCGAGCCCTTGCTCCGGGTTTTTTCGCTCTCTCGTCGGTCGTTTTGATCGGCGTTTTTATTTTTTGGTTTTCCGGTCTATTCTTGATCGGTTTGCGTCGCCCGCCGCCGTCGACTCGCGCCAACTCCGACCCCGCGACCAGCCGCCTCTCCTCCGACCTAGCGGCCACGCCAGATCGAGTGACCCGTCAGGGGCCGGCCGTCAGCGTGTCACATCCGTCGCCCTGCGCCGGCCGTCACCGCCCTGCTCTGACCGGGACACCTGCATCGCCCCGACCTGGCGGCCTCGCGCCATGCGACGGTCAATCATAGCCGTCGCTCGCGCGCCGGCCCGCCCATCGATCCACATCACCCGCCTCTGCCGCGTCTGCACGGCGGCCCGGCGGTCTGATACGTCTCCAACGTATCTATAATTTTTGATTGCTCCATGCTATATTATCTATTGTTTTGGACTATATTGGGCTTTATTTTCCACTTTTATATTATTTTTGGGACTAACCTATTAACCGGAGGCCCAGCCTAGAATTGTTGTTTTTTTGCCTATTTCAGTGTTTCGAAGAAACAGAATATCAAACAGAGTCCAACGGAATGAAACCTCCGGGAACGTGATTTTCTCATCAGATAAGACCCAGGAGACTTGGACCCTCCGTCAAGAAAGCCACGAGGCGGTCACGAGGGTGGAGGGCGCCCCCTAGGGCGCGTCCCCCTGCCTTGTGGGCCCCTCGAAGCTCCACCGACGTACTCCTTTCTCCTATATATACCTACGTACCCCCAAACGATCAGATACGGAGCCAAAAACCTAATTCCACCGCCGCAACTTTCTGTATCCAGAAGATCCCATCTTGGGGCCTGTTCCGGAGCTCCACCGGAGAAGGCCATCATCACGGAGGGCTTCTACATCATCCTAGCCCCTCCGATGAAGTGTGAGTAGTTTACCTCAGACCTTCGGGTCCATAGTTAGTAGCTAGATGGCTCCTTCTCTCTTTTCGGATCTCAATACAATGTTCTCCCCTCTCTCGTGGAGATCTATTCGATGTAATCTTCTTTTGCGGTGTGTTTGTTGAGACCGATGAATTGTGGGTTTATGATCAAGTCTATCTATGAACAATATTTGAATCTTCTCTGAATTCTTTTATGTATGATTGGTTATCTTTGCAAGTCTCTTCGAATTATCAGTTTGGTTTGGCCTACTAGATTGGTTTTTCTTGCCATGGGAGAAGTGCTTAGCTTTGGGATCAATCTTGCGGTGTCATTTCCCAGTGACAAAAGGGGCAGCAAGGCACGTATTGTATTGTTGCCATCGAGGATAACAAGATGGGGTTTTTATTATACTGCATGAAACTATCCCTCTACATCATGTCATCTTGCTTAAGGCGTTACTCTGTTTTTAACTTAATACTCTAGATGCATGCTGGATAGCGGTCGATGAGTAGAGTCATAGTAGTAGATGCAGGCATGAGTCGGTCTACTTGTCTCGGACATGATGCCTATATACATGATCGTACCTAGATATTCTCATAACTATGCTCAATTACATCCAATTGCTCAACAGTAATTTGTTCACCCACCGTAGAATACTTATGCTTTTGAGAGAAGGCACTAGTGAAACCTATGGCCCCCGGGTCTATTCTCATCATATCAATCTCCATCACTTTGCATCTCTATACCAAAAATACCAAAAATATTATCTATCATCTCTATCAGATCTCACTCCCGCAAGTGACCGTGAAGGGATTGACAACCCCTAATCGCGTTGGTTGCGTTGAGCTATTGTTTTTGGGTAGGTACGAGGAACTCGCGCGTAGCCTCCTACTGGATTGATACCTTGGTTCTTAAAAACTGAGGGAAATACTTACGCTACTTTGCTGCATCATCCTCTCCTCTTCGGGGAAATCCAACGCAGTGCTCAAGAGGTAGCACGGTCTACCACGCCGGCCTCATTCTCGGCTGTGTCGGGACGGCTACGTCAGGCTCGTCGGCTGCCTCAACTCGGGCGCCGATGCTCTGTTGGTCGCTCGGGCCTCGCTGCCCGGGCGCTGGCGCTGCTTTGGCAGCCCGGGTGCCGGTGCTGACAAGCTCGTCCGCACGACGTCCCACGCCGTCTATCATCGCCGGCCTCATCACGGACTCTGCCGCCACCCCGCCTCCACCGAGAGGCGTCCCCGACCTCGCGCGCGCTCGGCTTGATCACCCGCTCGCCGCCGCGATCCGCCTCATCTACCCTGCACGACCGACCTGGCCTGTCGGTTACGCGCGCCTCCACAGGTCCCGTGAAGATCGTCCCGCGTACCGCGCGCCTCTTCGCCGATCGAGCATCGGGCTGTCGTTGCGTCGCCCCATCGGGCCGCAGCGCCGCCGCCCCGCGGTTCTCCTCACGGCTGCATCGACTCGTGCGTCGCCGCTGCATCGCCCCTTCGGGCCGTAGTGCCGCGATACGCGGTCCCCGCCGCCGCTTCGAGGCCGCCCTCAGCAGTTGCACCGACTTCGTGAACCGCCGTTGTCGCCGCTTCTTCGGGCCGCGCGTCGCGGCAGCGGTCCCGAGGTCTTCCAGCCGCTCACCTGCTCGCCGTTGCGTCGCCGCTTCTTCGTCAGAAGCGCTGCTGCGCGTCCACTCCGCCGTCACCGCACGTCAACCTCCCGTGGTTTGCGCCGCGCCGTCTTCCTTGGCACAGGAACGCAACCGTCCGCGCCGGTCTTCGTCATGCTGTCAGGATTCTTCGCCTACTTCGAGCACCGCCGCCGCACTCCTAACCTAGCCGCCGCCGCCGCCGCTACCTCTGTAGCCATCGCTGCCCATCCACCCCCTTCGTCTTCGTCCAGTACCATCTCGTCGCCAGCGTCGCCGTCACCTACCCCGACCACTTCATCTACTCCGACAACCGAAGGCGACAATGGCACTGCGCCGATTGGTGCAGCAACCGTCGTCGAGTCCTTCTCTGCTGGCCTCTCCGACTTCTCCGACATGGCGTACAGCTCGTGCAGGTCCCTCGTCTATGCATGCCCGGTGCTGGCAACACCGATGCGTGCTTTCATCCATGACGTGTCCCCGGGCCTGGCAAGCCTAGTCGGCGGATCGTCAATTTCGTCTTCGTCCGTCTACGCATGCCCGGTGCTGGCAACACCGGTGTGTGCCTTCGTCTATAATGTGCCCCCGGGCTTGGCTAACCCGCCGCGACGCGTCGTCAACAACATTTTCTTCCCGGCTACCCCTACTTCGACACCACTGCGCTCATGCTAACTCGGTGCCCTCTTGCGCCCGCGGCTCCACGGCGACTTCCTCGACACCGGCTACCCCGACTCGACATCGACCACGGCATTCTTCGCACGGCTACCTCGACCACGGCTCCATCACCCACGCTCTCGGTTACATCGACAAACGGCACAAAGGGCTACTGCCTGCTTGAGCAACCTCGTTGGTTTCCACTCCAGCCACGACTCCGTGATGCGTCGACCATTACGACTGTGGGGGGGTGTCCGTCGGCTTTCCTTCGGATTTTTTCCAGTCTCTCCGTTTGCGTCGCAACCGTTGTGACTGCGGGGGGATGTTGAATATAAGGATTTTTGGAGGTATAGGATAGACTAGGATTTGGTCCTGCCTTGTCTTGTACTCCAAGTTGGTCTTTGTACTCCTATATATATGTCCACTAGGCTCAAGCAATACATTGAACAATTCCCCACCAATCCCCTCTCTCCCGTCTAACATGGATCAAGACTAGGCTGATACCATGTGAAAGAAATATTTGATGCAAAACAAGGTAGAAATAAATTTCACTTTATCCTATACTTCCTGATAATGAGGATACTCAACAAGTCTGAGCTTGTTGTCAAAAAAAAAAATTGTTGTCAAAAAAAAAAAAAAAAACAAGTCTGAGCCAGCAGCATCGGCACATCTCAACAGAGAAACCGGATTTGTTGTAATCTGCACTGGGAATCATAATTGTAAGGGCCTAATTGTAACGCTCAACTTGCCAATGTAATCTAGCTGTATCCCGCGTAGTCAGGGATAACCATATTTATTTGTTGTAATCTGTAAATTTATCCTGTCAGTATCTTGTGTATCGTTGTAATCTTGGCGATCAAGGATCGTCCTAGTATATATACCTGGCAATGCCCAGGGGCATATCCCGGCTAATCACGGACCCGTTTTTCGGTCGAAATCAAAGATGTCATCAACCGAGAAAACCAATGCTGCCGGCGGCGACAAGCTAAGCATGAAGCTGCTGGTGAACAGCAAGTCCCAGCGCGTGCTGTACGCCGAGGCCGGGAAGGACGTCGTCGACTTCCTCTTCTCCCTCCTCACGCTGCCGCTGGGCACGGTGGCCAAGCTGATCGCCGACGAGAACCCCGCGGCCGGCTCCGTGGTCAACCTCTACAGCAGCGTCGACAGGCTCGACGACACCTACATCTGCCGCGACAACGCCAAGGACGACTTGCTCAGGCCCGCCGGCGGCTGCGAGAGCGGGAAGCTGCTCCAGCTTCCGGAGGCAAAGGCGCCGCAAAACACTCTGCAAATCTTCCGCTGCACCGGCACCTACTCACCCAACTGCAGGAGCTACGTGACCATGGCAAGTGGGACGCCGTGTGGAAGCTGCGCCGCAAGGATGACGACTCAGGCGCAGCTTGTTGGTTCCGTCGGCGGCGCTGGGTCGCCTGCTGCGGCGGCAGGGGCCGCCGGGTTTGTGCAGCGGATCGTGACGTACACGGTGATGGACGACCTCAAGATCGCGCCCATGTCCACCATCTCCGGGATCACCATCCTCAACACCTTTGGCATCACGGACATCGGCTCGCTCCAGGAGAAGACCGTGCAGCTTGGCTACGCCGAGGTAATGACCGGCTACTTGTGCAAATTGATCGTTCAGTTGATTTTTTCCTTTCATTAGGGCTGCAAGTCTTAGCTCATTCTTTAATTGTTGATTTTTCATTTTGGTAGGGTTTGGAGATGCTGAAGGCGTCACTGCAGTCAAAGACGGTTCTCACCGACGTCTTCCTTGGGAAGAAGCGGAAGGCCTCGAGCCCTTGAGCGATACTATTTAGTTGCGACGTCCTTCTTGATGTGGTTTGCTTTGCTTTGTTGAACATCTTATACAACGTCTGCTCTTAGGACCAAGAAATTGAGCGAACGTTTCCATGGAATTGGTTTTCTGAGAGAACACTATGATTTGTTCGATCACACGCCTAAATCTTAAAGCGGTGTCACGTCCGCATGTGGCAGTCCTCATCGGCTCACCGTTCACCCCCACCCCCCGTGAGCGAACGACACCCCCTATTATGAGGGTGTTTGTTTCCAGGGACTTATTGGCTTAGGGACTTAAAAAAGTCCCTATAAGTCCCATCTAAACCAAACATGAGGGATTTATAGGGATGTAAAGTGGGTATTTGGGACTTATGAAATAAGACTCTCAAGGAGGGACTTATAGGGACTTATAGTTGTAATATGGTCTTATAGGGATTTATAAGTCCCAGGAACCAAACAGATAGGGACTTTTTAGGGACTTGTGACTTATAAGTTGGGACTAAAAAAAGTCTTAGGATTTATGAACCAAACAGGGCCTATGTAGCCTAACAAGCACAATGACAACAAATTTGCCTGCACATGTGGACAATTTTCCCCTGACAATTCTCTCTACTCCAACATGACAAATCCCCACAAATGAGGTACGAGGACTGAAATGTGTATGCAGCCGCCTCGACTCCAAAAAAGGTTAGGGTTCCCCTATTTCGGTTGTTCTCAGTTTGGTAAGCTTGGGGTCGGGTCGAGGCAACCGGAAGGGCCACGTGCCTTTATCGTGAGCAGTATCCGAGACCAATAGTGGGAGTGAGGCTAGATGATATTTAGCTATTTAATAAAAATGTATTTTCATTCAAACATTATATCGAGTTGATATAGCCGTAATGAACGTCTCAATGGTAAGTCTAATCACTTATCTGCATGCCTTCCTTCGCTGCTAAGATGGGACCCCAAAAGCTCAAAACACATCGAAAACACCAAAAGATTCATGACTGCCTGTCAGGACCCCGTTTCCAAGTCACATCGATCTAGCCGGTAACACCTCATATTACTTTGCGGCATCACGCACGGTATTCCCACAGGTGTCGCCTTACCATGACCCGGGACCGTTTGCGCCTTTTGGCTCACGTATATGATAGTGTCGCTAGCATCCATATGACAGAGAACCCGGGCCGATATGACTAGTCGTGAACCCAAAGTGGCACTAACTTACGGGGACAGGCATACATGAATCAACATCGAGCATGTCGGTCGCCAGCGGCGGCGAATCCGGGCTGTAGCACTGGCTAGCGGACTCCGGTGAACCGGCAGCATGAGCTAGGCGGGACTCGGATGTCACCGCGTGACATTTCCTGAAGGAAATGCATACACGGAACGGCAGTGAATCACATGCCGGCCAGTCAAGTGTTCCGGAGCAGTAGTGCTGGGCTAGCAGGACTCCGGTGAACCGGGCTGTAGCCGACTACTATGGCTCATGGAAGCACAAGACTACATTTCTGTTAGGGAACGTAGCAGAAATTCAAAATTTTCCTACGTGTCACCAAGATCTATCTATGGAGAAACCAGCAACGAGGGGAGAGAGTGCATCTGCATACCCTTGTAGATCGCTAAGCGGAAGCGTTCAAGAGAACGGGGTTGAAGGAGTCATACTCGTCGTGATTCAAATCACCGGAGATCCTAGTGCCGAACGGACGGCACCTCCGCGTTCAACACACGTACAGCCCGGTGACGTCTCCCATGCCTTGATCCAGCAAGGAGAGAGGGAGAGTGAGGGAGTTCCGGATTAGGGGGTGTCCGGATAGCCGAACTATCATCATCGGCCGGACTCCAAGACTATGAAGATACAAGATTGAAGACTTCGTCCCGTGTCCGGATGGGACTTTCCTTGGCGTGGAAGGCAAGCTTGGCGATACGGATATGTAGATCTCCTACCATTGTAACCGACTCTGTGTAACCCTAACCCTATCCGGTGTCTATATAAACCGGAGGGTTTTAGTCCGTAGGACGAACAACAATCATACCATAGGCTAGCACTACTGGAATCAGGGAATTTGCCGTCTGCCAGTTCTTTGCCGTCAGCTAGCGGACGGCAAAGAAGGTCTTTGCCATCAGCTACCAAGAAGCGGACGGCAAAAAACTGGCAGACGGCAAAGAAGGTCTTGCCATCCGCCATTTCTTTGCCGTCCACCGGTGGCCGACGGCAAGAATCTTTGTCGTCCGGCCGGGTCGACGACAAAGAGGGAGGTGGCACCCACTAACGAAAAAATTTAACATCCCCCCTCTTCGTCGTCCGCAGCAGACGGCAAAGTTAAACAAAAAGCAGACGACAAAGCCAGGGCGGACGGCAAAGAAGAAGCACAACACCCAGATCGATCATGCGGATCGATGACTTGGCATCCCCACCCACACCCCATCGGACGCACACCCACGCACGCACCCACGATGCACACGCCCCGAGGGCAGCATCACCCCACCACGTCTCTCTCTCTGTCCCTTATCCCAACCTCACCCCACCACATCTCTCTCTCTCCTTTCTCTCCCTCTCGATCCAAATCGGCACATGACCGCCGCCGCCACCGCCTTGACCCCGGCCTTGCGGCGAACACCTCGCCCGCCGGGATCCAGCCTCGCCGCCACCACCTCTTCCGCCGTCGCGTCCACTTCCCGCTTCACCGCCGCCCCAGCACGTCGACGTCGCCTCGCGCCTCCATCGGCCCGCCGGGCGCCGCCACCACCTCGTTGGCCGCCATCTCGCCCGCCGTCCCGCCACGCCGCCATCGCTTCGCCGCCTCCATCGCCCGCCGCACCCGCCACCACCTCGTTGGCCGACATCTACTTTGCCCGGCCCGGCCCGTTGCCCGTCGCCCCGCACGCCTGCCTCCAGCGTCTAAATCGCTCGTCGACCCATGGCGACCTCTACACCGTCTCCCTGCCGGCCTCCATCGGCCCAGCTCCGTCGGCCCGCCGGCCTCCACCGGCCTCGAACCCCGGCCCCGGCCTCGAGGAGAAGTGAGAGGGCGCGACTGCTAGTTGCTCCGGCAACCACGGGCATAGAGGAGTCCATTCGTTCTTGGAACAAAGTGTGGATGGATAATGTCGTGTTCGTATTATGAAATTTGTCCATTCATGGATGATGTATTCTGTGTAAATATTGTAATTTTGTATTGTGAAATTTGTCCGTTCGTCTTTGATTCTTGGAACAAAGTGTGGATGGATAATGTCGTGTTTATTTATAGCCTCTGCACTTGGACTGTTTATTTATTTTAATAAACAAAGAAACTTCTTTGCCGTCTGTGATTGTAGGAGGTCGACGGCAAAAAGCCTCCCGTTAGCCACCTAACGGACTAACAGCGAAATTTTTGCCGTCTGTGTTCTTTGTCGTCCGCTGCTGATGGCAAAGGCCCCTTTTCCGTCAGCCAACAAAAGCAGACGGCAAAGTAGCTCTTTACCGGACCTTTCTTTGTCGTCCACTTTTGCCGTCCGTGGCGGACGGCAAAGGTCTTTGCCGTCCGCCGTTCATGCCTTTGCCGTCCGCCGTGGCAGACGGCAAAGTAGCTGATTCCTGTAGTGTAGCTTCTAGGGTTTAGCCTCTTTGATCTCGTGGTAGATCCACTCTTGTAACACACATCATCAATATTAATCTAGCAGGACGTAGGGTTTTACCTCCATCAAGAGGGCCCGAACCTGGGTAAAACATCGTGTCCCTTGTCTCCTGTTACCATCCGCCTAGACGCATAGTTCGGGACCCCCTACCCGAGATCCGCCGGTTTTGACACCGACATTGGTGCTTTCATTGAGAGTTCCTCTGTGCCGCCGATAGGGCCCAATGGCTCCTCCGATCATCAACAACGACGCGGTCCAGGTGAGACTTTTCTCCCGGACAGATCTTTGTGTTCGGGCGGCTTTTGCGGCCAATTAAGCAGCCATCTGGAGCAGATCGAAAGCTACGCCCTGGCCATCAGGTCAGATTTGGAAGTTTAAACTATACGGCCGATATCCGCGGAGACTTGATCTTCGACGGATTCGAGCCGCAGCCAAGCGTGTCACACTGTCTTGATGGGCATGATCTAGCTCTGCAGCCGAACAGTGCCCTGGAGGCCGCACCAGTATCCACTCCGACCCTTAATCCGGAGCCGAATTCCCCGACCGAGGACGAGTGGTTGGACACCGCCTCGGGGGCTACAATCTCTACGGCGATCGAGCCGAACTCCATCCCTGTCCTTTGCAAAGACTCCGACTCCAGGGCGCCGGACTCCTATCCGGACTCCGAACCCTCCGCGCCCTTGCCGATCGAATCCGATTGGGCGCCCGTTATGGAGTTCACGGCCGCGGACATCTTTCAGCACTCGCCTTTTGGCGACATCCTGAATTCATTAAAGTCTCTCTCTTTATCCAGAGAGCCCTGGCCGGACTACGGTCAGGAAGGTTGGGATGTGGTCGACGAAGAAATTCAACGCCCACCCACCAACCACTTGGTAGCCGCTGTCGACGATCTAACCGACATGCTAGACTACGACTCCGAAGACATCGACGGTATGGACGACGATGCCGGAGACGACCAAGACCCAGCGCCTACAGAGCACTGGAAGGCCACCTCGTCATACGACATATACATGGTGGACATCCCAAAAGATGGGAACGGCGATGGAACAACGGAGGATGACCCCTCCAAGAAGCAGCCCAAGCGCCGGCGTCAGCGGCGCCACTCTAAATCCCGCCACAGCAATAATGAAGATTCCGGCACCAGAGATAACAATACACCGGACGACGCCGAAGACAATCCACTCCAGCAAGATCCAGCGCAGGAGGATGGAGATGCCAGCCCTCAAGAGAGAGCGGCAGAAGAAGAGGTAGAGGATTATATGCCTCCCTCCGAAGATGAAGCAAGCCTCGACGACAATGAATTCGTCGTGCCTGAGAATCCCGTCGAACAAGAGCGTTTTAGACGCAGGCTTATGGCCACGGCGAACAGCCTAAAGAAAATGCAGCAACTTTTAGAGCTGATCGGGATCTCGCTAGCCGACAGATGGACCGAAGTCCTCGCGTCAAGAGCATGAGCTCGAACCCCCTCCAAAAGCTACCCTAAACGCAAGCTGCTCCCCGATTAGAGGAGGAGGCTTACGAACCCGCATCACCAAGAGACAATACGGTGACCGACCACCCGTGGGTCATGACAGAGGCCTCTAGGCCCTTCACTACAACTGCATTCGCAAGATCGCTCAAAAAGCACACGGCCAAAGGGGAACGCTCCGAACCTGCGAGATATATTGGAGGACAAGGCAAGACAATCAAGATCGATCTATGGATCGCGGCGCCCACGTGCACGTGATTTACAACCGTCGCGCCGGATCTGATAAGTCCGCCGGGCCGAACAAAATGCAGACCAAGCTCTTTTGAGTCTGGCCGTGATATCGCCAAGATGTAGGCGCCAAGACACCCACTATGCTTCATGCAGAAGTAATGGATCATCAAATCCCCGAAGGGTTTAAACCCGTCAATATTGAATCCTATGATGGCACAACAGACCCCGCGGTTTGGATTGAAGACTATCTCCTTCACATCCACATGGCCCGCGGTGACGATCTTCACGCCATCAAATACCTCCCCTCAAGCTTAAAGGACCAGCCCGGCATTGGCTCAACAGCTTGCCGCCAGAGTCAATTGGGAGCTGGGAGGACCTGAAGCCGCATTCCTCGATAACTTCTGTGGCACTTATGTGCGACCACCGACGCTGATGACCTAAGCCACATAATTCAGCAGCCAGACGAATCGGCCGGACAATTCTCGACACGGTTCTTAACCAAGAAAAACCAAATCGTTGATCGTCCGGATGCGGAGGCCCTCGCGACCTTCAAGCATAACATCCATGACGAGTGGCTTGCCCGGCACCTAGGACAGGAAAAGCCGAAATCCATGGCAGCCCTCACATCACTCATGACCCGCTTCTGGCGGGTGAGGACAGGCTAGCACGCAGCAACAACCTCAAAGAAAATTCGGCGATCCGGACTTCAAGGACCAAAACGGCAGGCTGCATCGTAACAAACAAAACGCCGCACTAACGGCGACAATATTGAGGATACGGCAGTCAATGCCGGATTCAAAGGCTCTAAACCGGTCAGCGGAAAAAGCCATTCAAACGAACTACTCCGGGTCCGTCCAATTTGGACCGAATACTCGACCGCTTGTGCGGATACACGGCACCCCGAAAAGCTACTTAACCACACCAACAGGGACTGTTGGGTATTCAACAGCAGGCAAGTTAATTGCCGAAAACAATGACAAGGGGCTGCATAGCGATAGCGAGGACGAGACCCAACCGCCGAACAATAGAGGATGAAGGGTTTCCCCACAGTGCGGACGGTGAACATGATATACGCAACGCATATACCCAAAAGGGAGCGGAAGCATGCACTCGTGGATGTCTACGCGATGGAGCCAGTTGCCCGAAGTTCAATCCATGGTCCTCCCGCCCGATCACTTTTGACCAAGGGACCACCCCACCAAAGATTCGCCACGGGCGGATTCGCCAAGACCGGTCTTAGATCCAATCGTCGATGGATTTCACCTAACGAGTCCCGATGGACGGCGGCAAAGAAATTTGAACTCGCTTTACTGTGATACAAAGGCACAAAATGGGCATAGACCCTCAAGGATTAAACCTACCAAAACGACCTTTAAAGGCGTCATACCAGTGTAGAAGCCAATTGTACAGGCTCAATTACATCGGAAGTGGTCTTCGGATCCGGATAACTTCCGAAGCGAGGAGTTAATCTTCGACATAGTCCTGCCCGCAGCGGCTATCATGCCTTGCTTGGACGCACTGCATTTGCAAAGTTCAACGCGTGCCGCACTACGCATACCTCAAGCTCAAGATGCGGGCCCTCGAGGAGTCATTACGGTCAACGGAAACACCGAACGTTCTCTCCGCACGGAGGAACATACGGCTCTCGCTGCGAAGTGCAATGCATCCTCTTAAGGCAATTATTGAATCCGGCCGTTACAGCCGTGACACAGCCAAGCGGCGCCGGAGTAACTTACAACAAGACCACCTGGCATCGCCCGAGCACGCCAGAAAGGCGGCCCCAACCCCAGCTCCCGCGAAACGTCAGCAGGTCTTTCGCGTACACCATTACGCTCAAGATACCATGGGCATGGGGAGGGGGCACGACCACAATACACCTGCATTGCGGCTCAACCACACAAGGGGCTCTCAAGTGTGTCGTTCCTTTTCTTTTCTTTTTACCTTTACTTTTTAACCACGAGGACTCCGTTTGTCGGAAGCCATGTCCGGCAGCAGACACTGCCGAACTCACGATGCAACAGCCGGGGGAAGGATAAAGGCTACAACGAATATCTGGTGGTCTCCATTACGAGCATTTTCATACACCAATCTGCAGCCTACCCACGAGGGGGACATGTTTAACAGTCTCCTACCTTGCTTATCGCACTATTTGTATCGCTCGCATTCGTAGCAGCACTTATTGAATAAAACAATGCAGCACCTTTTTGCTTATAATTGCATTTCTTTTTCATACATATGTTCATTCACGACATGTTGCATCCGTACACTTTGGTACGGCTAATATACACCAGGGGCTTATGTTTCTCGCGTTATAGTGTGATGAGTCCGAACACTTTCACAAGTGCGGCACCCGAACTTATAGCACTATATGCATCGGCTCGAATCATGTCTTGGGTCAATAGTTGGGTTTGCCCGGCTCCGTGTTTTGGTACCTTACGTTCCGTTATATCGGCTAAGGTAGCACCGGGAGAACCATCGCGATTCCGCCTCAGCCTGGCCGGGTTAACGCCTCGATGGAGAAAGCTAAATCGACCGTCATGATGAGGCGAGAGACCGGTCGCTGTTCGAGAGGTTTTCATGAGCCCTTAAAGACTTATGCCGCTTAGAGCGAGGAGCGGATACTGTCCAGCCAAGGCGTGGATAGCGCCCCAAATTCGCCTTCCGAAGACTAGGGGCTTCACCGAAATTTAAAATTATAGAATTCTATGGCTAAGTGAGAGTGTTCAAGCATTATAAGTCCGGTTGCCTTGTTACATTGTGTTGAGCGCCTCCCTAGATGGACCCAAAATGGGAACAAGAGCGCTCAAGTTTATCCCAACACCCCAAAGACTTTCGTGGCATGGGGGTTGAAGCCGATGACTTGCCATCTCTCGATTTGATAAACAAATACACGTGAAGGTAATATTTTAAATTAACAAGCGTTGCTTAGCGCATATGAACTAAGTTTTCAAAGACAGGATAACAAAATGCGAGTCTACTCAAATATTACATCTTTGGAGCACTCACCCGCAATAGTGCGGGCGCCCTTCGTAACACTCTTATAATACATCTCGGGCGTGCGGTGCTCCTTGCCCTCCGGTGGCGGGTCCACACGAGCTTCGGGCATCCATCTTGCCCAGTGCACCTTCTTGCGGGCAAGGGCCCGACAGGCACCCTCGATACAAGCGGAATGCTTGATAACTTCAACCCACGGGCACGCATCCACCAGCCGCAAGACCAGTCAAGTAGCTCCTGTGCATGGCCTCCTTAGGCCACACCGAACTATGAGGCCCTTCATGGCCTGTTCGGCCGCCTTTAGGAGCTCGACCACCGCTTCACTGGTCACTAAGGGCACCGGATGTCCGCCTCGATATCGAGACGAAGACCTTCTCCGCTGAGCTCCCTCCTCGGCCCGGCAGAATGCGGCGGCATCGGACACGCTGCGAGGAAGATCTGCGAACGCCTCGAGAGCTCCGATTCGGGTAAGCAATGTGTAATTAACACTCACATGCTTACTCTGCATGAAAAATGCCTTACCTGCTGCTATTTTCTTCACCGCCTCAATCTCCTAGAGGGCCTTGTAGGCTTCGGCCTTAGCGGTTTTGGCACTCTCAAGAGCCGTTGCAAGCTCAGACTCTCGAGTCTTCGAGTCACGCTCCAAGTTCTCATGTTTTTTCACGAGATCCTGGAGCTCTTGCTGTACCTCCGCCACCCGCGCCTCCTGCTTCTCTCGCTCGGTGCATTTCGCGGCGGCATTACGCTCGGCCGCGGCCACCGCCTCCTTCAGGGTCGCCACCTCGTTAGCGGCCCCTACAATAACCACGTTATCCTTGTCATTTTTCTTGCAACCAAATCCTTTTCTGTAAGGTACAATTTTCATAAGGTATTACTCACCTTCTTTTTCCTCGAGCTGCTTCTTGGCATGGTCGAGCTTGTTCTCGGACCGCTCGAGGTTTTCCTTCAAAGCATTGACCTCAAGATGGCGGAGGTCAAGAAAGACAGCCTGCAATCCCATATTGACATATTTTTATGACTCCTGCGTTTATCTTTCTAAAGATCCTCATCCGCTTTTCTTTCCGAACACCGAACCGAGCATCGTGGGCTACTGTCTATGCGGTACCATTTTACATATATTGAAATTTCTTACCTCAAAGCACGATAGAAGATCGGCATAGCCGTCAGCCCGCTCTTGGCGGACTGAACTGTCCGGATCACCGTACTCATAATAGTGCGGTGCTCCTCCTCGATGAGGCGCTGTTGAGCGCCTCCAGTAAGCTATCCGGTGCCTCCGGTTGGACGAAGGACACCGGCGTCTTACCCTTCTTGCGAAGGGATCTCTTACCGGACTCCGGAACCACTGAAGGTTCCGGCATGAAGCCCGGACAAGGGTCGGGCTTAGAGCCCCGGGGTCTTGCCCCCACGCCTCGAGTCCGGGAGGTTGCCTTGTGGCACCTCCTGCGCCACCTCCTCGTGACCAAGCCCCTTTGGAGCCCGCCGCGGCGTTGTCCGGCAAAGATGAGGTGAGGAGGCGGTCGGAAGCGAAGTACTCTCCATTTCCGACGAGCCCAGGGACCCGCTCGATGAATCGACGAACTCGCCTTTGGGCGGGCTGCACGATTGTTCGACATTAGAGAACACTCTGCGATAATAAAAAGCCACGGGTATCCGGACACTTACGATCTCGCCAGGGGCTTGGCCCTCGTAGGCCGATCCCCCTCGTCGTCGTCGACGTTGGTGGAGAAGTCCGGAGGAAGGGTTCTTCCCTTCTTGGACCCTCCGGCCTCCCCAGTTGGGGCGGCCTTCCTTTTCCTCTCCTCCCCCGCTGGGGGAGAAGCTTCTTCTTCTTCCTACTCGTCTTGAGAGAAGATTCGCTTCAGAATCCGACAGCAGACTGGCGTCGGGTGCTCCTTCGAGTTCTGTGGCCTCCTTCTTGGCCTTCTTCTCCGGCACCACATGGGTGCCGGAGCCAGCAGCCCCGTCAATCGGGCGTCCGCTGGGTCTTCTGGCAAAGGAGCCGGACAGTTAATCTGTCCGGACGTCTTCAGCCAGACCTGTCGAAGAATAGGGAGTTTCCAGATCCCACGTAGAGTCAATCTATGGAAAAGGAGTCCCTTAAGGGTAAAATAACTTACCTCGTTGGCTTGACGCCGCGAGTTGTATCCGCGATCTTTGTTAGCGGATGCGGGGGCTTCGGCGCCCTTGAACAACACCTTCCAGGCATCTTCGTGCATGGTACCGAAGAGCCGGCTCAAGGTTCGGTGCTGTGCTGGATCGAACTCCCACAAATTGAAGTCCCGTTGTTGGCATGGGAGAATCCGGCGGATGAGCATCACCTGGATTACGTCGACAAGCCTGCGATTCTTGTCCACCAGGTTCCGGACGCGTGTTTGGAGTCCGGATAGCTCGTCCGAATCCCCCACTTCAGCCCGTCTCTTTCCATGACGAGAGCCGTGGGGAATCCAGATCTGAATTCGGGGCCGCCACCCATTCAGTGGTCGCGTGGCTCGGTGATGTAGAACCACCCCGATTGCCACCCCTTTATTGTCTCCACAAAGGAGCCCTCGAGCCATAGGACTTTGGCCATCTTGCCGACCATGGCGCCTCAAGACTCGCTTGGCTGCCCTTCACAACCTTGGCTTGACATCAAGGTCTTGAGCCACAAGCGAAGTGGGGCTGGATGGAAGGAAGGCCTCGCACCTGACGCATTTATAAATGCCGAGACGTTGAAGACGAAATTGGGGCCAGGTCATGGAAGTCCAGGCCGTAGTAGAACATGAGCCCCGGACAAATGGGTGAAGTGGAAAACCGAGTCCATGGAGGAAGTGGGGAGAAATACCATCCTCTCATGGGGACTGGGATTGGAATAAGCTGCCCTGCTGCCGGCAGCTTTGGCGCGATATCGCCGGACAAGTATCCGCCTCCAGCGGTCTTGTGATGTGCCCTCCGTGACGGGAGGAGGCCATCCATCTCGCCTCCCGCTCGACATGGTTGGAGAAGGTTGAGGAGGAAAGTGCGGACTTGGGCGCTAGAGCTCGAGTGCACGGGAATGGATGAGCAAAGGAGGAAGAAGGCGAGGGTGAAAGGGTGGATCCTTATCCCTTATATGGGCGGACAAAACGTGTGTCCCCACAGCCCGGTAAAACTCGCTTATCTCCCAAGCGCCACAATCAATGGCGCGGTTGGGTTACCCACGTCCGTATTGATGGGAATCATGGAATAAGGGGAACACGATCTACGCCTCGACAAGACGTGCCAAGGAAACCGCCGCTAAACGCTACCGAGGTGGAACAGTAAAAACAATTTGAATAAAGGCTTGGTAGTGGTGCGACGTCACGCCACAAAATACGTCAGCAGATTGATCTTGTGTAATATTATTCTCTCTACGGTGGTATGTGGAATTTATTTTTGCAGAGCCGGACACTATCCCGGTGTTCACAATCTTCTATGAATTATTCGGAAGAAGAACCCGCCTTGCAATGTCAAGACAACATGCGCGCCGGACTCATCGTCATTGAAGCCTGGTTCAGGGGCTACTGAGGGAGTTCCGAATTAGGGGGTGTCCGGATAGCCGAACTATCATCATCGGCCGGACTCCAAGACTATGAAGATACAAGATTGAAGACTTCGTCCCGTGTCCGGATGGGACTTTCCTTGGCGTGGAAGGCAAGCTTGGCGATACGGATATGTAGATCTCCTACCATTGTAACCGACTCTGTGTAACCCTAACCCTATCCGGTGTCTATATAAACCGGAGGGTTTTAGTCCGTAAAAAAGAACAACAATCATACCATAGGCTAGCTTCTAGGGTTTAGCCTCTTTGATCTCGTGGTAGATCCACTCTTGTAACACACATCATCAATATTAATCTAGCAGGACGTAGGGTTTTACCTCCATCAAGAGGGCCCGAACCTGTGTAAAACATCGTGTCCCTTGTCTCCTGTTACCATCCGCCTAGACGCACAGTTCGGGACCCCTACCCGAGATCCGCCGGTTTTGACACCGACAGAGAGGTTGAGGAAGACTCCATACAACAGCAGCACAACGGCGTGGTGGTGGTGGAGGAGCGTGGCAATCCTGCAGGGCTTCGCCAAGCACCGCAGGAGAGGAGGAGTACTTGGGAGAAGGGGAGGGCTGCGCCAGAACTTGGGTGCGGCTGTCCTCCCACCCCCCACATATATATAGGGGCAAGGGAGAGGGGGGTCGGCCCCCTCAGATCCAATCTGAGGAGGGGGCGGCGGCCAAGGGGGGGAGGAGTGCCTCCCAAGTCAAGTGGAGGCCCTTCCCCTTAGGGTTTCCCCACTCCCATGCGCATGGGCCTTGGGGGGGCTGGTTCCCCTGGCCCATTAAGGCTAGGGCGCCCCCCTACAGCCCATGCTGCTGTATTGGATGTGGTGGAACAAATTCTGGACCTCCGGACCCCTCCGGAATCCTCTGGAAGCTTCCCGGTACAATACCGGAAAAACCCGAACTATTCCCGGAACCCGAACAACAACTTTCCATATATAAATCTTTACCTCCGTACCATTCCGGAACTCCTCGTGACGTCTGGGATCTCATCCGGGACTCCGAAAAACATTCGGTAACCACATACAAACTTCCTTTATAACCCTAAGCGCCATCGAACCTTATGTGTAGACCCTACGGGTTCGGGAACCATGCAGACATGACCGAGACGTTCTCGGTCAATAACCAACAGCGGGATCCGGATACCCATGTTGGCTCCCACATGTTCCACGATGATCTCATCGGATGAACCACGATGTCAAGGACTCAATCGATCCCGTATACAATTCCCTTTGTCTCACGGTATTGTACTTGCCCGAGATTCGATCGTCGGTATACCGATATCTTGTTCAATCTCGTTACCGGCAAGTCTCTTTACTCGTTCCGTAACACATCATCCCGTGATCAACCCCTTGGTCACATTGTGCACATTATGATGATGTCCTTCCGAGTGGGCCCAGAGATACCTCTCCGTTTACACGGAGTGACAAATCCCAGTCTCGATTCGTGCCAACCCAATGACACTTTCGGAGATACTGTAGTGCACCTTTATAGCCACCCAGTTATGTTGTGACGTTTGGTACACCCAAAGCATTCCTACGGTATCCGGAGTTGCACAATCTCATGGTCTAAGGAAATGATACTTGACATTAGAAAAGCTTTAGCATATGAACTACGCATCTTTGTGCTAGGCTTAGGATTGGGTCTTGTCCATCACATCATTCTCCTAATGATGTGATCCCGTTATCAACGACATCCGATTGTCCATGGTCGTGAAACTGTAACCATCTATTGATCAACGAGCTAGTCAACTAGAGGCTTACTAGGGACATGGTGTTGTCTATGTACCCACACATGTATCTGAAGTTTCCTATCAATACAATTATAGCATGGATAATAAACGATTATCATGAACAAGGAAATATAATAATAACTAATTTATTATTGCCTCTAGGGCATATTTCCAACAGTCTCCCACTTGCACTAGAGTCAATAATCTAGTTCACATCGCCATGTGATTAACACTCACATGTCACATCACCATGTGACCAACATCCAAAGAGTTTACTAGTGTCATTAAACTAGTTCACATCATCATGTGATTAAGACTCAATGAGTTAAGGGTTTGATCATGTTTTGCTTGTAAGAGAGGTTTTAGTCAACGGGTCTGCAACATTCAGATCAGTATGTACTTTGCAAATCTCTAGGTCATATTGTAAATGCTGCTTCCACGCTCCACTTGGAGCTATTCCAAATGGTTTCTCCACTATACGTATCCGGTTTGCTACTCAGAGTCATTCGGATAGGTGTTAAAGCTTGCATCGACGTAACCCTTCACATCGAACTCTTTATCACCTCCATAATTGAGAAACATATCCTTATTCCTCTAAGGATAATTTTGACCGCTATCTGGTGATCCACTCCTTGATCACCTTTGTACCCTCTTGCCAGATATGTAGCAAGGCACACATCGGTGCGGTACACGGCATAGCATATATAGAGCCTACGTCTAAAGCATAGGGGACGACCTTCGTCCTTTCTCTCTTTCTGCAGTGGTCGAGCTTTAAGTCTTAACTTCGTACCTCACAACTCAGGCAAGAACTCCTTCTTTGACTGATCCATCTTGAACACTTTCAAAATCATGTCAAGGTACGTGCTCATTGAAAGTATTATTAAGCATTTTGATCTATCCTTATAGATCTCGATGCTCAATGTTCAAGTAGCTTAATCCAGGTTTTCTATTGAAAAACATCTTTCAAATAACCCTATATGCTTCCTAGAAATTCTACATCATTTACGATCAACAATATGTTTACAACATATACTTATCAGAAATTCTATAGTGCTCCCACTCACTTCTTTGGAAATACAAGTTTCTCATAAACTTTGTATAAACCCAAAATCTTTGATCATCTCATCAAAGTGTATATTCCAACTCTGAGATGCTTACTCCAGTCCATGGAAGGATCACTGGAGCTAGCATACCTTTTAGCATCCTTAGGATCGACAAAACCTTTCTGATTGTATCACATACAACCTTTCCTTTAAAACCGGTAAGGAAACTCGTTTTGACATCCATCCGCCAGATTTCATAAATGCAGCTATTGCTAACATGATTCCGACGGACTTAAGCTTCGCTACGGATGAGAAAATCTCATCGCCATGATCAACTCCTTGAACTTGTGAAGAACTCTTTGCCACAAGTCGAGCTTCACAGACGGTGTCATTACCGTCCACGTCCGTCTTTTTCTTAAAGATCCATTTATCTCAATGGCTTGCCGATCATTGGGCAAGTCCACCAAAGTCCATGCTTTGTTCTGATACATGGATCCTATCTCGGATTTCATGGCTTCTAACCATTTGTCGGAATTTGGGCCCACCATCGCTTCTCCATAGCTCGTAGGTTCATTGTTGTCTAGCAACATGACCTTCAAGACAGGATTACTGTACCACTCAGAAGTAGTACGCATCCTTGTCACCCTACGAGGTACGGTAGTGACTTGATCCGAAGTTTCATGATCACTATCATAAGCTTCTACTTCAATTGGTGTAGGTGCCACAGGAACAACTTCCTGTGCCCTGCCACAAACTAATTGTAGTGACGGTTCAATAACCATATCAAGTCTCCACCATCCTCCCACTCAACTTTTCGAGACAAACCTTTCCTCGAGAAAGGACCCGATTCAAGAAACAATCCCTATTGCTTTCGGATCTGAATTAGGAGGTATACCCAACTGTTTTGGGTGTCCTATGAAGATGCATTTTATCCGCTTTGGGTTCGAGCTTATCAACCTGAAACTTTTTTACATAAGCGTCGCAGCCCCAAACTTTTAAGGAACGACAACTTAGGTTTCTCCAAACGGTGTCGTCTCAACGGAATTACGTGGTACCCTATTAAAGTGAGTGCGGTTGTGTCTAATGCCTAACCCATGAATGACAGTGGTAATTCGATGAGAGACATCATGGTACGCACCATATCCAATAGGGTGCAACTATGATGTTCGGACACACCATCACACTATGGTGTTCCAGCGGTATTAATTGTGAAACAATTTCCACAATGTCTTTGTTATGCGTGCAAAGCTTCGTAACTCAGATACTCATCTCTATGATCATATCATAGCCATTTTATCCTCTTGTCACGATGATCTTCAACTTCACTCTGAAATTACTTGAACCATTCAATAATTCAGACTTGTGTTTCATCAAGTAAATATACTCAACATCTACTCGAATCATCCGTGAAGTAAGAACATAACGATATTCACCGCATGCCTCAGACTCATTGGATTACACACATCAAAATGTGTTACTTGCAACAAGTTGCTATCTTGTTCCATCTTCTTTGAAAACGAGGCTTTTCAGGTCATCTTGCCCATGTGGTATGATTTGCATATCTCAAGTGATTCAAAATCAAATGAGTCCAAACGATCCATCTGCATGGAGTTTCTTCATGCGTATACACCAATAGACATGGTTAGCATGTCTCAAACTTTTCAAAAACGAGTGAGTCCAAAGATCCATCAACATGGAGCTTCTTCATGCTTTTATACCAATATGACTTACATGGCAGTGCCACAAGTAAGTGGTACTATCATTACTATCTTATATCTTTTGGCATGAAAATGTGTATCACTATGATCGAGATTCAATAAACCATTCCTTTAGGTGCAAGACCATTGAAGGTATTATTCAAATAAATAGAGTAACCATTATTCTCCTTAAATGAATAACTGTATTGCGATAGACACAATCCAATCATGTATATGCTCAACGCAAACACCAAAAGACAATTATTCAGGTTTAATACTAATCTTGATGGTAGAGGGAGCGTGCGATGTTTGATCACATCAAACTTGGAAGCACTTCCAACACATATCGTCAGCTCACCTTTACCTAGTCTCCGTTTATTCCGTAGCCTTTTATTTCGAGTTACTAACACTTAGCAACCGAACCGGTATCTAATACCCTGGTGCTACTAGGGGTACTAGTAAAGTACACATTAACATAATGCATATCCAATATACTTCTATCGACCTTGCCAGCCTTCTCATGTACCAAGTATCTAGGGTAATTCTGCTCCAGTGGTTGTTCCCCTTATTACAGAAGCACTTAGTCTCGGGTATGGGTTCAACCTTGGGTTTCTTCATTAGAGCAGCAACTGATTTGCTATTTCATGAAGTATCCCTTCTTGCACTTGCCCTTCTTGAAACTAGTGGTTTCACCAACCATCAACAATTGATGCTCCTTGTTGATTTCTACTTTCGCGGTGTCAAACATCACGAATACCTCAAGGATCATCATATCTATCCTCGATATGTTATAGTTCATCACGAAGCTTTAGCAGCTTGGTGGCAATGACTTTGGAGAAACATCACTATCTCCGGAAGATCAACTCCCACTCGATTCAAGTGATTGTCGCTTTTCAGACAATGCGAGCACAAGCTCAACGATTGAGCTTTTCTCCCTTAGTCTGCAGGCTAAGAAAATCGTCGGAGGTGTCATACCTCTTGACGTGGGCACGAGCTTGAAATCCCAATTTCAGCCCTCGAAACATCTCATATGTTCCGCGATGTTTCGAAAACGTCTTTGGTGCCTCAACTCTAAACCGTTTAACTGAACTATCACGTAGTTATCAAAAATGTGTATGTCCGATGTTCGCAACATCCACACACGACGTTTGAGGTCTAGCACACCGAGCGGTGCATTAAGGACATAAGCCTTCTACGAAGCAACGAGGACAATCCTCAGATCACGGACTCAGTCCGCATAATTGCTACTATCAACTTTCAACTATATTTTCTCTAGGAACATATCTAAACAGTGGAACTAAAGCGCGAGCTTACGACATAATTTGCAAATATCTTTTGACTATGTTCAGGATAATTAAGTTCATCTCATGAACTCCCACTCAGATAGACATCCCTCTAGTCATCTAAGTGATTACATGATCCGAGTCAACTAGGCCGTGTCCGATCATCACGTGAGACGGACTAGTCATCATCGGTGAACATCTTCATGTTGATCGTATCTACTATCGACTCATGCTCGACCTTTCGGTCTCTTGTGTTCCGAGGCCATGTCCGTACATGCTAGGCTCGTCAAGTCAACCTAAGTGTTTGGCGTGTGTAAAACTGTCTTACACCCGTTGTATGTGAACGTAAGAATCTATCACACCCGATCATCACGTGGTGCTTGAAGCGACGAACTTTCGCATAGCGGTGCACGGTTAGGGGAACACTTTCTTGAAATTTTAATGAGGGATCATCTTATTTACTACCGTCGTTCTAAGCAAATAAGATGCATAAACATGATAAACATCACATGCAATCAAAAAGTGACATGATATGGCCAATATCATTTTGCTCCTTTTGATCTCCATCTTCGGGGCTCCATGATCATCGTCGTCACCGGCATGACACCATGATCTCCATCATCGTGTCTCCATAAAGTTGTCTCGCCAACTTATCACTTCTACTACTATGGCTACCGATTAGCAATAAAGTAAAGTAATTACATGGCGTTGTTCAATGACACGCAGGTCATACAATAAATAAAGACAACTCCTATGGCTCCTGCCGGTTGTCATACTCATCGACATGCAAGTCGTGATTCCTATTACAAGAACATGATCAATCTCATACATCACATATCATTCATCACATTCTTCTTGGCCATATCACATCACATAGCATACCCTGCAAAAACAAGTTAGACGTCCTCTAATTGTTGTTTGCATGTTTTACGTGGCTGCTATGGGTTTCTAGCAAGAAAGTTTCTTACCTACGCAAAACCACAACGTGATATGCCAATTGCTATTTACCCTTCATAAGGACCCTTTTCATCGAATCCGTTCGACTAAAGTGGGAGGCGGCACCCGCTAGCCACCTTATGCACCAAGTGCATGTCGCCGGTGGAACCTGTCTCATGTAAGTGTACGTGTAAGGTCGGTCCGGCCGCTTCATCCCACAATACCGTCGAAACAAGATTGGACTAGTAACGGTAAGCATATTGAACAAAATCAACGCCCACAACTACTTTGTGTTCTACTCGTGCAAAGAATCTACGCAATAGACCTAGCTCATGATGCCACTTTGTCAGGAACGAGCGTAAATTCAAAATTTTCCTACGTGTCACCAAGATCTATCTATGGAGAAACCAGCAAAGAGGGGAAGGAGAGTGCATCTGCATACCCTTGTAGATCGCTAAGCGGAAGCATTCAAGAGAACGGGGTTGAAGGAGTCATACTCGTCGTGATTCAAATCACCGGAGATCCTAGTGCCGAACGGACGGCACCTCCGCGTTCAACACACGTACAGCCGGTGACGTCTCCCATGCCTTGATCCAGCAACGAGAGGGAGAGGTTGAGGAAGACTCCATCCAGCAGCTGACAACGGCGTGGTGGTGGTGGAGGAGCGTGGCAATCCTGCAGGCTTCGCCAAGCACCAGGGAGAGGAGGAGTACTTGGGAGAAGGGAGGGCTGCGCTGAACTTGGGTGCGGCTGCCCTCCCACCCCCACATATATATAGGGGCAAGGGAGAGGGGCCCGGCCCCTCAGATCCAATCTGAGGAGGGGGCGGCGGCCAAGGGGGGGAGGAGTGCCTCCCAAGTCAAGTGGAGGCCCTCCCCCTTAGGGTTTCCCCTCTCCCATGCGCATGGGCCTTGGGTGCGCCCCCCTACAGCCCATGCTGCTGTATTGGATGTGGTGGAACAATTTCCGGACCTCCGGACCCCTCCGGAATCCTCCGGAACCTTCTGGAAGCTTCCCGGTACAATACCGGAAAAACCCGAACTTTTCGGGAACCCGAACAACAACTTTCCATATATAAATCTTTACCTCCGGACCATTAGGAACTCCTCATGACGTCCGGGATCTCATCCGGGACTCGAACAACATTCGGTAACCACATACAAACTTCCTTTATAACCCTAGCATCATCGAACCTTAAGTGTAGACCCTACGGGTTCGGGAACCATGCGAACATGACCGAGGCGTTCTCCGGTCAATAACCAACAGCGGGATCTGGATACCCATGTTGGCTCCCACATGTTACACGATGATCTCATCGGATGAACCACGATGTCAAGGACTCAATCGATCCCGTATACAATTCCCTTTGTCTCACGGTATTGTACTTGCCCGAGATTCGATCGTCGGTATACCGATACCTTGTTCAATCTCGTTACCGGCAAGTCTCTTTACTCGTTCCATAACACATCATCCCGCGATCAACCCCTTGGTCACATTGTGCACATTATGATGATGTCCTACCGAGTGGGCCCAGAGATACCTCTCCGTTTACACGGAGTGACAAATCGATCTCGATTCGTGCCAACCCAACAGACACTTTCGGAGATACCTGTAGTGCACCTTTATAGCCACCCAGTTACGTTGTAAAGTTTGGTACACCCAAAGCATTCCTACGGTATCCGGGAGTTGCACAATCTCATGGTCTAAGGAAATGATACTTGACATTAGAAAAGCTTTAGCATATGAACTACGATCTTTGTGCTAGGCTTAGGATTGGGTCTTGTCCATCACATCATTCTCCTAATGATGTGATCCCGTTATCAACGACATCCAATGTCCATGGTCAGGAAACTGTTGATCAACGAGCTAGTCAACTAGAGGCTTACTAGGGACATGGTGTTGTCTATGTACCCACACATGTATCTGAGTTTCCTATCAATATAATTATAGCATGGATAATAAACGATTATCATGAACAAGGAAATATAATAATAACTAATTTATTATTGCCTCTAGGGCATATTTCCAACAATTTCCCCATAAGAGAGGCTACCAAGGATAAACAACTAGGTTGTCGGATCCCGCACATACCAAGCATTTCAATCATACACACAATATGCTCGATACGTGCAAATACAACATGGCATCACAACAAGACTCTACGACTCAGAGAATTTATTCATTAGGCTCCGAGGAGCGAGATATTACAAACATGGGTCTCATGACCCAACATTCACAACATACAAATCAAAGCACACTCGGAAGCTTAACATGTCTGAGTACAGACATCTACAAATGAAAAAAGGCTGAGAAGCCTGACTATCTACCAGATCCTGCCGAGGGCACAAGATCGTAGCTGAGGTAACAAGCTAAACGTCGAAGTCCATGCGGTACTACTAGCGAGACTGAAGTCTCTCTGCAAAACATAAAATAGGCAAACGTGAGTACAAATGTACCCATCAAGACTTACATCAGAACTAGCTACATATGCATCGGTATCAACAAAAGGGTGGTGGAGTTTGACTGCAGCAAGCCAGCTTTGACTCGGTGGCTATCCTGAACTACGACTGCAAGTAACTCTTTTGAGGTGGCGCACACGAGTCCACATATTCACCATATCAATACACCACTATGGACCCGCTCCCGTCTCCCTACGAGATCGCCATCCATAGCACTCACGCTTATCTTGCGCATTTTAGAGTATCCACTTTCACTTTTCTATGAACTGCAGCAACCCGAAGTCCCTTACCGCGGACACGGCTATTCGAATAGATCATATTAACCTGCAGGGTGTACTTCTTCACACGCTCTCGCCACTTACCGCCATGTACACCTCGTGTATCTCGGCAACCTTCAAGCGGAAGCTTTGGCGAGGAGTCGGCCACGACCGACTAACCACACAAGTCTCTCATCCAGGTTTATCGCCTATTCGGGTTCCGTCCGCAAGGAGATCCGGCCGGGGTGTCGCTCACGGCCCCAAACGATGTGTGCAGGGTTCCCAAGTCCACCATCAGGGTGCCACTTGGTACACCGGGCCACTGTGCCTTGTCTGTCCCAAGCCCACCTGTACCGGGTGCCACTTGGTAGACTACTAACACTACCTACAAACACCAGAAACTAGTTGCAACTCCTGGACAAAGATCAAGTTGATTAGTAAGTCGAGAGGGGTCGAGTTACCGGAACCCAATGTGTGGTAGTAACTGTTCATGGATCACAAACACAGAACTTCAGTTCACGAGGACGGTTTCAATGAGACAACCCACCATGTACTCCTACATGGCCTCTCACCGCTACCTTTACCAAATCGTGTTCACACACTTAGCTCTCAACAGTAGGACATGTTCACCACATTCCAATTGATCCCCGATGAATCAAACCTGACTCAACTCTAAGCAATAGCAGGCATGACAAACAAGCATGAATGAGTAGGCACATCAGGGCTCAAACAACTCCTACTCATGCTAGTGGGTTTCATCTATTTACTGTGGCAATGACAGGTCATGCAGAGGAAAGGGGTTCAACTACCGCAGCATGTAACAGTTGAATCATTGTTGTCCTAATGCAGTAAAAGAGAGTAGGAGCGAGAGAGTAGGATTGTATCGGAATGAACAAGGGGATTTTGCTTGCCTGACACTTCTGAAGATAGTAACAGTTCTCCATCGGTGTCATCGAACTCATCGTCGGAACAACGTCTACTGAGAGGGGACAAATACCGACAAACAAGGAAGAACACAATCAATGTTATGCAACAATATGATGCATGATCATGACATGGCAATATGATGTGGTTTGAGCTAATGCAACTAGCAACCAGATTAAATGAAGTTGGTTTGAATCCAAGATTCAAATTCAAACTCCATATGTGGATATTTAAATGCCATTTATATGATTTGTGCTAAACAGCAGCTATAAGTTGTTCTAACATGCATTAAAATGGTACAGATGGATAGATTGGATTTTTCTGGTCATTTTTCATATATAATTTACCTCATTTGGAGTTACGGTTGAATTTCTATGATTTTTACAAGTTTTAAGCATTTTCTGGAATTTCCTGAATTAGATTTAATCCAGAAATTCCTTTACTGTGTCAGCAATGTGTAAGCATGACGTCAGCGGGTCAAAGGGGCTGGTCCGGGTCAAACCTGACCAGTGAGGCCCAATCGGTCGATGTCACATTCTTTGGCTTGGGTCACTGACGGGTGGGGTCGGTCAAGGGCCACGTCAGCATGGTCAACGCTGACGCGTGGGGCCATGGTGATTAGTTAAAACTAAACAGGAATTAAACTATGGCTAACTTTGGGTGTGGGGCCCATATGTTAGTGGGTCAGGGGGTTAATTAGCGGGTGATTAAGCCTAACTAGGTGGCCACGTCGGCGGCTAATCGCCGGCGACCACAGGCCACGGCGGAGGCGTCGGGTTTGCTCCTCCGTGACCAAACGAGTGGCGGAGGGGCTGCGTGGAGCTGGTGCTCATCCGCATCCAACGGAGCAAATGGCGATGGTGGGTGGTCTCTGACGCGGCGTCGAGCTTCTGGCGGGCCGGAGCTCGGCAAGGTCGGGTTATTTGTTGTGCCTGCAGTAGAGGGCAATGACAGTGGCTGCACTTTCGGCTCTGGGAACATGTTGAGCCCGCTGACGGTGCTCGGACGCGAGCTGCGGCTGGTGTTAGTGCGGCGGCGATGAGGCATGGCGGCGGGGAGCCTGCGTCCGTCTGCAACTACGGCCTAGTGGACGCGGGCGAGCATGGGAGTAGGGTGAAAAGAAGCGGGCTCACCGCAGGTCTTAGTCTTCTTGGCAAGCGGGGAGGCACGAGGTCCGGCGAATCGACGGTGCGGATCACCGGCACCCGAGGTCGAGGGCAGTGGCGTTGGCGGGGAAGAAGGCCGTCCGGGCTTGCGTTCTTCTGCTTGGAGACGCGAGGCGTCGCGGCGGAGTCGATGGTCATGTCGGCAGGGTGCGGTGGCGATGGCCCGCAGCTACGGCAGGCGGCGGGCTCCGGCTGCTTCGGTGGTCGCGTGGGAGAGAGAGCGGAGAGGGAAGGGAGGTCCAGAGAGAGTGAGAGAGGGTCGAGGCTGCGTGGCGCTTCGTCTAGAGCCGTCCGGGAGGAACCAGGCGGCAGGAGGGAGGAGGTGGCGCTCGGGAGGCGCGTGCAATGACTGCGCTCGGCGTCCTACTGGCGCTGGGTTGAAGACAACCTTGCCCCTGGAGGGCTGTGCTGGCCAACTGGGCCGGCTAGGTGGGCTTTGGTGGGCGTCAGGTAAGCTCCAGGTGAGTCTCTGCTCTTTCCTTTTTTTTTCTGTTTTCTATTTTTGTAGTTTGTTTTTAATCCAATTTTAAAAACCAAATCAATTTTATAAATCCTGAAAATATTCATGAGCACTTTCTGAATTATTTCAGTGTCCCACAAATAATTCCAACATTATTTGAGCATTTAAATTATTTATAGTGTTTAAATGCCCAAAGTCAAATACAATATGATTTAATTCAAAAATCCAAAAATGATCTAAGAATATATTCATCATTTTTGGCAGAGGTTTCCACCTTAACCAGAAATCATGAACTTTTCTTGGAACTTTTTGGGTTTATTGAAAAAGATTTTAATCCACCCTAGTTGAGTTGATTTAATGCTAGGGTTTGAACATCCCCATTTCAAGTTTAAGCAAAATTTAAACATGATGCACACATGAAGCTAGCCTAGTGCAATACCAGAAGCTAGGGATGTGACACTGCCTTAGGAGGGGGCTTACCACCATACAACATATTGTAAATAGGAAAAACTATACGAATATGGAGAAGGGCCTTCAACATGTTGAAAATCGGCACCCAGGATCAAATTTCATACCTTGCACGCTCTATACACCGACATGAAAACATTTCATAAGTTATGCTTTATAAGGGCATCAGAGGCATCATAGAGGGGCCCTTTTCCCACACCATCTTAGTCTAGACCACCTAGAAGGATTCCAGTTTTCTAATAGTGAGTCCGGATCGAATAATTTTCGCCGGAATCTGGTTCCAAATCCGACGGAATGGTAAATGGGAAGAGAAACAACAATCCAACCAGACACACATAATGAATATCGGATATCTTTGTCAGATTCAAAGTAGGACATAGGAAAGTTATTTTCTACAATGGGATCGAGTAATCCAGCCTCAGTAATCGGAATTATTTGGTTTTGCCATTAGTTTATAAAAAATGGACCGGATCGGTGGTTGGACAAAAAATGACAGAACCGGTGACCTTAGCAGCTGGTTAAGCACTGGGGACCGTCCACATCTTCAAACCAGAAAAAAAAACCTGTCGAACCGTCCGGTTTTGGTCAAACCAAACCGGTGAACCGGGTGGTTTGCAGCGAACCCTGCGGTTTCATTGCCGATGCCAAAAATTGAGAGGAAAGGCAACCAAAAAAATTTGATTTACCCTCCCGCACGTTCCTGCCCCGCCTCCAATTCGCCTCCCCCGCCCTCGGCTCGATCCTCTTCCTGCCGCCACGCCCGCCGGCCACAGCCCCGTGCCGCTGGCCGTTCCTGCCGGCCGCACCGCGCCTCCGCTGCAGCTGGTCTGCACCGCCGCCGGTCAAGGCTCGAATCCAGGCTCTCAGGGGGCGCCGTCGCGCGTCTGCCAGCTCGCGTGGGACGCCGCCGCTCGGCCGCGGTGCGCTGGAGTCCGGACTCTGAGGTTCCCCGTCCGCCGCTGTTGGGCTGTCGCCTCCCGCGACTTTGTACGTTCCACTGTCCCGATTCTTTCCTCTACTCCGTTTTACGATGCTTTCTCTGCTGTCGGTTGATCATGTGATGCTGTAGAGAATTAGAGATTGGTGTATCTGCTTTATGTTGTTGCGGTTCACTGTCCCGATTGGAGTTGCTGCTTCCTAATTTGCTACTCCAATTAGCAAATAAACAAGATTGAAGTATAGAAGTATGGGACGGAGGGAGTATTGAAGCATTGGTGGCTGTTGCTGATGGAGCCATGGTTGCATATGCGCATGAATTTGTTCGTTAAATACTGATGGTTGGTACTTGGTAGCTTGCTGTAAATGTGTTCCTCCGCATCGCAAAAACTGATTGCCAGTACTATTAGTAATGTCAAACATAATTTGTATGAAAATAAAATTGCATTGCTTCATACCTTCACCAGCGCAACCAAAATTGGAGGAGAATCAGACAATGAGTTATATTTGTTCTTTTTTCTTTACCACTTTCTTTCTTTATTTATTTTTCCTTTTCAATTTTTGTTCAGTTTCCCCTTTTCCAACTTTTTTCTTTTTCTTCTTAGTTTTTCTCAATTTATGTTTTGCGTCTTCCGGACTTCAACATTTTTAAGAGGAAAGTATAGTTATAATCAAAAATGTGGTCAATTGGATCAAATACCACCTCCCCCCCACCCCCAAGTCCAAAATCGGTTAATCTTAACCCCCCCCCCCCTCCCAAAAAAGCAAAGTGCTAAACTAGATACATGTACCCCCCCATGGTGGTATTGGAAGTGGTTTGGGGTGGTTTTGAGTTAATTTCGCTGACTAGGCATGTTGACTGGACTGGCTCGTTGGTTTGAGCAACGGCGGCGGCGGCGGGTGGGCACAGGGCTTGGCGACTCGGCGACACTCGCGGACGCCACACACGGCTAAGGGGCTCTCAACAGCGAGCATACCGCAAAGAAGGCAAAGCAACGTGATGCTAATGACAGGCGGGTGGTAGCCACACGCAAGCGGGGCGAGGTGTGACGACGGACACGGCGAGTCGGGGCATCGATGTGGTATGACTCGACAACGGTCGCCAGGGCTCGCGCGTTCGACGGAGGCTCTGGTCGATGGCGCGGAGCCGTGGCGTTTCCCCCTTAGTGAGCCCGGAGCTCGTGTCGGCGTCCTTCTTGCCCAACAGCTCGCTGGTGTGTTGCAGATGTGCGGCGATATCGTCCTTGAGGTGTCGGAAGTGTCGCGACATGGCCTTCTGCGCCAACGTCGTGTAGGGCGTCGCCGCCGCAAAACGAATCACCGCCTCGACATGGCTTTTAGGAGGGAGGCACGACGGCTATGCTGCTCACGTCTGTTGCTGGTCGGCTGTTGGTAGCCGCGACACAGTCGGACGCGAGGGATGGAGCTCGGGCGAAGGCAGGGAGGCGGCCAGTGGATTGGGGATTTTTTTACCGAATCGGTGTCCACTCCCACGTCAGCATAACCAGTCAGTGTTAAAGACAAAAACCACCTCAAATATGTCCAAGACCACTCAATGGGGAAATTCATCTGGTTTTACAGATTTGAGGGTGTTAAATAACTGGTTTTGGACTTTGAGGATATTTGATCCATTGGTGAGGGGGGGGGGGCTTTATTTTAGGGGTTTGGGGGGAGACCTTTATTTTAGGGGATGGGAGGGCCGGGGGCAATCCCTATTCGGCGCCTTCTGCACTAGTTAAGGGTCGTTACGTTAACTGGCGCCTGAAGCGTTCGGAAATGGGCCGGCCCATCTAGTTCCAGCGGGATGGAGCTATTTCCGGTTTTCGAAAGCTTCCAGAAGCTTCTTAGCCGTATTTTTTTATTTTAAGTTTTTTTCTAGACTGGTTTTTGTTCGTTTTCTCCGCTTTCCTTTTTATTTCCTTTTTCTTATGTATTTTCATTTTTCGAAAATGCACAACCTTTTTCAAATTCAATAAACTTTTGTTTCAAACGAGCACACTTTTCTTCAAATCAATGAACTTACTCTAAATTTGATGAATTTTTTCAAATTTGACAAACTTTTCAAAATCGATGATTTTTTTAAAAAATCAATGAACTTCTAAAGTTTTGTGAACTTTTTACTAAGTTCAATGAACTTTTTCAAAAATTGATGAACATTTCAAACTCATGAACTTTTTACCAAAATCCATGGAACTTTTTTCTGCTATTTTAAAGTTTTTTTTGAGGCAATGCTATTTTTTAAGTCAACCCGAGCGAAGCAGCACGGGAGCTGGCGAGCAACCACGTCTCGTTTTATTGGGCCGGCCCAGAATTCCTAAAAATGGGCCCCGGCACCCAATGCCCAGGTCCAAGGCGTGTAAATTTTCCAGCTACCTGTATAGATTTTTGTAAGGCCTGGGGTTCAGCCCACTCAAAGGAGGCCCAAAGGTTGGCTTGGCCTGGGGACCAGCACGCCACAGCACGCGACCTGACGGTCGATTCTCACGCTCGCGCCGCCGCCTTCCTGCTCGGCGACGGCCGCCGTCTACCGCCCGCGGCCGTCCTGGCCTCCCCCTGCTACTTCCCCATCTCCCCTGGTACTGTGCGCGAGTGCGCTTCCCGGCCCGCGGCTTCTGCCATACCGTGCTGCCGGCCTGCTGCGCCCCCGCGCCGTTCCCCGCCTGCCTCGCCGCTGCCCGCTGGTCCCACTAGATCGCCGGCTCGCCTGCTTTCCTGCAATCCCGCTCCTCTGATTACGCCTCTTGGTAATTTTATTTTCACCGGAACTCTCTGTCTCACTGTGTATGAAGTAGTGAACTGCCTAGAAGGCTAGAACTAAAATTTAATTGACAAAACTGTGTTTGTGTATGTATTCAGTCATATACAGTATGATATATGGGTTGTTGAACTCGACTTGATGTATTTGCCAATTCATTTCATATTGTAGAAATAGAAGATTAAGAGATTTTTTCACCGGTGGTCGTGAGTGTCTACACCTATTGTAGAAATAGTTTTGTCATGTTTTATCTATTTTATTGGATCGTAAAGCTTAAGTTTAAAATTTAGGTTTATTGATCAATTGCGTTTCATTTCGTATGTTTGCGCATGAAGTATTTTTTGAGCATGTTATGAGGTATTTTTGGAATAGTTATAGGTGTCAAAATTTATCATGTTGCCGGAGAAAACTTTTTGGCCCGGGGTTTGCTTTATTTCTGACTCCGCCACTACGTATATGAACATTTCCAACATTTATGCAGGCCACCATCCCTATTGCATCGGCCACTCGCGAGCAGCAGTTGTTCCCATCTCTACGGGCGCCTCGCCAACCACGTGGGTGCTCGGAGATGGGCCGCGGGCTTCTTCTCCCCCACACGAGGAGGCTTATGTTGTTCCTGCGGCCGATGCACTACTCCGCCTCCGCCACCGCCACCGCTGGTTCTTCGCGCGACCCGCTCCACGTGTGCGTCGTCGGCAGCGGCCCCGCCGGGTTCTACACGGCCGAAAAGGTGCGGCCATTTGGTTCCCTTTTTTTTGCCTCTCTTTGAGGGTTGGTTTCTTTGCTTATCCTGTGTCCTTTTCTTCATTGTGATAGTGTTTCAGTGCTTTCTTCTGTGCTATAGTTGCAAAATTTCCCTGAATTCAGTTCTATGAAAATCTAAATGCTAAGGAGCAGCGTGGAACTGTGTAGCTTAATAGTGCTTGTAAAATGAGATGTTGTCTGAAAGCTGGAACCTGCTGTTGCAACAAAACGTTAAACACGAAACCATGTTTTCACAGCAACACATATGGAGTTTTCTCTTGCATATGTTGCAACGGGAGAAGGAAAAGAACATATTCAGGCTAAAGATCTTTCGAAGGGTTTTCGTTTCAGGAGTTACTTTAATTCTTTCTGCGCACTTGTTTGGTGTTCATTGGGTCTTTTGCTTGATTAAACAGATGCTAAAGGGTCATGAAGGAGTGCAAGTTGATATTATTGACAGGTTGCCGACACCGTTTGGCCTAGTTCGTTCTGGAGTGGCTCCAGATCATCCAGAAACAAAGGTGAGCATTCCATTCTGTTATCTTATTGTGAAACTGAAATGCAACAAATTTTAATCTATCAGCAGCTACTACCATAACTGCAAGAAATTAAGAAACATGTTTTCTTTAGAGTTGGACAGGTGGTGTACTTCCTTGCATCATCTTGAAGAAGTTATTCATTGGTTCAACCAATATCTGTACAAGTTGCTTTATCGCCTCGTGATTTTACCTGCCTTCTCAGTTGGCATACTATAGTAGCACTAAATAAATACCTTAGAAAATTAATTTTTCCATGTTCTTTCAACAGATTGTGGTAAACCAATTTTCTCGTGTAACTGCGAATCCCCGCTGCTCTTTTTTTGGGAATGTAACACTTGGAAGTGATGTATCTCTATCAGAGCTTCGAAAGACATATGATGTTGTAAGTAGATGCCCATTGGTCTATCCTTTTTGCCAAGTAGCTATTTTTTCTGTTGCTATATCTCTATGAAGTTCATTATTGGATAATGCTGACTTAGTATTATTGATTAACAGGTTGTTCTTGCTTATGGTGCAGAAAGTGATAGATCATTTGGTATTCCTGGGGAGGTATGACATATTTTTTGACTTCCTTAGTTAATCTTTATGCCACAGATTTTGATGGGCACAAACATCATTTTAGATTTAGTCTTTCTTTTATTGGTCACTAATGGTACTTTGTTTGTTTAGCCTCGTCAGTGATTTATCATGTATACCACATGAGAGTAGAGTGCATATGGTACTTATATTGATATTATCACCAACATAAAGAAACCACCATTGCTTAATCATCTATAAATAATTGCACATGAAATAGTATCACTGGAAATACAAACTCAACTGGAACAGGCTATTACGTGCTATAGGCGTAGCATATAGTGTGTAAGCATGATTTTTTCTCTTTGTCTTGTCTGTGGATTGGTTTTTCTTGATATCTTCTTTATATATATAGGACCTCAGAGGAATACATTCTGCTCGGGAGTTTGTATGGTGGTACAATGGGCACCCAGACATCTGCAACTTGGCACCTGACTTGACAAACACAGATTCTGCTGTGGTCCTTGGACAGGTATGATTTTGGTCTTTTAACGGAATCACCATTTGAATTTCAAACAGTGTATCAACATTATGGCGTTGACAACAATAACTTAGTTACGCACTCCTCAATTTTTCTTAACTTGAACTACATCCGGTCCATAATTTTATTCTAAATCAAGAGATTCCTATTATTTCATTTAATCTTGAAGTACTATGTCACTATGTGAAATGGTAAAAGCAATTCAAGCTCCTTCGGTAGAGCAATCTTGTTTGAATTGTCATAACTCTGTTGCTGTTATAGGAAGTTCGTAATTTAGTGTGTTTATTACCCTTCTTCTGGGGTGAGTATTGTGCTTTATTTTTGTTTTCACAAGATTTTTGGAGAGAGATGCCCTTCTACGGGAACATGAACATGAATGTTCCATCATATGCCCAATGTAATGTGTGTTTTTTGTCATGCTATTAATTATAATCAAGGGAAATGTTGCGCTTGATGTTGCCCGTATTCTTCTTCGCTGTACAACCGAGTTGGCTTCCACAGATATTGCTGGTTATGCTTTGGATGCTCTCCGTAGCAGCACAATAAGGTATCCCTGATTTTGGTAGAAGACTTTCAATTGTTTTCAGCTCTTCTTTATGTTAGAATGATAATAAAATACTTGTGTTGCATTTGGTGGTTTATGTAAAGGAAGGTTTACTTGGTTGGGCGACGAGGCCCAGTACAGGCAGCTTGCACAGCAAAGGAATTACGTGAAATTTTGGGTAATTACAAAATGTGTAAGACTTAATACATTTTTTTCTTGAACACACACATCAATATGAGTGTCATTTTGTATTAGAAGCAGCACACCACGAAGGTGCAATCTTGCTACATTCTTATTCTTAAACTGACATCATGTAGGTTTGAAAAATGTGAATGTTTGCATCAAGGAGGCTGATCTTGCGACATCGCCTGCGGATAAGGTTTGTGCAGTAAAGTATGGCAGGCATTGCGCATTGTGTTTTGTGACTGACCGGGTCACCATCTATTGCTTTCTTGTCCCATGAATCATGACTAGCCTAGTTTCTGAAAATCGACAAATTTAGGGATCCGGATGTGTTGCTCTTTACCGGTGGCAGCTAGGGCCAGTTTTTGGCTGGCTTGAGCTGATTCTGCTCAAATCTGCTTCTTATTCTTGCACATGATTATGTTGGCTAAAATGTTGCTTGTAATATGGGAAAACTTTGTTATTGGAACCGAGGCACCTGGTTCTTTTAGCACAAAGCATGTTGGTAGAGAAACCACTGCATAGGGGACGGTGCAATAGGGAAATTGCATGGTGCGTGTGGGCTGTTAGGCAACATCTAGGATGGGGAGGGGCAGAGAGATGAAGGATAGTGAGCAATGGCCATTTATCATTAAAAATCCTGTACTTCCCTTTTATTTTCTGTGAGCACTAGAACATCAGGAAACTAATTTTAGTGAAGAAATATTGGAAGTGTTTTGTGTATACATAAGATCAGCTATTTAGCTAGAATGTGTTACTGAACCCATAAAAAAGGGTTGGCGTATTTACTGCTTCTGGAGAAAGTGCAGCACTCAAAACTGTTGGGATTCAGTTGACAATTAGCACTTAGCAGCATTCTGTCCGTTTTGGTTATGTGCTGAGAGTGACACTGGCCAATAAATGTTTAATCCGATAAATGTTTACAGCTCTTGGTTGCAACAGTTACAAACCAACCTTTGCTAATATTTAAATCACAGCGCTGTAAAACTTGTTACTCGTACATGTCCGTCACTATGGTATTTGCAAACATGCTGCTAAATTGACTTATTGAATGTTCCCTCTACCTTCTCTGATGTGGTCTTCTCGCTTGTGATAAAAGAAATCTGTTATCTCATTGCAGGAGGAGATGAGGAATAGTAGAATAAAACGACGGGTGTATGAGCTGCTATCGAAAGCTGCTACCGTGCATCAGGAAAACAATGATAATGACCAAAAGGAGCTTCATTTTGTGTTTTTTAGGAAACCTACCAAATTTCTCCCTTCAGAAGATGGTTCCACGGTTGGTGCTGTGGAACTTGAAAAGACTCTCTTAAAAGGTCAGATGTAGGGAGTATTCTTGATTATTTTTGGGTATAAGTTTTGGCGATTTGTTTTGGGTACAAGTTTTGACAGTTATTTTTGTTTGTTATATAGATGATGGAGCAACTGGAAAGCAGGTGGCAGTTGGAACTGGTGAGTTTGAAGAACTAAAATGTGGGTAAGTGCTTTAGCTCATATTTTCTTGAATTTTTATGTGACCAATTAACTCTAGGTTTCTAAGGCCCATCTTAAGTATCTATCTTCTTCTTAGAATTGTTTTGAAGAGTATTGGTTACAAATCCTTGCCAGTAGAAGGTTTGTCCTTCGACAAATACAGAGGTGTGTGGCATTGCCTTTTTATTTACAGCCCTTTCTAATCCATAAAGAAGTTTTTAATGTTTGTTTAACACTCTATTTGTTGCAGGAGTTGTCCCAAATTTGAGGGGCAGAGTTCTGTGCAGTGAATCAGAGACTGCCACGGTGGAGCCAGGACTGTACGTGGTAGGATGGTTGAAGAGAGGACCAACTGGGATTGTTGCTACAAATCTCCATTGTGCCGAAGAAACGGTATGTACTTTAAATCATAATAATAATAATACCATGGTGGAACTGCCCTTAAGATATCTTGGTATTTTGTTGGCTGCTTTTCTTCCAAACAATTCCTAGGCGCACGTCGCGATATGAAGCGTGAGCATGCAAATTTCTGTGCTGTAGAAATAACAATTTAGCTACACTTACAGCTGCTTTATTAGACACCTCCCTTTTTCTGCCCAGCACACAAACCGGCATGTTTTTGGCTTATGGTTTGTTTGAAGCTTCGTGCTTCATCCCCATAATATGTACATCATGGAATTTGGCCAGAATATTGAAAACATTAAAATGTGATTTTATTTCACACCCAACTCAGAAAAAATTTATTCAGCATCAAGGTACGACATAATTTGTCTATTTATAATGGTGTTGCCCAGTAAGCTGCTCGATGAAATTTGTCTTTGAGGAACTATTCTAAATATTAGTTGATTGACAGGTGGATAGCATCCTTGAAGACGACAGGAAGGGCGTCTTCACGGACCCATCTGTTCTGAAAAGGCAAGGCCGGCGGGGACTACTTGAGATTCTAGAACAGAAGAATGCCCGCTACGTGCCCTTTGATGGTTGGGAGAAGATCGACTCCAAAGAGAAGACGGCCGGCGAGCTGAAGAACAAGCCTAGGGAGAAGATCACCAGATGGAATGAGCTCCTGGAAGCTGCAAGGGAGGGTTGATTGAAGGGCATCGAACGGGGCTGCTGGTTCAGGCGTAAACCGAATCAAAGAAACAGACTGCGAGACACAATCTGAATACTGAAAGAACAGCCAATCACGTACATACCGATGAGCCAATGAAAGTCAAGTGCTAATAATGCAGTCTTAGCAGTGAATCATTCGTACGCATACAAAGTAGTGTCATTCCTGGTTAAAATCCCAAAAAGGACCACTGCAGCCACATGAAACGATTGTAGTCCTGAGAAGTATAACTGCTATATGAACTTTACCACTTCTTCTAATCATGGGCATTTCTTCTGATAATTAATACTTTCAGTCTACGCTAATTCTAAAAGTTATAATGCTCCAAAGAAGTCACTAGAGAAGGGGCTTCAATACTACTCCCTCCATCCGAAAAAGCTTGTCCCAAGCTTGTTCTTCAAATAGTCTTTAGATACATCCATTTGAGAGACAAGCTTTTTCGGACGGAGGGAATACTCTATAAGCCTGCATCACCGAAAAGAATTTTATCATACTTTAGAGCTGCATTGTTGCGTTGTCTGCAGCCCGACGGTGATCGTACTGTCGGCTGGGGTTCTACGGAGAGAAGAAGACGAGCAGGGATTCTACGGGGAGAGCTCCAACCTGCTCGCAGCTCAGCCAGATTCGCCGTGGAACGGCTATTGAGGTTTTTTTCCCCCTAGGTCACGAACCTAGGGTTCTCTAGTCCTCCGGCGGCGCGACCGCCGTGAGTTCCTTCGAGACCCGATCGGCACTCCGTCGATTGGCTTCCTTTGTGCTCGCGCACCTACTTGCTCCTCCCCTCCAGCGATCATGGCGGATGGGCAGGGAAGCGGATCGGGCACCCAGGGACAGGAAGACGATACCAGCAGGTTGCTTGAGAGATTGAACCTAGAGGAAGATGAAGCGGATGACCTAGTATGGGAAGAGGAGATTGATGCGGAAGAGATTAAACCGAAGTGGCTTGCCCTAGGGCGGATCCTGACGACGAAAAGCTTCAGCCAGAGTGCCCTGATCGCGGAGATGAAGGCGGCGTGGAATCCTGCCCAACCGGTGGTTTGGAGAAGGATCAAAGCAAACCTCTTTTCTATACAATTTAGCTGTCTGGCGGACTGGAATAAGGCCATGCATCAGGGGCCTTGGGATTTTCACGGTATGGCTTTGCTCATGGCTGAGTACGATGGATTTACAAAACCAGAGAGAATAAAGTTAGACAGGTTGGAAACTTGGTGTCAGATTCACAGGCTGCCGGATGGAGTCCCGAAGAGTAAAAGTGCGCTACATAATCTAGCTAGCAGAGTTGGCTTGGTGGAGGAAGTTCAGGTTACATTACCGAATGGCTTCATTGGTGAGTTCATCAGGGCAAGAGTGAGATTGGATGTAAACAAAAAGTTGACTAGGGCAGTTGGAATCACAAAGGGAGGTGAGACAGAGAAATATCTAGTGAAGTTTGAGAAACTTCCAACTTTTTGTCATGCTTGTGGTTTTATGGGCCATTGGCATGAAGAGTGTGGTTCAGGGGAACATGGCCAATCTAAATTTGAATGGGGGAGCTTCCTGTTGGCAGGAATAAGAGGAAGAGGTGGTGGCCGAGGTGGTCGAGGCCATGCGGATAGACAGAAAGAGGGAGAAGAAGATCAAGGTGGGCGGTGCCGAGGATCTGGACGTGGGTTTGGAAGAGGCCGAGGTACAAACAGCCAATTTAACCCATCTGATCCAAGTGATGGAGATAACTATGTCGGGCCATGGCGATATAATTATAATCGCATGGAAGGTGCAGAAGAAGGAGGGAGGATAGGTGATGAGATTGTTCAAGCATCGTTTCAGGATGCAAGAGTAAATGTGGAGTCTGATATCGTCCTGGGAAAAAGACTAGCTGTAGATAGCAATTTTGTAGCCTCATCTGGAGGTAAAACAAATATGGTTTCAGACCAAAAAACTGCTATGATTCCCTTTGCTGGAAGTAGTTCAGAGAAGGCCCCAGAGATGGCCACCTTTGCACAAAAAGTAAATTTGTTTGGGGGAGATGCACAAGACGAAGAGAGGGAGATGGAGCCATGAAACACACCTCAGAAAAACTCAAACAGGAAAAAGTTCAAAGATAAGGATGGGCTAGCGATGGACAGTAATAAATAACAAGAGAATACATCGGTGACGTCCCGCGAGGACGATCGCCGGGCGCAATGAAACTATCTTGGAACTGCCGGGGGCTCGGGAATGAACCGGCAGTTCGAGCTTTGTTGGACGTCCAGCGAAGCACATGTCCCGATGTGATGTTTCCATCGGAGACTCACATGGATAGTTTTCCAGCTGAATGTTTGAGGAAACGTTTAAAGATGGATCAAAAAATGGTGTGTACTAGCAATGGGAGAAGTGGAGGTCCGATTCTACTGTGGCGTAACGGAATAACGGTCCAAAGACTTGGACTAGACCCAATGTTCATAGATGTACAGATCACGTTGTTGGGAAACGTAGCAGAAATTTAAAATTTTCTACGCATCACCAAGATCAATCTATGGAGTAATCTAGCAACGAGGGAAAGGGGAGTGCATCTACATACCCTTGTAGATCGCTAATCGGAAGCGTTGCAAGAACGCGGATGAAGGACTCGCATCAGAGCGATTCAGATCGCGGTTGATTCCGATCTAAGCGCCGAACAACGGCGCCTCCGCGTTCAACATACATGCAGCCCGGTGACGTCTCCCATGCCTTGATCCAGCAAGGAGAGAGGAAGAGGTTGGGGAAGACTCCGTCCAGCAGCAGCACGACGGCGTGGTGGTGGTGGAGGAGCGCGGTACTCCAGCAGGGCTTCGCCAAGCACTACGGAGGAGGAGGAGGAGGTGTTGGAGGAGGGAGAGGGCTACGCCAAGGGAAGGGTGCGGCTGCCCTCTCTCTCTCACACACACTATATATAGGGGAAGGGAGGAGGGGAAGGCGCCCTAGGGTTCCCTAGGGGAGGGGCGGCGGCCATAGGGGAAACCCTAGATGGGTTTTGGCGCCCACACCCCCTAGGAATATTGCCCCCCAAGCCGGGAGGGCTGGATGCCATAGGGGTGGCGCCCCACCTCTCCAGCTTACGTGAGATGGTGTGGGAGGGGCGCTCAGCCCCTGAGTGGGCTGATGTGCCCTCCCCCTTTGGCCCATAAGCCCCCCCCAAAGCTTGTCGGGGCCTTCGAAACCCTTTTCGGACACGTTGGTCATCACCTGGTACCCCCGGAACAATTCCGGACTCCAATACCCTCCGTCTAATATACCGATCTTCACCTCCGGACCGTTCCGGAGCTCCTCGTCATGTCCGGGATCTCATCCGGACTCAACAACCTTCGTAACCACATACTATTTCCCATAACAACTCTAGCGCCACCGAACCTTATGTGTAGACCCTACGGGTTCGGGAACCATGCGAACATGACCGAGACGTTCTCCGGTCAATAACCAACAGCGGATCTTGATACCCATGTTGGCTCCCACATGTTCCACGATGATCTCATCGGATGAACCACGATGTCAAGGATTCAAGCAATCCCGTATGCAATTCCCTTTGTCTAGCGGTATTGTACTTGCCCGAGATTCGATTGTCGGTATCCCGATACCTTGTTCAATCTCGTTACCGGCAATTCTCTTTACTCGTTCTGTAACACATCATCCCGTGATCAACCCCTTGGTCACATTGTGCACATTATGATGATGTCCTACCGAGTGGGCCCAGAGATACCTCTCCGTCACGCGGAGTGACAAATCGAGCCTCGATTCGTGCCAACCCGGCAGACACTTTCGGAGATACCGTAGTGCACCTTTATAGCCACCCAGTTATGTTGTGACGTTTGGTACACCTAAAGCATTCCTACGGTATCCGGAGTTGCACAATCTCATGGTCTAAGGAAATGATACTTAACATTAGAAAAGCTTTAGCATACGAACTACACGATCTTTGTGCTAGGCTTAGGATTGGGTCTTGTCCATCACATCATTCTCCTAATGATGTGATCTCGTTATCAACGACATCCAATGTCCATGGTCAGAAAACCATAACCATCTATTGATCAACGAGCTAGTCAACTAGAGGCTTACTAGGGACATGGTGTTGTCTATGTACCCACACATGTATCTCGAGTTTCCTATCAATACAATTATAGCATGGATAATAAACGATTATCATGAACAAGGAAATATAATAATAATAACTAATTTATTATTGCCTCTAGGGCATATGTCCAACAGTCTCCCACTTGCACTAGAGTCAATAATCTAGTTCACATCGCCATGTGATTAACACTCACAGGTCACATCGCCATGTGACCAACATCCAAAGAGTTTACTAGTGTCAATAAACTAGTTCACATCATCATGTGATCAAGACTCAATGAGTTACGGGGTTTGATCATGTTTTGCTTGTGAGAGAGGTTTTAGTCAATGGGTGCGCAACATTCAGATCCGTATGTACTTTGCAAATCTCTAGGTCATATTGTAAATGCTGCTTCCACGCTCCACTTGGAGCTATTCCAAATGGTTGCTCCACTATACGTATCCGGTTTGCTACTCAGAGTCATTCGGATAGGTGTTAAAGCTTGCATCGACGTAACCCTTTACGCCGAACTCTTTATCACCTCCATAATCGAGAAACATGTCCTTATTACTCCAAGGACGATTTTGACCGATGTCCAATGATCCATTCCTGGATCACTCTTGTACCCCCTTGCCAGACACGTGGCAAGGCACATATCAGGTGCGGTACAAAGCATGACATACTGTATAGAGCCTATGGCTAAGGCATAGGGGCGACATTACATTCGCCCTTTCTCTTTCTTCTGCCGTGGTCGAGCTTTAAGTCTTAACTTCATACCTTACAACTCGTGCAAGAACTCCTTCTTTCGATCGATCCATCTTGAACACCTTCAAGATCATGTCAAGGTATGTGCTCATTTGAAAGTACCATTAAGCGTTTTTGATCTATCCTTATAGATCTTGATGCTCAATGTTCAAGCAGCTTAATCCAGGTTTTCTATTGAAAAACACTTTTCAAATAACCCTATATGCTTTCCAGAAATTCTACATCATTTCTGATCAACAATAGTCAACAACAAATACTCATCAGAAATTCTATAGTGCTCCCACTCACTTCTTTGGAAATACAAGTTTCTCATAAACTTTGTATAAACCCAAAATCTTTGATCATCTCATCAAAGTGTATATTCCAACTCCGAGATGCTTGCTCCAGTCCTTAGAAGGATTGCTGGAGCTTTGCATACTTGTTAGCATCTTTCAGGATTGACAAAACCTTCTGGTTGTATCACATACAACCTTTCCTCAAGAAAATTGTCGAGGAAACAGTGTTTTGACATCCTGTTTGCAAGATTTCATAAATAATGCAGTAACTGCTAATCCAATTCCAACAGACTCTTAGCATCGCTACGAATGAGAAAGCCTCACCGTAGTCAACTCCTTGAACTTGTCGGAAAACATCTTAACGACAAGTCGAGCTTTCTTAATGGTGACACTTACCATCATTGTCCATCTTCCCTTTTAAAATCCATCTGTACCCAACAGCCTTACGACCATCAAGTAGTTCTTCCAAAGTCTACACTTTGTTTTATACATGGATCCTCTCTCGGATTTTATGGCCTCGAGCCATTCGTCGGAATCCGGGCCCACCATCGCTTCTCCATAGCCCGTAGTTTCATTGTTGTCTAGTAACATGACCTTCAAGACAGGATTAAGTACCACTCTGAAGAAGTACGCATCCTTGTCGACCTACGAGGTTTGATAGTGACTTGATCTGAAGTTTCATGATCACTATCATTAGCTTCCACTTCAATTGGTGTAGGTGCCATAGGAACAACTTCCTATGCCCTGCTACACACTAGTTGAAGTGACGGTTCAATAACCTCATCAAGTCTCCACCATCCTCCCACTCAATTCTTTCAAGAGAAACTTTTCTTGAGAAAGGACCCGATTCTAGAAACAATCCCTTTTGCTTCCTGAATCGAGACAGGAGGTATACCCAACTGTTTTGGGTGTCCTATGAAGATGCATTTATCCATTTTGGGTTCGAGCTTATCAGGCTAAAACTTTTCACATAAGCGTCGCAGCCCCAAACTTTTAAGAAACGACAGCTTAGGTTTCTCTAAACCATAGTTCATATGGTGTCATCTCAACGGAATTACATGGTGCCCTATTTAAAGTGAATTTGGTTGTCTCTAATGCCTAACCCATAAACGATAGTGGTAATTCGATAAGAGAGATCATGGTATGCACCATATCCAATAGGGTGCAGTTATGATGTTCGGACACACCATCACACTATGATGTTCCAGGCGGTATTGGTTGTGAAACAATTTCCACAATGTCTTAATTGTACACCAAACTCGCAACTCAGATATTCATCTCTATGATCATATCATAGACATTTTATCATCTTGTCACGACGATCTTCAACTTCACTCTGAAATTACTTGAACCATTCAATAATTCAGACTTGTGTTTCATCAAGTAAATATACTCAGATATCTACTCAAATCATCTGTGAAGTAAGAACATAATGATATCCACTGCGTGCCTCAGCACTCATTGGACTGCACACGTCAAAATGTATTACTTCCAACAAGTTGCTTTCTTGTTCCATTTTACTGAAAACGAGGCTTTCAGTCATCTTGCCCATGTGGTATGATTTGCATGTCTCAAGTGATTCAAAATCAAGTGAGTCCAAACGGTCCATCTGCATGGAGTTTCTTCATGCGTATATACCAATAGACATGATTCACATGTCTCAATCTTTTCAAAAAACAAGTGAGTCCAAAGATCCATCAACATGGAGCTTCTTCATGCGTTTTATTTATACCAATATGACTCAAGTGGCAGTGCCACAAGTATGTGGTACTATCATTATTATCTTATATCTTTTGGCGTGAACATGTGTATCACTACGATCGAGATTTAATAAACCATTTATTTTAGGTGCAAGACCATTGAAGGTATTATTCAAATAAACAGAGTAACCATTATTATCCTTGAATAACCATGTTGCGATAAACATAATCCAATCATGTCTATGATCAACGCAAATACCAAATAACAATTATTTAGGTTTAACACCAATCTTGATGGTAGAGGGAGCATGCGATGATTGATCACATCAACCTTGGAAACACTTCCAACACATATCCTCGACTCACCTTTAACTAGTCTCCGTTTATTCCGTAGCTTTTATTTCGAGTTACTAACACTTAGCAACCGAACCGGTATCTAATACCCTGGTGCTACTAGGAGTACTAGTAAAGTACACATTAACATAATGTATATCCAATATATTTCTATCGACCTTGCCAGCCTTCTCATCTACCAAGTATCTAGGGTAAATCTGCTCCACTGACTGTTCCCCTTACTACAGAAGCACTTAGTCTCGGGTTTGGTTCAAACTTTGGGTTTCTTCACTAGAGCAACAACTGATTTGTCGTTTCATGAAGTATCCCTTCTTGCCCTTGCCCTTCTTGAAACTAGTGGTTTCACAAACCATCAACAATTGATGCTCCTTCTTGATTTCTACTTTCGCGGTGTCAAATATCGCGAATAGCTCAAGGATCATCATGTCTATCCCTGATATGTCATAGTTCATCACGAAGCTCTAATAGCTTGGTGGCAATGACTTTGGAGAAACATCACTATCTCATCTGGAAGATCAACTCCCACTCGATTCTAGTGATTGTGGTGCTCAGACAATCTGAGCACAAGCTCAACGATTGAGCTTTTCTCCCTTAGTTTGCAGGCTAAGAAACTCGTCGGAGGTCTTATACCTCTTGACGTGGGCACGAGCCTGAAACCCAATTTCAGCCCTCGAAACATCTCATATGTTCATGACGTTTGAAATCGTCTTCGGTGCCTCAATTCTAAACCGTTTAACATTACTGAACTATCATGTAGTTATCAAAACGTGTGTGTCAGATGTTTGCAACATCCACAGACGACGTTCGAGGTTCAGCACACCGAGCGGACATAAGCCTTCTATGCAGCAATGAGGACAATCCTCAGTTTACGGTCCTAGTCCGCATAATCGCTACTATCAACTTTCAACTAAATTTTCTCTAGGAACATATCTAAACAGCAGAACTAAAGCGCGAGCTTACGACATAATTTGTAAAGTCCTTTTGACTATGTTCAGGATAATTAAGTTCATCTTATGAACTCCCACTCAGATAGACATCCCTCTAGTCATCTAAGTGATTACATGATCCTAGTCAGCTAGGCCGTGTCCGATCATCACGTGAGACGGACTAGTCATCATCGGTGAACATCTTCATGTTGATCGTATCTACCATTTAACTCATGCTCGACCTTTCGGTCTCTTGTGTTTCGAGGCCATGTCTGTACATGCTAGGCTCGTCAAGTCAACCTAAGTGTTTCGCGTGTGTAAATCTGGCTTACACCCGTTGTATGTGAACGTTAGAATCTATCACACCCGATCATCACATGGTGCTTGAAACAACGAACTTTCGCAGCGGTGCACGATTAGGAGGAACACTTTTCTTGAAATTATTATGAGGGATCATCTTATTTACTACCGTCGTTCTAAGCAAATAAGATGCAAAAACATGATAAACATCACATGCAATCAAAAAGTGACATGATATGGCCAATATCATTTTGCTCCTTTTGATCTCCATCTTCGGGGCTCCATGATCATCATCGTCACCGGCATGACACCATGATCTCCATCATCGTGTCTCCATGAAGTTGTCTCGCCAACTATTACTTCTACTACTATGGCTAACGGTTTAGCAATAAAGTAAAGTAATTACATGGCGTTGTTCATTGACACGCAGGTCATACAATAAATTAAGACAACTCCTATGGCTCTTGCCGGTTGTCATACTCATCGACATGCAAGTCGTGATTCCTATTACAAGAACATGATCAATCTCATACATCACATAGCATTCATCACATTCTTTTGGCCATATCACATCACATAGCATACCCTGCAAAAACAAGTTAGACGTCCTCTAATTGTTGTTTGCATGTTTTACGTGGTTGCTATGGGTTTCTGGCAAAAACGTTTCTTACCTACGCAAAAGCCACAACGTGATATGTCAATTGCTATTTACCCTTCATAAGGACCCTTTTCATCGAATCCGATCCGACTAAACCGGTAGAGACCGGCACCGCTAGCCACCTTATGCAACAAGTGCATGTCACCGGTGGAACACATCTCACGTAAGTGTGCGTGTAAGGTCGGTCCGGCCGCTTCATCCCACAATACCGTCGAAACAAGATTGGACTAGTAACGGCAAGCATATTGAAAAAATCAACGCCACAACAACTTGTGTTCTACTCGTGCATAGAAACTACGCACAGACCTAGCTCATGATGCCCTTTGTTGGGGAACGAGAAGAAATTTAAAATTTTCACGCATCACCAAGATCAATCTATGGAGTAATCTAGCAACGAGGGAAAGGGAGTGCATCTACGCATTCTTGTAGACCGCTAAGCGGAAGCGTTGCAAGAACGCGGATGAAGGAGTCGTATCAGAGCGATTCAGATCGTGGTTGATTCCGATCTAAGCGCCAACAACGGCGCCTCGCTGCTCAACACACGTGCAGCCGGTGGCGTCTCCCATGCCTTGATCCAGCAAGGAGAGAGGGAGAGGTTGGGGAAGACTCCGTCCAGCAGCAGACGACGGGCGTGGTGGTGGTGGTGAAGGAGCGCGGTACTCCAGCAGGGCTTCGCCAAGCACTACAGAGGAGGAGGAGGAGGTGTTGGAGGAGGGAGAGGGCTGCGCCAAGGGAAGGGTGCGGCTGCCCTCTCTCTCTCTATATATATATAGGGGGAAGGGAGGAGGGGAAGGCGCCCTAGGGTTCCCTAGGGGAGGGGCGGCGGCCATAGGGGAAACCCTAGATGGGTTTTGGCGCCCCCACCCCCTAGGAAACTTGCCCCTCAAGCCAGGAGGGTTGGCTGCCCTAGGGGTGGCACCCCCACCTCTCCAGGTTACGTGAGATGGGGTGGGAGGGGCGCTCAGCCCCTTAGTGGGCTGATGTGCCCTCCCCCTTTGGCCCATAAGGCCCCCCAAAGCTTGCCCCGAAACCCCTTCCGGACACGCTGGTCATCACCTGGTACCCCCGGAACAATTCCAGACTCCAATACCCTTCGTCCAATATACCGATCTTCACCTCTGGACCATTCCGGAGCTCCTCGTCATGTCCGGGATCTCATCTGGGACTCCGAACAACCTTTGGTAACCACATACTATGTCCCATAACAACTCTAGCGTCACCGAACCTTAAGTGTGTAAACCCTACGGGTTCGGGAACCATGCAGACATGACCGAGACGTTCTCCGGTCAATAACCAATAGCGGGATCTGGATACCCATGTTGGCTCCCACATGTTCCACGATGATCTCATCGGATGAACCACGATGTCAAGGATTCAAGCAATCCCGTATGCAATTCCCTTTGTCTAGCGGTATTGTACTTGCCCGAGATTCGATCGTCGGTATCCCGGTACCTTGTTCAATCTCGTTATCGGCAAGTCTCTTTACTCGTTCCGTAACACATCATCCCGTGATCAACCCCTTGGTCACATTGTGCACATTATGATGATGTCCTACCGAGTGGGCCCAGAGATACCTCTCCGTCACACGGAGTGACAAATCCCAGTCTCGATTCGTGCCAATCCAATGAGACACTTTCGGAGATACCCGTAGTGCACCTTTATAGCCACCCAGTTACGTTGTGACGTTTGGTACACCCAAAGCATTCCTACGGTATCCGGGAGTTGCACAATCTCATGGTCTAAGGAAACGATACTTAACATTAGAAAAGCTTTAGCATACGAACTACATGATCTTTGTACTAGGCTTAGGATTGGGTCTTGTCCATCACATCATTCTCCTAATGATGTGATCCCGTTATCAACGACATCCAATGTCCATGGTCAGAAACCGTAACCATCTATTGATCAACGAGCTAGTCAACTAGAGGCTTACTAGGGACATGGTGTTGTCTATGTACCCACACATGTATCTGAGTTTCCTATCAATACAATTATAGCATGGATAATAAACGATTATCATGAACAAGGAAATATAATAATAATAACTAATTTATTATTGCCTCTAGGGCATATTTCCAACACACGTGTGATAATAATACGTGGCGATTTACTGGTATGTATGGAGAATTCCGCTGGGCAAACAAACACTTGACATGGGGTCGAATGCGAGATCTATATCAGAGCAATAATAATCTTCCATGGCTGATGATGGGAGACCTCAATGAGATCCGTTTCTTGCATGAGAAAGAGGGGGGCAACCCACGGCCCACACAGTATATGGTAGCTTTTCAACAGGCAATCGATGACTGCAGGTTACATGATATGGGGTATATTGGAGATATTTTTACATGGAGAAGAGGGAGAATTAGAGAACGACTGGATAGAGGCCTAATCAACAATGAATGGACTAGCCTGTTCCCTAATGCTGGTTTAGAGCATTGTAACTTCAATCATTCAGACCATCGACCCTTGTTGATGAACACAGAATTTTATGTTAACCAAGGAGTTGCAAATGGTGGACCTAAGAGGTTTGAAGCGAGATGGCTGAGAGAAGCGCAGTTCCCGGAATTGGTAACAGAAACATGGGAAAGGTTGAAGAACGACCCAGCGTCACCGGGGGTTTACGAGAAGCTTACAAAATGCATTCGGTCTTTCATGATTGGGACCAGCGTATTCTGAAAAAACCAAAGAAAAGGCTAAGGAAAGCCCAACGTGAGTTAGAGAGGGTCATGTCGGGGCCCATGACTGATGAAAATGAGACGAAGAGGAAGGAGCTTGCAGAATTGGTGGAGTACTTACTGGAGTTGGAGGAAATTCAGAGTATGCAAAGATCACGAGTGGATTGGCTCAAGTTTGGTGACAGAAACACAGCTTTTTTTCAAGCGTTTGCAGCAGCGAGACGTAAAAAGAATTTTATTAAAAAATTGAAAGATGCCAATGGCGATATAATAGAGAATGTGAATGAGTTGAATTCTCATATCCAGAGCTACTTTGAGGGGCTGTTCTCCTCGGAGGTTTTTGACACGGGCCCGGCAATGTTGCAAAAGGTACAGCCTAAGGTAACAACTCAGATGAATGACATGTTGCTGGCCCCGTTTTCTGCTGATGACGTTTGTAAAGCGGTGTATATTATTGGGGATTTGAAGGCACCGGGTCCTGATGGACTACATGCGATATTTTTTTAAAAGTATTGGCACATTATTGGGGAGGATGTTACTGCTATTGTACTACATGCTATCAATTCAAAACACATTCCACAAGAGTGGAATGATACGTCTATAGTCTTGATCCCAAAGGTGGACTCCCCAGATGTGATTACTCAATACCGTCCAATCAGCCTTTGCAATGTTCTGTACAAGATTATATCTAAGATGCTTTCTAGTCGTTTGAAAAGTATTTTGCCAGATATAATATCTCCAACCCAAAGTGCATTTGTTCCTGGTAGAATGATAACTGGCAATATTCTAGTGGCTTATGAGTGCATTCACAAAATTAAGAACACTAGGAATACTCAAGCTGGTCTGTGTGCAGTCAAATTGGACATGCATAAAGCTTATGATAGAGTTGAGTGGGTTTTCCTGAGGAACATGATGAAAAGGCTGGGTTTTGATGATCAGTGGATAGATATTATAATGGAATGTGTGAGCTCAGTAAGATACAGGGTTCATTTTAATTCACAAGAAACAGAGATGTTTATTCCGTGGAGGGGAATTCGGCAAGGTGACCCTTTATCACCTTACCTCTTTCTAATTTGTGCTGAAGGTCTCTCTAGCATTTTGCAGTATGAAGAAGAAGTTGGTGGCATCTATGGAATAAGAGTGTGCAGGAATGCACCGTCAGTTTCACACCTTTTATTTGACGATTTATTCTCTAATTCTCATGCGGGCAGATATGTTAAATGCAACTTCCTTACGGCAAGTGTTGGAGACTTATTGTGCAAATTCGGGACAGATGGTAAGTGTTGGGAAATCAAGTATTTTCTTTAGTCCAAATACTCTGGTGCAAACAAGAGATGAAATATGCCAGGAGCTAAATATTACAAACCAAACCCTCACAGATAAATATCTTGGTCTACCTGCTATGGTAGGTGCAGATCGAAGTGATTGTTTTGAACACTTTTGTGAGAAGATTAAGAAACTCTTGAAAGGGTGGATGGAGAAGCAACTCTCTGTGGGGTAAGGAAATTTTGCGAAAAGCAGTAGCTCAATCCATCCCTGTATTTGCCATGTCAGTTTTTTGCCTACCAAAAGGAGTTTGCAAAGATATCATGGATGTCATTGCTCAATATTGATGGGGAGATGATGAGGAAAATAAAAAAATGCATTGGTTCTCTTGGTGGAAACTTTGTATACCAAAGTGTGATGGGGGTTTGGGTTTTCGTGATCTACACTCTTTCAACTTGGCGCTCCTTGCAAAACAGTGTTGGAGATTGATTATAAATCTGGAGTCTCTTTATGCTTGAATTTTGAAGGCGAAATATTACCCCAATACAGATTTGCTGCATGCTGGGCAAAAAACTAGGTCTTCATTCACATGGCAGAGCTCGGCAAAGAGTTTAACCACATTTAAAAGAGGGTATATTTGGCGAATCGGAACCGGTGAGAATGTGAGCATATGGAATGATCCATGGATTCCCTCCAGCCCGGACAGGAGAGTCATAACTCCGCGGGGACAGATCTTAATCTCTCGAGTGGTAGAGCTAATTGATCCAGTTACATTGCAGTGGGATGAACAATTTATACGGGATATCTTTTATCCTGTGGACGCTACTAAAATTCTGCAAATACCACTCAATTTTCAAGCATTTGATGACTTTATTGCCTGGCATCTAACAAAGCATGGGAGGTTCACGGTTAAGAGTGCATACCATGAACAATGGTCACATAAGTATAGAGGTCAATATCTCCCAAGCTCCTCGTCCAAAGAGTAACATGCAAGCTACGATCCGGAAGAAGCTATGGAGCTTCATGTGCCACGGAAAATTCAAATTTTCTGTTGGCGGGCTTTGAGAGGAATCGTTCACGTTAAATCCATCCTCGCTAATAGACACATACCTGGCGACGGTGCATGCCCAGTGTGTCATCAGGGGGCGGAAGACATGCGTCACATGTTGTTCCAATGTGATTTAGCAAAGAGCCTATGGGCCGGGCTGGGTCTATCAGAGCATATTAACTTCGCTCTACAAGTAGACAGATCGGGGTCAGCGATCCTGGAGTTCCTGCTATTGGAGTCAGACCAACCTCTGCTATTGATGCCAAATGTGAAGAAAACGGAGGTGATAGCGACCGGATGCTGGTACCTCTCGTGGCTGCGTCGACGACACACTCATCATGACTCGGTTCCTCCTATATTCGGGTGGCACATGTCTATTCTCGCAATAGTAAAAAACTATACAAACTCTATGAAACAGGAAGGGACTTTAATGGAGCATAGGTGGAAGAGACCAGAGCCAAGGTTCGTAAAACTTAATGTTGATGCTTCATTCCATGCGGATGAGGGAGTAGGCTCTGTTGCAGGTGTGCTACGAGATGATAGAGGGAATTTCATTGCAGGGTTTTGTAAATATATATCATTGGCAGCAGATGTTGTGACTATTGAAGCAATGGCATTGCGGGATGGACTAATTCTGGCGAACTCCTTGGGTTTCAACAGAGTAGAAGCGGAGTCGGACTCGTTGAACGTAATCAACAGTTGTCGAGGACAAGATCAATGGTGGGATGCAGCTGCTGCGATCTTCGCCGAAAGTGCATAGATTTATCAACGTCAATAGGAAAGGTCATCTTTTTTCATTGTTTTCGCGAAGCAAATTCAGTCACGCATGAGCTAGCAAAGTTTAGTTTTTGTAATAAATGTGATGACCATTGGACTAACGAACCTCCTGAGTTCTTAGTTAGCCATTTGATGAACGATGTAACTATTGTTTAAGTTCAATAAAGCTAGCCATGATGGTCTTTCCCCCAAAAAAAAAGATTCACCGTGGAACGCCTGACACCTGATACGTCTAACAGCCATTGACCGCTGGCGACCGCCGTGACGCGAGCGAGGGGTAAGGGCTTGTACAACGCTACATGGTGGACGGGTGCTTCAACTGCCACCTAGGTTCGGATGGTCCCAAATTGACGCAACGTGCTGCTTGCAGACTAAAGCTACATCCTGCAGAAGAGCCAGCCTCTTCAGATGTGAAAAGCAAAGAAAGGAAGAAAAGGCATGTTGCGTTGATGCATGCAAGAGAGGGATAGAGAGAGCAGAAAAATAATGCTATGCATGTGAAGGACAGTGGGTCCGCTACATAGTGTGGCCTCTGTTGGACAGAATTTTTCTAAAATGGTGGCTTCATTACTTTTTGATTAGTTTAAGAGCTGAGACAGTACCAGGGTGATGCCTCCATTGTACATGCCCTAAGCAGTGCTTCGCGGAAAACAGAGGAACCAGGATTACAGAGACGCCAAGTTCAGTTTCTTTCAAAAAAAAAATCTTCCCTTTGCCATCCGGCTTGCAGTAAGTTAAATCGACAACTCAGTCCACACGCCCACATGTTGAGAAACAAGTTACGGCAGTAACGCCACACACATACACACACACACACAGGCTCATTCAGATCCTATGGTTTCGCTTGGCGTTGAAATTTGGTGGCTGCGGACATGGAACAACTCTTGGTATTCTGAGAGAGAGAAGTTCATTTACGAACATCTCCTAGGTTTCATGACGCTGCCTGCTCTGCTGTCTGCTTCTCCTTGTCTTCCTCTCCCAAGAGTTTCCTCCGTTGCTGCGTGAAGAGCAAGAATTTGAATCTGAATTTGAATTTGATAGTGTAGTGTCAATATACGAGTAGATTCTGGAGGCTCATTTAAGTATTGAACTGCGAAAAATTGAAGTACTGAACTGCACTAGACATGCAAGATGTCTCTAGAGCTTTCTACTGCTATTAAAACCTGGAAGAACCCAATACATATTAACCATCATGTTGAGTATAAGGATTATTAGGAAGTATAAGATAGACTAGAATTTGGTCCTGCCGTGTCTTGTACTTCAAGTTGACCTTTGTATTCTTATATATATGCCCACGAGACTTAAGCAATATATCAAACTATTCCATCAAATCCCTCTCTTCCTTCAACATGGTATCAGTTTCCGGGTTCTAAACCCTAGCCGCCGCCGCTTACGCACCCACGCATCGTCCCTGGGGCGGTCGGCCTCCATGACCGCCGCCGGGGGCCGCGCCGCCCGTACCTAGGGTTCGTTCGCCGGCCGTGTTGGTCGGCTGCCCTAGAGAGTCTTTTTCCCGAGCCCTCGCTCCGGGTTTTTTCGCTCTCTCGCCGGTTGTTTTGATCGGCGTTTTTCTTTTTGGTTTTCCAATCTAATTTTGATGGGCTTGTGTCGCCCGCCGCCGCCGTCGACCCTCGTGCGCCTCTACTCCAACCCCGGCGCGACCAGCCGGCCTCTCCTCCGACCTGGCGTCCACGCACGCCAAGGCGGCCCGTCAAGGCCAGCCACCGTCCGCGCGTCGGTCCGCCCGTCGCCCTGCGCCGGCTGTCACCGTCCTGCTCCGACCAGGAAAGATGCATCGCCCGACCCGGCGGACTCGCGCCATGCGACGGCCAATCATAGTTGTCGCTCGCGTGCCGGCCCGCCCATCGATCCTCGTCACCTGCCTCCGTCGCGTCTGCACGGTGGCCCGATGGTCTACCTCGCCGGCCTCGTCCTCGGCTACGTCGGGACGGCTGCATCAGGCTTGTCGGCTGGCGCCGCTGCTCCGTTGGTCGCTCGGGCCTCGCTCCCCGGGCGCCGCCGCTGCCTTGGCAGCCCATGTGTCGGTGTTGACAAGCTCGTTCGCACGACGTCCCACGACGTCCGTCGTCGCCGGCCTCATCCTGGACTCCGTCGCCACCTCGCCTCCACCGAGCGGCGTCCCCGACCTCGCGTGCGATCGGCTTGATCACCCGCTCAACGCCGCGCGACCGACCTGGCCTGTCGGTTACACGCGCCTTTGCAGGTCCCGTGAAGATCGTCCCGAGTACCGCGCGCCTCTCTGCCGATCGAGCATCGGGCTGCCGCTGCGTCACCCCGTCGGGCCGCAGCGCCACCGCCCCCATGGTTCTCCTCGCGGCTGCATCGACTCGTGCGTCGCCGCTACGTCGCCCCTTCGGGCCGTAGTGCCGCGATACGCGGTCCCCGCCGCTGCCCCGAGACCGTACCCGCGGTTGCACCGACTCGCGAACCGCCGTTCATGCCGGCCCTTCGCCAGACGCAGCGCAGCGCGGTCGCGGCCGCCCGAGGTCTTCTGCCGTCGCCCGACCGCCGCCGCCGCTGCCGCCGCTTCTTCGGTCAGAAGCGCGCGCCATGATCCGCTTAATCGCCCAGCGTCGCCATCCCGTGATATGCGCCGCGCCGTCTCCCTTGGCGCGGGAACGCCACCGTCCGCGCCAGTCTTCGTCATGCTGTCAGGGTTCTTTGCCTACTTTGAGCATTGCCGCCGCGCTCCTAACCTAGTCGCCGCCGCCGCTACCCTGTAGCCGCCGCAGCCGCCCGTCCACCCCCTTTGTCTACGTCCAGCACCAGCCCGTCACCAGCGTCGCCGTCATCTACCCCGACCGCTTCATCTACTCCGACAACCGCGGGCGACATTGGCCCCGCGCCGGTTGGCGCCGCAACCGTCGTCGAGTCCTTCTCTGCTGGCCTCTCCGACTTCTTCGACATGGCGTACAGCTCGTGCAGGTCCCAGTCTACGCATGCCCGGTGCTGGCAACACCGCTGCGTGCCTTCGTCCACGACGTGTTCCCGGGCTTGGTGTGACGCCCGGATAATTAAGCTACAGTGATCCCACGCTAATGGTGCCACGTCACCATGATTACTGCTGCTAATCTATCGTTAGGGCAAAACCGGTCCAAAATTCAAAATTCAAATTAATGATAACAATAGAAGTTTTCAAAAATTAAAACAAAAATGTTCGGTTAGTGCCAAATATTACATAGGTAATTATAGTAAAGAAAACACAAATTTATAAAATACTTATATGCCCTAAGTTGAATTAAAACAAGAAAAGAAAATAGATAAAAACAGAAAAGCGAGCAGAAAACAAGGAAACCCCCAAACCCCCGGGCCAACCGACCCAGCTAGCCAACCGGCCGGCCCAGTCGGCCAGCCCACCCCGGCCGACCCACCTCTCCCCGCATAACCCCCCTGCCCCGAAACCCTAGCCCCACTCGCCCATCCCACTCCCCACACACTCCCATTCCGATCCCTTCGGATCGGGCACGCATCGTCGACCACGCCCCACGGCGCGCCAACGCCGGGCGCCCGTCACCACCGCCACCGCCATCGCCCCAGACCGGATCAGGGCTCAACACAGCTCGCATCGCTGACGCGTCGTTGCCGCTGTGGATCTCGCTTCGCCGCTCGACGACGCCGAAGCCACCTCACCGTAATCGCCTCCCCATCTTCGCCTTGAAGCCGTCGTCCCGTCCTCCTCCACAACGGACCTCCCGAACTCCCCGCGCCACTTCCCGTGCCCTACTCCTCCCCGTGAGCACGCGTCCTCCTCCTCTCCCCTCTTCCCCATCGCGCGTGCGAGCCGTTCCCTGCCGTCGCCGTTGCTCGCTCACCGGCGCGAGCATCGCCGGAGCCGCCTATGCCCGACCACCATCGCCTCCGTCATGGCGCTGGCGCGCCCGCCGGGGCAGCCGTCGTCTGAGGCGGCCCTTCGCGCCTCTGCTCGACCACCACCACCGTCGCGCCCTACTGGTCGCCGCTGTTCGCCATCATCACTAAATCGCCTAATCGCGTGCCCGGCCCGCACCACCTCCGGCCTCCTCCGCCGCAGCATGACTATCTTTGCCCGCCTAAATGGTCTCGCCGTTGCTCACATCCGTGGCCCGGCCTCGCGCGCCATGGCGGGCGCCCTACTGGCGACACAGGGAGGCGGTGGCGCTCATCGCCCGTAACCGCTAACCCAGCGCCCACAACGCCCATCCGGGCCTATGACTAGTGGGGCCCTAGCCCCAGAACAAAAAAAAGAAGAGAAAATAATAATAATAATAATAATATTAATTAATTAATTAACTAAATTAATTAACTTAATTAATTGAGTTTAATTAACCTGATCAATTAACTAAACTAATTAACCTGTTAGTTTAATTAAACTGTATTTAGATTAACCTAAACCCTAATCAACCTAACGATTGTATGATGTGGGTCCCACGGGACCCACATGTCGATTGACCTGTGTCAACCGCCTTTGTTGCTGGCACGACATCACACATACGTCATCTATGCGTCGGCAAGATTTACTATTCCGGATAATGTTGGATTAAATAATTAATTAAATTCCAGAAATTAATAAAATCTTTAGAAAATCATATCTTTTAATCCGTAACTCGGATTAAAATATTTTCAACATGAAAGTTGCTCAGAACGACGAGACGAATCCGGATACGCAGTCCGTTCGTCCGTCACACACCCCTAACCTATCGAACCCGCAACTTTACCCCTCCGGCTCCACTGCCCGAAAACGTGAAACACAGGGAATACTTTCCCGGATGTTTCCCCCTTAACCGGTACCATCTCATACCACGTTAGGGCACGCCTAGCATCGTTACTTGTCATGTCATGCATCGATATGCATCTGTTTACATGGTATTCATTGTTTCTTCCCCCTCTTCTCTCCGGTAGACCACGAGACCAGCCGTCTTGCCCGATTCGACCACGGAGTTGACGACCTCTCTCTTGCTAGAGCAACCAGGCAAGCCCCTTCGGTCACCGAGATATCGCCTACTCTTCTCTATACTGCTTGCATTAGAGTAGTGTAGCATGTTCTTGCTACATTATACCTATCCCGATGTATAGCTTTGTCCTTGCTACTCTCATTGTTACCTTTACCGCAATCCTACATGCTTAGTATAGGATGCTAGTATTTCCATCTGTGGCCCTACATTCTTGTCCGTCTGTTGTGCTATACTATCGGGCCGTGATCACTCGGGAGGTGATCACGGGTATATACTTATACTTATACATGATACATGTGGTGACTAAAGTCGGGTCGGCTTGTGGAGCACCCGCGAGTGATTCACGGATTGGGGGCTGAAAGGACCTTTGTCCCGACGGCCCTCTGGATGGATCTTTGTGGCGGAGACCGCCTAGGAGAGAGGTGGGTCTGGCCCTGTTCGGCGTTCGCGGATACTTAACACGCTTAACGAGATCTTGGTATTTGATCTGAGTTGGCTACGGGCCTATACGCACTAACCAACTACGTGGGAAAGATATGGGCACTCGGCGTCGTGGTATCAGCCGGCACTTCGTGACGCCTTGATCGAGTGGCGGCTACCGGATTGGAACGTAAGCACGCTCTTGTATTAAGGGGCTAGTTACGCTTTCGTCACAGACGCAACATGCAGGTGTGCATTGGGCGATGGGCCCAGACCCTGGCGCTTAGGTTTAGAACCGGCGTCTTGACCTCTCTGTTGTGCCTAGGTGGGGCTGCGGCGTGTTGATCTTCCGCGGCGGGCATGACCCAGAAAGTGTGTCCGCCAAATGGGATCAAGCGTGTTGGGTAAGTTGGTGCACCCTGCAGTGAAGTTAATCTATTCGAATAGCCGTGATCTTGATAACAGACGACTTGGAATTGTACCTTGACCTTATGACAACTAGAACCGGATACTTAATAAAACACACCCTTCCAAGTGCGGATACAACCGGTGGTCGCTCTCTCGTGGCAATGAGGAGGGATCGCCGGGTAGGATTATTGCTATGTGATATTACTTGGAGGACTTCAACCTACCCTCTTCTACATTTGCAAGGCGAAGGTGACGAAGCGTAGTCTTCGATAAGACTAGCTATCCCCTCTTATTACGGCATTCTGCAGTTCACCATCGATATGGCCCTTTACACATATATCCATGCATATGTAGTGTAGTCCCTTGCTTGCAGTACTTTGGATGAGTACTCACGGTTGCATTGTTTCCCCCTTTTCCCCCTATCTCTACTCGATTGCTGCAACCAGACGATGGAGCCCAGGAGCCAGACGCCACCGTCGATGACGACTACTACACTGGAGGTGCCTACTACTATGTGCAGCCTGCTGACGACGACCAAGAGTAGTTTAGGAGGATCCCAGGCAGGAGGCCTGCGCCTCTTTCGATCTGTATCCTAGTTTGTGCTAGTCATCTTATGGCAACTTGTTTAACTTATGTCTGTACTCAGATATTGTTGCTTCCGTTGACTCGTCTATGATCGAGCACTTGTATTCGAGCCCTCGAGGCCCCTGGCTTGTATTATGATGCTTGTATGACTTATTTTATTTGTAGAGTTGTGTTGTGATATCTTCCCGTGAGTCCCTGATCTTGATCGTACACATTTGCGTGCATGATTAGTGTACGATTGAATCGGGGGCGTCACACCTGGCAAGCCTGGTTCGGCGCTTCGTCAACTTTGTCTTCGTCCATCTATGCATGCCCGATGCTGGCAACACCGACGCGTGCCTTCGTCTACAATGTGTCCCCAGGGTTGGCAACCCCGGCGCGACGCGTCGTCAACATCATCTACTTCCGGCGCACCACTACTTTGACACCACTGCGCCCATGACTGACTCGGCGCCTCCCTGCGCCCGCGGCTCCATGGCGACTTCCTCGACACCGGCTACCCCGACTCGACATCGACCACGGCATTCTTCGCACGGCTACCTCGACCACGGCACCACCACACATGCTCTCGGCTACCTCGACAAACGGCACAAAGGGCTGCCGCCTTGCTTGAGCAACCTCGTCGGGTTTCCACTCCAGCCATGACTTCCACGATGCGTCAACCGTTACGACTGTGGGGGGGTGTCCATCGGCTTGCCTTCGGATTCTTCCCCAGTCTCACCATCTGCGTCGCTACCGTTATGACTGCGGGGGAATGTTGAGTATAAGGATTATTAGGAAGTATAGGATAGACTAGAATTTGGTCCTGCCTTGTCAGACTCTAAATTGGTGCTTTCAGATTTCTATATATATGCCCACGAGGCTCAAGCAATATATCAAACTATTCCACCAAATCCCTTTTTTCCTTCAACACATCAGAATCAAACCAAACTTGATTTTAGCTAGCTATAGTAGGTTCGACTGTCATGCAGCTGCTGATACTCCCTTCGTCCCATAATAGGTCAAAAACCAAAGTTTTAAATCACGGGCGAAACTCGAGCGATCGCGGCGCAATCGCTGGCTGGGAGACTCCCCGCGACGCTATCGCTGAACAAACGCGATCTGCGCTAATCACGCGATCGCTGCGCGAAACGGCGCTAAATCCCTTCGCCGTGGCTGCAATTTAGCTGGGACGGGCCGAAACAGAGACCCAAAAAGGGCTCAGCCCAAATTTGCCCAGATAAGCCAGAGGAGCTCTTCCAGAAACCTAACATCGTCTCCCATTCTTCCCGTTCCCTTCCTTCCCTCCACCGAAAACGTTGTGGCGCCTGCGCGGTTACTTGCAGGTGCGCTCGACAGGCTGGTCGCTGCTTTGCCGGAAGCCGGAAGCAGTGACGGCAAGGTGACGCCTGGGCAGCTTCTTCAACCGAAACGGCAGGCAGTGGGCTGCGACCACGTTCCGCAGCAGTCGTTTGGTATTTGGTTCAGTAGCAGAACAGCTTGTAGATCTAGATTGCAGCTGATTTGTGAACACTTGTTTTCTGAATTTATACTCTGTTTGAAATTATACCCTGTTTTCTACTGAAAATCCCCTGCTTTCTGTGACAAATATGCACATGTTACTACTTGAGGCTTGAGAATGACAAGCACGTGTACTGTTCCCGCGAAACTGCTTAGCGGCCGCTATTGCGGGCTATAGCGGCTGTAGCGGCTGGTAGCCAGCCGCGAAATGGCTTTGCCCGCGATTTGAAACTTTGTCAAAAACGCTCTTATTTATATTATGAAACGGAGGGAGTACCTTGTAATGCAGGAAGCCAATCGGCGAATGTGAATTCGGGGAACGAGCTCAGGTCGCGTACAGCTACTCGGAAAACATCGGTGAGCACGGTCCTGGACTGCATCATCACGGCCTTGAGGATCTCTTTGCCCTGCAGTTGCATCATCAGATCAAACACGTGACCTACATTGCTAGTTCCGTTCCAAGATGAAAATGGAAACGGAATAGATAGAATGAAACAGTAGTAATTAAGCCACCTCCTTGAACCCAAGCTGCACGTCGATCTCCCGGAGCGCCCCGACATCCGCAGCGCCGAGGGCCGGGCACAGCGCGACCAGCTCGCCGGCCGACGACGGGTGGACCTGGAGGTCGTCCGTCACGATGTACCTCGTCGCGGCGCCGCCACGGACGAACCCCTCTGGCGCGCCCGCACCCGTCTCGCCGTTGCCGGCCGTCGATGAGGACCTGGGCGCCGGCGGCACGTACCGCGCCGCCAGCGTCATCTCGTCGCCGCAGGACGGGCACCTGGTGCCCCTCTCGTCCGTCACGTTCCTGGCGCAATCGAAGGTGTAGATGCCGGTAGGGCAGGTGTAGAGCTCCCTCCGCGGGTGGAAGCTGTGCTGGACGCGCGCCGGCGGGGAGAGCACGGTGGGATGGAGGAGCGTTTTCTTGGCGGCCACGCCGGACTGGACGTGCACCAAGTCCAGCCGCTCCACGCTGGCGTAGAGGTTGCCGACGGAGCCGCCGGCGCCGCCGAGCGGGGCGAGCAGCCGGTCCGCCCGGCCGAGCGGCAGGGCCAGGAGGGAGAAGAGGAAGTCGACCACGTCCTTGCCGGCCTCCGCGAACACCACGCGCCGCGCGCCCGTGTCCACGAAGAGCTTCATGCTCGCCGTCGAGCCTGCTGCTGCGGCTGCCATTGTTGGCGTGGAGTGGCTCGGACTGTCCCTCGTGCTGCGGGCGTCCTCCATTGGCGCGGCGCGCGTGCACGCGAGTGAACTGAGGAGGGTGAGGCGAGATTAGCAAATGTGCATCGACGGCTGGGATTTATCAACAGCATCCTCTACGCCATTAGCCAAACCTCGATCATCTCACGTACTACAGCAATACAAGTCTTCCATTAGTCAACGATTAGCCTCTAATCCGATAACTGATCTTACGGCTAACAGCAATTAGTACGAGTAGTATATACTGTAGTACAATGTGCTGCTTTGATCTAACCTCTTTTTTCCTTTCTGAACGGGGTATGCTAATTCGCCATGCAAAATGGTTGCGTACCTCCGTCGGTCGTTCGGTGTTGCTTTAGCTCCCGTCGAATTACTCTTCGATCTATCCACTCGTTTCTTCGCCGGAAGGCAGTGGTTCGGGCCGGAGACGGTGCACGCGTGGCCGCCGACGCCGTGATCAATCGAGAGGAGGAGGAAGCACGGTATAATTAGCCCTAAAAATCTATGAAATCTATCGGACGGGTAATCGTCCGTGGTGTGATCGTGTAGTAGGCCGATAAGAGAGAGTATAGGGATATGAGAAAATAAATGGGTCTCGCACAATGGGCCGCCCATTCAGCCCACGCAAAAGAAGAACCTAAGCATACAAAAACGAGCCCTGTTATTCCGATTGTTACTCGAAACGTGCGGCCTTTTCCTGGTACTGTCCGGTTTTCGCCTTTCTGCACCTTCATTTGCCATCCCTTCTCACCTGCTTTAGCTTATAATGTCAAGGCGACATCTTTTAGTTTTCTGTATGTGTCATATAGGATTTTTTTTCCACAAAGGTTAACAAGATTGTCATATTTAGATATGTATGGCACTTTAGAATTTTATTTTTTTCATGGGCTTTGATTAATATTTTGAACAATTCCCATTCTCTTTATGCTAATTTGATCAAATGTTCTGAAATTAATTAATTTTTATTGTAAACTGTGGCTCATAAAATACATCATCAGTCTTGTGCAAAGCTAGGGGTGGAACAGTATTTTGTACATTTGGATCATCGCGACTACTGGCGATTTCATTATGGGGCAGCTCATGATCTTCATATCGATCTATTATCCACCTCTGTATCTATTCTTTCTTAGCTAAACAGGTGGAAGATCTATCCAATTTGGTTATATTATATCATGGACTCGCAAAA